>CM066033.1:1299158021-1299758021 GCA_033557465.1 Ichthyophis bannanicus
CTCTCTGTCTATGAGTGTGAGTGTGTCTCTGTCTCTATCTGGGTGTCTCTGTCAGAGGATCTGTGTGTATGTGTGTGTCTCTGGATCTCTCTCGCTCTCTCTCTGTCTATGAGTGTGTGTGTCTCTGTCTCTATCTGGGTGTCTCTGTCAGAGGATCTGTGTGTATGTGTGTGTCTCTGGATCTCTCTCGCTCTCTCTCTGTCTATGAGTGTGTGTCTCTGTCTCTATCTGGGTGTCTCTGTCAGAGGATCTGTGTGTATGTGTGTGTCTCTGGATCTCTCTCGCTCTCTCTCTGTCTATGAGTGTGTGTGTCTCTGTCTCTATCTGGGTGTCTCTGTCAGAGGATCTGTGTGTGTGTGTGTGTCTCTGGATCTCTCTCGCTCTCTCTCTGTCTATGAGTGTGTGTGTGTCTCTGTCTCTATCTGGGTGTCTCTGTCAGAGGATCTGTGTGTATGTGTGTGTCTCTGGATCTCTCTCGCTCTCTCTCTGTCTATGAGTGTGTGTGTGTCTCTGTCTCTATCTGGGTGTCTCTGTCAGAGGATCTGTGTGTATGTGTGTGTCTCTGGATCTCTCTCGCTCTCTCTCTGTCTATGAGTGTGTGTGTGTCTCTGTCTCTATCTGGGTGTC
This sequence comes from Ichthyophis bannanicus, assembly GCA_033557465.1. Classification (NCBI taxonomy): domain Eukaryota; kingdom Metazoa; phylum Chordata; class Amphibia; order Gymnophiona; family Ichthyophiidae; genus Ichthyophis; species Ichthyophis bannanicus. The sequence continues at coordinate 1,299,158,649 of CM066033.1, forward strand.
TCTGTCAGAGGATCTGTGTGTATGTGTGTGTCTCGGGATCTCTCTCTCTCGCTCTCTCTCTGTCTATGAGTGTGTGTGTGTCTCTGTCTCTATCTGGGTGTCTCTGTCAGAGGATCTGTGTGTATGTGTGTGTCTATGGATCTCTCTCTCTCTCTCTCTGTCTATGAGTGTGTGTGTGTCTCTGTCTCTATCTGGGTGTCTCTGTCAGAGGATCTGTGTGTGTGTGTGTGTCTATGGATCTCTCTCTCTCTCTCTGTCTATGAGTGTGTGTGTGTCTCTGTCTCTATCTGGGTGTCTCTGTCAGAGGATCTGTGTGTATGTGTGTGTCTCTGGATCTCTCTCGCTCTCTCTCTCTGTCTATGAGTGTGTGTGTGTCTCTGTCTCTATCTGGGTGTCTCTGTCAGAGGATCTGTGTGTATGTGTGTGTCTCTGGATCTCTCTCGCTCTCTCTCTGTCTATGAGTGTGTGTGTGTCTCTGTCTCTATCTGGGTGTCTCTGTCAGAGGATCTGTGTGTTTGTGTGTGTGTCTGGATCTCTCTCTCTCTCTCTCTCTCTGTCTATGAGTGTGTGTGTGTCTCTGTCTCTATCTGGGTGTCTCTGTCAGAGGATCTGTGTGTATGTGTGTGTCTCTGGATCTCTCTCGCTCTCTCTCTGTCTATGAGTGTGTGTGTGTCTCTGTCTCTATCTGGGTGTCTCTGTCAGAGGATCTGTGTGTATGTGTGTGTCTCTGGATCTCTCTCGCTCTCTCTGTCTATGAGTGTGTGTGTGTCTCTGTCTCTATCTGGGTGTCTCTGTCAGAGGATCTGTGTGTGTCTCTGGATCTCTCTCGCTCTCTCTCTGTCTATGAGTGTGTGTGTCTCTGTCTCTATCTGGGTGTCTCTGTCAGAGGATCTGTGTGTATGTGTGTGTCTAGGGATCTCTCTCGCTCTCTCTCTGTCTATGAGTGTGTGTGTGTCTCTGTCTCTATCTGGGTGTCTCTGTCAGAGGATCTGTGTGTGTGTGTGTGTCTCTGGATCTCTCTCTCTCTCTCTCTGTCTATGAGTGTGTGTGTGTCTCTGTCTCTATCTGGGTGTCTCTGTCAGAGGATCTGTGTGTATGTGTGTGTCTCTGGATCTCTCTCGCTCTCTCTCTGTCTATGAGTGTGTGTGTGTCTCTGTCTCTATCTGGGTGTCTCTGTCAGAGGATCTGTGTGTATGTGTGTGTCTCTGGATCTCTCTCGCTCTCTCTCTGTCTATGAGTGTGTGTGTGTCTCTGTCTCTATCTGGGTGTCTCTGTCAGAGGATCTGTGTGTATGTGTGTGTGTCTGTTGATCTCTCTCTCTCTCTCTGTCTATGAGTGTGTGTGTGTCTCTGTCTCTATCTGGGTGTCTCTGTCAGAGGATCTGTGTGTATGTGTGTGTCTCTGGATCTCTCTCGCTCTCTCTCTGTCTATGAGTGTGTGTGTGTCTCTGGATCTCTCTCGCTCTCTCTCTGTCTATGAGTGTGTGTGTGTCTCTGTCTCTATCTGGGTGTCTCTGTCAGAGGATCTGTGTGTATGTGTGTGTCTCTGGATCTCTCTCGCTCTCTCTCTGTCTATGAGTGTGTGTGTCTCTGTCTCTATCTGGGTGTCTCTGTCAGAGGATCTGTGTGTATGTGTGTGTCTCTGGATCTCTCTCGCTCTCTCTCTGTCTATGAGTGTGTGTGTGTCTCTGTCTCTATCTGGGTGTCTCTGTCAGAGGATCTGTGTGTATGTGTGTGTCTCTGGATCTCTCTCGCTCTCTCTCTGTCTATGAGTGTGTGTGTGTCTCTGTCTCTATCTGGGTGTCTCTGTCAGAGGATCTGTGTGTATGTGTGTGTTGTCTAGGGATCTCTCTCGCTCTCTCTCTGTCTATGAGTGTGTGTGTGTCTCTGTCTCTATCTGGGTGTCTCTGTCAGAGGATCTGTGTGTATGTGTGTGTCTCTGGATCTCTCTCGCTCTCTCTCTGTCTATGAGTGTGTGTGTGTCTCTGTCTCTATCTGGGTGTCTCTGTCAGAGGATCTGTGTGTATGTGTGTGTCTAGGGATCTCTCTCGCTCTCTCTCTGTCTATGAGTGTGTGTGTGTCTCTGTCTCTATCTGGGTGTCTCTGTCAGAGGATCTGTGTGTATGTGTGTGTCTCTGGATCTCTCTCGCTCTCTCTCTGTCTATGAGTGTGTGTGTGTCTCTGTCTCTATCTGGGTGTCTCTGTCAGAGGATCTGTGTGTATGTGTGTGTGTCTCTGGATCTCTCTCGCTCTCTCTCTGTCTATGAGTGTGTGTGTGTCTCTGTCTCTATCTGGGTGTCTCTGTCAGAGGATCTGTGTGTATGTGTGTGTCTCTGGATCTCTCTCGCTCTCTCTCTGTCTATGAGTGTGTGTGTGTCTCTGTCTCTATCTGGGTGTCTCTGTCAGAGGATCTGTGTGTATGTGTGTGTCTCTGGATCTCTCTCTCGCTCTCTCTCTGTCTATGAGTGTGTGTGTGTCTCTGTCTCTATCTGGGTGTCTCTGTCAGAGGATCTGTGTGTATGTGTGTGTCTCTGGATCTCTCTCGCTCTCTCTCTGTCTATGAGTGTGTGTGTGTCTCTGTCTCTATCTGGGTGTCTCTGTCAGAGGATCTGTGTGTATGTGTGTGTCTCTGGATCTCTCTCGCTCTCTCTCTCTGTCTATGAGTGTGTGTGTCTCTGTCTCTATCTGGGTGTCTCTGTCAGAGGATCTGTGTGTATGTGTGTGTCTCTGGATCTCTCTCGCTCTCTCTCTGTCTATGAGTGTGTGTGTCTCTGTCTCTATCTGGGTGTCTCTGTCAGAGGATCTGTGTGTATGTGTGTGTCTCTGGATCTCTCTCGCTCTCTCTCTGTCTATGAGTGTGTGTGTGTCTCTGTCTCTATCTGGGTGTCTCTGTCAGAGGATCTGTGTGTATGTGTGTGTCTCGGGATCTCTCTCGCTCTCTCTCTGTCTATGAGTGTGTGTGTGTCTCTGTCTCTATCTGGGTGTCTCTGTCAGAGGATCTGTGTGTGTGTGTGTCTCTGGATCTCTCTCGCTCTCTCTCTGTCTATGAGTGTGTGTGTGTCTCTGTCTCTATCTGGGTGTCTCTGTCAGAGGATCTGTGTGTGTGTGTGTGTGTCTCTGGATCTCTCTCGCTCTCTCTCTGTCTATGAGTGTGTGTGTGTCTCTGTCTCTATCTGGGTGTCTCTGTCAGAGGATCTGTGTGTATGTGTGTGTCTCTGGATCTCTCTCGCTCTCTCTCTGTCTATGAGTGTGTGTGTGTCTCTGTCTCTATCTGGGTGTCTCTGTCAGAGGATCTGTGTGTATGTGTGTGTCTAGGGATCTCTCTCGCTCTCTCTCTGTCTATGAGTGTGTGTGTGTCTCTGTCTCTATCTGGGTGTCTCTGTCAGAGGATCTGTGTGTATGTGTGTGTCTAGGGATCTCTCTCGCTCTCTCTCTGTCTATGAGTGTGTGTGTGTCTCTGTCTCTATCTGGGTGTCTCTGTCAGAGGATCTGTGTGTATGTGTGTGTCTCTGGATCTCTCTCGCTCTCTCTCTGTCTATGAGTGTGTGTGTGTGTCTGTGTCTCTCTGCGTGTGTCTGTGAGAGTTTATGTGTGTTTGTGTGTGTCTCTGTCTCTCTCTCGCTCTCTCTCTGTCTATGAGTGTGTGTGTGTCTCTGTCTCTATCTGGGTGTCTCTGTCAGAGGATCTGTGTGTATGTGTGTGTCTCTGGATCTCTCTCGCTCTCTCTCTGTCTATGAGTGTGTGTGTGTCTCTGTCTCTATCTGGGTGTCTCTGTCAGAGGATCTGTGTGTATGTGTGTGTCTCTGGATCTCTCTCGCTCTCTCTCTGTCTATGAGTGTGTGTGTCTCTGTCTCTATCTGGGTGTCTCTGTCAGAGGATCTGTGTGTATGTGTGTGTCTCTGGATCTCTCTCGCTCTCTCTCTGTCTATGAGTGTGTGTGTGTCTCTGTCTCTATCTGGGTGTCTCTGTCAGAGGATCTGTGTGTATGTGTGTGTCTCTGGATCTCTCTCGCTCTCTCTCTGTCTATGAGTGTGTGTGTGTCTCTGTCTCTATCTGGGTGTCTCTGTCAGAGGATCTGTGTGTATGTGTGTGTCTCTGGATCTCTCTCGCTCTCTCTCTCTGTCTATGAGTGTGTGTGTGTCTCTGTCTCTATCTGGGTGTCTCTGTCAGAGGATCTGTGTGTATGTGTGTGTCTAGGGATCTCTCTCGCTCTCTCTCTGTCTATGAGTGTGTGTGTGTCTCTGTCTCTATCTGGGTGTCTCTGTCAGAGGATCTGTGTGTATGTGTGTGTCTCTGGATCTCTCTCGCTCTCTCTCTGTCTATGAGTGTGTGTGTGTCTCTGTCTCTATCTGGGTGTCTCTGTCAGAGGATCTGTGTGTATGTGTGTGTCTCTGGATCTCTCTCGCTCTCTCTCTGTCTATGAGTGTGTGTGTGTGTCTCTGTCTCTATCTGGGTGTCTCTGTCAGAGGATCTGTGTGTATGTGTGTGTCTCTGGATCTCTCTCGCTCTCTCTCTGTCTATGAGTGTGTGTGTGTCTCTGTCTCTATCTGGGTGTCTCTGTCAGAGGATCTGTGTGTATGTGTGTGTCTCTGGATCTCTCTCGCTCTCTCTCTGTCTATGAGTGTGTGTGTGTCTCTGTCTCTATCTGGGTGTCTCTGTCAGAGGATCTGTGTGTATGTGTGTGTCTCTGGATCTCTCTCGCTCTCTCTCTGTCTATGAGTGTGTGTGTGTCTCTGTCTCTATCTGGGTGTCTCTGTCAGAGGATCTGTGTGTATGTGTGTGTCTCTGGATCTCTCTCGCTCTCTCTCTGTCTATGAGTGTGTGTGTGTCTCTGTCTCTATCTGGGTGTCTCTGTCAGAGGATCTGTGTGTATGTGTGTGTCTCTGGATCTCTCTCGCTCTCTCTCTGTCTATGAGTGTGTGTGTGTCTCTGTCTCTATCTGGGTGTCTCTGTCAGAGGATCTGTGTGTATGTGTGTGTCTCTGGATCTCTCTCGCTCTCTCTCTGTCTATGAGTGTGTGTCTCTGTCTCTATCTGGGTGTCTCTGTCAGAGGATCTGTGTGTATGTGTGTGTCTCTGGATCTCTCTCGCTCTCTCTCTGTCTATGAGTGTGTGTGTGTCTCTGTCTCTATCTGGGTGTCTCTGTCAGAGGATCTGTGTGTATGTGTGTGTCTGGATCTCTCTCGCTCTCGCTCTCTCTCTGTCTATGAGTGTGTGTGTGTCTCTGTCTCTATCTGGGTGTCTCTGTCAGAGGATCTGTGTGTGTGTGTGTGTCTCTGGATCTCTCTCGCTCTCTCTGTCTATGAGTGTGTGTGTGTCTCTGTCTCTATCTGGGTGTCTCTGTCAGAGGATCTGTGTGTTTGTGTGTGTCTATGGATCTCTCTCGCTCTCTCTCTGTCTATGAGTGTGTGTGTGTCTCTGTCTCTATCTGGGTGTCTCTGTCAGAGGATCTGTGTGTATGTGTGTGTCTCTGGATCTCTCTCGCTCTCTCTCTGTCTATGAGTGTGTGTGTGTCTCTGTCTCTATCTGGGTGTCTCTGTCAGAGGATCTGTGTGTATGTGTGTCTCTGGATCTCTCTCGCTCTCTCTCTGTCTATGAGTGTGTGTGTGTCTCTGTCTCTATCTGGGTGTCTCAGACAGAGGATCTGAGTGTGAGAGTGTGTGTCTCTCGATCTCTCTCTCTCTCTCTCTGTCTTTGTGTGTGTGTGTGTCTCTGTCTCTATCTGGGTGTCTCTGTCAGAGGATCTGTGTGTGTGTGTGTGTCTCTGGATCTCTCTCGCTCTCTCTCTGTCTATGAGTGTGTGTGTGTCTCTGTCTCTATCTGGGTGTCTCTGTCAGAGGATCTGTGTGTGTGTGTGTCTCTGGATCTCTCTCGCTCTCTCTCTGTCTATGAGTGTGTGTGTGTCTCTGTCTCTATCTGGGTGTCTCTGTCAGAGGATCTGTGTGTATGTGTGTGTCTAGGGATCTCTCTCTCTCTCTCTCTCTGTCTATGAGTGTGTGTGTGTCTCTGTCTCTATCTGGGTGTCTCTGTCAGAGGATCTGTGTGTGTGTGTGTCTCTGGATCTCTCTCGCTCTCTCTCTGTCTATGAGTGTGTGTGTGTCTCTGTCTCTATCTGGGTGTCTCTGTCAGAGGATCTGTGTGTATGTGTGTGTCTCTGGATCTCTCTCTCGCTCTCTCTCTGTCTATGAGTGTGTGTGTGTCTCTGTCTCTATCTGGGTGTCTCTGTCAGAGGATCTGTGTGTGTGTGTGTGTCTCTGGATCTCTCTCGCTCTCTCTCTGTCTATGAGTGTGTGTGTGTCTCTGTCTCTATCTGGGTGTCTCTGTCAGAGGATCTGTGTGTATGTGTGTGTCTCTGGATCTCTCTCGCTCTCTCTCTGTCTATGAGTGTGTGTGTGTCTCTGTCTCTATCTGGGTGTCTCTGTCAGAGGATCTGTGTGTATGTGTGTGTCTCTGGATCTCTCTCTCACTCACTCTCACTATGAGTGTGTGTGTCTCTGTCTCTATCTGGGTGTCTCTGTCAGAGGATCTGTGTGTATGTGTGTGTCTCTGGATCTCTCTCGCTCTCTCTCTGTCTATGAGTGTGTGTGTGTCTCTGTCTCTATCTGGGTGTCTCTGTCAGAGGATCTGTGTGTGTGTGTGTCTCTGGATCTCTCTCGCTCTCTCTCTGTCTATGAGTGTGTGTGTCTCTGTCTCTATCTGGGTGTCTCTGTCAGAGGATCTGTGTGTATGTGTGTGTCTCGGGATCTCTCTCGCTCTCTCTCTGTCTATGAGTGTGTGTGTGTCTCTGTCTCTATCTGGGTGTCTCTGTCAGAGGATCTGTGTGTATGTGTGTGTCTCTGGATCTCTCGCTCTCTCTCTGTCTATGAGTGTGTGTGTGTCTCTGTCTCTATCTGGGTGTCTCTGTCAGAGGATCTGTGTGTATGTGTGTGTCTCTGGATCTCTCTCGCTCTCTCTCTGTCTATGAGTGTGTGTGTGTCTCTGTCTCTATCTGGGTGTCTCTGTCAGAGGATCTGTGTGTATGTGTGTGTCTCTGGATCTCTCTCGCTCTCTCTCTGTCTATGAGTGTGTGTGTCTCTGTCTCTATCTGGGTGTCTCTGTCAGAGGATCTGTGTGTATGTGTGTGTCTCTGGATCTCTCTCGCTCTCTCTCTGTCTATGAGTGTGTGTGTGTCTCTGTCTCTATCTGGGTGTCTCTGTCAGAGGATCTGTGTGTATGTGTGTGTCTCTGGATCTCTCTCGCTCTCTCTCTGTCTATGAGTGTGTGTGTGTCTCTGTCTCTATCTGGGTGTCTCTGTCAGAGGATCTGTGTGTATGTGTGTGTCTCTGGATCTCTCTCGCTCTCTCTCTGTCTATGAGTGTGTGTGTGTCTCTGTCTCTATCTGGGTGTCTCTGTCAGAGGATCTGTGTGTATGTGTGTGTCTCTGGATCTCTCTCGCTCTCTCTCTGTCTATGAGTGTGTGTGTGTCTCTGTCTCTATCTGGGTGTCTCTGTCAGAGGATCTGTGTGTATGTGTGTGTCTCTGGATCTCTCTCGCTCTCTCTCTGTCTATGAGTGTGTGTGTCTCTGTCTCTATCTGGGTGTCTCTGTCAGAGGATCTGTGTGTATGTGTGTGTCTCTGGATCTCTCTCGCTCTCTCTCTGTCTATGAGTGTGTGTGTGTCTCTGTCTCTATCTGGGTGTCTCTGTCAGAGGATCTGTGTGTATGTGTGTGTCTCTGGATCTCTCTCGCTCTCTCTCTGTCTATGAGTGTGTGTGTGTCTCTGTCTCTATCTGGGTGTCTCTGTCAGAGGATCTGTGTGTATGTGTGTGTCTCTGGATCTCTCTCGCTCTCTCTGTGTTTCTTTGTGTTTGTGTGTGTCTCTGGATCTCTCTCGCTCTCTCTCTGTCTATGAGTGTGTGTGTGTCTCTGTCTCTATCTGGGTGTCTCTGTCAGAGGATCTGTGTGTATGTGTGTGTCTAGGGATCTCTCTCGCTCTCTCTCTCTGTCTATGAGTGTGTGTGTGTCTCTGTCTCTATCTGGGTGTCTCTGTCAGAGGATCTGTGTGTATGTGTGTGTCTTGTGATCTCTCTCTCTCTCTCTCTGTCTATTTGTGTGTGTGTGTGTCTCTGTCTCTATCTGGGTGTCTCTGTCAGAGGATCTGTGTGTATGTGTGTGTCTCTGGATCTCTCTCGCTCTCTCTCTGTCTATGAGTGTGTGTGTCTCTGTCTCTATCTGGGTGTCTCTGTCAGAGGATCTGTGTGTATGTGTGTGTCTCTGGATCTCTCTCGCTCTCTCTCTGTCTATGAGTGTGTGTGTGTCTCTGTCTCTATCTGGGTGTCTCTGTCAGAGGATCTGTGTGTATGTGTGTGTCTCTGGATCTCTCTCGCTCTCTCTCTGTCTATGAGTGTGTGTGTGTCTCTGTCTCTGTCTCTATCTGGGTGTCTCTGTCAGAGGATCTGTGTGTGTGTGTGTGTCTCTGGATCTCTCTCGCTCTCTCTCTGTCTATGAGTGTGTGTGTGTCTCTGTCTCTATCTGGGTGTCTCTGTCAGAGGATCTGTGTGTATGTGTGTGTCTCTGGATCTCTCTCGCTCTCTCTCTGTCTATGAGTGTGTGTGTGTCTCTGTCTCTATCTGGGTGTCTCTGTCAGAGGATCTGTGTGTATGTGTGTGTCTCTGGATCTCTCTCGCTCTCTCTCTGTCTATGAGTGTGTGTGTCTCTGTCTCTATCTGGGTGTCTCTGTCAGAGGATCTGTGTGTATGTGTGTGTCTCTGGATCTCTCTCGCTCTCTCTCTGTCTATGAGTGTGTGTGTGTCTCTGTCTCTATCTGGGTGTCTCTGTCAGAGGATCTGTGTGTGTCTCTGGATCTCTCTCGCTCTCTCTCTGTCTATGAGTGTGTGTGTGTCTCTGTCTCTATCTGGGTGTCTCTGTCAGAGGATCTGTGTGTATGTGTGTGTCTCTGGATCTCTCTCGCTCTCTCTCTGTCTATGAGTGTGTGTGTGTCTCTGTCTCTATCTGGGTGTCTCTGTCAGAGGATCTGTGTGTATGTGTGTGTCTCTGGATCTCTCTCGCTCTCTCTCTGTCTATGAGTGTGTGTGTGTCTCTGTCTCTATCTGGGTGTCTCTGTCAGAGGATCTGTGTGTATGTGTGTGTCTCTGGATCTCTCTCGCTCTCTCTCTGTCTATGAGTGTGTGTGTGTCTCTGTCTCTATCTGGGTGTCTCTGTCAGAGGATCTGTGTGTATGTGTGTGTCTCTGGATCTCTCTCGCTCTCTCTCTGTCTATGAGTGTGTGTGTGTCTCTGTCTCTATCTGGGTGTCTCTGTCAGAGGATCTGTGTGTATGTGTGTGTCTCTGGATCTCTCTCGCTCTCTCTCTGTCTATGAGTGTGTGTGTCTCTGTCTCTATCTGGGTGTCTCTGTCAGAGGATCTGTGTGTATGTGTGTGTCTCTGGATCTCTCTCGCTCTCTCTCTGTCTATGAGTGTGTGTGTGTCTCTGTCTCTATCTGGGTGTCTCTGTCAGAGGATCTGTGTGTATGTGTGTGTCTCTGGATCTCTCTCGCTCTCTCTCTGTCTATGAGTGTGTGTGTGTCTCTGTCTCTATCTGGGTGTCTCTGTCAGAGGATCTGTGTGTATGTGTGTGTCTCTGGATCTCTCTCGCTCTCTCTCTGTCTATGAGTGTGTGTGTGTCTCTGTCTCTATCTGGGTGTCTCTGTCAGAGGATCTGTGTGTATGTGTGTGTCTCTGGATCTCTCTCTCTCTCTCTGTCTATGAGTGTGTGTGTGTCTCTGTCTCTATCTGGGTGTCTCTGTCAGAGGATCTGTGTGTTTGTGTGTGTCTAGGGATCTCTCTCGCTCTCTCTCTGTCTATGAGTGTGTGTGTGTCTCTGTCTCTATCTGGGTGTCTCTGTCAGAGGATCTGTGTGTATGTGTGTGTCTAGGGATCTCTCTCGCTCTCTCTCTGTCTATGAGTGTGTGTGTGTCTCTGTCTCTATCTGGGTGTCTCTGTCAGAGGATCTGTGTGTGTGTGTGTCTCTGGATCTCTCTCGCTCTCTCTCTGTCTATGAGTGTGTGTGTGTCTCTGTCTCTATCTGGGTGTCTCTGTCAGAGGATCTGTGTGTATGTGTGTGTGTCTCTGGATCTCTCTCGCTCTCTCTCTGTCTATGAGTGTGTGTGTCTCTGTCTCTATCTGGGTGTCTCTGTCAGAGGATCTGTGTGTATGTGTGTGCGTCTTTTGCTCTCTCGCTCCCACTCGCCGTTTTTGCGTGTGTGTGTGTCTCTGTCTCTATCTGGGTGTCTCTGTCAGAGGATCTGTGTGTATGTGTGTGTCACTGGATCTCTCTCGCTCTCACTCTGTCTATGATAGTGTGTGTGTCTCTGTCTCTATCTGGGTGTCTCTGTCAGAGGATCTGTGTGTGTGTGTGTCTAGGGATCTCTCTCGCTCTCTCTCTGTCTATGAGTGTGTGTGTGTCTCTGGATCTCTCTCGCTCTCTCTCTGTCTATGAGTGTGTGTGTGTCTCTGTCTCTATCTGGGTGTCTCTGTCAGAGGATCTGTGTGTATGTGTGTGTCTAGGGATCTCTCTCTCTCTCTCTCTCTCTGTCTCTGAGTGTGTGTGTCTCTGTCTCTATCTGGGTGTCTCTGTCAGAGGATCTGTGTGTATGTGTGTGTCTAGGGATCTCTCTCTCTCTCTCTCTCTGTCTATGAGTGTGTGTGTGTCTCTGTCTCTATCTGGGTGTCTCTGTCAGAGGATCTGTGTGTATGTGTGTGTCTCTGGATCTCTCTCGCTCTCTCTCTGTCTATGAGTGTGTGTGTGTCTCTGTCTCTATCTGGGTGTCTCTGTCAGAGGATCTGTGTGTATGTGTGTGTCTCTGGATCTCTCTCGCTCTCTCTCTGTCTATGAGTGTGTGTGTGTCTCTGTCTCTATCTGGGTGTCTCTGTCAGAGGATCTGTGTGTGTGTGTGTGTGTCTAGGGATCTCTCTCGCTCTCTCTCTGTCTATGAGTGTGTGTGTGTCTCTGTCTCTATCTGGGTGTCTCTGTCAGAGGATCTGTGTGTGTGTGTGTCTCTCTCTCTCTCTCTCTCTCTCTCTGTCTATGAGTGTGTGTGTCTCTGTCTCTATCTGGGTGTCTCTGTCAGAGGATCTGTGTGTATGTGTGTGTCTCTGGATCTCTCTCGCTCTCTCTCTGTCTATGAGTGTGTGTGTGTCTCTGTCTCTATCTGGGTGTCTCTGTCAGAGGATCTGTGTGTATGTGTGTGTCTCTGGATCTCTCTCGCTCTCTCTCTGTCTATGAGTGTGTGTGTGTCTCTGGATCTCTCTCGCTCTCTCTCTGTCTATGAGTGTGTGTGTGTCTCTGTCTCTATCTGGGTGTCTCTGTCAGAGGATCTGTGTGTATGTGTGTGTCTCTGGATCTCTCTCGCTCTCTCTCTCTCTGTCTATGAGTGTGTGTGTGTCTCTGTCTCTATCTGGGTGTCTCTGTCAGAGGATCTGTGTGTATGTGTGTGTCTCTGGATCTCTCTCGCTCTCTCTCTGTCTATGAGTGTGTGTGTGTCTCTGTCTCTATCTGGGTGTCTCTGTCAGAGGATCTGTGTGTATGTGTGTGTCTAGGGATCTCTCTCGCTCTCTCTCTGTCTATGAGTGTGTGTGTGTCTCTGTCTCTATCTGGGTGTCTCTGTCAGAGGATCTGTGTGTATGTGTGTGTCTCTGGATCTCTCTCGCTCTCTCTCTCTCTGTCTTTGAGTGTGTGTGTGTCTCTGGATCTCTCTCGCTCTCTCTCTGTCTATGAGTGTGTGTGTGTCTCTGTCTCTATCTGGGTGTCTCTGTCAGAGGATCTGTGTGTATGTGTGTGTCTCTGGATCTCTCTCGCTCTCTCTCTCTGTCTTTGTGTGTGTGTGTCTCTGTCTCTATCTGGGTGTCTCTGTCAGAGGATCTGTGTGTATGTGTGTGTCTCTGGATCTCTCTCGCTCTCTCTCTGTCTATGAGTGTGTGTGTCTCTGTCTCTATCTGGGTGTCTCTGTCAGAGGATCTGTGTGTATGTGTGTGTCTCTGGATCTCTCTCGCTCTCTCTCTGTCTATGAGTGTGTGTGTGTCTCTGTCTCTATCTGGGTGTCTCTGTCAGAGGATCTGTGTGTATGTGTGTGTCTAGGGATCTCTCTCGCTCTCTCTCTGTCTATGAGTGTGTGTGTGTCTCTGTCTCTATCTGGGTGTCTCTGTCAGAGGATCTGTGTGTATGTGTGTGTCTCTGGATCTCTCTCGCTCTCTCTCTGTCTATGAGTGTGTGTCTCTGTCTCTATCTGGGTGTCTCTGTCAGAGGATCTGTGTGTATGTGTGTGTCTCTGGATCTCTCTCGCTCTCTCTCTGTCTATGAGTGTGTGTGTCTCTGTCTCTATATGGGTGTCTCTGTCAGAGGATCTGTGTGTGTGTGTGTCTCTGGATCTCTCTCGCTCTCTCTCTGTCTATGAGTGTGTGTGTGTCTCTGTCTCTATCTGGGTGTCTCTGTCAGAGGATCTGTGTGTATGTGTGTGTCTCTGGATCTCTCTCGCTCTCTCTCTGTCTATGAGTGTGTGTGTGTCTCTGTCTCTATCTGGGTGTCTCTGTCAGAGGATCTGTGTGTATGTGTGTGTCTCTGGATCTCTCTCGCTCTCTCTCTGTCTATGAGTGTGTGTGTGTGTCTCTGTCTCTATCTGGGTGTCTCTGTCAGAGGATCTGTGTGTATGTGTGTGTCTCTGGATCTCTCTCGCTCTCTCTCTGTCTATGAGTGTGTGTGTGTCTCTGTCTCTATCTGGGTGTCTCTGTCAGAGGATCTGTGTGTATGTGTGTGTCTCTGGATCTCTCTCGCTCTCTCTCTGTCTATGAGTGTGTGTGTGTCTCTGTCTCTATCTGGGTGTCTCTGTCAGAGGATCTGTGTGTATGTGTGTGTCTTGTTATCTCTCGCTCTCTCTCTGTCTATGAGTGTGTGTGTGTCTCTGTCTCTATCTGGGTGTCTCTGTCAGAGGATCTGTGTGTATGTGTGTGTCTCTGGATCTCTCTCGCTCTCTCTCTGTCTATGAGTGTGTGTGTGTCTCTGTCTCTATCTGGGTGTCTCTGTCAGAGGATCTGTGTGTATGTGTGTGTCTCTGGATCTCTCTCGCTCTCTCTGTCTATGAGTGTGTGTGTGTCTCTGTCTCTATCTGGGTGTCTCTGTCAGAGGATCTGTGTGTATGTGTGTGTCTCTGGATCTCTCTCGCTCTCTCTCTGTCTATGAGTGTGTGTGTGTCTCTGTCTCTATCTGGGTGTCTCTGTCAGAGGATCTGTGTGTATGTGTGTGTCTCTGGATCTCTCTCGCTCTCTCTCTGTCTATGAGTGTGTGTGTGTCTCTGTCTCTATCTGGGTGTCTCTGTCAGAGGATCTGTGTGTATGTGTGTGTGTCTCTGGATCTCTCTCGCTCTCTCTCTGTCTATGAGTGTGTGTCTCTGTCTCTATCTGGGTGTCTCTGTCAGAGGATCTGTGTGTTTGTGTGTGTCTCTGGATCTCTCTCGCTCTCTCTCTCTGTCTATGAGTGTGTGTGTGTCTCTGTCTCTATCTGGGTGTCTCTGTCAGAGGATCTGTGTGTATGTGTGTGTCTCTGGATCTCTCTCGCTCTCTCTCTGTCTATGAGTGTGTGTGTGTCTCTGTCTCTATCTGGGTGTATCTGTCAGAGGATCTGTGTGTATGTGTGTGTCTCTGGATCTCTCTCGCTCTCTCTCTGTCTATGAGTGTGTGTGTCTCTGTCTCTATCTGGGTGTCTCTGTCAGAGGATCTGTGTGTGTGTGTGTGTCTCTGGATCTCTATCTGGGTGTCTCTGTCAGAGGATCTGTGTGTGTGTGTGTGTCTCTGGATCTCTCTCGCTCTCTCTCTGTCTATGAGTGTGTGTGTGTCTCTGTCTCTATCTGGGTGTCTCTGTCAGAGGATCTGTGTGTATGTGTGTGTCTCTGGATCTCTCTCGCTCTCTCTCTGTCTATGAGTGTGTGTGTGTCTCTGTCTCTATCTGGGTGTCTCTGTCAGAGGATCTGTGTGTATGTGTGTGTCTAGGGATCTCTCTCTCTCTCTCTCTGTCTATGAGTGTGTGTGTGTCTCTGTCTCTATCTGGGTGTCTCTGTCAGAGGATCTGTGTGTATGTGTGTGTCTAGGGATCTCTCTCGCTCTCTCTCTGTCTATGAGTGTGTGTGTGTGTCTCTGTCTCTATCTGGGTGTCTCTGTCAGAGGATCTGTGTGTATGTGTGTGTCTCTGGATCTCTCTCGCTCTCTCTCTGTCTATGAGTGTGTGTGTGTCTCTGTCTCTATCTGGGTGTCTCTGTCAGAGGATCTGTGTGTGTGTGTGTGTGTCTCTGGATCTCTCTCGCTCTCTCTCTCTGTCTATGAGTGTGTGTGTGTCTCTGTCTCTATCTGGGTGTCTCTGTCAGAGGATCTGTGTGTATGTGTGTGTCTATGGATCTCTCTCGCTCTCTCTCTGTCAAAGTTAGTGAGTGTGGCTCTGTCTCTATCTGGTTGTCACTGTCAGAGGATCTGTGTGTATGTGTGTGTCTAGGGATCTCTCTCGCTCTCACACTGACTATGAGGGGGAGTGTCTCTGTCTCTATCTGGGTGTCTCAGTCAGAGGATCTGTGTGTATGTGTGTGTCTCTGGATCACTCTCGCTCTCTCTCTGTCTATGAGTGTGTGTGTGTCTCTGGATCTCTCTCGCTCTCTCTCTGTCTATGAGTGTGTGTGTGTCTCTGTCTCTATCTGGGTGTCTCTGTCAGAGGATCTGTGTGTATGTGTGTGTCTAGGGATCTCTCTCTCTCCATCTCACTCTGTCTCAGTGTCTTTCTATCTGGGGATCTTTTTCTCTCTCTCTCTCTCTCTCCCTCCCTCCCTGTCTGTCTGTCTGGGGATATCTCTCTCTCTGTCTCTCCCTGTGTGTCTGTCTGTCTGGGGATCTCTCTCTCCCTCCCTGTCTGTCTCTATCTGAGGACCTGTCTGTCTCTGTCTGGGGGTCTCCCTCCCTGTCTATCTGTGTCTGGGGATCTCTCTCTCTCTCTCTCTCTCTCTCTCTCTCTCTCTCTCTCTGTCTGTCTGTCTGTCTGTGTCTGTCTCTATCTGGGGATCTCTCTCTCTCTCCCTGTGTGTCTGGGGATCTCTCTGTCTCTCTCTCTCTCTCTGGGTGTCTGTGTCTGTCTCTATCTGGGGATCTCGCTCTCTCCCTCCCTGTCTGGGGATCTCCCTCTCTCTCTGTCTGTTTGTGTCTGGGGATCTCTCTGTCTGTCTGTCTCTGTCTGTATGTGGGGATCTCTCTCTGTCTGGGAGTCTGGGGATCTCTCTGTCTGGGGATCTCTCTCTCCCTCCCTGTCTGTCTCTATCTGAGGACCTGTCTGTCTCTGTCTGGGGGTCTCCCTCCCTGTCTATCTGTGTCTGGGGATCTCTCTCTCTCTCTCTGTCTGTCTGTCTGTGTCTGTCTCTATCTGGGGATCTCACTCTCTCTCTCTCTCCCTGTGTGTCTGGGGATCTCTCTGTCTCTCTCTCTCTCTCTGGGTGTCTGTGTCTGTCTCTATCTGGGGATCTCGCTCTCTCCCTCCCTGTCTGGGGATCTCCCTCTCTCTCTGTCTGTTTGTGTCTGGGGATCTCTCTGTCTGTCTGTCTCTGTCTGTATGTGGGGATCTCTCTCTGTCTGGGAGTCTGGGGATCTCTCTGTCTGGGGATCTCTCTCTCCCTGTCTGTCTGTCTCTGTCTGTATGTGTGGATCTCTCTCTGTCTGGGAGTCTGGGGATCTCTCTGTCTGGGGATCTCTCTCTCCCTGTCTGTCTGTCTCTGTCTGTATGTGAGGATCTCTCTCTGTCTGGATGTCTGTCTCTATCTTGGGATCTCACTCTCTCTGTCTCACTCCCTCTCTGTCTGTCTCTGTCTCTATCTGGGGATCTCTCTCTCTCTCTGTTTCCCTCCCTGTCTGTCTGTTGATCTCTCTCTGTCTGGGCATCTGTGTCTGTCTCTATCTGGAGAGCTCTCTCTCCCTGTCTGTCTGTCTCTGTCTGTATGTGGGGATCTCTCTCTGTCTGGACGTCTGTGTCTGTCTCTATCTGGAGATCTCACTCTCCCTGTCTGTCTGTCTCTAGCTGGGGATCTGGCTCTCTGTCTCCCTCCCTGTCTGTCTGTCTGTCTGTCTCTGTCAATGTCTCTCTGTCTTGGCGTCTGTGTCTGTCTCTAGCTGGGGATCTGGCTCTCTGTCTCTCTCCCTGTCTGTCTGTCTCTGTCAATCTCTCTCTGTCTTGGCGTCTGTGTCTGTCTCTAGCTGGGGATCTGGCTCTCTCTGTCTGTCTGTCTCGTATGTGTGCGCGCATCTCTCTCTTCCGGACCTGCTGTGGTAGTAGCTGTCACCCTAATAGGAATTCATTGCTGTAGCTATGGTGAAGCTGCATGCATTAGTCTAATGAGCTGTTTGCAGCCGGAGAGAGGGAGCTGAGCCGGGCTCTGGGGTAGGGGGAGAGATGGCGTGCTCAGGACTCGGGGTTCACCTGCTGGAAGGGGGCTCCCCCAGATCCCAGTGAGGCTCCGAGCAGCAAGTGGTAAGCAAGAGACGCGCCTGTCCGTCTATCTTTCTGCCGTACGCGTTGCAGATCTAAGCCCAGCCCTGTCTGGCTGTATAGGGGGGGGGGGGGGGGGGGTTATGCAGAAATGCCCCCTCTGCTTGAATCACTCTGTGATCCATAGGCTACCTGAGCTCGGATGCAAACGGACAGACTTCGTCCCCCCCCCCCACCCCCCAAGCAGGGCAGTGGCCGAGGTTGCCCCACTGCAGATGTGAAGCCGGCTGGCCTGTGCGCTTCTCCGGGTGCTGCGTCCGGTGAGTTTCCTGCATGTGACCACATGGAAAGAGACATCTCCTGGCCAAATCTGCAGCTTTCAGCACCTCGTGTGGGAGGGGGCATGGGGGGGGGGGGTGCTGGGGCTATGCCAGGAGTTTGCTGTGTGTGCTTCCTTCCTTGCTGAATGGGGGGGGGGGGGGGGGTCTCTGCAGATATTTGTGCTGGGTGGAAATTACCTACTTTCTCTGGATGGGGGGGGGGGGGGAGCTTTAGCATATTATATTTACCCTGCGATGTCCGTTTCTCATTCGAACGTATAATTTCCCGAGGCATCGGGGCCACGCACGCAAGAATCAGCACGAAATTAGCCGAATGGCTGGTGCCCATGTTGTGGGCACAGGGAAGATGCTCAGCCTTCAGTATACAATAGGAAATCATTAACTCTTCGCTGCCTGCTGGCTGGGCCGATTATTACCGGGTTTCAAAGACGCAGGTTCGGATCCAGCCCTAGGCAACGGCCTGCAGCCTGCTTCTACTTCCCCACATGCCCTGCTCTCGAGGGGCACCGTGGTCTTCCTGCGCTCCTCGTCTGGCTCTTCTCTACCACCCAGTCCCTTGCTTCCCTTGCAATCTGCTGCTGACTATGCATGCAATATCTTAATTCCTGCCCTGCAAAAGATGCATGGGTTCTAGAGGGTTAATTCCTCCTCTCCCCCCTCCACCCACACCCTTTGTCAGTCAGACTTTTTCCATCCAAGAGGTGGCTGCATTTCCATTTTTTGACAGAATGTATTGACAGTTGCATGGCATGCTGGGGGGTTCTGAACAGCACTAAACCAGTGCAAATGATGCTCTTAATTTTTTGTTTCACTCTAGAGGTGAAAAGAGCGTCTAATGTGTTTGACAGCTCCTGTTGCTTACAGCCTTCCCTCCCTACACCAGGAGGATTCTCACTGCCTGAAGACAGGTGTCAGCTTACAGCCGGAAACACGGGCAACCGGCTGTGACATGGATCCCAGACCTCACCTGCCACCTGTAGGTCTGCTTTCCAGGATAGCCACTGCCCAAAATAGTCTGAAATTTACTAGCTGGGAACCTAGATATGGGTAAGATGGCCCATTAGGGGTTGGGGGGGGGAGGTGGTAGGACTGTGAAATGCTGAGACTCAAAGCACACTCTAGTGCGAAGCCACTAATGGAGAAAGGTAACAAGGATGGCCGGTGATGACAGAAGCTGCATGTCTTTTGTTCCATAAACCCCCCAAAACAGTAAGAAATATCTTAGGAGAAAAGGAAATAAAGGAGAAGGTGGAGGAAGATCAGTGGAAGGTGGAATGAGGACAAAAAGCAGCTTTGCCTGTTTCTTATGGCATAAGAGCAGGACTGTTGCTGAAGAAAGGATTTGTCGGGCTGCTCACATAATAGCCAGTGACTGGTATACTTCAATGAGAGGCAGATCAATCACCAGAAATAGTCCGCAATGCATTTATTTATGGAATTAACAGGGCAGAGTTCCGGGACTTGTATTAGCCCTGAAGGAAACTGGATTTGTTATGGACTAGAGGCCATGTGGGTAGCTCATCTACCACGTTCAACAGGATTCAGTTTCTGAATTAATTAAACATGTTCGAAGAATTAATCTACAATATGGGGCAATGTGTTTTTCCCTTTTTCTATGTATAGTAATAAAAGGGGAGTTATCTTCCTGGTCCTAGATCAAAATCCAGACAGTGTAGCCAGAAAGTAGATCTTCTACAATATGGACAGGGCTGGATTTACCTCTTGGACTGCTCAAGGCATAAGGGGTCTGTGTAGGGAGGAAAGCAGGATAGGAATCCCCTTCAAGGATATGGGGGCAAGGTGGGGTGGCTTTCAAGATGGGTCACAGTGAAAAGGGCGCCACCACTTCCTCCGTTCTGATGGACTCTAAGGGCTCTGTGGAACCAGGGCAGATTCATTGTTGAGCACCTAATCTCTGGGTTGGGTTTGACCAGCAGTTCTCTGTGGGTTCGGTAGAAGTGGGCAGGTGTTGGTACTACACACATAGTCTCTGGGCTGGATAGATCAATGATGACTATAGATTATATTGAAACTGGGGCAGGTGGTGATGTTCCACTTCTAGTTGCTGGTTTTGGCCAGATGTTGATTGTAGGTTCTGTGGAATCGGGGCAGATATTGGTGCTGTACACCTAGTTTCTAGGTTGGCCTGAAGCAGATATTCTCAGATGCTGCCTTGATGGCAAGGATTTGATATGACTAACCCAAGCCCCTAGTATCTTGTGACCCTACCTACATTTATCCTTTTAAAAATGTTTCTAGTTGGTGAAGAAACAATTTACATTAATAATTGAGTTAAAAAGATAGTAACTACAAGTGTTCAATATAAAGTGATTTGTTTTGCAAAGACTGTTTTGTAATTCAAAGTTGTAGAGAACTTAGTGGTTCTGGATAAAACTGAATCCTTTTCAGGTTGTGATAACTATTATTGGACCAACAAAAGAAATAGCCAGAGATGCTATATATCTAAAAATTCCAGTATTCTTGAATCTTCTGTTTATGTTAAACATTCATCAGGTAGACCAGTCGTGATCATCTTAATGAGGTGCAAATATTTTGTTTTCTGTAGAAGAAATAGACTGAGAGATTAATGCATTGACAAGCTTGAAAGGAAGTAGACAGAGGAAACATAATTCAAAGCTAAGTTTCGATTTGAGCTCCTTGAAGAGGTAACAAAAGTGGTAGAATAGGATGGTGCAGTAGATGTGATCTCTTGGGGCTTCAGTAAGACTTTTAACATTGTTTCACTTGCAAGATTTGTAAACAATTGAGGAACAGGACAGAAAGCTATGAACTGAATGAGGAACCAAATAAGCCGCGGAACGTTAGAGCAGTGGTTAGAGCAGTAAGTTGAAAGCCCAGGGTTCAAATCCAGCTTCTCCCCTTGTGACCTTGGGCATGTCACTTTCCCCTTTATTGCTTCAGGTACAAACTAGATGTAAGTCTACTTGGATAAGGATATAACTTGTGTACCTGTCTGTAACCGATTCTGAACTCAAATTTGGAAAGCTGAGGAATTAAATCTCAGATCCAAATACAAACTCAGAGTAGTGGTTACTAGAGTCCACTCTGGTATAGGTAAAATGACTAGTGTGATATATCAGGGTTTGGTGATAGATACATTTCTTTTCAAAATCATATTCTGTGTCATTGCAGAAGGACTTTAGGGAAGAATATACGATTTGCAGATGATACAAAAATCTCCAACATGGAAAGTTGGAGGATAATAATCTTCCAAATTCTTAATAGACTTCAGTGAAGTACAGGAAGGCACTGCTTTCCATATGGGGGTAATTTGCCACCTATCCACATTGGGGCAAAGACTGCACATACATTTTAGCTGGGGGCTTGATGTGCATTAATGGAATTGGCTTCTCTGTGTTGGTCCCATGCTTTTTTGAATTCAGATACTGTCCTCATCTCTACCACCTCCACTGGGAGATTATTCCACGTATCTACCACTCTTTCCGTAAATAAATATTTTCACATATTACTCCTGAGTCTATCCCCTTTCACCCTCATCCTATGTCCCCTCATAGCAGAGCTTGCTATCAATCGAAAGAGGTTCTCCTCTTGTGCATATATGTCATGGAGGTATTTAAATGTCTCAGTCATATCTTCTCTATCCAGCCCTTCCTCTAAAACAGGGGTGTCAAACTCAAATACACAGTGCGCCAAAATGTAAAACTTGAACAAAGTCGCGGGCCAGCATTGAACAAATGAACCTTTTAATATGGACCCAAACAAGATTTGCTTTAACATTGAATATGAAGCAACACTTATTACTATACAATTTATAACTTAATAGTTCAGATATGCAAAAACCAATTTCAAATAAAAAAAACATCAATGACATTCATTTATTAAATAAGATTTAAATAATAATAAATAATAATTTTTAAAATAAAATAACAATAATAAAATTAATCAACCATTCAAGCGCATGTCTTGGAGTAGCAAGAAAAAGTGCATAAAGAAAACGTTAATTATTGCTCAGTTTGCTGCACACTGATCTAATCTGATGTGCCCAAGCCAGATACCTGGCATCTCTTCTTGGATGATAGTTCATCAATGTCTGGGCTCAGGCTTTGAGCTGAGGAAATCCTCAGTATCGAGCGAAGGTGTTCATCAGTCAGACGTCTCCTGTGAGATGTTTTGGTCATCTTCATCGAGGAGAAAAGTTGCTCACATAGATAAGTGCTGCCGAACATGGAGAGCATCTGAGCAGCTTGGGTGCGGAGCTGAGGCATTGTGTCAGGGATGAACTGTGGAAACTGGGCGGCGCCCACAGCATCATACTTTGACTTCAGCGTGTCATTACACTGGAGTTCAATTAGCTCCATTTGGAGGTTGGTTGGTGCGTTTTCCACATTAACTGCAAAGGGATTACTGAGCAGTTCAAACCTACATTTCTGGACATCAAAGTCGGCAAATCGCTGGCTAAACTCAGCGCCGAGTACACTGAGTTTTTCAGCAAACTGTGCGCATGGGAACAAGTTGGTAAAGAACTGCGTTTTCATGGTTTGGCAGCAGGGAAAATGGCCAAGGTTTCCTTGCAGCATCTGATTCTCCCACAGGCACAGTTTAGTTTTAAAAGCCCTCACTGCAGCGTACATGTCTGTGATGATGCGCCCCCGCCCCTGAAGCTGCAGGTTCAGCGCATCGAGATGGCTCGAGATGTCACACAGAAAGGCCAGCTCACACAGAAACTTTTTCTCCCGAAGCTCTGCTGTGTCCTTCCCTTTGCTTTCCAGAAACTGACATATTTCCTCATGCAGCTCAAAACATCTATTCAGTACTTTTCCTCGGCTTAACCATCTCACCTCTGTGTGATACGGCACGTCTGCGTATTCCGAACCACACTCCTCCAGAAAAGACTTAAACTGGTGGTGATTCAGACCTTTGGCTCTTATAAAGTTAACTACTTGTGTTACTGTGGTCATAACATGTTCCATCTTTAGGGCTTTGCCACACAATGATTCCTGATGTATGATGCAGTGATAAACAGTTAGTTCACCTGCACAGTTCTCTTCCTGCATCTTCTCCCGGACCCTGCCCACCAGTCCACTTGTTTTACCGCACATCGCTGGCGCACCATCTGTCGTTAATCCCACGAGTTTATCCCACGGCAGCTTTATTTCAGTTACGCATTTGGAAACCTCCTCAAAAATTTCCTTTCCTGTGGTTGTGCCATGCATTGATTTGAATCCCAATAGCTCCTCTGTAACACACATATTTGAGTCCACTCCACGGATGAAGACTGACAGCTGAGCAGTATCAGATGCGTCGCTGCTCTCATCCACAGCAAGGGAGAATGCAACGAAATCTTTTCCCTTTTCCAAAAACTGGTCATACAGATTGGTGGCAAGATCACATGTGCAATCAGCTACTGTGTTTCTGCTCAGGCTCACGTTTGAAAAGGCTTGCTTTTTCTCTGGGCACACGATTTCACAAACTTTCAACATGCACTTTTTCACAAACTCTCCCTCATTAAAGGGCCGGGCTGATTTTGCGATCTCTGCTGCCACAATATAACTAGCCTTTACAGCAGCCTCACTTTGTGATGTGGCTTTTTTGAACATATTCTGTTGTGAAACCAAACTTCTTTTCATCTCCTCCACTTTCTGGCTCCTTTAAGTCATGTCCAGGTCCTTGTACTTGTCATGGTGTTTTGTTTCATAGTGTCGTCGAATGTTATACTCCTTAGTTATAGCCACGTTGACTCCACAAATCAGACAAACAGGTCTGTCTTTTACATATGTAAACAAATATTCTGTCTCCCACCTGTCCAGAAAGTTCCTGTTGTCTGCCTTTCTTTTTGCCATTTTTGGGAAGGGGTTCCACAGTGACAGTTGTAGCTTGAGATCGCTATGACTTCTGTCACACAGGAGAGGGCGTTTCTGGGACCTGTCCTGATTGACGCGCCAAAACAACAGCAAGGCATTATGGGATTTGTAGTATTAGCGATGAATGAATGCGCTGTATAATACTGGCGGGCTAGCTCTAGTAGTCATTTGGTATAGCCTCGCGGGCCAAATATAATTACACTACGGGCCAAATTTGGCCTGCGGGCCAGAGTTTGACACCTATGCTCTAAAATATACATAATAAGATTCTTAAGTCTGTCCTAATATGCTTTGCAACAAAGACCACTAACCATTTTAGTAGCCACCCTCTGCACCGACTCCAACCTGTTTATATCCTTTTGAGAGTGTGGTCTCCAGAATTGCACACAATACACCAAATGAGTCACACTAAAGACTTATCCAGAGGAGAGATAATGAGTTTCTTAGCACAGATCAAGTTCCTGTGGGCAATCAAATTTGTATGGCTAACAGCTGGGAGATATCCTCAGAGTAGTGGAAGGTGAAAGGGCATTGGAAGGGTGGTCCAGAGCTAGTATAGGTACAGCTGAGAGAGATCCTTAGCTAGAGCTGTACGAGGGCAACTGAGCAGAATGGGTGGATCGAATGGTTATTTTTTGCCAACATCCACTCTGACCATGATATGCTTCATGTGCGTTTGATACATGAGGATTCAACCCATCCTTAGTCCTCCCTTCCGCAGACCAATTTCCCCTCCTCTCTTCCCCTTCCTGCCCTTCTTTCCTGTCTCTTCTGCCTTCTTATCCTCTTCATTCTTCTCGTCTCTTGAGTTGTACTACTCCCTCCCTCACTCTTAATTCTTCTTGTCTCTTGAGTTGTACTACTCCCTCCCTTACTCTTCATTCTTCTCGTCTCTTGAGTTGTACTGCTCCCTCCCTTACTCTTCATTCTTCTCGTCTCTTGAGTTGTACTACTCCCACCCTTACTCTTCATTCTTCTTGTCTCTTGAGTTGTACTACTCCCTCCCTTACTCTTCATTCTTCTCGTCTCTTGAGATGTACTACTCCCTCCCTTACTCTTCATTCTTCTTGGCTCTTGAGTTGTACTACTCTCTCCCTTACTCTCACCCTCTCTTTCATGGCCTCATGCTTAGGCCCGCCGTGCCCCTTCTCCTCCTTCTTCTGCTCCTTTCCTCTGGTGATATCAATCCAAATACTGGCCTCCCTTCGTCTCCCCCCCTAATGTACCGTTTTCTTATCCGTATCCCTCTCCACTCCCCCCTTCACTACCTTTCACCTCCTCCCTTTGGAACGCACATTCATTTTCTAATAAGCTTTCCTTCTTGCATGATCTTTTCCTTTTCCATCCTTTTCAGCTTTTTGCCCTAACAGAAACCTGGTTCCACTCTGATACCACATCTACCATGACACTTACTCATGGGGACCTTCATTTCTCCCACTCTCCCCATGCCATTGGCCGTGGGGGAGGGGTAGGTTTCATACCCTCCCCATCTTGCCAGTTCCAATTCTTCACTCCATCTGAAATTCCTACATTCCCCTCCTTTGAATCTCATGCTATAAGATTATTCTATCCCTTCCCCCTTAGCATTGCTGTTCTTTGCCGACCTCCCAATCAGCCCTTCTCCTCCTTCCTCAATGACCTTGATTCATGGCTTCCCTTATTTCTAGATTCATCATCCCCATCTATTGTCCTTGGTGATTTCAATGTCCATGTTGATTGTCCCTCGGATTCTTACACGTCAAAACTCCTTTCCCTTACTACTTCTTATAACCTTCACCTTTGCTCCACTACCCCAACACATTGGCTCGGCCACTGCCTGGATCTTATTTTCTATTCTAATTGCTCACATTCTAATTTCCTCAATTCTAATCTGCCTCTATCTGACCATCACCTCCTTAGTTTCTCTCTTCAACTTGCTCCCTCACCTTCCCTCCTGTTACCTCCTATTCATTCAGGAATCTGCTTGCTATAAATCCTCATTCCCTATCCTCTTTTGTTTTTCCCTTCTCTCTCCTATTTTCTCCACCAGCTGTCAATGATGCTGTGGCTGGCTATAAGTCTTCTCTTTCCTCTGCTCTCAATGCTCTGGCTCCCCTCACTTCATATCCTATAAGGCGTTCTTCACTTCGGCTCACCTCTACTGTCCGCTACCTACGCTCCTGAGCTCATTCTGCTGAATGTGCCTGGCTCAAATCCCGTTCCCATTCCAATTTTCTTCACTTCATGCTCGTTTCCTACAACTCTGCTATTTCCCTTGCTAAACAAGACTATTTCATTCACCTTACTGACTCTCTAGCTTCCTACCCCCACCGTCTTTTCTTAACTCTTTACTTCTGGCTCCTCCCTCCCATTCCCACTTCCCTTTCTGCCCATTCCCTCGCAGTTTTCTTCCGTGATAAAATCAATACAATTACCATTCAATTCCCTCCCATTTCTATAACACCTCTCACACCCCCATCCTTTCCTCATTATTGTCTCTGATGATGAGACCTCCTCCCTCATCTCTGCTGCTAATCCTACCACCTGTCCCTCCAACCCCATCCCCACTTATCATCTTAACTCCATTACCTCTTCTGTTGTTCCAGCCATTTCCCATATCATTAACCTGTCTCTTTCTACTGCCACTTTCTCTTCTACCTACAAACATGCTCAGATCACTTCTCTTCTCAAGAAACCATCTCTTGACCCTTATGCTCCCTTTAGCTATCATCCCATTTCCCTTCTTCTTTTTATCTCCAAACTTATTGAGCTTGCTGTTCTTTCACGTTGCCTCAATTTTCTTTCCACTCACTCCCTCTTAGATTCCTTTCAATCTGGCTTCTGTCCTCTCCATTCTACTGAGATGGCCCTTGCTAAAGTCTCTTGTGATTATTCTCAGCTAAGTCAAAGGGACTTTACTCTATCCTTATTCTCCTTGACCTCTCTGCTCTTTGCTACTGTTGATCACTCCCTTCTCCTCTCCACGCTATCATCCCTTATCCTCTCCTAGTTCTCCTCTTACCTCTCTAATCATTCCTTTAGCATCTACTCTCAAGGTTTGTCCTCTTCTGCTATCTCCTTCTCAGTTGGCATTCCCCAAGGGTCAGTCCTCTGCCCTTTCCTTTTCTCCCTTTATACTCAATCCCTTGGTTCCTTTATGTCTTCCCTTGGCTTTCAATATCACTTCTATGCAGACGATTTGCTAATTTATCTCTTCACCTGACCTTTCTCCTTCTCCTCAGGCCCATACCTCCTTCTGCTTATCTGATATTGCTGTCTGGATATCTTAGCACCATTTGAAATTGAACATGGCCAAAACAGAGCCTCTGATTTTTTTACCTTTAATCCCATCTCCTCCCCCCCTTTCTCCATCATAGTTGATAACAAATTACTAAATCCTGTTGTTTTTCTCTCTATTTCTCTGTGTGCCATTCTGGTACATTCCCTTATTATCCCCCGTCTCGATTATTGCAACCTCCTCCTCGCTGGTCTCCCTCAATCTCATCTTTTCCCACTTCAAACTATTCAAAACTCAGCTGTGCGTTGTCATGCAGCAGGAGCTGATGGAAGCAAAGATGCAAGAAAAGAAGCTGTTTTTCATAATATAAAAGATGGGCACGGGATGCAATTCCCACACAGAGCAGCTAGAGGGAGCAGGCGTGCATTCACAGAGGCTGACTGGACACACCTAGCTAATCGACACCACCTGGCAAGCAACCCAGAAAGCTCAAACACAGGAGAGTTTTATAAGCAAGAGACTGGAAAGGGTGTGGAGGTAGAGGTGGACCGGAGAGAAGCACCAGGGGCAAAGCCGTGCGAGAGAAATGCACCACGAGCAAGGGCCAAGAAGAAGGAAGCACCAGCAGCATTGAGCTAAGCCCTGGGAGTGAATGGGAAAGCAATGCTGAGCAAAGGAACAGTCACTTTGGGAAGCAGAGCAGTGCTGAAGGAAGAAGCCAGAAGTTAGGCTTGGAAAGAGGCCTGCGCTTACCGGAGGAACCAGTGACCAGACTGAAAGGTAACAAGAGCTTTCAGGGAAAAGACTGGCATGAGGATTGTATCCCAGGAGAACTACTGGAAGGAGAAAGTTCCTGTTCTACATGCTGTTGGAAGCCAAGGTATGCTGACTCGGTTTTTAAGAGAAAAAGCTCATCTCATAAGTGCCCTTTTAAAAGCAATGCTCGTGTTACAAGAAAGGAAAGTAAACCTACCTTGTATAACCCAGATGGTAAAAGCACAAAGATAGGCCACGCTCACTGGCGAACCTTAGAAGAACTCTACAAACATCCAGAGAATAAGAATAGCGACTGGCCAGTTCCAATAGCCAAAGAAACCCCAGATACAGAAAGGGATAACTCTGACTCAGAGCCGATGCAAGTGGAATTTGTGGAGCCTCGTCTTTTGTCTCAAGAGGAGATGGACTGTTCTCTATGTATTACAAGCAGTATAGAATCACTGCTAGACTTGTAAATAATATATGCTGTCTCCAGAGTGTTACTTGTATGCTAAAAGGAAGAAGAGTGTTGAAGCGGTTGAGTTACTCTAGGAAGCCTTAATTAATCCTTGTTACAACTGTGAAGCATAAAGTTTGTTTCATTCCTGAAGTAAAGGACATTTTCCTCTATGTTGTGACCCACCTGAACTGTTTGCATAAAGGGAAATAAAAGCCTATGTTATCCCTCTACTCTGCTTTCACAATTTACTTCTTAATAGGAGCTGAACTACTAAGACCAGGCTGCACCTGGCTCTTAAAGGAACCTCCTCTCATATAAAAATATCTTTGTGTCTAACCTACCCCTATGACCACTGGCCACCAGGGGTGGTACGCGACAGCGTCTAATCTTCTGCCAAGCTCGTTACTGTCACATTACTCCTCTTTTAAAGTGTCTTCACTGGCTCCCTATCTGTTGCCGTATTCAGCTCAAACTACTCGCCCTCACACATAAGTACATTCACTCTGCTGCTCCTCTTTACCTCTCCTCTCTCCCTTCACCTCCTCCCGTAATCTTCGTTCATCTGCTTTTCTTCTCTCCATGCCGCACTCTACTTCTGCTAACTCTCGGCTTCCCTCCTTTGACCTTGCTGCCCCTTTTGCTTGGAGTAACCTACCCCTTTCCCTGCATCAAATCCCTTCCCTCACACTCTTCAGATCTAGGCTCAAGATGCACCTCTTTGAGACTGCCTTTGGCTCATAATCCCCATCCTTATGTTTCATGTCCTTATTGCCCCTTTTTTACCTCTCCTTTCTTACCACTATGTCCATCCTTTTAGATTGTAAGCAGGGACTGTCTTTTCTGTGTCTGTATAGCGCTGCATATGCTTGATAGCACTTTATAAATGCTCAATAATAATAACCGAATTACCTTTTGGAGGAGCCAGTAGAGACAAATAGAATAATAGAATTGAAGAACACATGGGATGTACACAGAGGATGAGGTGGAGTTGAAAGTCAGGGATCCTGTGAGGTCTATAGTGTTGAGCTGTAAGGGAGGGGGGAGAAAGCAGATTGGGAGAGATTGGCAGTCATTATCTGCCTTCATATGTAACACTGGATAAATGAGGACAGATCAATATTAATCTTCTCTTGGGGATTTGCCTTTAAAATGCGTTAAGCAACTTTGCCCCAACCAAAATAGAGACGTTATTTATACTGGGTCCGATGAAGCTGGACATAATGATCTCTAAATAATTAAGTGGCTGAAATAAAATAATTAGCAATGATATCTCATTAGCAAAAGAAACATTTTTCTTCTGCATGCAATGAATTTTCATTATTTCAGTGGCAAGAAATGGAGATCTTTTGTAGAGCAGGCCATGCTACAGAACTGTATGCTACATGTCTCTTTATCTTAGCCCAGAGGTCTAGGGAGAGGGGGACTGCGAAGCTCTAACTATGACTAACTGCATTTATCCAAGCCCATTATTGGCAATTTCCAGTACGTTGGGGGTTTTTGGCCTTCCAATTTTCTCCTCCTCTTACTGGACTTCCAGCTCAGTTGGAGTTAGCCTCCTTCGTATTTATTTTATTTATTTAACAATTTTTCTATACCGCCTTTTCATTTAATCAAGGTAGTATACAATAACTGTCTGGTCTTGTGCTTGCTTTAGTTCCGATGAGTTCTTGTAGAATTCCTGCTGACATGTTGTTTTTAATTTTGAAGATGGTGAGTGCTGATTTATATTTTGCCCTTGAAGAGATTGGTAGCCAGTGTAGATCATGTAGTATAGGAGTTACTGGATATGGTCCTGTATTGAAGCGCCAGCAATAATACGGGCAGCGGTGTTCTGGACTATTTGAAGAGGACGGGTGGATTGTTTGGGTAGACCTTGGAAGAGGAGATTGCAGTAGTCCAGCACAGATGTAATGATTGGCATACTGTGTGGAAATGTTCTTTATTTTATTTATTTTTATTTTATTTATTTAATATTTCTTATATACCGCGCTATTTATCATCAGTGCGGTTCACAGTGTAACAATAAAACACATAGGTCAGATGACTGGCCTTCGTTTACAGATAACAGGGAGATAAAATGGAGGTAAACAGGGGAACTAATTACAATCATTAGAATACCTGATATGATTTATGTTAGCTTTGTACATTCATATGGATAGGTATGGGGTTAAGAGGGGTAAGTATGGGAGGGTGAGAGGTAAGTCTGGAAGCTTAAAGTGAGTGATAAAGAGATGTTGTTATTGAGGAGAGGTTTTAGTCTCCGGAGCATTGCTAGTTTGAAGAAGGCTGATTTAGAGATCTTGTTGATGTGAGGTTGGAGGGTAAGTTGTTTGTTTAGAATCACTCCAAGATACCAAACTTCGTCTCTTATTGTGATCAGTGTATTTGAGATGTTGATAGAAGTAGGAGGTTTGTAAACCTCAGCAGTAATTTCTTTTTGTCCACAGCATCCATTACCCCATCTTTGCATTTCAAGCTTGAGAGAACTCGTCAGGCTGCCTTTAGTATGGTGACGCCCACGCTTTGGAATGGTTTTCCTCTGGAGTTGCGGGCGGAAACTTCATTAAAAAAATTTCAGCTGCGATTGATGCATTGGTTGCTGCTTCATGCATTTGGTAACCAGCATTGAGTAGGGCTGGATGTCTTTTTCCTTGTGTGTTGTAGATCTTGTTCACTTGGTTATAGATTGTTGTGCAATTCATCCCTTCCTATTGTGGCTGTTTTGTGGCTGTTTTGATTTTGTTTTGATTTCTTCTGTACTGCATTATTGGTCTGGTTTGTAAACCGCCTTGATGGTCTTTGGTCCGAATGGCGGTATATTAAGCTTCTTAAATAAATGGCTTTGAATTCAGGAACCTTCATTTGCAACTACCCAAGGACTTTATCCTTTTTTTTAAAACTCCTTTCCCACTCAACCCGGCCATCACGGTGGCCCTTGGCCAGAAACTGGGGACCTGTGGAAAGTTAGTGTATTCGGGAGCACCTATGTTAAGCCTACTTTAGAAAAACAAGTAGGTCCTAAATCCCCAGCTACTGCTGCCCTGCCGCCCAACACAGTCAATAAACCTATTCTATTGCTGGAGGCCTAGGGCCCTCCAGTGGTAGGCAAGATCGAGGCTAGTGTTGCGAAGGGGGTAACTATTGCTGCATCTCCTTTCTTTGCTATTTACCTACCTTTT
The DNA here is from genome assembly GCA_033557465.1 of Ichthyophis bannanicus. Lineage (NCBI taxonomy): Eukaryota > Metazoa > Chordata > Amphibia > Gymnophiona > Ichthyophiidae > Ichthyophis > Ichthyophis bannanicus. Next base: position 1,299,188,925 of record CM066033.1, read on the forward strand.
CATGCACACACTTTAGTTATCCTTCTTAACATTAAGGAACACCTACAATACCTGGGTGTCATGTATACATCAGTAACTGGGCTGCAAAAGTTATTCATATCTGCTGTCCAAACAAACACAGTAGTCTGGGATCATATGTTATCTCCAATGGGTTAATTTTACGCATACCATGACAGTTATGAACCTCACTGCTAAGCAAGGGTATGTGGATTATAACTGTGGGGAGGAACTTATAGTACAGTACTTGAAACTACATTGAGCTTACTTCAGACAGGTGGACTAGAGCAGTGTTTTTCAACCTTTTTTGTGCAAAGGCACACTTTTTTCATGAAAAAAATCACGAGGCACACCACCATTAGAAAATGTTAAAAAAATTTACCTCTGTGCCTATATTGACTATATATAAAGTAATTCTCTTGAATAGGAATCAAACACTCACACCAACCCCCCTCCCCTGCTGGTTCACTCACACCACCCCCCCCCCCCCCTCCACTGCTGGTTCACTCACCCACCCCCCTGTCACTTACTCACCCCTCCTGCTGGGTCACTCACTCACTTACCCCCCCCTCCCCTGCTGGTTCACTCACACCATCGCCCCCCCCTTGCTGGTTCACTCACACCACCCCCCCTCCACTGCTGGTTCACTCACACCACCCCCCCTCCACTGCTGGTTCACTCACACTCCCCCCCCTTGCTGGTTCACTCACACTCCCCCCCCCTTGCTGGTTCACTCACACACACCCCCCCCCCCTCTGCCCAAGCTGCTGCTTCTGCTTTGTACAGAGCAGCGGCTGCACTACACTTACATTGAAAAGTAAAGAGAAACTGTGTCAGGAGCCCTCCGGTCATCGCAGAGCCCGAGGAAGTGATGTCATGGGGGCGGGCTCCTCACAGGCTGTCTTTCCTTTTCAAATTAACTTTATTGCAGCTAAAGTTAATTTGAAAAGGAAAGACAGCCTGTGAGGAGCCCGCCCCCATGACATCACTTCCTCGGGCTCTGCATGATCGGAGGGCTCCTGACACAGTTTCTCTTTACTTTTCAATGTAAGTGTAGTGCAGCCGCTGCTCTGTACAAAGCAGAACCAGCGGCTGCACTGCTATAGGGAATCGCGTTCGCGCTGCGGACTTCGGCACAAAAGCCGTTTTTTTGCTCTGGCCGCTCCCGATCTTGCGGCCAGAGCAAAAAACCGGCTTTTCAATGGCCGGTTTTACAACTGTGCCGGCAGCCTGGCCTGGCCATGGAAAAACCGGCCAGGCCGGCTGAAAACCGGCCGGTTGGCAACCCTAATTTGTGAGCCGAGGCCACATGTTACGGATGAAATTGGAATTTTTCCCACGGCACACCAGACAATATCTCACGGCACACTAGTGTGCCGCGGCACAGTGGTTGAAAAACGCTGGACTAGAGATACAAAATTATAGGTGGTGGTTTGGCAATTGTCACGTAGTAAAATGGTTTTAAGGTAAATGCTTTAGCTCTGCAATCCTCAATGTAGTTTAAGTTATCATGTAGCTCTTATCATGTCTCTGTGGTCACACTGATTTTTGTTTTGTTTTTATTACAGTGGTTTCCTTGTGGCCCTTTGTGCTTTCAGCTCAGTTAGAACCTATCTCGAACTTGATCTGTACATAGTTTGGTCAAATATATGACCCTATACAAATGTTAACTTATTATTAGTCCACCCCTCCTCCCCCTATTGAGCTTGATTGGATAATGGCTAAGTGTTCCTTCTTTAATAGTTAAATGTTTTATGTATACTGTTGAGTTCTTACGTAACCCGCTTTGATTGAAGGATAAAGTAGTATAAAAAAAAGGTTAAATAAATAAATAAAATGTCAGTGTAAGTAGCTGAGATCACGCCTTAAGTTGAGCCGCAGATATTTATAGGAGCCCCAGAACTGGTGTAAATGACCGCACCTAAACTTTTCAAGAACATGCATAAATTATAATATTTTATAACCTATGAGTACTTGAGCACTCTGCCTACTCTCTGCTCATACACGCGCCCACCACAAAATAAGCACCATTCTGCAACACATGTTGTTTTAAGCTGGTAAGTGTTTTAATAAAAGGTCATTAACGTGTATATGCGGTCAAAACACTCATTGACTGAAATACCCCCCAGTTAGGTGCATACATGGTGCCTAAAAGTACATCCTCCCTTATAAAGTTGTCCCCTATGTCTGGCGACTAGATGTTGCTGTTGAGCAATGGCCTTCATGAGCTGTGGAGTCTTCAGCAGAAGATTCACTGGGAATGAGACCAATTGGGGCAGGAATGAAGAAGAGACTTGTCTTTCTTTCTGCCAACTGTTCTGCAATGTTAGTCTTTTCTTATAGGGACGAACTAGGATGACGTAGTGCAAAGGATGTTCTTTAAGAAAGAGAGATATAGAGAAGGATGGTAAGTATATCTTCCAGTGGAGATACAGGAATTCAAAAAGGTTTGGTGCAGAGGATCCTTAGTGGTGCAGAAGCAAGAGTAAATTGGAAATAATGTCCCTGTAAGAGAGGATGGACAGAGATTGGGTGAGCTTCAAAGTCTGTTTGTCCTTACACTCTGGTTCTGTAATGGAAAAGAACCATTTAATACAATTCTAAACATGTACATTGTAGAAGCCAAGAGCAGCATAACTGTGCCATCAAGCTAAACATATGTTTTCAGTTCCCAAGATTTTGTTTAGTTTTCAGTAGATAGTGCAGTTGACATGGAGATCTGGCTTCTTATTGCACTGGAGGTCCAAAGAGCAGAAAGTGCATTGCAGTGCTTAGAGGAGCAGGGAAGCCAGATCATTTCTCCCGCCAGTGTGCCTTGTAACCTTGGACATGTCATTCACCTTCCATTACCTTGGTTATAGACCTTAGAGTGGAGATTTGTATCTCACCTAGAGCTCAGATTTGGAAAAGCAGGTCAAATAACATGGAAGCCATGTTGAAGTTGTAAGGAGATGTATGATGGCAGACCATACTCAGATTAACATTTCTTATATACTGCCTTTCATGATATCAAGGTGGTTTACATTGAACAAACTGAAATTACATTGAACAGGACATTATAACTTGGAGATAACTATTTTACAGGGAACATGGGCTATGGAGGGTTAAGTGGCTTGCCCAAGACCACAAGGAGCACCTGTGGGACTAGAAACCCTAGTCCTTCTGGCCCAAGGTTGCTATCCTCTAGTGGGATTTGAACCCCTGACCTTCCAGCCTGAAGTACCTTGCCCCAACCACTAGGCCACTCCTCCACTTGATTAAGAAGTCTGTTGAGTGAAGAGGGCCTCTGTACACACAGTAGAATGTGCAGCTAAGTAAAATATGTGCCCTCATGCAGAACAGAGTTACTTCTGTTGAAGTTCAAGACACAGCACTAGGTTTGTGGTTGAAAGACAGTGAGTGGGATCTGTTTGAAAGAGGTCCCTGATCACAGAATATATGTATATAGTTGTGGTCAACATTATTGTTACCCTTGCAGTTTAGGTATGTCGTGTATATAATATCTTGAGAAATAATTGGAAATAGTCTGACTATGTCATCATAATATTTTAATAGTATGTTCAAAGGTATACAACAAAAAAAAAGATGTCTGTGCAACTTAGATGTAGTAATTTCTGAGAAAAAAAACCAAAATATGACTTGGACAAGATTAATGGCACGCTTCACCAATATTTGGTTGCATGGCCCTTGTCAGTGATGACAAACATTTCTTGTAGACATCTATAAGTTTCTTACATCTGTCTGTTGGTAGTTTCTCCCGCTCTTCAACTGCGATTTGTTCCAGCTCATAAATGTTTGCAGTATTCCTTTTACCAATGGCAGATTTCATCTCTTTCTAAAGGTTCTCAGTTGGATTGAGATCAGGACTCATTGTTGGCCAGTTTAAAACAATCCATTTGTTCTTTTTTAACCATTCTTTTGTACCTTTGGATGTATATTTTGGACCATTGTCCTGCTGGAGGACCCGTGATCTTTGACCCAGACCTAGCTTTCTGACACTACAGTGGGTAGCACATTTCACTCCAAAATACCTTGGTAGTCCTCTGACTTCATGATTCCTTTAATATGGTGCAGGCCTCCAATTCCTAAGGCAGCAAAACAACTCCACAATGTTATGGAACCTCCAGCATATTTAACTCTGTAGGAAAGGTGTTTTTTTCCATATAAGCTTCATTTCTTCACTTATAATTGTATCGCTGGTCTGCATTGCCAAAGAGCTCAAGTTTGGTTTCATCTGTCCACAGAACATTTTCCCAGAAGGATTGTGGTTTCTCAAGGTGGGTGTGGGCAAAGATCAGGCATTCCCTTTTATGTCTGTTTTTGAGCAGTGGGGTCCTCCTTGGCCTTCGCCCATGAAGTCCTCCTTTGTTTAGTGTGTGGCGTATGGTGCGGGTTGAAACCACCACTCCAGATTGCTCCAGATCAGCCTTAAGTTCTTTGGATTTTGTATGTGGTATCTTCCCAACAGTTCGCACTAAGCTTCAAAGACTTCTTGGATTAATTTTCCTCTTCATGGCATGTCTTGGGAGGTTCTTGACAGTTCCACGAGCAGAAAACCTCTTAACATTGCAAACTATAGATAGAGGAATCCCAAGATCTTTGGAGATGTCCTTGTACCCCTTTGATGTTTGGTAATTATGGCTTTTCTGATGGTCTCGGGCAGATCTATTGTCTTAATCATTGTGAAAATGGAATGTTTCCCTGCTGTCTTTCAAGGTTATAGCTAGGGCATAGCTCAGTGTTCATACCTGAGCTTCCATTGCTGCTAGAGTTCCTCTCTATATAGCCTAGCCAGTATGTAGTCCAGTTCTTATGTCCAGCCTTCCAATCCAGATCCCTGGACACTGGATCTCTCTTCACATACCTTCTGGCATAGGTCTTAGGGTCCCTTCCACGTGCAGCCGTCTCCCTCACAGGTAGCGTCTGGTGATTCCTAGCTCTGCAGCACCATTCCTCTGGCTTTCTCCAGTCCAATGGTGTATGCTGGCCCTTGAAATGTCTCCCAGTATACGTACTGCTTTGGACTCTTCTAGACCTCTCAAAGGCTTTTCTCCTCTTTCTTCCAGAGGGTCTCTTTCCCTCTCTGTCCGTCCGGTTTGGCTTCTGCTTCTGATGATCCTTCAGATGAAACTGATGATCCTTCTCTGGATATCCAAGGTGATCATGAAGATGGTCATCTGTAAAATAAACTCTACTCTTATTCTGCTTGGATGAGTGCTCCTCCCTAACACAGCGCAGCTGTGCTGAATCAGGCCCTGCCCTTTGAGATGAGTGCTTAGGGATTACCTCATAGCCCTCCTGATTTGAACACATGTTTCCCCACTTCAGCTCCTCTAATGGCTGTTGGAAACCTGGTGCATTCTGGGACTGGTAGTCTTTTATGGGAAAATTCTGTTTTCTTATTTCTACCAGAACTGACAGGTTGCTTGTTCAGAGTCACTTCACCTTTTCTATAGCTCCTTCCTGAGCTATGATAAGCTTCCTTATCACAAGCTGCATGTCTCTTTGGGTATGTCTCTATTAGCTTAGCAAATCTAGCCGCTGGGATTTTCACCTATTCCTTAAGGTAAAACTAGTCCAACTCCTTCAAATTAGTTGGGTTGCGTTGGTGTACAGAAATCCTCAAGTAATGCCACAGATTCTAAATTGGGTTGAAGTCTGGACTTTGACTAGGCCTTTCCAAGACATTTAAATGTTTCCCTTTAAACCAGCTTACCAGCTTTAGCAGTATGTTTAGGGTCAATGTCCTGCTGAAAGGTGAACATTTTATCTCAGTCTCAAATCTCTGGCGGACTGAAACAGGTTTTCCTCAAGAATTGCCCTGTATTTAGTGCCATCCATAGTTCCTTCAATCCTGACAAGTTTTCCTGTCCCTGCTGATGAAAAACATCCCCACAGCATGATGCTGCCACCATCATGTTTCGCTGTGGGAATGGTGTTATCGGGGTGATGGGAAGTGTTGGGTTTGCGCCATATGTGGCATTACCCATGATGGCCAAAAAGTTCAATTTTCGTCTCATCTGACCAGAGAACCTTCTTCCGTGTGTTTGGGGGGTCCGCCACATGCTGTTGTGCAAACTACAAATGTGTTTTTTTATTTCTTTCTTTAAGCAATGGCTTTTTTTCTGGCCATTCTTCCATAAAGCCCCCACTCTGTGGAGTGTATGACTTAAAGTGGTCCTATGGATCGATACACCCATCTCCACTGTGGATCTTTGCAGCTCCTTCAGTGTTATCCTTGGTGCTTTTAAAAAGGGTTCCAGGGGTGATCCGAGAAACAACAGACCGGTGAGCCTGACGTCAGTACCGGGAAAAATGGTAGAAACCATCATAAATTTTATTTATTTATTTTATTTTATTTAGCTGTATTTATATCCCGCTTTTCACCGGGTCAAAGCGGGATATAAATAATAATGTGTAATCAAACTCTGGAATTTGTTACTGGAGGATGTAGTAAAGGCTGTTAGTGTAGCTGGGTTTAAAAAAGGTTTGGACAAGTTCTTGGAGGAAAGGTCCATAAACCATTATTAAGAAGGGACCCAGGATATCAATGCTTGACCCAGTACAAGCATTGCGGAACGTGTGTCTTTTGGGGAAACTGCTAGGTACGTATGACCTAGATTGGCCACTGTTGGAAACAGGATACTGGGCTTGATGGACCTTGGTCTGACCCAGTATGGCATCTCTTATGTCTTTGTGGCATCTCTGATTAATGTCCTCCTTGCTCGGTCTGTGAGTTTTGGTGTGTGGTCTTCTCTTGTCAGGTTTGTTATAATGGATTTAATGGTGCTCCGTGGGATATTCAGAATTTGGGATATTTTTTTATAACGTAACCCTGATCTATATTTCTCCACAACTTCGTCTCTGACCTGTTTGGAGTGCTCCTTGGTCTTCATGTTGCTTGCGTAGTGGTGTTGCAGAGTCAGAACAGATATATTTTATGCAGGGATCAGGGCCGGATTTACCTTGAGTGAGGCCCTACGCCAACAAAAATTGTGGGCCCCCAGAAAAGATAAAAACGAGCCCGCCGGATCAGCTGCGCGCTGTTGGCCCTGACGTCATAATTAAACTGGGAATCCCAAAAGCCAAACTTGGAATGTACAACACTGTAGAAATAAAACTATACATTAATTTGCTCTTGTACTAAACAAAGTGCAGACGTTAATGATGCACATTTACCAGAGCTGACATATTCCAATTAATAAATTCAAAATAAAGAGATATTTTTCTACCTTTTGTGCATTTTTTTTCAGCTGCAATTGCTCCAGCCACTTTCTTCTGGTTTCTTCGTGTCAGCCCAACTCCAGTCTTAACCCCCCCAGCCCATTTCCAGTCCCAGCCCCCCCCCATCGGCTCAAGAAAACTTTAATAAAAAAACAAACAAACGCTGGCCGCTGCCGCTGCCGCTGCCGCCGCAGCAGCATGGACTGTCCCGCGGGGCCCCCTCTGCCCGGCTGAGCCCCTCCGTGCCGGCTTTGAGAGGCGCGAAGGAAGAGTGTCTCCCTTCCCATTTCCCATCTGCCCCTGCGGGCTTAACAGAGACACGAGGGAGACGCTCTCCCTTCGCGCCTCTCAAAGCCGGCACGGAGGGGCTCAGCCGGGCAGAGGGGGCCCCGCGGGACAGTCCATGCTGCCGCGGCAGCAGAGGAGGCCCCGCGGGACAGTCCATGCTACCGCGGCAGCAGCCAGTGGTTTTTTTTAAAATTTAATTTAAAAAAAGCTAACAATTTGTTCAATTTTTGTGGGCCCTTGCCAGCTGTGGGCCCTACGCCACGGCGTAGTTGGCGTATAGGTAAATCCGTCCCTGACAGGGATCATGCAACAGATCATGTGACACTGATTGCACACAGGTGGACCCTAATCAAATAATTATGTGACTTCTAAGGTTAATTGGTTGGACCAGAACTTATTTAGGGGTTTCATAGCAAAAGGGATGAATACATATGCCCTCACAACTTTTCAGTTTTTACTTGGGTTTTTTTTTTGTATATACAAGGTATTTTATTGTCATTTCGCTTCACCAATTTGAACTATATTTTTGGGTCCATTACCTAACATCCAATGATCCTCCATTTTCATTCCAAGTTGTACGTAATGCGACAAAACTGGACAAAAACCAAGGGGATGAATACTTTCACAAGGCATTGTAGGCCAGGGGTTTCTGGACCAGACAGCCTTGGGGGAAGTCTTTTTTTGTTTTTAATTTTATTCCTGTCAGTGCATCAGCCAGCTCCTGTTTGGGAATCAGCTTACACACTGACAGGAATGAAGAAAGAAACTTCAGATTGATGAAGAAAATAGTGACATGTTACCGCCGTAGTGTCTACAACGTTTTCTGTCAGTGCGCATTTTTTCACGCCATAGTAGTCTGCATGCGATTAGTTGACTTCACCGTGATTATACTTTTTTTTCAGTGTGTGCGTGAGAATTCTGTGCGCAGAAGCTCAGCGCAGTGTTCCAATGCGCAGTTTATTACATCAGCCTTCCATTCTTATCTGTGGCTCCTCCCTCTCCCTCTCCATCTTTATCCGTGATTGACTCCGCCTTCCTTTCTTTCATCTGTGTATCTCTCTGTGTGTGCGTCTGTCTCTCTCCCTCCGTGTGTGTTTCTATGTTTGTCTGCTTGTGTCTGTCTCTGTCTGTGTTTCTCCACCTCTGTCTGCCAGTGTCTCTCTCTCTCTCCATGTCTCTACATGCATGCATGCGTGTATGTGTGGGTCTCTCTCTCCATGTATAAGTATCTGGGTTTCTGTCTGCCTGTTCCTATCTCTGTCTGCGTCTGCTTCTGTCATTTTCCTGCTTTGCTGCACACACAGATTGCAAACAGGGATTTCAGAATCAAAGCCCCCCATGTCCTGGGCCTCTCTGCAGCCGTATGTGCTGTGAAATATGTGCACATAATTTTAACCTCTGAATGGAGGGCAATTTTCAACCCAGGACGTTTTCTAAGGTAACTGCTTAGTTTCCTTTGAGAATTGTCCACATACTGCCTCCACTCCCTGCTGAGGCACCAAAGAAAGCTAAATATCATTTTATTTTGCTGCTTTCCTTTGTGCAGCACTAGGACACGTAAATATTTCTGTATTTATACCCTGGACACACAGTCTGAAAAATCTCATTCTTCGGTCCTCAGTCGCACTCTTTGGCATGGCGAGCGCTGGGATGGTTCACCCTCAACATTTCTGAGGGTGCAGTTCTAGAATAAGAGGATCAAGCTATGTTTGCATAAACCAGAAGTTTACTTTGGAGGGGCGGAAGTGGCAGGTAATAGAAGGAAGCAACTGCAGCACAGCAGTGGAGAGCTTAGGTAAATGCTGCGTCATGGTTCCACGCCATTGCGGCCGCAGCGGCGGCAGTGGGAGTAACAGGATGAAGGGCCCACCTAGGGTGCTTCCAATCCTTTCAGCGGCTCCGGAAGAAACTCACCACTGCTTTTCTGACATCTCTTGAACGCCCCTGTCTCCTTGGGCTTTTGGCTCTGTCGTATATAGAAAATGTTGGCTTCTTGTGCTTGATTGACATGTCATTGTTTCTGAAACATCCCATCTATTCCTCTTCTCCAGAGAGTATATTGGAGGTTTACTAAGAGGCTCTACTGAGGGTTTTTATTGTGTTTTGGGGATAATATTCAGCGGTGGCTGCATTGTTTAAATGGATATTTATTTAAGAGTTTTCTATACCGCCTTTTCAAAACATCAATGCGGTTTACATTGAACAAAATCAAACCATTACATGAAACGTTTGGGTAGCATAGTAAATTCTAACAAATAGAATAAACGCAGGGATTCAGCATGAGCTAATTACATATAACATATTTACAGTGTGTGAGTGCATTCAACAAAAGTACTTATAATTGATTTAGTTACAAGGAGTGTATCAAATCTATCAATTGTGGCATGGCGTGCGAGGATTTAGCATGGCTAGAAAATGACTGAAGTATTTACAATAAGAATATGATTCTTGCATGTGCTCTGTGATTTTGGCCTCATTACAGGTTGAATAAGGAGTCAAGAAGCCTAATATTGTATGGTGCATTGATAAGTGGCATGTAATGTGGCAGGTGCCATGGTGGTGGGAAGCCCGGTACTGTATGGATATATGGGGTATATTTCTGCTTTTTCAGGTGTGTTCCTAAAGTGTTCAATAAAAAAATATGTTTTGATCTCCTTACGAAATGTCAGGTCGTTAATGCTTTTTAGCTTTTCTGGGAGGGAATTACCGTACGTAAATGCTCTATTATTTATTTTATTTTAATTTATTTATTTATTGGCTTTTTTATACCGCCCCTTCCAGAGATCAGGAGCGGTTTACATAAAACATAACACAACAACGTTACATTATAACATTAAAAAAGCAGTGGTTAATATCTTCAAAACTGGTTAACAATCAACTATATACAAAATAGTAGATAGGTGCGGCTGAAAAGTCCCATGAGAAAAGTAGAATTTAAATCTGTTGTGTTTGTGGGGTTATCGTCCGGTCGCCATAATGTTCTATAAACAAGAAAATTTTGAGAGCCTTACAAAACTGTTGGAGGTCTTTTATGGATCTTAGTCTGTCCAGGAGAGCATTCCATAGTATAGGGGCAATGTAGGTGAATGCCCTATTACTTGTGGAGTGATTGGTGTTGCGGACATGATGGGGTATTTCAATGGTGTTTTGAGAGCAGCTCCTTCTGGCTCGTGTATTGGTGGGTATAATAAGGAGGGAAGATAGATGTGAAGGTGCTATATTGTTGATGAGTTTAAAGACTATGGTTGTACGAGTGAAATTATGAAAGTCAGAGGGGATAGTTAGGGTATTTTGTGAGCGACCTCTTCATATGCATTCATGTAGATAGTCATGGCCTAATGGGAGACAGCCAACGTGGCTTTAGACAAGGAAGATCTTGTCTTACTAATCTGATATATTTTTTTGAAGGTGTGAATAAACAGGTAGACAAAGGTGAGTCTGTTGATATAGTGTATCTGGACTTTCAGAAAGCCTTTGACAAGGTCCCTCATCAGAGACTTTTGGCAAAACTAAAAAGTCATGGGATAGGAGGCAGTGTACTATTGTGGATCGGGAACTGGTTAAAAGATGGAAAGCAGAGGGTAGGGCTAAATGTCCAATCTTCCCAATGGAAAAAGGTGAATAGTGGAGTACCCCAGGGATCAGTACTGGGTCCGCTACTTTTTGACATATTCATAAATGATCTGGAAAAGGGAATAACTAGTGAGGTTATCAAATTTGCAGACAACACAAAACTGTTTAAAGTTGTTAAAACCCAAGAGGACTGTGGAAAACTGCAGGAGGATCTGGATAAATTGGAAGACTGGGCATCCAAATGGCAGATGAAATTTAATGTGGACAAGTGCAAAGTTATGCACCTAGGAAAGAACAACCCACACTATGGTTACACGATGCAAGGTTCCACATTGGGAACCACCACCCAGGAAAAAGATTTAGGAGTCATCGTGGATAACATGTTAAAACCCTCCGCCCAGTGTGCAGCGGCGGCCAAGAAAGCAAATAGAATGCTAGGTATCATAAGGAAAAGAATGGAAAATAAAACAAAAGATATTATAATGCCTCTGTATCGTTCCATGGTGCGACCGCACCTTGAATATTGTGTGCAATTCTGGTCGCCGTATCTTAAAAAGGATATAGCGTTATTAGAAAAGGTACAGAGAAGAGCCACCAAAATGGTAAAGGGGATGGAAGGCTACTCCTATGAAGAGAGGCTACAAAGGTTAGGGCTCTTCAACCTGGAAAAGAGACGGCTGAGGGGAGGTATGCTAGAGGTCTATAAATTAATGAATGGAGTTGAACGGGTAAATGTAGCTCGATTGTTTGCGCTATCAGAATATAGAAAGACTAGGGGACATGCAATGAAGCTACAGGGTAAACTATTTAAGACTAATAAAAGAAAATATTTTTTCACTCAACGTGTAATCAAACTCTGGAATTTGTTACCGGAGGATGTAGTAAAGGCTGTTAGTGTAGCTGGGTTTAAAAAAGGTTTGGACAAGTTCTTGGAGGAAAGGTCCATAAACCATTATGGAAGGGACCCAGGATATCAATGCTTGACCCAGTACAAGCATTGTGGAACCTGTGTCTTTTGGGGAAATTGCTAGGTATGTATGACCTAGATTGGCCACTGTTGGAAACAGGATACTGGGCTTGATGGACCTTGGTCTGACCCAGTATGACATATCTTATGTTCTTATGTTCTAAGTTGTAAGAGTTCAGGCATTTTGAGGCTTCACTGAAGCAAGTTGTGATCTGGTTGATATCAGGGTTTGAGGTGTCAACAGGTAGTGTGGGGGCCCCTTGCCCAGGCAACAGCCTATGGGCTTAGGGCTGCACTTGTTAGTCCTTTAATAAAGGGGTTTTCCTCACCCAGAGCCAGGGCTGCTGGGATTTGTAGTTGTGTTGTTCAGAAAAACAAGTAGTGTGGAGACCGAGGGTTTACAAGGCAAACACAGGAATTTTATTTCTTTTCCAAAAGAGCATTAAGGCTCAACGCAAACAAACAGGATTCTCTCTCCAAACAATAATCCATAGGCATTTATACCAAACAAAACAATGTAACTGCTTTTTGTAGCTTTTTAAGATAGATCGCTGTTTCCAAAGGATTCAGCAATCAAACATGGTTTTCTCCTTTCTTCAAACCCAAAAGAAATATCCTCTCTTCAGCAAACAGAGTCCTTAGCATTCCTGACTAAACACGATTCTCCCTGTTTTCACCCTGCCTTTTAGGACATTCAGGTTATAAACCTTTCTCTCTTATCCAAGAACTTTTATTCTGCCTTCTGGCATAGAGAACAGTCCATTACTGAATCTTCAGAGCTTTCATCAGATTCATAATAGTCTATCTGCATTTCCTCAGGACTTGTGTCTGGTAAATCTGGCTCTAAACCAGCATGAGAAACTTCAGGCTTAATATTCTCTAAAAGTTCAAGAACCTTTCTCCACTGAGGCTTTTCCCTATGCAAAGGGTTTCCACGAGGAACTTGGAGATTCTTCTCTTGCATCAAATGACACAATGCCTCTAACTGGCTCACAGCACTTTTGGCTACACTTTTATTCATGCACCTTTTTGGAAGTTGCAGCTCTTTAGCTGGTTCAGGAACAGTTGTCACTGCAGCCTGACTCTTGTCAGCACTTCTCTCTGACACAGCTCTCCTAGTTTTAAAACCAATTGCCGTTTCCTTGCACTCCTGGCTTTCTTTCTGACTAGGGCTTTCACCTCTGAGAATCCCCCGGAAGTCTCCACCGTTCTCCTCCACAGTGAACTCTCTGGGCCTTTCTCTGGTGCTTCTCTCACCACTGAATTCTCCAGCGTGCTGCTTCCCTGTCTCTCCCTTTCCAGGGTGTCGCTTCGTGTGCTGCCTTCTCTCAGGCTGAGTCTCTCTTCCCGTGGTGCTGCCCTTCTCAGGCTGAGTCTCTCTTCCTGTGGTGCTGCCCTTCTCAGGCTGAGTCTCCCTTCCTTCTGTTTCCCTGGGTTTATAAGAGTGTCTCTGAACTACCGTGCACTGCCCTTCCCCCAGGTGTCTCTCATTAGTTTCCAAGCCTGCCCTTAGATTAGCAGAGCTTGGGTGTGTCCTGTCCTCAGTAGCTGCGTTTTTTTTCCTTGCCTGCACTTTGAGAGCTACTGATTCCTTGCCTGTCTCTTTCTTTAAAGGTAAATGTCTGATTTTCTCCCAATTCCATGGGCTCAGCCATACTCTCCTCATCACAGTAGATACAACATTATGTCATCGATATAAATATGGTATGCTACTTTGAATTTCCTGAACATATTGCCGATTAGCTACAAATAAATATTTTAAAAAGGAATGACGAGAGGGATGAGCCGTGAGGTAATCCTTGCTCTGGTTTATATGATTTAGATGTATGTTGGCCAAATGCAACCTGCTGAGTGCGGTCTGACAGATAGGACTGAAACCATTGAGTGATGGTACCCTGTAATCCTATTTGCCGGAGTCTATTTCAGAGTATGCCATGATGTATGCTGTCAAAGACTACGGCAATGTCTTGGAATATTAGGATGAAAGCCTGTTTTGAGTTGTTTATTCTTCTAATAAGCTTATCCAAAAGGGCTAGTAACAGTGTCTCTATGCCGTGATTTGGTCCGAACCCATATTGATGTTCATCAAGAGGTGAGTTCAAGTTGATATAATCCTGGAATTGAATTTGAATGACTTTTTCGATGACTTTTGCAGGAAAGGGAGGCTAGAGATTGGCCTATATGAATTAGGGCATGTTTCATCTGTGGAATTATGTTTAAGAATTGGGCAGATTACCACTTGTTTTAGAACTTTTCGCATATGTCCTTCTGCCAATGATAAGTTGATCATTTTAAGAATGATGGGGGAAAGTTCTGCATGGGATGCTTTTACCCAACTAACGGGGCAAGGGTTGAGACTAGATGTTGTTATATTTATCTTGGAGATGATATTATTTAAGTAGTGTTGACTGATTTGGTGGAATGTAAACCATTGTGCATCATTTGTTATAATGCTGTCAGTCAGAGACTGAAGGTCAGTAGTTGATAGTTTTAGTTTATTTGATTAGAAATTTGCTAGGGCTTGTGGGGTGATACTAGTATTGTTTATATGAGAACTAGGGGCTTGAGTCAAGGCTTTTACGATGTCAAAGAGTTCTCTCTGGCAATTGAGGGAGTCTGTGAGGATTTTAGTGTAGTACTCCTTTTTATTATTAATAGAATGTTTGTATTGCTGAAGCATATTCATGTAAAGCTCGTTGTCATGTGTGGATTTAGAGATTCTCCAGGAGCATTGAGTTCTCCTTAAAAATCTCTTTATGTTTCTAAGGTCTTGGGTGTACCATTCTGTAGGGCCTTTTTGGCTATTAGTTTTTTTATGAGAGGTGATGAGGCTGTAGAGATTCCAATTTGACAGGAGATCAGTCAGTTCACGTGTCGGTATCTAGTTGGGGAAATATTTCATCTAGGAATGCACCTTTATTAAATGTCTTATATCGTTTACCTGGATTATCTTTGGCTTGTGGTGTTTGGACAGGTAGTTGAGACGGGATAGAAAAGCTAATTATATGGTGATCAGACCATGGGATTTCCAAGGTTTGTGGTGGATGCGAAGGTAGTGTTGGTAGATTACCTCAGGTAGAAATACTAAATCTAAAGTGTTTCCTTTAATGTGTGTGGGTACATTGATTATTTGTTGATAGCCCATATCGGTCATAGTATTAAGGAAGGTGCTAGTGTGTGTAATATGTGCAGATGTTAGATTAAAGTCCCCTAGTAAGTGGGCATGTTAGGGGCGGAGAGTGAGCGGGGCAAGTGCCTTACGCAGCACTCCGACACTAACTACAAGGGTCCAATTAGCCTGGGTGCACTTATTGCCACCTCAATAGGTGAAGGTAATTTATTTTATTTAGTATACATTTGTATACCGCTACTTCCAGCAATCAGCAGCGGTTTTGATTACAGATTGGAAATTGTCAAATCATGACAGGAAATGTTTGAGGCATAAACACATTGATTAGACAGGAAAGCACAGCACACAGAGAACATGGGCTATGGAGGGTTAAGTGGCTTGCCCAAGACCACAAGGAGCACCTGTGGGACTAGAAACCCCAGTCCTTCCGGCCCAAGGTTGCTGTCCTCTAGTGGGATTTGAACCCCCGACCTTCCGGCCTGAAGTACCTTGCCCCAACCACTAGGCTACTCCTCCCAATGTAGGTGAATGCCCTATTACTTGTGGAGTGATTGGTGTTGCAGACATGATGGGGTATTTCAATGGTGTTTTGAGAGCAGCTCCTTCTGGCTCTTGTATTGGTGGGTATAATAAGGAGGGAAGATAGATGTGAAGGTGCTATATTGTTGATGAGTTTAAAGACTATGGTTGTAGGAGTGAAATTATGAAAGTCAGAGGGGATAGTTAGAGTATTTTGTGAGCGACCTCTTCATACGCATTCATGTAGATAGTCATGGCCTAATGGGAGACAGCCAACATGGCTTTAGACAAGGAAGATCTTGTCTTACTAATCTGCTATGATTTTTTGAAGGTGTGAATAAACAGGTGGACAAAGGTGAGTAGGTTGATATAGTGTATCTAGACTTTCAGAAAGCCTTTGACAAGGTCCCTCATCAAAGACTTTTGGCAAAACTAAAGAGTCATGGGATAGGAGGCAGTGTAGTATTGTGGATCAGGAACTGGTTAAAAGATAGAAAGCAGAGGGTAGGGCTAAATGGCCAATTTTCCCAATGGAGAAAAGTGAATAGTGGTGTACCCCAGGGATCTGTGCTGGGTCCGCTGCTTTTTGACATATTCATAAATGACCTAGAAAGTGGAATAACGAGTCAGGTTATCAAATTTGCAGATGACACAAAACTATTTAAAGTTGTTAAAACCCAAGAGGATTGTGGAAAATTGCAAAAGGATCTTGATAAATTGGAAGACTGGACATCAAAATGGCAGATGAAATTTAATGTGGACAAGTGCAAAGTTATGCACCTAGGGAAGAACAACCCAAACTATTGTTACACGATGCAAGGTTCCGCATTAGGAACCACCACCCAGGAAAAAGATTTAGGCGTCATTGTGGATAACATGTTAAAACCCTCGGCCCAGTGTGCAGTGGTGGCCAAGAGAGCAAATAGAATGCTAGGTATCATAAGGAAAGGAATGGAAAATAAAACAAAAGATATTATAATGCCTCTATATCGTTCCATGGTGAGACCGCACCTTGAATATTGTGTGCAATTCTGGTCGCCGTATCTTAAAAAGGATATAGCATTATTAGAAAAGGTTCAGAGAAGAGCCACCAAAATTGTAAAGGGGATGGAAGGATATTCCTATGAATAAAGGCTAAAAAGGTTAGGGCTCCTTAACCTGGAAAAGAGACAGCTAAGGGGAGATATGATAGAAGCCTATAAATTAATGAACGGAGTGGAACGGGTAAATGTAGATCAATTGTTTACATTATCAGAATATAGAAAGACTAGGGGACATGCAATGAAGCTACAGGGTAAACTATTTAAAACTAATAAAAGAAAATATATTTTCACTCAACGTGTAATCAAACTCTGGAATTTCTTACCGGAGGATGTAGTAAAGGTTGTTAGTGTAGCTGGGTTTAAAAAAGGTTTGGACAAGTTCCTGTTGGAAAGGTCCATAAACAATTATTAAGAAGGGACCCAGGATATCAATGCTTGATCCAGTACAAGCATTGTGGAACCTGTGTCTTTTGGGGAAATTGCTAGGTATGTATGACCTAGATTGGCCACTGTTGGAAACAGGATACTGGGCTTGATGGACCTTGGTCTGACCCAGTATGACATATCTTATGTTCTAAGTTGTAAGAGTTCAGCCATTTTGAGGCTTCACTGAAGCAAGTTGTGATCTGGTTGATATCAGGGTTTGAGGTGTCAATAGGTAGTGTGGGGGCCCCTTGCCCAGGCAACAGCCAATGGGCTTAGGACTGCACTTGTTAGTCTTTTAATTAAGGAGTTTTTCCTCACCCAGAGCCAGGGCTGCTGGGATTTGTAGTTGTGTTGTTCAGAAAAACAAGTAGTGTGGAGACCGAGGGTTTACAATGCAAACACAGGAATTTTATTTATTTTCCAAAAGAACATTAAGGCTCAATGCAAACAAACAGGATTCTCTCTCCAAACAATAATCCATAGGCATTTATACCAAACAAAACAATGCAACTGCTTTTTGTAGCTTTTTAAGATAGATCGCTGTTTCCAAAGGATTCAGCAATCAAACATGGTTTTCTCCTTTCTTCAAACCCAAAAGAAATATCCTCTCTTCAGCAAACAGAGTCCTTAGCATTCCTGGCTAAACACGATTCTCCCTGTTTTCACACTGCCTTTTAGGACATTCAGGTTATAAACCTTTCTCTCTTATCCAAGAACTTTTATTCTGCCTTCTGGCATAGAGAACAGTCCATTACTGAATCTTCAGTGCTTTCATCAGATTCATAATAGTCTATCTGCATTTCCTCAGGACCTGTGTCTGGTAAATCTGGCTCTAAACCAGCATGAGAAACTTCAGGCTTAATATTCTCTAAAAGTTCCAGAACCTTTCTCTACTGAGGCTTTTCCCTATGCAAAGGGTTTCTACGAGGAACTTGGAGATTCTTCTCTTGCATCAAACGACACAATGCCTCTAACTGGCTCACAGCACTTTTGGCTACACTTTTATTCACGCACCTTTTTGGAAGTTGCAGCTTTTTAGCTGGTTCAGGAACAGTTGTCACTGCAGCCTGACTCTTGTCAGCACTTCTCTCTGACACAGCTCTCCTAGTTTTAAAACCAATTGCAGTTTCCTTGCAATCCTGGCTTACTTTCTGACTAGGGCTTTCACCTCTGAGAATCCCCCGGAAGTCTCCACCGTTCTCCTCCACAGTGAACTCTCTGGGCCTTTCTCTGGTGCTTCTCTCACCACTGAATTCTCCAGCGTGCTGCTTCCCTGTCTCTCCCTTTCCAGGGTGTCGCTTTGTGTGCTGCCTTCTCTCAGGCTGAGTCTCTCTTCCCGTGGTGCTGCCCTTCTCAGGCTGAGTCTCTCTTCCCGTGGTCCTGCCCTTCTCAGGCTGAGTCTCCCTTCCTTCTGTTTCCCTGGGTTTATAAGAGTGTCTCTGAACTACCGTGCACTGCCCTTCCCCCAGGTGTCTCTCATTAGTTTCCAAGCCTGCCCTTAGATTAGCAGAGCTTGGGTGTGTCCTGTCCTCAGTAGCTGCGCTTTTTTTTTTCCTTGCCTGCACTTTGAGAGCTACTGATGCCTTGCCTGTCTCTTTCTTTAAAGGTAAATGTCTGATTTTCTCCCAATTCCATGGGCTCAGCCATACCCTCCTCATCACAGTAGATACAACATTATGTCATCGATATAAATATGGTATGCTACTTTGAATTTCCTGAACATATTGCCGATTAGCTACAAATAAATATTTTAAAAAGGAATGACGAGAGGGATGAGCCGTGAGGTAACCCTTACTCTAGTTTATATGATTTAGATGTATGTTGGCCAAATGCAACCTGTTGAGTGCGGTCTGACAGATAGGACTGAAACCATTGAGTGATGGTACCCTGTAATCCTATTTGCCGGAGTCTATTTCAGAGTATGCCATGATGTATGCTGTCAAAGACTGCGGCAATGTCTAGGAATATTAGGATGAAAACCTGTTTTGAGTTGTTTATTCTTCTAATAAGCTTATCCAAAAGGGCTAGTAACAGTGTCTCTATGCCGTGATTTGGTCCGAACCCATATTGATGTTCATCAAGAGGTGAGTTCAAGTTGATATAATCCTGGAATTGAATTTGAATGACTTTTTCGATGACTTTTGCAGGAAAGGGAGGCTAGAGATTGGCCTGTATGAATTAGGGCTTGTTTCTTCTGTGGAATTATGTTTAAGAATTGGGCAGATTACCGCTTGTTTTAGAACTTTTCGCATATGTCCTTCTGCCAATGATAAGTTGATCATTTTAAGAATGATGGGGGAAAGTTCTGCATGGGATGCTTTTACCCAACTAACGGGGCAAGGGTTGAGACTAGATGTTGTTATATTTATCTTGGAGATGATATTATTTAAGTAGTGTTGACTGATTTGGTGGAATGTAAACCATTGTGCATCATTTGTTATAATGCTGTCAGTCAGAGACTGAAGGTCAGTAGTTGATAGTTTTAGTCTATTTGAGTAGAAATTTGCTAGGGCTTGTGGGGTGATACTAGTATTGTTTATATGAGAACTAGGGGCTTGAGTCAAGGCTTTTACGATGTCAAAGAGTTCTCTCTGGCAATTGAGGGAGTCTGTGAGGATTTTAGTGTAGTACTCCTTTTTATTATTAATAGAATGTTTGTATTGCTGAAGCATATTCATTTAAAGCTCGTTGTCATGTGTGGATTTAGAGATTCTCCAGGAGCGTTCAGTTCTCCTTAAAAATCTCTTTATGTTTCTAAGGTCTTGGGTGTACCATTCTGTAGGGCCTTTTTGGCTATTAGTTTTTTTATGAGAGGTGATGAGGCTGTAGAGATTCCAATTTGACAGGAGATCAGTCAGTTCACGTGTCGGTATCTAGTTGGGGAAATATTTCATCTAGGAATGCACCTTTATTAAATGTCTTATATCGTTTACCTGGATTATCTTTGGCTTGTGGTGTTTGGACAGGTAGTTGAGACGGGATGGAAAAGTTAATTATATGGTGATCAGACCATGGGATTTCCAAGGTTTGTGGTGGATGCGAAGGTAGTGTTGGTAGATTACCTCAGGTAGAAATACTAAATCTAAAGTGTTTCCTTTAATGTGTGTAGGTACATTGATTATTTGTTGATAGCCCATATCAGTCATAGTATTAAGGAAGGTGCTAGTGTGTGTAATATGTGCAGATGTTAGATTAAAGTCCCCTAGTAAGATTAGTGGTTTCTTTAATGAGGTAGTGCAAGCAGTTTCAGCAATAGCAGAAATGTATTTTCAGTCAGTGATGCTAAATATCTGTATCCTGTATTGGCCGAAATACATCTATAAACTATTCATCTAGTGGCCAAATATTGCCACTATAGGGATCATTTTTGGTTTATTTTATTACTTTATTTAACATGATACAAATATCAAAGTGGTTTACCGTAAAATCATGAGTCAGGGGTAGGCCAATAAGGGAAATTGGCCAGAAAGGTAAATAATAGCTCTCCTGTCTAATCTAGGTTAGAAGTCAGCTGCTGCCGTTCCTCGTGTACTTAGAAAAATCCAGTAAATTTCATTATCATACCATCAGGAAGTTAGCAGATGGTTTTGGAGAAAGGTGACCTCCCAGCTTGCTGCATCTTCTTTACGTATAGATTTACTAACTGCCCCTGGTGGTGTAGAACAGGTGTAGATTGAATGGGTAACTTACACTGTAGTAGCAGCATAGCAATTGCAAAGTGACCAAACACCAGCAGAATGCGCACTTAGAATAGTGAGTAAACTTGGAAATAGGCAAATTATGTTATAGTAGTGTGTACACATGAAGACAGTACAGTAGAACCGTTTTTGGTGAGTGTGCTCTTGCATCAATGCTGACACTTGGCGACCCAGCAGCTCCTGGGTTTTCTTGGCAAGGTGTGACCAAATGTAGATTGCCAGGCCTTTCTTCCTAGGCAATGGAAGGTAAAGTGACTTGCCCAAGGCGACAAGGAATGCCAGTGGGAATCAAGCACTGGTCTCTTGGTTACCAAACCAGTGCTCTAACCACTCGACTCTCGTATATGTAACAGAAATATGATACTCACAGTGTCGGTGCAGTATGATAAAACATGATGGAACATGTACTGTTGGGACATATTGACAGACAAGGTGGTCAAGAGAGAGAATTTGGGATGTGTGCGGCTAGACTGACCAGTAAATTGTATGTGCCACAGAATAAGGTATGTGGAACTGGTGTCTGCATCAGGGTGTGTGGTGAGCTAGTCCAGATCTGGTAGTGATTGGATACAAGGCTCACACATGATTTCCTTGGCTAGGGATGTTTCTTGTAAGGACCTTAGAGGTCTTAAAAGGTGTGTAGAGGATTAGCCCCTTCTTCAGGTACTCTGAGCCATTTTATTTATTTTATTTATTTATTTATTTAACAGTATTTCTAAACCGCCTTATCTTAATAATCAAGGTGGTATCACAGCAAGCAATCAGGTAAAGTGTGTGTGTTGTACATGCAGTGAGGATAAAACTTAGTTGTGTGAGGGATGTGTTGGGTGCTTGATTTGTTTGAGCTATATACAGGGTGGGCTATTTTGTCTGAGGATTTTTGAAGATCAAGGTAGCATTATAAATTTGGCTCTGTAGGGGACTGGTATCTAGTGCAGTTTTTGAAGGAAAGGTGTGGCTGCTGTCCTGCTCCTTTCACTCCTTCAGTTAGATACGTTTTCAAGCTGGTACTATCTGTATAGCTTTTGAATAACTACAGAAGCACAACGATACATGTACTGGTTGCCAATAAATGTATAACGTCCATTGAAAACGGACATCATAATAATTAAGAATTTTCTCTACCAAAATAATTTTTTGGTTTGCCTTTTTATGTTGAATTCCCTCTTGGGGCCCTTTTACTGAAGGGCGTTAGGTGTTAGCATGGATTCTGGCGCATGTTAAAGGTGCACTGGGACACCTGTTGACAACTAGCATGGGGCCATGATAGCTTTGATGGATTTTAGCACCAACTGTCCATGGTACATTAGGAGAGCAAGTGGGCATGTTAGGGGCGGAGAGTGAGTGGGGCAAGTGCCTTAGTTTAACTTCAGTGGTGAGTAAATTATTGGAAACGCTGCTGAAAGAGAAAATAGTGAGGTTTCTGGAGTCCAGCGGATTACAGGATCCGAGGCAGCATGGATTCACCAGAGGCAGGTCTTGTCAGACAAATCTGATTGATTTCTTTGACTGGGTGACCAGGGAGTTGGACCGAGGGAGAGCTCTAGATGTGGTGTATTTAGATTTCAGTAAAGCTGTTGAAACCGTTCCTCACAGGCGACTTATAAACAAACTGAGCACCCTAGGAATGGACCCTAAAGTTACTGCTTGGGTTAGAAATTGGTTGGTTGGGTGGGAGGCGACCAAAGAGAACAGGTAAATGGGGCTCACTCTGAGGAGAAGGATGTTACCAGTGGTGTGCCCCAGGGATCTGTCCTTGGTCCGATTCTTTTTAACATCTTTGTTAGTGATATAGCGGACGGGCTGTTGGGTAAGGTTTGTCTCTTTGCGGATGATACCAAACTCTGCAATAGAGTAGACACCCAGGAAGGTGTAGATAACATGAGGAGGGATCTAGCTAAGCTTGAAGAATGGTCTAGAATTTGGCAGCTGGGATTTAATGTTAAAAAATGTAAGGTCATGCATTTGGGCTGCAGCAATCTAAGGGAGCAATACAGTATAGGAGGTGAAGTACTTTTGTCCACTAAAGAAGAGCGGGACCTAGGCGTGGTTGTGTCTGATGATCTTAAAGTAGCTAAACAGGTAGAAAAGGCGACGGCAAAAGCTAGAAGGATGCTTGGGTGCATACGGAGAGGAATGGCTAGCAGAAAAAAGGAGGTGATAATGCCTCTGTATAAGTCTTTGGTGCGACCTCATTTGGAGTATGGTGTGCAATTCTGGAGACCGCATCTTCAAAAGGATGTGAACAGGATGGAGTCGGTGCAGAGGGTGGCTACTAAAATGATTAATGGCTTCATTATAAAGCATATGAGGACAGACTGAAGGATCTTAATATGTACACCTTAGAGGAAAGGCGGGATAGAGGTGATATGATTGAGATGTTTAAATACCTCCGTGGCATAAATGTTCAGGGAGAGAGCCTCTTTCAATTGAAAGCAAGTTCTGCTACGAGGGGACATGGGATGAGGGTGAAGGGAGATAGATTCAGGAGTGATATGCGGAAATATTTCTTTACGGAAAGAGTAGTGGATCCGTGGAATAGTCTCCCAGTGGAGGTGGTAGAGATGAGGACAGTAACTGAATTCAAAAAAGCATGGGACCAACACAGAGGATCTCTAAAGGTAAAAAGTGGACTGTTGTAGTTGTTGTTATGGAAGGACAGACTAGATGGGCCTTGTGGTCTTTTTCTGTCATCATGTTTCTATGTTACTCAGCACTCCGACACCAACTACAAGGGTCCAATTAGCCTGGGTGCACTTATTGCCACCTCAGTAGGTGAAGGTAAGCGCCCTTATGCTATTTTTATGGTATGTCAGGGCAGGAAGCACAGCGATAACTGTTGGGAACATGTTTTCAATGCCCCTGACAGTTAACCCTGGTGTGATGACGCACCTAATCTACTATGGTTTTGTTGATATGGACTCGTTAGGTGCAACACCATAGCACCTTTTAGTAAAAGGGCCTCTTTGGATTTTATACCTGCTACCATGGCTGAATGTGAAAAATGCCGTTACTTTCTTATATCATGAGCAATATTTTATAATTGATTCAATCATGCTGGCTGAGTCTTACAAAATGTGATGTTTTAATGTATAAATGCTGATCTGAGTTCTTACATCATTTGTTTCTGCTAATAGTGCTTCTAGGAGACCCCTAAACGTGGTAAATTCATGAGTCATTTTTTGCAGAAACCTCTTTCTATGTGCATTAATTATGCAAATTCAGCAATAAGACACATAAGTCTCCTTCTTTGAAGACCACTTAAATGTATTTATGTTTAAAAAAGCTGCCTGGCTGAAATTCAGGACTTTCAGGGACAAGTTTGTTCCCAGTATTCTTTGAAAAGTGACGCCTCCTTTGACGTGTTCTTCTAAGGTTAGGCATGTTTCCTGGGACTTAAGATGCCCCTGTTGAAACTTTGGTCCCAGTAAGTCCTTGACCACGGCATAAAGGATTTGCAGGTGGTACAGCAGTGGGGAGAAGCCTTTAGTGAATTAGCTTGAAAGGATTTGCATAGAGTAGGTCACCCTCCCCCCCTCCTGCCTCCTTATCAGAATGCCAGCGCACCAGCTTCATGCAACGTCCCAAGTACGAGACATGCCACGTGAAAAATTGCTGCTTTCCGGCTGGAAAATATTCAGATCCCTGGATATTTCATTTGGAGCCAACTTTTCAAAATGACTGAGAGTGCTAAACTCAACACAAATTACCCTTGCCTGGACGTGGGGACGGAGTTTGCCGAATATTGAGAGTGGTCTAGTACCCACTGCATCCAAAGAGCTGACATCACCTGGGACCTTCCCATTCTGACCAATTCAAAACCTTGATGCAAGAAAACTGGACACAGTGTAAAGGAGAAAAACCCAAGAATGGCATTATTAATAGAAGTGCCAGTCTCTTATTAAATTGTTGAAAAATAGAGAAATGTGTAACCTAAGTCAAAAAACTGACGTATATAAATCTGCAAATGTCGGAAATATAGCCTTGAGACAGCATGCTATCTCTTGTAGCTAATGTTCCATTTTATTCAAAATATTGAGCTCATATAAGAGCTTACGAATCCAAGATTTAAAACAGATTCTTGGTCAGTACTCAGAGGAGAAGAAGAAAGGTTAACGACTGTTGTTTGGATCTGTTCCTGGTTATCGGGCCTGAAAAGGACTCTTGGAAAAAAGGTTCCTGAGGTGTCCAATTGCGATCGTACTGAGGAGGCTGTCGCGGTCGCCAGCCTCGACCTCGTCCCCGTCCTCGTTGACGGCCTTGCCGAAAATCCTGCTCCTGCCAACGTCCTGAGCCAGGATTAGGTCCAGGACGTGAACTATTGTCTGAATCATCCGAGGAAATGTCAAAAGATTCAAATGTTACTCTCTTGGTGGTACCTTCACCCTTCTTCATCCAGGTATATACTTGGTCAAGTTCATAGTCTTTTTTGTCCCTATTAAATTTTCTTATCTTAACTGATCGCTTAAAGTCACGATATTGATCCAATTGCAAACGGATAGTCTCCATTTGGGTCTTGTAATGATCCTTTGCCACTACACTACGGAGGCGTTCATCAACCTCTTTTGTCTCATGTTGTAATTTGGTGGACTCCACATGTAAACGTTCACCCAAAAGTGCAATCAGATCCATGCTGCATTTATTTAAAATGCTATTCCATTTGTTATAAAAATCAGAATCATCAGTTATTTTACTGATGATTCTGATTTTTATAACAAATGGAATAGCATTTTAAATAAATGCAGCATGGATCTGATTGCACTTTTGGGTGAACGTTTACATGTGGAGTCCACCAAATTACAACATGAGACAAAAGAGGTTGATGAACGCCTCCGTAGTGTAGTGGCAAAGGATCATTACAAGACCCAAATGGAGACTATCCGTTTGCAATTGGATCAATATCGTGACTATAAGCGATCAGTTAAGATAAGAAAATTTAATAGGGACAAAAAAGACTATGAACTTGACCAAGTATATACCTGGATGAAGAAGGGTGAAGGTACCACCAAGAGAGTAACATTTGAATCTTTTGACATTTCCTCGGATGATTCAGACAATAGTTCATGTCCTGGACCTAATCCTGGCTCAGGACGTTGGCAGGAGCAGGATTTTCGGCAAGGCCGTCAACGAGGACGGGGACGTGGTCGAGGCTGGAGACCGCGACAGCCTCCTCAGTACAATCGCAATTGGACACCACAGGAACCTTTTTTCCAAGAGTCCTTTTCAGGCCGGATAACCAGGAACAGATCCAAACAACAGTTGTGAACCTTTCTTCTTCTCCTCTGAGTACTGACCAAGAATCTGTTTTAAATCTTGGATTCATAAGCTCTTATATGAGCTCAATATTTTGAATAAAATGGAACATTAGCTACAAGAGATAGCATGCTGTCTCAAGGCTATATTTCCGACATTTGCAGATTTATATACGTCAGTTTTTTTACTTAGGTTACACATTTCTCTATTTTTCAACAATTGTATAGTGGGGAGAAATTCTAGTTAGGTGGTTATTTTGGAGTCTCTTATTAAAAGCAGTTTCCCAGCACACCATCTCATGAACTCTAGAAAGAAGCTCTCTTTGGCACGATGCAAGTACTACGGAGAGTGTAGGCAGTAAATCTGGGAGTCTGAGATCATTCTCCTCATACCCTGCCTTAGAAGTGAGGTTCATGACTTTCATGGTACGTGTAAAACGAACCCAGGTGGAGACATTGGCCCCTGGCGGCCGTGAGGGTAATAACCAGTATAGCAGGTGTTTTGTCAGACTGAGATTAGGTTGCCTGAAAGCCTCAGGGTTCCTCTACTTTTTAGCCCTCTTACAGACATCAGCTCTTTAGAAGCATCTCACAGATTCATGCACATCCAAGCTGAACCCAAAGCAGGGGGACACCAATGGACCAACATGTCCCTGAGGAACTCTGCACTGTGAAGTAATAAACCTTGTATTCCTGGTCATGGAAAGAAACAGGCCCTGACTTGGTCTTGCTATAGGATGTCGGGGTGCTTAGCCTCTTAGGATGTAAACGGGCTACAAAGCCAGCCATCTGGTGACAATTTATTTTTGTTAATTCAATCTTTCTCTGTATGTAATACTCAGTATCAAATCCTACATTAATATAACTAGCCAAATGTTATGTCATCTATCTGGCAAAAACACCCCCAATAACCTGCAATAACTTGGGGTACTGTGCGTTGCTTGGCTCAAGGCCCAGGCTTGGAACACATGCGTATATGTTGCAAGAAGATCCAAGGCTATGGGTTATCATAAGTGGCAATCTCACAGATAACTGCTGCGTAGGAATTCACACTGTAAATGCTATGGTGAGTATTCACAGTACATTTGAGAGACTGAGATCATATTCCACGTATCCTGGTTCAGGAGTGAGGTTTATTGCTATCATGGCATGCACAGAACTACTACCATTGCTACTATTGAGCATTTGTATAGCGCTACAAGACGTACACAGAGCTGCACAGACACATGTAAGAGAGAGTCCCTGGCTCATCAGAGCTTACAATCTAGTCAAGGCAGACAACACAGTAGGTGTAGACATGGGATACATCTAGGGGGAATGGTGAGGAAACACGAAGGAGACCAGGAGAGTCAAGATCCGAAAGCGGCAGCGAAGAGGTGAGTTTTCTGCCTGGATTTGAAAAGGGCCAGAGAAGGCGCCTGATGTACAGACTCGGGTAATTTGTTCTAGGCATAAGGTGTAGCAAGGTGAAAGGAGCGGAGTCTGGAGTTAGCAGTAGAAGAGAAGGGCACAGATAGAAGTGACTTGACGTAAGAACAGAGTTCCCGAGGAGGGGTGTAGGGAGCCCATTTGGAGAAATTACACCCAAGAGTGTATCTGTTTTGGATATCTTTTTAAAATATTGCCTTAGGGCAGTGGTTCTCAACCCAGTCCTCTGGGACCCCCAGGCCAGTCAGGTTTTCAGGATATCCACAATGAATATGCATGAGATAGATGGTAATAGTGCATGCAGATCTATCTCATACATATTCATTGTGGATATCCTGAAAACCTGACTGGCCTGTGGGTACCCGAGGACTGGGTTGAGAACCACTGCCTTAGGGTAAGGAGCTGGTCCCTCAAGGGAGACCATGTGTTTAGAATAACTTTTAAAATTTCACCAGGCTGCCTTCCAAAGGGTCACCCCATAGAGTTTCTCATTTCCTAAGGACATATGACATCTTATACTGGCCCAAGGAGTCCAGGTCACCAGTACCTGTCAGGATCACAGAGAAGGTGCCGTAGCCTAGTGGATAAGCAGTTTATGAACCAGGGAAGTCAGAGTTCCAATACCACATTGCCCACTAACACACTTTGTGATCTTGGCAGGTCACTTCACACACTGTTGCCTCAGGTTCAAAGTTAGGGGGGGTGGGGGAATCCAGATATTCAGATGCACTCTCCGGATATCCCCACAGACTGCAGATAGCTGAACTGCATAAAGTTAGGACAGGACAATTGCTGAACTAACCTTACATAGTTTTCACTATCCAGTTAGGGGCTGAATATCACTCGGTCCAGCAAATCCGCATAGTCATTGCCAGAGTTCAAGATCCAGTTTTATTTAAAGCAGCGGCGTCCTGGCGCTTTCCAAGTGCAGACCGCCATTGCTGAATATCATCCCCTTAGATTGTAAGTCCTCTAAGGACAGGGAAGTACCTACTGTACCTGAATGTAACTTGCTCTGTGCTTAAGTTTGCAAAAAGCAAAGAATAAGTCTGAAAGCAGAACGGAGCAGTGGTTTTCCCAGGTCTTCGTGGCTGCTGGTGGTTTATGGACTTTTCATCCAGGAGTTTGTTAACTTCTTCCAACACATCCCCTGGAAACAGATTCCACAGCTTAACTGTGCACAGAGTGAACAAACACTTTCTCCATTTTGTTTTAAATGTGCTACTTGTTAGCTACATTGAGTATCCCCCTAGTCCCAGGGCCAGCGCTACCATTAAGCAAACTAGGCAGTCACCTAGAGAGCAGGCCCTCGGGGGCCACTGCTGCTGCTGCTCCTCTCCGGGCTGGCAGCAGAAGCAATGGCTGCGAAACCACCATCTCCGGGGTTGCATTGCGGTTTCTCTCTTGCACAGTCGGCTACTTTCACCCTCCTCTTGCACACGCTTTCGGTTTATGCAAAACCAGAAGTCAGCATCGAAGGGGAGCGGAGGTGACAGATAGTGCAAGAGAGAAACTGCGACACAGCCCCGAAGATGGTAGGGAAGTGCTTCGGAGCCAGTGCCGCCCCTGCTAGCCTTGGAGTGCGGCAGTAGTGTTGGCAATGGGCATGGGGGTAGGACTGACAACTGGCTCCAGATGCGCCCGACAAGCTTGATCCAATCCTGGGTTAATCCCATTGTGTGCAGGGATGTGTAGTTCTGATTTCTATATTGAACTCCATAGGAAAACCAAGACTCTTAAGTCCCTGCATGCAATAGGGATCAAGCCTTCCGGGCGCATCTGGAGCCAGTTGGCAACCCTATGTGGGGGTGGGGGGATGGGACCTGCCTATGGCGCCCTCCAGTTCTTGTACCGGCCATGCTTAGTCTTAGTATTATCCAAAAGAGTAAACACAGTAACTGTTCTCTATTTACCTACGATTTCAAAGACCTCTATCATACTTCGTCTCGGCCTCCTCCAGGCTGGAGAGCCCTAACCTTTTGTGCCTTCAGGAGCATTTGGGAAGTGTGGCGTGATATGTTGCATGGGACTGCAGTGGATCAGATAAATACTATGCAGGACAGAGTGAAAAACTGATTATTTTGTTAACTAAGGTCTGGGACAGTTCCTTTACATACAGGACAGACACCTTGGTTGTACATTTGATAGATTTTTTTTTTTTGGAAGGGCTGAGCAGCACCATTTTGAGAGGTGCTCTAAATATTTTGGATGTCACAAGATTTCCCTGCTGCTCACAGATTCCAGAAAGCCAAACAACTGTTAGAATTTTCCAGTTTGAGAGCCAGAACCCGAGATGGACAGAGAGAGAGGGGCATGGCTGGGTCTGCGTTATGTGCAGGATTTGGGGGTGAGAGAGTATTGTCCCCTCAGTTTCAGTCCTGTAGTTCCCTCCTTCTCCCACTATCAGTCCTTAGTCCTCTTCTCTCTCCCCACCTCTGACTCTTAGGGGCTTGTTTACAAAGCCGCGGTAGTGGTTCGCGATCGCGATCGCAGCCGCGGCCCCATTGAAATCAATGGGGCCGCGGCTCCGATTACGATCGCAAACCGCTACCGCGGCTTTGTAAACAAGCCCCTTAGTCCCTTTCCCTTCTTCATAGCAGGTTAGCCTCTTTCACACTCGCCTCC
Organism: Ichthyophis bannanicus; assembly: GCA_033557465.1. Classification (NCBI taxonomy): domain Eukaryota; kingdom Metazoa; phylum Chordata; class Amphibia; order Gymnophiona; family Ichthyophiidae; genus Ichthyophis; species Ichthyophis bannanicus. Next base: position 1,299,219,095 of record CM066033.1, read on the forward strand.
ATTCTATTTCTTTATTTGATGACACACCATTATAAAATGCTCAAGGCATGTAAAATAGCAAGCATATAGCAAGGAATGAGTAGCCTAGTGGTTGTGGTAGCAGCCTGGAACCAAACGACCAGTCTTCAAATTCCACTGGTGTTTCTTGTGATCTTGGGCAAGTCACTTAACCCCCCCCCCCCCCCCACTACCTCAAGTACAATCTTAGATTGTAAGCTCTTGAGGGACAGGGAAACACCTCAGGCACCTGATTGTAACTCGCCTTGAGTCACTGCTGGAAGGGCATGAGCTAAATACTAATAATGTTAAAATACCAATCAATCAACATGAACATAAAACCATCATCCTTGAGTAAAAAGCCATGCTTTGGCGAATTTCAAATAGTTCAGCTCTCATTTCTGTGGGAAGCACATTCCAAAGATCAGACCTGCCGAAGCAAAGGTCCTAGATGACTGAGAATTTGGAACTGAGGACTCTAGTCGGTTCATTATTTATTAGTATTTAGCTCACACCTTTCTAATAATGGTTCAAGGAGAGTTACATTCAGGTACGTAGGTATTTTCCTGTCCCCAGAGGACTTACAATCTAAATTTGTACCTGAGGCAACAAAGGGTTAAGTGACTTGCCCATGGTCACAAGGAGTGCTAGTGAGAATCAAACCCAGATCTCTTGGGTACTAGGCTGTTGCTCTAACCCAGGGGTGGGCAAACTTGGTCCTGGAGGGCCGCAGGCCAGTCAGGTTTTCGGGATATCTCTAATGAATATGCATGAGATATATATGCATTAGAGATATCCTGCCAACCTGACTGGTTTGTGGCCCTCCAGGGCTGGATCTGGAGACCCCTGCCTTGCACCTCTGTCATTTAAGATTGTGAGTGGACAAGGTGCAGATGTCCAAGACATCAAAAAGTTTAGATAGAATTTGTGCATATATATCTCATGCATGTTCATTAGGGATATCCCAAAAACCTGACTGGTCTGCGGCCCTCCAGGACCGGAGGTGCCCACCCCTGCTCTAACCACTAGGTTACTCCTCCACTCATAAGAAGGCAACTAATGTAGAGAGCAAAGAATAGGGGTGATTAGTCACTTTTCTGGTCAACAACAAATCAGCCATATTCTGAATTAATTGCAACCAACACAGTTTTCTTTCAGAAGTCCTAAATACAACCCATTGCAATAATCTAAGTAATGAGTGATCAAAGCATGCCCCAGTAGGACAAAATCAGAATGCTGGAAAAAAAGGCTTCAGACGATGAAGCCATCGCAAACTGGCAAAAGAAGAATGAACAACCTTTTGACTTCTCAAGAGTTAAAATAGAATCCAAATAAATCCCTAGACTACACATGAGAGGATTTGTCTTTAGAAGAATTCCTGCAACAAAGAGTGAAATTGCCAGCACATCTCCCTTCCAACTACAGCAAAACTGTTCAAATTTATCCAGATTTTGTTTTAATTTATGATTGTCAAACCATCTCACATTTTCCTTCAAACAAGTATTAATTTGTGCTATCCTGCAGTATGAACTGCACAGTGCCTTATAGAGCTTAAGGGATTTTCAGACTGCAAAACTATCAGGTGTTCTGGTATACCCATGCTTCTTAATGTGGCCCAGAGTTTTTCTTGGTTTATACAGTCAAAAACCTTGCTGTAGTCAATAAAACACATATAGATATCCTTTTGGTATTCTTTTGCCTTTTCAAGGATCTGCCTCCCATCTGCAGTGATATCTCTTGGCCTTTCCTGAACCCTGCTTACACTTCAGGCAGTTCTCATTTCAGGTATGGTTTAGTCACCACTGAATGATGTTGAGTAGAATCTTGCTGGCATGTGGGATCAGAGCGATTGTGCGATAATTTTCAGAGTCAGTTGTGTCACCTTTTTTCAGTATTGGTATGAACACAGATTTGTTCCAGTCAGTTGGCCACAATGTTGTCTTACAAGGCTTTGCCAGGAAATTTGGAACACCTGCAAGTGATTGCTGTAATGTTTCAATGAGAATGCCATTGATATCTGGTGCTTTGTTTTTCGATAATGCTTTTAATGCTGCTTCGACTTCTTCCATCACCAATGGTTCTTGATCCTAAGGTACAGGTTGAAATGGCTGCCGATTTACTTGACCTTTATAGTATATGTTTACGTTTATTTATGTTTGTTTATCATTTGATATACCGCCCCCCATTACACCGGGGCTGTTTACAATACAAAAAACAACAATATACAGAAAAGGAAAAGAAATTACAATCTTCGTCCAGAAAGGGGAGAGATGAAAAACTTCAAACATTTAGGCTCAACATAGGGTGGGTAGGAAGGACTCAGGAGGGGAGATTAAAGGCAGAGGAGAAGAAGTGGGTTTTCAGTAGGGAATGAAATTTGGGGTAGGACTCCTCCAGTCGAAGGGCGGTGGGCAGAGAGTTCCATAGGGAGGGACCGATGTAGAAGAAGGCTGAATGTCTAGTTTACTGAAGGTGTGCTTGTGAGGGGGATGGGAGATATAAGCGATTCATGTGAATGGAACGGAGACTACGAGGAGGCGTGTGAAATGTCAATAGATCAGCCAGGTATTGGGGTCTGCGGGAATAGATGGCATGATGCACCAAGGTAAGGATCTTAAAATGTATCCGGAAATCCAATGGTGACCAATGAAGATGTTGAAGGATTGGTGAAACGTGGTCTCTGTATATTCTTTCTACCTTTTCTAGATCTTTTCAGCATCATTCAACATGGATCTTTGAGCATCTTGTAGCATTCCAATTTGAGGTTGGAATTTTCTCTATAAATCTCATAGCTTTAGTAAAGCCGATCTTGTTCTTCCTCTAATAGTTTCTAATTCTATTTCCTTGCATGTTTTACTATGGTAATTCTCTTTGTTTCGTCTTGCTGCATTTTGTAAATCTCTAAGGTCCATGATTACCTCTCTTACTCCTCTGGCTTTAGCTTCTCTGCATTTCTGAGTAATTTTTAGAGTTTCTCTGGTCATCCATTTTGGCCATTTTTGCTTTTTTACCTTTTGCAGAGACTTTTCACTTTCTCAAAGAATAAATTTCTTGACGTCTTCCCATAGCCTTTCAGGTGCTCTGTCATTTTTATCCAAAGTAGTGAATGGATTTTGCAGGCAGTCTTTAAATTCCTTTGGCATATTTTGAAGATCAAATTTTGCTACATTCGTGAATAGATTACTTTTTTCCAGTAGTCTCTAGAGTTGTCTTCCACAGATGGAGTCAATTTGATTTTTGTACAGTCCATTGGGCGAAGTCTATGTGCACAGTCACTACTTGTCTTGCTGGAAGAAGGTGTTTGAGCTGAATAGATTGTTGGTCTTACAGAATTCTATCAGTCGTTTTCTAGCTTTGTTTCTATTTCCAAGCCCATATTTTCCTATCACTTTATCATCTTTGTTCCCAACTTTTGCATTCCAGTCACCCATGATTATCAGGATATCCTGTTTGCATGCTTTGTCAATTTCAGCTTGTATTTGTTCATAGAATTGATCAGCTTCTGCAACTGTTGGCGCATATGCCTGAATATTATTAATTGGGTTGATGGGCATTCCTTGTAGATGAACAGAAATTAAACTTTCACCTATTGCATTGTATTTCATTGCAGTTCATGCAAGTTTCCTCTTAATTATAAATGCAGCACTTTTGTTTTTCATTTCCAGCATAATATATATCATGTGATCATCAGATTCAAAGTGCCCGATTGCAGTCCATTTCAGTTCGCTGAAACCCAACAGATCACGTTCTGCATGTTTCATTTTGTTCTTGACCACCTCCAGCTTCCCTTGGTTGTACGTTCCATGTCCCAATATGTAAGACATATTTTCAGCTTCTGACTCTCATTTGATGCATAGCTACATCAGCAGTCAGATGTCCCGATGGCCTTGTTCCAATGACATTATAAATTCTGGCTTTACTCTGAAGAGTCTTCAGCTCCTCCCTAGTTGTGTGCCTTCTGACCTAGAGGTCTCATCTTCCAGCATTATATTGCAATTTGTGGTGTTGTGACTATCCATTGGGTTTTCATGGCAAGATACAGAAATAGATTGGCAGGCCTTTCTTCTTTGCAGGCGATGCTAGTGGTGCTGCTGTTGTCACAGAAAAGTGATCCTCTGCCACAAACACCATCCCATACTGCTGCTGTCCAGATGTGTGGTGGAGCAAGATAGCAGAGGGACTGATGCAGTAGGAAGCGTCATTCTCCTCCTGCCAGCCACGGAAGGGAGTAAAGGATGATGCAGAGAAAATTGTGAGAGTGAAGGGAGAAAGTGAAACTTGATAGGGATAAGACTAGGGAGGGAGAAAAGATTGGGAGAGAGACAGGAACTGGGGTGGGGAGAAAGTGAAGACCGGACAAAGCATGTAGGAAAAGGGGACAGTGGAGGGTGCAAGAGAAAGGGAAGTTAGGACCCAGAGGGAAGAAAGGACTTGGAAGAGAGAGCTGACCGGGATCCTGCTCTGGAAGCAGCTTTTCTGCTCTTCCAAAACATGTCTCTGTAGCTGCTGAAATTTACACCTGTGTCTTTGGAGGCCGCCCTTGTGTTCTAGGAACTAACTTGTAAGACCCCTTGAAGACTTAGGGGTGTATTTACTAAACAGCGGGAGCAGCTTCCATGCGGAATCGGAGCCACAGCCCCATTGGAAGCCGCTACCGCTGTTTAGTAAACATACCCCTTAGGTTGAAATCTCCTCCTGGTGGTGGATATGCAAATACAGTATAACTTGTAGCACCATAAACCCTAGAAGGTGCAACCAGCTTAATGCCAAACTTTTTCCTCTGTAACCTGGTGCCTGATATATTTTATTTATTTAGTAGTTTAGCTCATGCCTTTCCAATATGCCACTGCCAGTGAACTTAGACCCACCCGTGGTAGAGGACCAGAACTTACAAGGGGCATGATATTCAATTAAATATGTTTTTACTTTTACTTTAGACAGAGATGGCAATGCTACATATGAAGGCAACAGTCGAGCCCAGTGGAAGAGTAGATGAAAAGGAGAGCGATGGAGAAAGAGGGAGGAGCATACTAGGTGAGTGAAGGACAGGTGAGAAAGAGAGGGGAGAGCGTGGGGCAGCTGAGAGTAAGAGCGTTGAAAGAGAGAGAAAGAAGAAAGAGAGAAGCAGAGAGGAACAGGGAAGAGAATAACCTGGGAAAAGGAATTTGGATTCATTCAGCTCTTGGTAGAGTTTTTCTAACTATATTGGTTCTGGAGAAAGTTGGAGTGTTAGTAGGCTGAGTAGGGCAGGGGTGGGCAATTCCGGCCCTCTTGCACCACAGTCCAGCCTGGTTTTCATGATGTCCCTAATGAATATTCATGAGATCTATTTGCATCCACTGCCTTCCATTGTATGGAAATAGGTCCATGAATATTCATTAGGGACATCATGAAAACCAGGCTGGATTGTGTTGCACGAGGGCTGGAATTGCCCACCCCTGGAGTAGGGGAAGGTAGACGGTAGAAAGGTGATAATGCCCTCTGTTCATTTACTACATTGCCTATTCCACTTTCCTCTGAAAGATATGTGATTACAAGGCAAATTCACATTTCTTTGTATTTTATTGGTGCATATGTGTTTCCGTCAATGTGTTATTTTATATGATGTATTGAAGGGGTAATTTAATAACTACGCATACTCTGTGCAAACTTTGCCAAATTTTCAAAGCTTCCTCTTTGAAATTTCCACCAAGGAAACCTTGGGGGTCATCTTGGAGGTCCTATTCATGCTTTGGACATCTGAAAACGGGCATAGAGATGATCTCCAGAGCCATTTTAGAAGCCGGCTCTGGGGACGTCCCCAGCTTGAGGACATCCAAGTCTGAACAGGGGCATGGTGGAGGCGTGGACAGGGCATCCCAACCTGATCTCAGAAAGGTCCGGCATCATGTCTAAGTTTAGATCTGCTCCAGGCACAAACAGTGCTAGTTTTGGCTGAAAAACATCCAGAGAGTATGGAGAAGACACTTCCCCAGTACTCGGCACAATGTCAACAATAACAGTGGTGGTAGTTGAACCCCGAATGCCTTGTACCCCCTCAAACAGCAGGTAAACTCCCACATACAGCATACATGTTGCACATATCTAGGTTTACCCACTAGAACCGGCTCAATCATTAGGCAACACTAGGAAACTACATAGAGTGGCAGCTTCTGAGGGGTGATCATGGCTGTTGAATTTAATCAAAATCTCAAGGGGGTAGGGTGAGGAACAGAAGACTGAAGGTTTGCCTGGGGTGTCCAGTGCCCTTGACTGGCCCTGTTAAAGGAATATCAAGTGTGCAGTTTTGTAAAGAGCCGCTTGAAGAATGGTTGAGAATGTGGTAGCTGAGATTTATTTATTTATTTGATTTTATATACCGCGCTATTTCAAAATCAGTGCCGTTTACATAGAACAAGAAAGAATAAACGTTTTGCCAAATTTTCATTTGCAATGAAGCTACAGGGACTATTTAAGACTAATAAGAGAAAATATTTTTTCACTCAATGTGTAATCAAACTCTGGAATTTGTTACCGGAGGATGTAGTAAAAACTGTCAGTGTAGCTGGGTTTAAAAAAAGTTTGGACAAGTTCCTGGAGGAAAGGTCCATAAACCATTATTAAAAGGGACCCAGGATATCACTACTTGACCCAATACAAGCATTGAGGAACCTGTGTTTTTTGAGGAGACTGCTAGGTACGTATGACCTAGATTGGCCACTGTTGGAAACAGGATACTGGGCTTGATGGACCTTGGTCTGACCCAGTATGGCATATCTTATGTTCTTATGTTTACATTGAACAGGCAACAAAGGAGCAGTAAACATTTAACATTGAACAGGGGCGTTAACTTGGGTAGTAACGGGGAGAACAAAATTACAAGCTGGTATGTGATTGACAGACCATGTCTTTGGCATTCCTAAAGGTAGAAAGGTCAGAGATGGATTGGATTGAGGGTGGGAGGGTGTTCTACAGAGTTGGGTGAGTATAATGAGAAGGCTCTGTTCTTAGCAACTTGGGTACTCTTTCTTATCACTGCAGAGGTGCTGAGTGTGTTTGCCATACTTGTTCCCCTCATTCTGTTGTTCAGGGTCCAAGATTTAATGCTAAAAAATGTAGGATCATGTATTTGGGCTGCAAAAATCCAAGGGAGTGGTACAGTATAGGGAGTGAAGTTCTTTTGTCCATGAAAGAAGAGCAGGACCTCTGGGGGTGATTGTGTCTGATGATCTTAAAGTTGCTAAACAGAAAAGGTGACGGCAAAAGCCAGAAGGATGCTTTGATGCATAGAGAGAGGAATGGCCAGCAGAAGAAAGGAAGTGATAGAGCCTCTGTATAAGTCTTTGGTGCAACCTCATTTGGAGTATTGTGTGCAGTTTTGGAGACCACACCTTCAAAAGGATATAAACAGGATAGAGATGGTGCAGAGAGTAGTTACCAAAATGGTCAATGGGCTTCGCTATAAATCATATGGGGACAGATTTAAAGATCTCAACATGTATACTTTGGGGGACATGCAGGAGAGAGGAGATATGACAGAGGGGAGCCACTTTCAACTGAAAGAAAGCTCTGCAATGAGGGGGCATAGGATGAAGGTGAAAGGGGATAGACTCAGGAGTAAGATGCAGAAATATTTCTTTACAGAAAGAGTGGTAGACGCGTGGAATAGCCTCTCAGTGGAGATAGTAGAGATGAGGACAGTATCTGAATTCAAGAAAGCATGGGACAAACACAGACGATCTCTAAAGAAAGGGACCATAGAGTTTAGTGGTTGGTATGGAAGGACAGACTAGATAGGCTGTATGGTCTTTATCTGCCGTCATGTTTTTATGTTTCTAAGAGCCATTTATGTGGCTAAAGCATTGCTTTGCCTGTGGAAAGGCCTTTGAAAATAGCTTTCTTACTGTACAACTTCTGTTCAACTTTGAGCTGAATCTTTTTCAAGGAGGGTGGTCAATAAATAGAACATAAAACACTTTTTAAAAGAATCGTCACAAAGAGACTGTACTGCTGAGCTTTCAAAGAGGAGACCCGTGTCACCTTGAGAACCTATATATGCCAATGACTTTTTATATTGATCGTTTAAAAAATGTTGTTGCCAAGATTTCATAAACCAGAATTCTTCTCTGTAAAGTCCAGGAGTCAGTGGCAGTTTCCATTGACCCTAAGTGCATCTCCTTGATGCTCTTCCCTTAGTGACCATTCTCTCACCCTCACTAAAATAATTGTACTGTTTTCTTCTGGCTTCATAAGAATTTCAGTGACAGGGCTATACTGTGTAAGTGGTGCAGCCGCTCAGGGGGCAAGTATAGTACTGCTACTACTACTGAGCATTTATATAGCGCTACCAGTCGTACGCAGCGCTGTACAGACATGTAAGAGACGGTCCCTGCTCATCAGAGCTTACAATCTAGTCAAGACAAAACACAGAAGGTGTAAGCAGGGGTGAAACAAGGGGAAAGAAAAAGAGATCAGGTGAGTCAAGATCCAAAAGCAGCAGTGAAGAGGTGAGTTTTCAACTTGGATTTGAAGAGGGTCAGAGAAGGTGCCTGGCGTACAGACACAGGTAGTTTGTTCCAGGCGTAAGGCGCAGCAAGGTGAAAGGAGCGAAGTCTGGAGTTAGCAGTAGAAGAGAAGGGCACAGACATAAGCAGTTTGCTGGAAGAGTGGAGTTCCTGAGGGGGGTAGTAAGGAGAGATAAGAGAAGAAAGGTAGTGAGGCGCCGCAGAGTGAATGCACTTATACGTCAGCAGGAGAAGTTTGAACTTGATGAAGAAATAGATAGGGGGCCAGTGAAGTGACTTGAGAAGAGGGGTAATATGAGCATGATGAGGCTGGCGGAAGATTAGTCACACAGCAGAGTGTTGAACAGATTGAAGGGGAGAGAGATGATTCAAAGGGAGACCAGCAAGGAGTAGGTTACAATAGTCAAGATGGGAGGTGATTAAGGAGTGGATAAGCGTTTTAGTTGTGTGTTCAGAAAGGAAAGGGCGGATTTTGCTAATGTTACAGAGAAAGAAATGGCAGGTCTTAGCTACGAGCTGGATATGTGTGGAGAAAGAGAGAGAGGAGTCAAAGACAACCCCCAGATTGCGGGCTGAGGAAACAGGAAGGATTACAGAGTTATCCACAGAGACTGAGAAAGGAGGAAGAGGAGGGGAGGATTTAGGGGGAAAGATAAGAAGTTCAGTCTTGGCCATGTTCAACTTCAAGTGGCAGTGAGACATCCAGGAAGCAATGTCAGAAAGGCAGGTAGAGATCCGGGTCTGGATTGCTGGAGAAATTTCAGGCGTAGAGAGGTAGATCTGGGAGTCATCGGCAAACAGATGGTACTGAAAGCCATGGGAAGAGATAAGTGCACCAAGGGACTGGGTATAGAGAGAGAAAAGGAGCAGACCCAAGACAGATCCTTGGGGTACACCAACTGGGAGCGGGGTAGCAGATGAGGAGGAGCCACCAGAACATACACTGAAGGAGCGTTGGGAGAGATAGGAGGAGAACCAGGATAGTACAGAGCCACTAAAACCAAGTGAGGACAGGGTATCGAGGAGAAGGTTGTGGTCAACCATGTCAAAAGCAGCAGAGAGGTCAAGAAGGATGAGGACAGAGTAAAGGCTCTTGAATTTTGCCAGGAACAAGTCACTAGAGACTTTGGCAAGAGCCGTTTCAGTAGAGTGAAGAGGACGAAAGCCAGACTGTAAGGGATCCAGGAGGGCATGAGAGAAGAGGAAGTTGAGGCAGTGGCGGTGAACCGCCCATTCAAGTAATTTAGAAATGAAGGGAAGGAGAGAGATGGGTCGATAGTTAGAAGGACAGGTGGGATCAAGTGAGGGTTTCTTGAGGAGAGTTGTGATCACAGCATGCTTAAAGTCTGTAGGGACTGTTGCAGTGGAGAGCGATAGGTTGAGAATATGAGAGATGGAAGGGACAACGGTGGAGGAGATGGGGCTTAGGAGACGGGTGGGGATAGGATCAGAGGAGCAGGTGGTGAGTTTGGATGAAAAAAGGTGTGCGGTTTCCTCTTCAGAGATCACAGGAAAGGAAGAGAGGGTAGCAGAGGTGGGGGGGGGGGGGAGTTGGGAGTGGAGAGGGGGAGGAGGGGAAGTAGCTGACTTTGTGGGGAATTGGAGGGTGATCTTGTGGATTTTGTCATGGAAATAGTCAGCCAGGGTTTGGGCAGAAAGGGAGGGAGGGATCGGAGGCGGAGGCACTTTGAGGAGAGAGCTGAGAGTAGTAAAGAGACGGTGAGGATCAGAGGCAAGAGAGTTAGTCAGATGGACATAGTAGTCTTGTTTGGCAAGAGATATGGCTGACTGGAAAGAGACAAGTTTGAATTTGAAGTGCAGAATGTCTGCAGGGGAGTGGGATTTGAGCCAAACACGCTCAGCAGAATGGGCACAGGAATGTAGATAGCAGGTAGTGGACGAAAGCCAGGGCTGGGGAGCAGAACGTAATGAAATGTAAATAGTTTTTCCCCAGTTATACCCAAGTTTTTCTTCCCCTGTTCATTGTAAATACAATGCGGCTTGCTGCACTGTAGTATGTTATGTTTTGAATGTACACCGCACTGATCTAAATAGTGAGGTATAGAAGGAAAGTTAAATAAATAAATAAATAAATAACGTCTCACAGGACGTGGGATGGGCGGAGCGAAAGCATCCAGAGCTGAGGAGAGTGCAGCATTATAGGAAGCTACTGCCTCGTCAACAGACTTAGATGACATAGTTGAGGAGAGAGCCAAGGGATTAATAGCATAAAGATTTCTAAATAGGCTGGAGGAGACAGGACGAGGCTGAGGCAGCGGGCAATTAAGATTAAAGCTTAAAAGTTGATGGTCAGATAAGGGGAGAACTGAGCTACAGAGGTTCGAGGGTAAGCAACTCGAGAAAAATATCAGGTGAAGGCAGTGGCCATGTTGGTGAGTGGGGGCGGTGGAACAAAGTTGGAGGTCAAACAAGGAGGTAAGGGAGAGGAGCTTTAAAGCATAAGGATCAGAGGGGTTATCAACATGAATGTTAAAATCCCCAAGAATAAGAGTGGGGGAAGAGGAATCGAGAAAGAAGAAAAGCCAAAAGTCAAAGTCAGTGAGAAAAGTACAAGCAGACTTGTCAGGAGGACGATAAATAACAGCTACCTGGAGAGGAAGTGGAGTGAAAAGGCGGATGGAGTGGACTTGAAAGAAGAGAAAGGAGTGAGACTGAGGCAGCAGGAGGGGTTGGAATTGGCAAGAGGGAGAAAGTAGAAGCCCAACACCACCACCATGGCCAGTGGGACGAGGCGTGTGGGAGAACTGATAGCCCCCATGACGGAGAGCAGCAGTAGATGGGGTAACATTAGGGAGGAGCCAGGTCTCAGCTAGGGCAAGAAGATGTAGAGCGTTAGAGATAAAGAGATCATGAGTAAAAGCACGTTTATTAGAGACAAAGTGTGCGTTCCATAAGGCACATGAGAAAGGGAGAGTGGAAGGGGAAAGAAGTGGGTTATGGATAAGATTGGACATGTTGCATGAAGATCTCTTCTCAGAATGAGACAGAAGTCTAGGGGGGCCAGGATTGTGGTCGATGTCTCCGGATGAGAGAAGGAGAAGGAGTAGCAGAGTATGGGGAAGTGAGGAGACAGTACAGCGGAAACGAGGGTGATGTTGCCTTAGAGAGAAAGGAGAAGGTTGAATGAGAGGGAGAAAGCGGTGAAGCTCAAGAGTTGATGATAGGGTAGAAGACAGAATGGAGGGGGAAGTGAAGATGGCAAAGATTGGACAAGGAGGGAAGGAGTGACGGTGCTGGTAGGAGGGGAAACAGGGAGTATGAAGAAAAGGAGGACAATGTGATGTGGAGCCATAGAAGAGGAGCAGAGAGGGGCTATACAGAGTATGTTATCTTGCAAGCAGTGAGGTAGCAATGGCTTCTACACGCTATGCAGCAGATGTTAAGTTACAAGCAATGAGGTAGCGATGGGTTGGGCAGGCTATGCAGCAGATGCTGTCTTACAAGCAGTGAGGTAGCAATGGATTCTGTTACTGGTTTTATGGGTGATTGTTTATGATGGGCTTACAGTCTGTGGAGGCGGTTCGTCACTGTGGATCTCCACTGGATGTTACATGAAGGCTGTAGCTCTTATTGTGATCTTGTTCTAGTTTTCATCCCCGCCTAAGGGCCACGCCAAAGGGTCCTCTGGCGAGGCCCTGAGGCGTGGGTGTGCCAAGAGCATTCACCTTTGAAGCTGGGGCTTGCTGCGGCCTGATTGGCCTCGGTGGGTGGACTGGGGAGGAGCGTTCACTTCTGCTTCACTCCCTGACACCGATCGGGACCCGGGGAGCAAGAGAAGTTGTTCTGCTGCGTGGCTTCTTAAATACAGCCCTGCCGGGCTCCCGATTGCTGTTTTAGTGAGGGGGGCAGGGCGAGATGGATGTTCCTGCCTCCTCCTTCACTGTAGCGATCAGGCCGGGATGATGGTGTGTCCGGGAAGCAAGTATAGAGGGGGCACCAATGTCATTCCTGGACTTCCAGAAATCCCAACAAGACCAAGTTCCTGATTGTGATTGGGTGGAGAGGGCGCCAGGTTCACAAGTCACACTGGGTGCATGTGTAGCTTTGTATGATTCTGCTCAGTGTGTCCGAGCTGCATGGTGCCCAAACTCCCACTCCCAGCTGTGCAGGACGCAGTGTCAGAAACAAATCTCCAAAAAGATGAGGGGGGGGGGGATTAACAAGCTGGGGGAAGAGCTGGCTTGCAGGGGAAGGAGTTGGACAAGATTGTGGAAGCCAGCTGATGGGAAAGGCAGGTGGGGGTGAGGCAAACTCAATTGGGGATGGGGAGAAGGTATAGGGGAGACGAAAGTGTGTAGCTGAGAGGAATGGGGGAGAGAGGATTGGAGGAAAAAGAGTGTTGTAGAACTCGGTAGTTGTTAAGGAAGTGCAGACTGGATAGGTCGTACGGTCATTATCTGTTGTCATTTTCTCTGTTTGTATGTAGATGGACAAGTGAGTTGGGGGAGAGAGTGAGTTAATAATGAGCTGAAGGAGAACGAGACTGTTGCAGAAGACATGCTGATGGAGAGAGCGCGTGTGGGGAATGGACTTCATTTTAGTTGTGTGAGTCGCTCTGAGTGCGTTGAGCAGCCAGTCTGGCTGCACCATTGGAGAACGACCCGCCCTCCCTCCCCTTTACCCAGGGTGTCAGTGGTTTTAACTGGTGACAGTCTTGACTCTTACATGGATGTGCTTTTGCCAAAGAGGCACCTGTTTGAAATTTAGTAATGAGTGTCATAAATGGTTAAAAATAGTTTAAGGACTGTGCTATGCATAATTTATTTATTCATACAGCATGTCAATAAATCACCTCCAAAGTGTTACAACAGTTCCCATTTCATTTATTCATATTTATCTTCTGAGTTATAGTAATGGAAGAGCACTGCTCAGAACCCCTAATGCAAAGCATTTCATAGAAATCTTCATCTGCTGAACAGCGAGAGAGGCAGAAATCTTTCATCCAAAACCACAGGAGATCTTCAAATACATTTCTGCAGCCACCTCTGCTACACAGTGCGTGAAACTTCCCGGGGAAGGACTAGTGTTTATACTCTCCCTATGAAACCACACCTTACTATGATGGCAAAGGGATTCCTCCTTGACAAGGCCGGATTTATTTCCTGTGTGCCCATGGGCAAGGAGGGGATAGGTGGTCCACCTTGCTCCACTTCCCAGCCTGGCTCTCTGCTCTCTGCTTTGCATTCCTCTCCCCCCTCCAAATCATCTTATTGAGAAGCATCAGCAATAGCAACAGCCAATAGATGCAGCGATTCACGCCCTCACGCTCTGGACCGCCCTTCCTCTTGTACATATGTGGGAGGAAGGGGTAGGGTGCAGTAAGTCCTGTCCAAAGCATACAAACTCGTCTGCCTCGTGCTGAATCATTGCAGCAATCTGCTGCTGCTGCCACTTCTCAGTAAGGTGCTTTGCTGCTCCTCCTGTGCAGTCCCGACTGAGGCACAGCAACGATTGCAATGCTCTAGCGCATCCCAGAAGTTGGTGCCGAGGGAGTTGTCTACATTACTTATGTCTAAATCTGGGCCTACCCCTTGATGTCATGTGAGCTAACCTAAAATATGCACAGGAGCAGTGCTTCCCACTGTAGGAGCAGACGTCTGATGGCAAGGTGGCTGTCCCTAAGCAGGTGCCTACCAATCGTGAGTGTGTTCTTGCCGCCATGAGCGTCTGTGTCTGTATGTGGGCGAAAGAGAGTGTGCATGTGTTTGTGAGTGTGCATGTCTATGTGTGAGTCTGTGAGGAAGAGGAAAGAAAGGAGACCTATATGTAGCTTGCATGTTCCTCTCACTTCAGATGCATGGGCTCTTTGGGGATCTATGAACAATCCATGCCCCATGGTCTTTTCCTGGCTGAGGCACAGATAGTCCTTCAAGAGCCTTAGGCTTGTGCAAATCTACTGGCACCTCTCAGTAAAACCAAACAAATCACACAGTTATGGTGGGTGGGGTTTGTTTCAAAGGAAAAATAGTTTACTGGGATGCTTGATGCAAGTGAATTACTTGGTGAACAGCACATGCGAATCCAGCACCATCCATACAAAAAAATAGTGGTACTGGATGGAAGAGCATTGGTTGCCCAGATGTATTTAGACTTTTCTGCTATCTTTGATCTAGTCAGTCACCCGTTTATTGTTAAGAATATTTAGTTCCCTGGGTATTTCTCATTTTTGTCAAATAGGCAGCAGATGGTGAAACTGTCCTGTTAAGTTATTTGTGGAATCCCTCCAGAGATCCCCTCTCTTCTCTGATCTTATTTAATGTGTTTCTTTTTTCACTGGGAGCTATCACTAGAGACCTGATCTATGTGGATGCCATCCAGTTATGGACTCGACTTGTGGCCTTTCAGGAATGTGAAAAGAGCTGCTTAGATGAAGGCTAGAAGACTCAAGAATTATTGTGGATGAGTAAGAAGAGACTCCTCCCCTTTTTAGATCAGGTCCTTATTGGGTGATAATAGCCTTGCCTCTAAGATCTGGGATGTCGGAGTGATTGACTCAACACTGTCTTTAAAGGATCGAGCTACTTCTGTGGTTATGAGTGCTTTTTGAAAATTCAGGTTCATCTCAGGCATTACAAATTTGAGAGCGGCCATGCGAGTGATGGTTGTGTCCTGTCTGGATTACTGGAATACTGTAAACTTTGGGTTTAGCAAAGAAATATTTTAATAGGTAACAACTTATCCAGAATACAGTCTTCAATGCATTGAATGAGACCATAAGGATTAGCATACTGGGTCATGCTAAAGGTCTATCAAACCCACTATCTGTTTCCAACAGTGGCCAATCCAGGTCACAAGTGCCTGGCAGGATCCCAAAAAGCAGCTAGATTCCAAGATCTCCAGGCTCTTGAAGGACTATCTATGCTTCTGCCAGGAAAAGACCCTTGGGCATGGATTTTATTTTATTTATTTATTTATTTAACTGCATTTATATACCGCTTTTCACCGGGTCAAAGCGGTTTATTGACCCCTGAGTTCCCCAGGGATAAGCAGTGGTTTTCTCTCGGTCGACATTAATAATGGTTTATGGATTTTTCTTCCAGGAACTCATCCAAACCTTTTATAAACTGAACTATACTAACTGCTTTTACTACATCCTCTGGCAATGAAGGGTACTTGCTGCGAACGGACAATGAGCAGAGCCCAGCCCGTTATTTCTCTCCCTTCAATAGCTGCCTCGTAGACTTCATGCACAGGACTGCTGCAAGAGTATTAGTCACCCTAACCAAACTGTCAGCGTCGCCTCTCCCACCATTAATTGCCAAGCCCTCTGAAGTTTGATAATTAAATTCAACAATTATGATTACCCCAACTTGCTCTTCCCTAAAGAATCCTGAGCAAAACGTCAATCCTACTTTCTTTTGCGTGTATTTGCATAACAAGGACAATTTCCAAAAGTTGTTTATGCAGGTAAGTTGGACTACTGGAAAATTGCCCCCTCACTATGCAGGTAAAAGAATGTGTTGATGACTCTTCGAGTCTGTGTGCCTGTTTGGCCTTGGCCGCAGCTCATCCATGCTTCTCCCCAGAACCATCCATCCTAAGCAGCTACCTGGTTTGCCTAATGGTTAAGCTGGCCTTGCTCATTTGCTTTTTAAGAGGATTTAAGGGGTTGTGCACTCCAGTGCTTGTCTCCCTGCATTCTTCTTTATACTCCCACACAAGCATTGCTTTCTCCTCAGGATATTAAACGGAGATCTCTGTAGCAGATACTATTCCATCCTTACGGTCATCACAACTATCGTTTCATGTACGTTACTGCTCATCTTGTTTAATGTAAACACTTTGAAAGGTGGTATAGGAATGTAGCTAAATAAATACATCATTAGGTATAGTCAATCTTAGTTTGTTACGGGCATAGTCCCTGCAACGTGGATGGAATCCATTATTCGCCCATTGTTGAAGGAGGCAGATCTTGATCCATCAGTTTTGGGCAATTTTAGGTCAGTTTCGAATTTATCATTCTTGACAAAATTGATGGAGAAAGTAGCAGCTCATTGACTCACTATCTTTTGCAATGCAAGGAATGCATTTAGGGAGAAACATAGCACTCAGACAGCATTGTTGAGCATGGTGAATGGGATATACAGTATGCACATCTGACTCGCAAAGGACGTTTTATTGACAGCTGGATTTGAGTGCCGTGTTTGATTTAGTTGGAGCACTTATTGTTACTTGCTAGATTGGAGGAAATTGATTTCTCAGGTATGGCTGGATTAAGGTTCTGATTAACGATAATACCTCTTCAGTGTTTCCATTATTCTGGAATTCTCTGCCTGATTATATTCAACTGGAACTTTCTATGGTCAAATTTAAATCCACTTTGAAAATCTGATAATACATTCTAGGCAGGTTAGTTTCAGTCACAGCTGTTTTTGTCCTTCTCTTTTGTGTCGACAGTTGGATTTCTAGGGTTATGGATTGTTGTGTATATTTTCCTTGTATTGTATCTGTTGTGCAATTAAGACATTTTAGTTGTTTTGCGTTTGCGATATTTGTTGTTGTTTCCTGTGCCTTTCTTTCCATGTATCCTGACTGTAAGATTGGAGCTGGTTACGTAACCTTTCATAAGAAGTTAAAGACCTGGGTTTTTCACATGATTGCCCTGGATTGCTTCCAGGGCCGTTTCATCCTCTGTTGGCTGAGAGTTATCTGTGGGACTCCTACTCTGCTCTGATTAATCATCTGACTTTTGATTCTGGCTGGGAAGGGCGATTGTTCTCTGGGTTTTCATTTCATTCTAGTTGTATGTTTTGGGACAGTTTATATAGTTTAGGAATTGTCTCAGATTTTATTGTGTACAGTCCCTCTAGTTAGCTCTATGAGACTAGGACTACACCTTTGCCAGGGATGAGCAGGACCCAGGAAAGCAGCCTCATGCTTTATGTAGAGGATTGCCTTCTACAATCTACTTCTATTCCAAAACTCAGTAAGGGACATGTTTACTAATAGCCTGATCCCAGAAGGGGCACGTCCGGGCCATCTGGATTGCCCCGAACAGGACGGGCCCGTTAGGACCTGATTCTGCACCGTGGGAGCCAGACGTTTCCGTGGGTGCAGATTGGGCCCTGAGATGGCCCAGTGTGCCCTTGCATCACCATGGAGATATCTTTCCCACTTGCCATTCTGCCTGCCAGAATGTCAACTCCTGTTACCCTGCCGCTCGACCCCCAGCGGGGGCAGCTGGAGCCCGGATCAGATGGCGGGGACCTACCAGCAGCTTGATCCTGCCTCAAGGGTGGTCTCCAGGCCTGATCACTGACCTTGCCACTGCTTATACCACCTCTACAGTGGAATAAGCAGCATGTCCGTCCCTCTTCCCGGAGGATGTACAGGGCTGTGACCTGAATCGGCCTTGTATATCCTGCCACCTTCGTCTGCTCCCACTCCGCTCACTCTCCACCCCCTACCATCCCCCCTCTGATTCTCCTCACACTGCGGCTCTGGGTGTGCATGGAAAGTGTGTGTGCCAGAATACGGCTGGGATGACTAGTGAGGCTGCACGTCCCACTGGGACATACAGCCCCGCTATTTGCCTCACAGGATTGGGCCCTGAAGGATTTAATGTGCATTAATGAAAATTAGAATTCATTAAGCGCCACTATGGCCATAGACATATAAGGGCTTTGAGCATTTAACACACATTAACTTTCATTAACGCACATTAAATCTTTTGGTAAATATGCCCCGTAGAATTCCCTTTTTGTTGGAACTCTCATGCACACTCCAGCCCTTTGTGTGTGGTTCTGCTCTTCAGGTACCTCGGTCAATGTGCCAGTCTCTCTCCGCTTCTTTGGGGCCAGATCAATAAAGTGCACTAGGCTTTATGTACAGGTTAGCTTGCCTTTAACATACAATGTAAAAACGAGATTTGTGCACGAGCTAACTGTGCGCAAAACCTCAGGTAGACAGTGCACAGGGCATTTAAATCCATGGTAATAAAACAGCTAGTTATTCAGTGCAGATGCAACAAAAGGCACAGAAGACCAGAAGGCTGAGCGCACCACCTGGGTTTTAACATCAGTGAGGAATTTATGCCTGTTTCTTCTCGTTAACTGGAGAGTACTGGATGCACCGTTTTTTCTGGCTTCCTCAATTGGGAGGCGCTGAGGAGCAGATAGGCTTGAAAAAGGAAATGCTGGGCTGTTGACAACATTGGTATGTACAAAAATTGTGTGTCAGCACTTCATAGTTGTATATGTTGGAATGCTCTTCTACACATAAATAATAGTTCTGCAAAAATTGTATGCGCAGGAGAGCATTTAGCGCCAATGCATGAGCATGCAGTTCCATGCGCCGATATAATTTTTCTTGCATGTGAGATACAGCTACTGCTAGTGCACACCCATGTGGGCCGGTGTCTGGCATGCTCGCCCATGTTGATGCTCATTTGCATTCTATTTGTTTACCACATTGGGGACCAACTTTCTTCTTTTATTTTTGTGCTAGGAAACCCTGTGCTGAGATTTACTGCAGAGCTCTAATGCCCACTTTCTGCATCGGCCCCTCTCTGGCTTTTGAGTTCCCCAGTCCCTTGCTTCATTGGCCTAATTACTTCCGCCTGTTCAAGAGTCACAGGAACTACAGCTTCCAGCATTCCTGTAAGAATGTTCCCAAGGAGGAACTGTTATTCTCTGTGAAGTCAATAAATGATACTTTTATACAGGACATGGCCTTGTTCATTTTAATTATTATACTTTTAACCTTAGGTGTTAAATTTAACTTGAGTAATCTTTCCCTTGCCTGGAACCCAGCATAGTCATCTTTTTCCATCTGGACTAGGAGCTCGATCTTGAATTCCTCCACCTCCCTTTCTTCTTCCTCTTCAGTTGATTTCTTGACCTGTCCTTTGTCCGTCTCACCCCCCTGCAGTTCCATATATCTAAGCTCCATCTCCCCCTCAACTGCTCTCTCTTTTTCTGTGTATCCTTTCTTCTGATACTCTCACCTAGGTCTCCTCCTCTTTCCTGGATTTCTTTTTCCATGGAAGCCCTTAGTTGATCAAGATGTTATCATTCACATACTTCTGTATTTTAATCTATGAAATTAAAGATCTTAAATTTGCATCCATTGCTTTTTGCAGTTTTTCTTGTGGCAATTTTCCTCTTTCTTCCTGTTTTTGGCGGATTCTCTTGGTATGCCCTATTTTAATATAGGGTTTGTAGCTTAAAAGTAGCAGTACATTATCTCCTCTTTATCTGCAGAAGTCCACTAAACCATAGTTAAACCTCTTAACCTTTTCATTAACTTCTGTGGTTTACCCCTTTGGGCCTAGCACTGTGATGATCCTCTCTAAACAGCGCAGTATTATGACTATACCTCCACAGATTGACCTGGCCCCCCTACCCTACTTCCTATTGGTCTAAATGCCTAACACCTCTTAGCCCATACTATACGGGCGCCTGAACCCAAGGGGATAAGCCCTGCTAATGTCAGAAAGAAACAATTATGAACAGTTACTAAACAGAACAATAGCCAGCATCTCATCTCGACCAAGACTCTATCCACCATCTTACACAAATATCCCATCCCCCACCCACCTCCCATCTCCAGGACAGATCGCCCTCAACACATTTCGTATTAGCCCTTTTGATATAAGCAAGGCAGGAGACTGTTGATAGGCTAAAGCCTCAGATTTTTCTCCCCCCAGAACACATTATGCCACATACCCTGAGCTGCCACTGTAGGCCTCTAAGTCCGAGTCCGAGCGGTCTCACAGGGGGAGCAGTAGGCGACCATCCTCCCCAAGCACCCACCTATGGTGAGCTCCCTCCCGGAAGACCACACAAACTGGCTGAAGTGTAGCCCAGGCAAAACACCCCCCCTCCCCCTTCCTAGGCAGTTAAACATATCCTCTGTTCATCAGTGAATGAGAAAATGAAACTGTAGCCAGAACACTATAGCCACATTGTTATTATGGAGAAAGACAGTTGCAAAACGTTTCGATTTGTATCTATCTCAGACTAACCTCTCAAATAACTAAGCCAAGCAACAACACACACACAACTTCTCAACCCCAAGCATAGGGCAACCCGTGGTAATACGGAAGAAAAAAGAAAACAAGAAAAACGGGGGGAAACCACCCCAACAACATATTTCAGTTCATACGCAGTTCCAGGGGAGCGAAAGCCAGCCACGGCCTTTCTGAATCTTCACTCGACCTCTGAGCTTTCCCCCTCAGTCCAGAAAACACGACGCCATCATAGAAACATAGAAACATAGAAACCTGATGACAGAAAAAGACCACAAGGCCCATCTAGTCTGTCCTTCCATAACAACAACTACAACAGTCCACTTTCTACCTTTAGAGATCCTCTGTGTTGGTCCCATGCTTTTTTGAATTCAGTTACTGTCCTCATCTCTACCACCTCCACTGGGAGACTATTCCACGGATCCACTACTCTTTCCGTAAAGAAATATTTCCGCATATCACTCCTGAATCTATCTCCCTTCACCCTCATCCCATGTCCCCTCGTAGCAGAACTTGCTTTCAATTGAAAGAGGCTCTCTCCCTGAACATTTATGCCACGGAGGTATTTAAACATCTCAATCATATCACCTCTATCCCGCCTTTCCTCTAAGGTGTACATATTAAGATCCTTAAGTCTGTCCTCATATGCTTTATAATGAAGCCCATTAATCATTTTAGTAGCAACCCTCTGCACCGACTCCATCCTGTTCACATCCTTTTGAAGGTGCGGTCTCCAGAATTGCACACCATACTCCAAATGAGGTCGCACCAAAGACTTATACAGAGGTAATATCACCTCCTTTTTTCTGCTAGCCATTCCTCTCTGTATGCACCCAAGCATCCTTCTAGCTTTTGCCGTCGCCTTTTCTACCTGTTTAGCTACTTTAAGATCATCAGACACAACCACGCCTAGGTCCCGCTCTTCTTTAGTGGACAAAAGTACTTCACCTCCTATACTGTATTGCTCCCTTGGAGTGCTGCAGCCCAAATGCATGACCTTACATTTTTTAACATTAAATCCCAGCTGCCAAATTCTAGACCATTCTTCAAGCTTAGCTAGATCCCTCCTCATGTTATCTACACCTTCCTGGGTGTCTACTCTATTACAGATTTTGGTATCATCCGCAAAGAGGCAAACCTTACCCGACAGCCCTTCCGCTATATCATTAACAAAGATGTTAAAAAGAATCGGACCAAGGACAGATCCCTGGGGCACACCACTGGGGCACACCATCATTGCCCCCGGCTTCGTTTTCAGGGGTTGGATTCAGCTGAAGTGTTCAAAGTCTCCAGAAATGAAGCAGCCACCCCAGGTGATAACAGGTAGCGTGTCTGGCCCTGGAAGTCCACCCGCAATCGGGCCGGGTATAATACTGAAAAACGCACCCCTTTTTGTAGGAGCTGTGCACAGGTATTTGAGTAGGCCCGACGTTGTTGGCTGACTAAAGCAGAATAGTCTTGAAAGACCAATATTTGCTCTGCATCGTGCTTTTGCCATTTACGGCTCCGGGCGGCCTTGAGCACGTCTTCTTTTTGTCTATAATCCAGGAAGCGTGCAATAACCGCACGTGGGCGCCGGACTTGCTCCCGCTTAGGGCCCAATTTATGTACACGTTCCAGCTTCACGGGGTTGTCTCCCTTACCTCCCATTAGTTTTTTGATCCAGGCCAACAAGAAACCATATAGGGCGCTATCTGCCACACTCTCTGGAATCCCAACGAACCGCAGATTTTTGCGCCACCCTCGGTTCTCAAGATCATCGATCTTTTCACCTTGTTGTTTGACGAGGGTCTCCAGGGCCTCTACTTTGACTTGCAAGGAGTGCTGGGTGTCCTCCACATCCGATATACGCGTCTCTGCTTGCTCCACCCATCCTGCGAAGTCGGTAACACGCTGGCCGACACTGTGTATCTGCTCCACCAATTCTTGGAAGCGGGCATCAAGCGCCTGTACCACCGCCGCAGATACTTCTGCCACCAGCCCTGGAGTGCCTCCTGAGACAGGGCTACTAGGCGCACCCTCCGCCATCTTGGCCTCAGGGACTCGTGGCTTCTCCCTCCTTAAGGTCTTCGATGCCATCGGGGTACTTGCTTCGTTGCAGTTGTGCCTTCCCAGAACCGCCAACTTCTTCAGCGCATATAATTAATTGTTAGTGGGGATTTCCACATTAAGTGGGATTTTATCGCTGTTTTGCGGGGTAGGCTACCCGGAGCTGATCACAACCCAACTGATCAGCTCATTTGCCAAAGCGGAAGTCCTCGCCCCTGCTTTTTAATCTATTCTATTCTTAAGTCCATTGGTTCACGTTGTTGAGCGCTACAAAATGTTGTGCCACTTGTTTGCTGATGAGATCTAGTTGAGGATGAAGTTTGGCAGATCGTGCTGATGCTTGTTAATAATTATTTACATGCAGTGTCTCAGTGGTTTAAGGAGATAGAATTCAAGCTTAATGCTTGTGGGCACTGTTTTGAATGGGGAAGAGGTGGTGCTAAATCTAGGGGTACTCTAAGATAATGACCTGTCCTGATGTAACCAGGTTTCATCAGCTGTAAGAGCCTCATTTCGGAGATTACGAATGAGGCATATTGGCTGTGATTCAGAAAAATGTTAGTGTAGCCCTTATTACATCAAGCCCCGATTACTGTAATAATCTTTATTGTGGACTTCTGAAGCATTAATTGGAAACTGAAGTCCTCAGATCACATTTCTCCTGTTTTGGCCATTTCTCATTGACTACTGATGCATTCAATTTAAACTGCTTTGGCATTATTTTTGGATGGTCCTTTATATTTATTTGCATACGTTAATTTGGATATATGAGCTGTCGAGGAGAACACACTCATCATAGCAATATTTACTTCAGGTAGCAGGAGAAGTGAGATTACACTTTACTCCTCTGTGAAAGATGCACTTGGCCCTTGATTTTGGATGATTTGTGGTTAGAGAGCATTATTCTACTTTTAACACATAGGTTAAGACATGTTTTCTAGTAAAGAAGCATTTACTAGCTGAGATGAATTGCTATATCCAGGTTGTTTGGTGGGGCTGGCTGGAATTAAGTATAGTGAATCTCGGCAAGATGGACTATTAGAATGACTATGGTCCAGGCGGAGTGGGATTATGAATTAGGATGAAGAATAAGGTTGGTGGATGAGGTTGGATTTGGTTGGTGAGATGAGGGTTGAGATTATTGTATACTATTAATTGTTCCTTTTTTTGGGCTTTTCTGGTGCACTGCATTATTAGGCTCTGTAAAGCAAAGTAAAGTAGGGTTTACCCCTCCCCTGTTGTGTCCCGTATCCTCCCCCCCTTCCTTTCCTCCTTCCACTGCTGTCACCTACCTCTGTCCTATGCTCAAGCCAAAATGCACAGGAAAATCAGCAAGGTGCAGGCCCATTAAGCACCCATGCACCCATTAAAGCCTGCTGCGTCCCACCCACTCCGATGCAAACTTTCTGCTGGAGGGGGCGGGATGTGACAGAGCTTGAACGCATGAGGATACTCGATGACACATCGCCACGCTGATAGTGGCATCCAACTGCTACATTGCTGCTATCTTGCTGGCCATACTGGCACCATGCCAGTGTCCCCTCCCCCCACCCCCACAAAGTTTGCCATATGAGCTGGATGATTAGTCCACCCAGTGGTAGTGCTGATGCTGCCCCTATCAGTGAATTTACTTCCAAGGGGAACTGTTCCTGAAGTGAGGGGTTTAAGAGCACCCTTGATCCCCTTTTCTGTGGCTATATGTCAGTCAGGAAACTTTAGAGAAACTGAGGACATCAAAGAATAAAAAAAAGGTTAAAAGCTTTCTTGTACATTGAGCATTTTGGAACAATTACATAATATAGCATGAATACACCAGTACAATTATTTTATTTATTTATTTATTTAAAGTCTCTTTTATACCGTGCTATTGACATCAGCGCGGTTTACAGTGAACAATTACATAATATAGCATGAATACACCGGTATCGACTGGGTCAGTGTCACATCAGGACATGCTAGGGAGATAAAGTTCCTAGATGAAATAAATGACTGCTTCTTGGAGCAGCTGGTTCATGAACCGACCAGAGGGGAAGCCATATTAGACCTAGTCCTTAGTGGAACACCAGATCTAGTGCAAGAGATAAGGGTGTTGGGGCCACTTGGCAATAGTGATCATAGCATGATCGCCTTTGATTTAATTAGTGGAGGAGGGATAGTAAGGAAATCCACAGTACTACCTTTTAACTTTCGAAAGGGAGACTATGATAAAATGAGGAAAACAGTTAAGAAAAAACTAAAAGGAGCAGTTGCGAAGGTTAAAGACGTACATCAAGCTTGGGTGTTGTTGAAAAATACTATCTTGGAAGCCCAGACCAGCTGTATTCCACGCTTTAAGAAAAGTGGAAGGAAGTCCAAAAAACTGCCAGCATGGTTTAAAGGTGAAGTCAGAGAGGCTGTTGTTGCCAAAAAAGCATCTTTCAGGAAATGAAAAAAAGAGCCAAACGACGAAACCTGGAAACAGCACAAGCACTGGCAAGTCAAATGCAAGGCATTGATAAGGCAGGCAAAGAGAGAATTTGAGAAGAAGCTTGCTGCGGAAGCAAAAACGCGAAATAAAGACCTTTTCAAGTACATTCGTAGCAAAAAACCTGTGAGAGAGTCAGTTGGTCCATTAGATGATAAAGGGGTTAAAGGAGCACTAAGAGGCGACAAAGCGATAGCGGAGAGACTGAATGAATTCTTTGCTTCGGTCTTTACTGAGGAAGATGATGGGATGTTACCCATGACTGAAGTGGTATTTAAAGATGCGGAAGAATTGAAGGAAATATCGATACATCGGGAAGATGTCTTACAACTATTAGATAAACTGAAGAGTAGCAAATCATCTGGGCTAGATGGTATACATCCAAGGGTGTTGAAAGAACTGAAATATGAGATTGCAGACCTGCTATTAGTAATCTGTGAACTATCATTAAAATAATCTCTAATACCTGAAGACTGGAGGATCGCCAATGTAACACCAATTTTTAAAAAGGGTTCCAGGGGTGATCCGGGAAACTACAGACCAGTGAGCCTGACGTCAGTACCGGGAAAAATGATAGAAACCATCATAAAGAATAAAATTACTCAGCATGTAGATAGTCACAACCTAATGGGAGACAGCCAACATGGCTTTAGACAAGGAAGATCTTGTCTTACTAATCTGTTATATTTTTTTGAAGGAGTGAATAAACAGGTGGACAAAGGTGAGTCGGTTGATATTGTGTATCTGGACTTTCAGAAAGCCTTTGACAAGGTCCCTCATCAGAGACTTTTGGCAAAACTAAAGAGTCATGGGATAGGAGGCAGTGTACTATTGTGGATCAGGAACTGGTTAAAGACAGAAAGCAGAGGGTAGGGCTAAATGGCCAATTTTCCCAATGGAGAAAGGTGAATAGTGGTGTACCCCAGGGATCTGTGCTGGGTCCGCTGCTTTTTGACATATTCATAAATGACCTGGAAAGTGGAATAACGAGTGAGGTTATTAAATTTGCAGATGACACAAAACTATTTAAAGTTGTTAAATCCCAAGAGGATTGTGAAAAATTGCAAGAGGATCTTGATAAATTGGAAGACTGGGCATCAAAATGGCAGATGAAATTTAATGTGGACAAGTGCAAAGTTATGCACCTAGGGAAGAACAACCCAAACTATGGTCACACGATGCAAGGTTCCACATTAGGAACCACCACCCAGGAAAAAGATTTAGGCGTCATTGTGGATACCATGTTAAAACCCTCGGCCCAGTGTGCAGCGGCGGCCAAGAGAGCAAATAGAATGCTAGGTATGATAAGGAAAGGAATGGAAAATAAAACAAAAGATATTATAATGCCTCTATATCGTTCCATGGTGAGACCGCACCTTGAATACTGTGTGCAATTCTGGTCGCCGTATCTTAAAAAGGATATAGCGATTTTAGAAAAAGTACAGAGAAGAGCCACCAAAATGGTAAAGGGGATGGAAGGATACTCCTATGAATAAAGGCTAAAAAGGTTGGGGCTCTTTAACCTGGAAAAGAGACGGCTGAGGGGAGATATGATGGAAATCTATAAATTAATGAAAGGAGTGGAACGGGTAAACGTAGATCGATTGTTTACCTTATCAGAATATAGAAAGACTAGGGGACATGCAATGAAGCTACAGGGTAAACTATTTAAGACTAATAAAAGAAAATATTTTTTCACTCAACGTGTAATCAAACTCTGGAATTTGTTACCGGAGGATGTAGTAAAGGCTGTTAGTGTAGCTGGGTTTAAAAAAGGTTTGGACAAGTTCCTGGAGGAAAGGTCCATAGACCATTATTAAGAAGGGACCCAGGATATCAATGCTTGACCCAGTACAAGCATTGTGGAACTTGTGTCTCCTGGGGAAACTGCTAGGTACATATGACCTAGATTGGCCACTGTTGGAAACAGAATACTGGGCTTGATGGACCTTGGTCTGACCCAGTATGCATATCTTATGTTCTTATGTTCTCATAGCCTCCACTGCACTATGACTACGCTATGGCTAGTTCACCCCTTACTGAATGCTGACTAAACCACATGTTCCCCCCCCCCCATTCAAGTCATAAGGTACATATGTTATTCTATATATCCTCTAACCGTTACCACGTTAATGTATTTTATTGCTTTTTCCTTGTTATACTGTAAGCTCTTCTTACACCTTATTACCTGTTTAATGTAACCTGTTACTGCGTTATACTGTAAACCGCTTTGACTAAAAGATAAAGTGGTATAAAAGCCCAGTTAAATAAATAAAATAAAATAAATAACTTTGTCAGGAGCCAGGTTCTCAGTAGGACAATTGCACATGAAAGGTTAAGCATGTACCAATATACATGGGCACATGCCGCGTAAATGTGCTTCAGAAATACTCTGCCCTATGACAGTGAACTCTGACTACTGTAGGAAACTATATCCGTTCATCTGTTCACTTCCTCGGAGATCTATAATTCAGCACATAGGCACCAGCAGTTAAGGGGTAAATCAGATTCCGTGTCTTCACACTCTTCTACATTTGTGGAAGCTCTTCTTTCTAAAAAATATGATTCAACATGCCATAAAGTAGGAGTTTCATCAATCTGCACAACATGTTCTAGACTTTATTGTGAAAGAATAATTATGGAAATATTCAAAAAGTAATTATGCAAGCAAGAGTTTGGGTTTAAGTCCTCACATCCCTTGATCAAGAAGAGTAGACACTGTCCCTAGAAGGCTTCTGGCTTTTTTCGGAATAACAACCATGACGTTGTCTAGAATAAGTGTCTACCAAGTTTGCACGGCGAGATGGTGCAACTTTTAGCTTCATTTAGTTTGGTGTTTCTGCTTTACCTGGCTCACAAGAAGAAAGCAGATTAGAGTTTGCATAAAAATAATTTAGTATTTCAAGAAATAAAAGAAAATGCAACAACAGCATTAATGAATATTTAGTACTTCTTGGCAGAATAGCTCAGGCTATTTCAAGTTGGCTGGAGAATGTCTGTGGACGGTAGTCCTGAAGTTTTGCCTCAGATTTTCTACTGGATTCTGGTCTGGGCTTTGACTGGGCCTCTTGAAGCCACTCTGGGGCATGTTTATTAAAGTGCGGTAGGCGGACGCGCACGGTCAAAAGACGACCGTGCTGAAAACGTCGCACTAACCAAGCAGGGTGTGAATAGGTGAGGTTAAAGTGGAGAGTGGGTGGTGATGTGGTGAGTAGCTGGCGTGGTCGAGCTAGTCACGTGTGAGTTACACAAAAATGCCGCTAATGTAGGTGGACTTCCTGCCAGCCTCTGCCCTGCCTCCCATCCCACCTCCTCTCCTTTAGTCCAAGATGCCTGTGTCTCCTTTCCTTCCTGTCATAATGGATTTCCTTTCTGGCCTTTTAGTGATTTTAATTTTACTATGTAAACCGCTTTGATTTGTTCTGAAAGGCAGTATAGCAAATTTGAAATAAACCATAAACCATAGTTGTCCATGCCTTGCCAGAGCGTCATGAATGTGTGGTGGTATGCAAGTGTTTGCAAATAAGAAGGACAGAAACAGGGCAAAGATATTAAAATAAGGAAAATAGGCAAAGTTAGCAGAATACCTAGGCACCTGTCTAAGTTACCAGCATAATGTGGTAGCAGAGTTTTACGAGAGAATCCAACGGTGTGGGAGAGGGGAGAATATCTTCTCTGGAATCGACAGTAACCTCTGTTCAAGAAGTTTGACAAAAATTCTTTCTACAATTTGTTTTCAGCGTGCTGGTCATTTATTTCATGGATTGTCCTCTTTTAGTGTGTGTTGTTGGAAAGGGTAAACAACCTTTTCTTATTTAACCATTTCATCCCACTCATGATTTTATAAACTTCTATCATATCCCCTCTTGGTCATCTTTCCTCCAAGCTCAAGAGCCCTCACCTAACCTGTTTAGCAACCTCTCTTTCTAAGGGGAGGGGGGATGTTCCTTCCCCTTTATCATTTTTGCCATCCCGAACCTTTTCTTGTTCTGCCATATCCTGACCTTTCGGAGGTGGAGTGACAAGATTTTTACACAGTACTCAAAGTGCAGTCACGTCAGGGACCTATATAGAGGCAAATGATATTCTCGGCTTTGTCCTCCATCCCTTTTGGAATAATCCTTAATATCTATTTATTTATTTTATTTATTTGAACTCATTTCTGTACTGTCTTTCTAATATTCAAAACAGTTTACATATAACAGAATCTAACAGGACATAAGTATGCATCCTGCTGTACAATAAATTAAACTTGACTAGATAGGCCATGTGGTCTTTTTCTGTCATCATATTTCTATGTTTCTATGTTAATTTGCTGGGAAAAGTAACATGAACATTTGATTACAGTTAATTATTATAACATAATATAACTATAGGCAAAGGGATATGTAAAATGATCGTTATTGGTAAAACAAGATTTATTTATTTATTTATTTATTTAACAGTATTTCTAAACCGCCTTATCTTAATAATCAAGGTGGTATCACAGCAAGCAATCAGGTAAAGTGTGTGTGTTGTACATGCAGTGAGGATAAAACTTAGTTGTGTGAGGGATGTGTTGGGTGCTTGATTTGTTTGAGCTATATACAGGGTGGGCTATTTACAGTGGTGCTAGAATCATATTTTATATATATTCAGTTGTTTGGGAGGATTGGAGTGCTGTTATCCATTCTCTTAGGTTATGTGATGTGACCATAGTGCTCTATGAACAGCATGGTTTTCAGTTGTTTTCTGAAGTCTTTGAGGTCTGGAGTTGCCCTTAGATCGTCCGGTAGATTGTTCCATATTGTTGGAGCAGCCATGGAGAGAGCTCTGTCTGTTGTGTCCTTGCGTGTGTGCTTGTACTCATTTGGGGTGCTGACTCGGTTGCGTGTTTGACTTCTTCTGGGACGTGCGCTGGTTTCCGGTTGTATGAGCAGGTGGAGGCTGTTGGCTGATGTGTGTTCTTTTATCTTAAATAGGTTTATGATAGTCTTGTATCTGATGCGAGCAATGATTGGGAGCCAGTGTAAGTCCTTTAGTGTAGGTGTGATGTGCTCCTGCCTTGCGGCTCCGGATATGATTCGAGCTGCAGTGTTTTGTGCCAGCTGTAGTGGTTTGAGAGCTTGTTTTGGTAGTCCGAGGTATATCGGATTGCAGAAGTCCAGTATTGGGGTTATCAGTGCTTGACAGACTGTACGGAAGTGTTCTGGAGCGAGGAGTGGTTTCAGTCTCCTGATGATTCGCATCCTGTAATATGCTTTTTGGATTGTTTTGTCTATGTGTGGTTTGAGGTTGAGTTTACTGTCCAGAGTAACCCCAAGGTATCTCACCTCCGATCTTATCGGTATCGTGGTGCTTTGTATCTTTATGTTTGGTGGGTGTGTGAAGCTTTGGTTTCGAGTGATGATTAAAGCTTCAGTCTTGTTGTAGCTTATAGCTAGATTGTTGTTTTGGCACCACTTCGCCATTTGGGTAAGGCAGTCTGCTATCTTAGAGAAGTCCGGGTTTTCGATTAATATCGGGGAGTATGGCTGTGGCTGTGTGTCCTATTGTCCACCATCGTTAACAGGGTATTGCACTAGTGACGGTTCTGGTTGGATGTCTGGTTGTAGACTGGGGGGTTAAGTCTGTTTTGAAGTGATCCTGGAATAGGTATATTTTCAGCTTTTTGTGGAATTCTGTCATGTCCGGGCATCCTCTTAGAGCTGGGGGTAGCAAGTTCCATATTGAAGGGGCAAAAAGTGATAGTGCCTGGTTACAAGTAGCTTGTTTGCTCTTAGTTTTCTGTGTAGGGATGGCAAGGAGGTTAAGGGAGCTCTGCTTGCAGAGTCTGTCATTTTTTTGGTATTGAGATAAGTGGTTGGAGGCAGTTAGCTGATGTGTATGATTTTGAAGATAATAACGAGTGCTTTGTATCATATTCTGGCTAGGATGGGTAGCCAGTAGAGGTGAAAAAGTATGGGAGTGATATATGACTGTCATAGAGCTCTAGTGATTATTCTTGCCGCCATATTCTGGGCCATTTGGAAAAGGTGTACAGTGTGTTTGGGGAGGCCATGGTATATGATATTGGAGTAATCCAGGGATAGGCATGATTAGAGCCTGGCACACTATCCGGAAGAGGTCTACAGCTATGGTCTATTGTACAATATGTTCTCTTCTGTTTGCTGTATTCTTAGTTGCCGGTTTTATGTATGCACTCTTCTGTTCAATGTAAACCGCCTTTATGTGTCTAAAGGCAGTATATAAAACTGGTTAAATAAATAAATAAATAAAGGTCGATGGAGGTTTTTCAGAGTTCGTAACTTGTGGTAGACTGAATTTTTTGTTTTCTTTATTTGAGATTGGAAGTTTAGTTTCTCGTCTAAGATGCCCAGGTATTTGACTTCTGATTTCACTTTGATGGAGCAGTCATTGAAATTCAGTGAGCTTGGTGGTGAGAAGGAAGAGTCTGTGAAAATGTGGAGGGCTTCAGTTTTTTTGTGGTTGATGAGTAGATTATGTTGTTGGAGCCACTGTTTTATGTCGGAGAAGCAGTTATATATGTTAGAGGTCAAGATTTTTGGTGTTGAATGGTGTGTAGAACATGATATCATCTGCATATGTTTGGCAGTGTAGCTTGTGTTCTTTGAACATTGAACATATGGGTTGGAGAAATATGTTAAACAGTAAGGCTGATAAACTTGAACCTTACGGTACTCCTTGTAGTTGTTTAAATGGGCGTGATATCTTGTTGTCAATTTGAACTTGTTGGCTTCTATCATTTAGGTAGGAGTGGACCAGTTAATGTTGTTTCACATAGAGCAATATCAGAGAGCCTCTGAATGATTTTCTGATGGAGGAGAGAGTCAAATGCTAAGGTAGTTAGCCATTTCTTGGGGATATCCTTTGCGTTGAGTTTTGATTGCTGGGTTCTCTTAGAAAGTTCTTTATGATGAGGAAGAGTTCTTGCGGTTTGTTTAGTGAATTCATGATGGTCCTAGTATAGTACTCTCTTTTTCTTCTTAGGTCTCTTCACAATATGCCCTATGTTTTTCCGTGTAGGTGTTCTTGATGGACTGGTCTTGTGATTGTTGCCATTTGCGTTCTAAGCACATAAGTCACTTTTTTGTTTTTGTAATGTAGCTGAGTATCAGGGGGCTATATTCCTCCTTTTGGTAGTATTTCTTTTTGGAGGGGCTCGGGTTGCAGTTTCCATGATTGTATCCTACTTTATTCTAATATTCTATTTGTTTGTTTTAGCAGTCGTAGCAGGTTAGAGTTTGTGGAGAATGAGCCAATGCTTCAAAAACAGACCTTTAAAGGTGCATTAAACAGACAGAACATAATGGGTGGAAGGAAGGTAAATGACTGCCCGCATGGTTAAAAGGTGAGGTGAGAGAGGCTATTATAGACTAAAGAACAGCTTTCAAAAATGGAAAACGGATCCAAATGAAGAAAACAGGAAACGGTATAAGCCCTGGCAAGTTAGATGCAAAACATTGATAAGGCAGGAAGAGCGAATTTGAAAAGAAGCTTGCAGTAGAAGCAAAAACTCACAATACAAACTTTTTCACATACATTCGAATTAAGAAGTTTATGAGGGAGTCAGTTGGACCATTAGATGATCATGGGCTGAAAAGGGCACTCAAGGAGGATATGACCATAGCATGGAGATTCAGTGGGTAGTTACTAAAGTGTGTTACAGGAATAATTCACAATATTTGCCTCTTAATACGTGTTAAAGGGCAAAAACGTGTGTTTTTTGCCAAATTGCACAATTTAATGTTGCAATGAGCATTGAGGGTGAAATTTTAGAAGCTCTATTCATGCTTTGGACATCTGAAATTGAGCAAATGATCAAAATCTTACATCAAAAAGCTTTGAGCTTAACTGTCATGCCGGTATTTCGTGGTTGTAACCTGCTATTTTCTTCCCTCTTGTTTCTTCTATTTATTTATTTATTTAGAACACATTTATATACTGCTGCTTCCAGCGATCAGCAGCGGTTTGATTCTTCTTTTGGGAGATGTCGATCAGGACAGGGTGGGGGAGTATATACACAGGTCTGAGGGGGTCACTGCACACATGGTTAATGTTTTGGGGCATGTAGTTAAACATATTTACATTTATACAATATATATTTACACATTTTGGAATTCACATTTTTACATGGCTATACATAGTTACACATAAGGCGGATTCAAAAAGTATATATTTATCAGTTTACTTTGCTATGGTTCCATGGAATTTGCGACTTATGGCTGGTTGTAGTAGCATTTAAATAGGTGGGTTTTTAACTCTTTCCTGAAACTTTTAATGTCCTGGATTAAACGCAGGTCAACAGGGAGCTGATTCCATATAGTAGGCGCAGAGAAAGAGAAGGCTCTGCGACATGTACTTGTTTTCACAGTTCGGATTGCGTTGGGGACCTGCAGGGTGCCCAAGTTGTTAGTTCTTCTATTCCTATTTGCTGGTTGTGTGCTGATAAGAGAGGACAGGAAAGATGGGGCTATGTTGTTGATAAGTTTGAACGTTGTTACTAGCATCTTGTACTGTACCCTAGCTGCAATTGGAAGCCAATGAAGGTCGATTAATATTGGGGTGATGTGATCAGATATTCTTGTTCCCATTATGATCCTGGCTGTCACATTTTGGGCCATTTGAAGGATGTTTAGTGATTTTTTGGGTAGACCTTGGAGGATGGCATTACAGTAGTCGAGGTGCGGCATAATGAGTGCTTGAGCCACTGACCTGAAGTCGCATGGTGTTATTATTTTCCTTAGAGGTTGTATCACCCTAAGTTTATGGAAGATGGCTTTGTTTGTTTTACGCAGGTGTGTCTCCATTCTTAGGTTGCAGTCAAGTGTGACTCCTAGATATTTGATTTCTTCTTTTGCTTTGTACGTGTTGTTGCACAGGGTGATTGAGTCAGGTGACTTGAAGTTGGGTTTGCTGGACATGTACATTACCTCCGTTTTTTTGTGGTTTATTGTCATGTTATTTTTCTGTAGCCATAGCAACATCTCGTCCAGGCAGTTTTCGAGCTGTGCATATTTAGGGTCCGTGATGTCCAGTTGCGTGTAGAGCATAATATCATCTGCATAGATGTGGTAGTTGATGTTATGCCTTCTAAAAATGTCACAGAGGGGTTGCATGTAGATATTGAATAGCAGTGCCGAGAGCGCTGAGCTCTGGGGTATGCCCTGCGTTTGAGTGAATGGTTTAGCTTCTTCCCCATTGACTTGTACTTGAGGCCTTCTGTTATATATATAGGAGGAGAACCATTTGAGGGGGGTTCCCTCAACTCCTATGGATTCCAGTTTACTAAGGAGTATCTCATGATGTACCGTGTCAAAGGCGGCGGAGATGTCAATGAAAATGAGTATGAACATTTTCTTTGTGTCTTCTAGTCCTTTGAGGATGTTGTTCATTAGTGCTATCAAAAGTGTTTCAACTCCATGGTTTCTTCTGAACCCGTATTGTTGTTTGTCTAGGGCAGGGGTCTGCAACCTTTAAGACATAAAGAGCCACTTGGACCCGTTTCCGAAGGGAAAAAAAAACTGGGAGCCGCAAAACCATTGCGACATTTAAAACAAATCTAACACTGCATATATTGTTTCTTACCTTAATGCTATATACGACCCCCTACTTTTCCTGTTAAAATATAGGTGTTTGGCCTATACTCGCCGTATAAGACTACCCCTCTTCCTTCGCACACCAAAAAAAATACGCCAGAAAATATCACAACAACAAGTAACAATATTTGATTTCAAAATTATGATGATTTTGTAGTCAAATCACTAATATGAAATAAAATTATTTTTTCTACCTTTGTTGTCTGACCAATTTATTCTTTGATCATGCTGGTCCCGATCTGAGGCTTCTGCTTTCCTGTCTTCTCTTAGCTCTCTTTCTGTGGTCTATGGTCCATCTGCCATTTCTTATCTCTTCTTTCGTTTTCTTCACTTCTTTCCATCAGCCTATTTCCAGTCCCAGTAACCCTCCCCAATATCAGCCCCTTTCCAGTCCTCACTCCCAGTACCTTCCAATGTCAACTTGCATTCCCATGATTGCCACTGGTGTCCATTTCCTTCCAATCCCCCTCCTTCCCCACTGACCAGTCCCTTCTAGTACAAATACCATGGCAGCCTTAGCCCCCAGTTATCTTCCAGGGCCAGCAGCTCTATCCTCCCCTCCCCACAATCAGCCCATGCCCATTCAAAGCCCCCCAATCAGCTCGCTTCCAGTGCTAATCCCCCTCAACCCCATTACCAGTGCTAGCCTCCCCTAATCAGCCCAATACCAGTCCTACCCCCCATCAGCTCATTACCAGTCCTAGCCTCCCCTAATCAGCTCATTTCCAGTGCTAGTCCCCTCAACCCCATTACCAGTGCTCCATCCCTCCATGTCAGCCCCCTCCCTCCATCCATATCAGCTCCCTCCCTCCATGTCAGCCCCCTCCATCCCTCCATGTCAGCCCCCCTCCCTCCATCCATATCAGCTCCCTCCCTCCATGTCAGCCCCCTCCATCCCTCCATGTCAGCCCCCTCCCTCCATCCATATCTGCCCCCTCCCACCATGTCAGCCCCCACCATCCCTCCCTGTCCGCCCCCTCCCTCCATCCATATCAGCTCCCTCCCTCCCTCCATGTAAGCCCCTCCTCCCTCCCTCCATCCATGTCATCCCCCCTCCCTCCATCCATATCAGCTCCCTCCCTCCATGTCAGCCCCCTTCCTCCATCCATCCATATCAGCTCCCTCCCACCATGTCAGCCCCCTCCATCCCTCCATGTCAGCCCCCCTCCCTCCATCCATATCAGCTCCCTCCCTCCATGTCAGCCCCTCCCCCCTCCCTCCATCCATGTCAGCCCCCCTCCCTCCATCCATGTCAGCCCCCCTCCCTCCATCCATATCAGCTCCCTCCCTCCATGTCAGCCCCCCTCCCTCCCTCCATCCATCCATATCAGCTCCCTCCCTCCATGTCAGCCCCCTCCATCCCTCCATGTCAGCCCCCCTCCCTCCATCCATATCATCCCCCCTTCCTCCATCCATATCAGCCCCCCTCCCTCCATCCATATCAGCTCCCTCCCTCCATGTCAGCCCCCCTCCATCCCTCCATGTCAGCCCCCCTCCCTCCATCCATATCAGCTCCCTCCCTCCATGTCAGCCCCTCCTCCCTCCATCCATCCATGTCAGCCCCCCTCCCTCCATCCATGTCAGCCCCCCTCCCTCCATGTCAGCCCCCCTCCCTCCATCCATATCAGCTCCCTCCCTCCATGTCAGCCCCCCTCCCTCCATCCATCCAAATCAGCTCCCTCCCTCCATGTCAGCCCCCTCCATCCCTCCATGTCAGCCTCCCTCCCTCCATGTCAGCTCCCCTCCCTTCTTCTGCAGCCGCGGCTCCCTGCCTCTTAGGGAACCGTGGCTGTGCTTTTAAAATCATCTCGGAGCCCTTCCTGTCTTGACGGGCTCCGTGCAGCATTGTCCCGCCTCCAAACTTCCTTTAGAGGCGGGACAATGCTGCACGGAGCCCGTCAAGACAGGAAGGGCTCCGAGATGATTTTAAAAGCACAGCCGCGGTTCCCTAAGAGGCAGGGAGCCGCGGCTGCAGAAGAAGGGAGGGAGCTTACAACACTATTGCCTGTCACCGGGCGGGCAGTGTGCTCCGGAGCCGCGGCAAAGGTGAGAAAGAGCCGCATGCGGCTCCGGAGCCGCGGGTTGCCGACCCCTGGTCTAGGGTATCATGGTCATCAAGGTGGTCTTGAAGTTGTAAGAGTACTGCCTTTTCTATGATTTTTGCCAGGAATGAGATGCTTGATATGGGGCGGTATAATGATGGGTCTTCTTTGTTGAGAGAATTGTTCTTTAGGATCGGCCTTATTATAGATTGTTTTGGTTCTATTCCTTTGAATATCACTGTGTCTCTTATTCTGTCCTATCTTATAAATGGTGTTCTTTTCATATTTTCCGTAACACTAATGTAGTATTGTAAACTGCTCTTACGCTTCGGCCTGAGCGGTATATCAAATGTAACATTAAAGATTAAAGCATAGAGACGTTTCCAGAGCCATTTCAGAAGCCAGCTCTGGGGATCTGTCTAAAGCCAACATTTGCCTTAGTTCTGTCTCTTGTAGAAAATCATTTTAAATTGAATCTAGGTGAAAACTCAAGCATTGTGGATAACCATTCTTCGGCCATGTATAAGGCTCCCCTTCATCCAAGGGTAAAAGTTATATGTAGTTCCAGTTTTGAAAATTCTTGGGCGTTATCTTGAATACCAATAATACTTTAAACCACGAATAGCTGCCGTCACTAGATCTAGCTTCTTGGCTTTGATGCAACTTCGCTCCATTCATTCATACTTAGATAGACCCCGCATTGCCAACTCTTGTCAGCTTGTAATAAACCAACTAGATTATTGTAATTCCTTGTACAGTGGGCTACCCTAATCCCCATTGAAATTCCTATAAACAATACAGTCCATGGCTATTAAATTAGTTACACATTCCTGTAAATTTGAATGGGTAACACCATTACTAAAGAAATATCATTGGTTTCCTGTAATTTAAAATCAACAACAGATATAAAAGAATTCAGGAAACTACTCAAAACCACCCTATTCATGGAACAATTCAATGAAGACTACCAATCACCCAAATCACTACACAAACCGCTCAAAGACACGACTCACACACCATACAAACACCCCATTACATTAAGATGTATAAAGTTTAGACAATGTTACAAGAGACCACTCAGGTTGTTGAAGTTATAATGTTACTGTTGATAATTACAAGTTCTTTGTATAAGTTGACATTTTGCAAGTTCTATGTATAAGTTAATGTTCTGCAAGTTCTTTGTGTAAGTTAAAGTTTATTGTAAAGCACCTTGATTGAATGAAAAGGCGGTATAGAAAAACTGTTAAATAAATAAATAAATAAAATGTTGAATTTAAGTTAATAATACTAGCACATAGAGCATTCTACTCAGGTTTACCTCTCTCCAATCTGTCCATTTCTTGCCTCCCAGGAAGGACCCTTTGGTCCTTGCAACAAAATAGGTCAGTTATGACCTTGAAATCTAGGGTGCATCTCGACATCACATGACAAGTCATTTTTTATTACTTAGTTCTCTTTCTAAATTTAAAGTAGCATTGAAAACCTATTACTTTGCCCTTGGTGTATCAAGATTAAAGCATTGTAGTTGAGCTGTTTCTCTGTGTAAGGAAGAGATCGTCTGCACGTTAAACTACTAGGTTTCGTATTGTAGTGTGTTTCTGGAACTCCTACTCCCAAAAATATTGTAACTTTCTTTATTTTCCTATTTGCATTTTCTGAGCTTTTTTTGCCTCTTTGTAACTCTTGGATTTTAATATCTTGTAAACCACTCTGCTGTGTGAAGGAAGAGCCTCTATTGCATTTTCAATCCTCTGCACTGGGCATCAAAGCCGGTGACAGCGGCCAGGCAGTAGGACATTGATGCAAGCAGTAAAGTATACTTTTGTGATGCCCTTACAATTACTTTAATAAAAATTAATCCAGCAAACTGTGAGTTGGACCCTGGCCCCTCACAGTAACTGAAAGAAGGCAGAAAATGTATTGCTGAATTAATCAGCCTCAGACAAGTCATAAATACCTTATCAGTCCAGAGTTGGTTCAAGGTGTTAGAGCCTTAGGCAAACCTTAAGCCTTCTACCCCCATGACTGTCAGAATCAATTGTCTAGCTTTGAATGCCCTGCTCTTTGCCGCGCTCCAGTTCCTGCTCCTTGGGTGAGCTCCTTGGGGCGACGCCCACCTCTTTCTTGATTTCTGCTGTTTGGCTAGCTCTCTTTCTGTCATTTCTCCTTTTGGGTTGCCCAGCGATCGGAAAGATCGCACAGCCCTATTCCCTTCAGCCAGTGGTTTTCACTGTGCCCTCTAGACCCCTGATCCCACCCATATTGGCCATCCCTGTTATTTGGAACCCCTCCCGCCCCCTCTACTGAAACTACTTTCCAAGGGCCATCCATGTCCTGCGATAGGATTTTTCTCCCTTTGCCAATTGGCCAACTGGTCAGCTCCCCCGCCCTGCCCCCCAATCCAGGGGTCTTAGGGTTAGACATAGCCTAGACATATTGTGTTTGACTGAAGCGTGACTTAAACCAGGGGATGACCCCTCCCTGTTGTGTTGTCTTCCATTGGGGTACTCGGATCTCTCAACCCCCCTGGCCTTCTCGAGCTGGAGGAGGAGTTGCCTTCCTTTACAAAAAGTCCCTTCCTCTTTTAGAACTATTAGATCTCTGGACAGCTCTTCATTAAGCTGGATATTTCTCCACCATTACACCTTCTCCTCCTTTATTTCTCACCTTCTCTTCACAGCTCTCAATGGGATATTGTTATTATTATTTACATTCTCTTATATGCTGCACTATTCTGCATCAGTGTGGTTTACATTGAACAAACTGAACTTACATTGAACAGGGCATTATAACTTGGAGATAACTATTTTACAGGGAACATGGGCTATGGCGGGTTAAGTGGCTTGCCCAAGACCACAAGGAGCACCTGTGGGACTAGAAACCCCAGTCCTTCTGGCCCAAGGTTGCTGTCCTCTAGTGGGATTTGAACCCCTGACCTTCCGGCCTGAAGTACCTTGCCCCAACCACTAGGCCACTCCTCCACTCCACTCGTTCACCAAACCCTTGACATCGCAGTGGCCCTCCCCAGCTTATTAATCCTTGGAGATTTCAATAATAATTTCCGCACTCTCTCCAAATCGTGGTGACTTTACATTTTGCCAGTTCCTGGATGATCACAATTTTGAGCAGCTCATCACTGGCCCTACCCACACAGTGGGACAAACACTGGATTTGATTTTAACCCAGCATGACACCTTTCCTCACCCTGCTAGCATCTCCTTCCACCCTCTCCTCTGGACGTATCACTGTCTGATCTGTTTCCTTCTCCC
Source organism: Ichthyophis bannanicus (assembly GCA_033557465.1). Lineage (NCBI taxonomy): Eukaryota > Metazoa > Chordata > Amphibia > Gymnophiona > Ichthyophiidae > Ichthyophis > Ichthyophis bannanicus. Next base: position 1,299,259,008 of record CM066033.1, read on the forward strand.
TGGTCCCGCTGCTGCTGTCACTCCTGGCTCCTTTCCGACAGCTCACAACTGTCCCCCTGCTCATAGGCATTTAACCTCGAAAGTCAAAGCCCAAGTCCCTACAGCTTCTGATATTTTTCCCTCACACTTTTTCCCACCCTCCCTCAGGATCAACAAGCTGACCTCTGGGACATCTCACTTTCACGTCAGCTGGTCTTCATTGCCCCCAAGCTCTCGGTTCCGCGTATTGCCTGCTGTTCATTCCCATGGTATCATCTTGATCTCTGCCTACACAAGAGGCAGCTCAGAGCTGCTGAAAGAGCTTGGTGGAAATTGAAGAACCCCACACTTCTCTCATTATTCAAAACATGTCACTGACATTATAGATCTCAGGTCCTAACTGCCAAGAGGACTTATTATTCCTCTCCGATCACCACCTCTGTTTGCAATCCCATAACACTTTTTCCCATTGCTGCCCGCCTTTCCACAGCCCAGGTCTCTTATTTCTCTGCCAGCTCCTCAGCTGGACCATCCTCAGATGCCCTTGCCAATGCTTTCATTTTATTTATTTATTTATTTATTTTATTTATTACAATTTCTTATATACCGCACTATTCGATATCAGCGCGGTTTACAGTAAAACAAAAGGACCAGAACAACAGGCCGTTCGGTTTTACAGAGAACAGGTGTACCAACTTGGATAACATGGGTGAACTATATACATAAAATATCTACAAGAGAACAGGTGTACAAACTTGGATAACATGGGTGAACTATATACATAAAATATCTACAAGTAGGCGTGCTGACAAAGCTCTAGAAGTAACAAGTGGTTACTTTCTTTGGTGGGGTTATCTAGGCTTCATTGCTGACTGGGTAGTATTTGAGGAACAGGTGATATTTTCATGGCCAAAATTAATGCAGCCCAGGCAGGCCTACTGACCCCTGACCCATTTGTTTCTTCATTATCTCCACCTCCACAGGCTCCTTCAATTATGCACACTGGACTAACTTCGCCCCTCTTAATCTCTCAGGCCTGACTAGACTTCTGTCATCCTCAAGAACAACCTTCTGCCTCCTTAATCCCATCCCTTCCGATTGGTTGCCTGAGACTTCTCTTTGTTTCATGCCCTTCATCTTCTCTATGCTGGATTGCAGCCTTTCAACAGGCTCTATCCCCCTCTTTGGAAAAAGGTCTTAATCTATCCTTGATTGAAAGTGTCCAAACTGGATCCAGTTGACCCCAACCAGTATCGTTCCTTCTCTAATCTTCCATTCCTCACAAAACTTGCTGAACGCATCATCCTACCACAACTGGCCGATCATTTAGAGCACATCTTGGCACTTCACCCCCATCAATCCAGATTTTGCATGTACCATAGCACCGAGACCATGAGACTGTCGTCACATTCATTGCATCTTAGACCAAGGTTCCTATACTCTGGCAATTTCTTTAAACCTCATTACTGCCTTTGATCTGGTAGATCACACCCTCCTGGCATGCTTATATGAAGGAGTCTTCATGGTATAGTCTTTTCATGATTCATTTCCTTCCTTAGTAGTCATTCCTACCAAGTTTTCCAACACAATTCCACGTCAGCCCCTTACTTCCCTCCCTGCGGTGTTCCACAAGGGAAGGCTTTATCACCCTTACTTTTCAATGTCTTCCTCAGCCCCCTGGTCACTCTCATACAGTCAATGGGAATTACATTCTACATGTAGACAGACAATATTTTGCTTCTTGCGTGCACCGACAGCGAGTTCCCTGATCTCCCCACCATCAGCTCTGCACTTGATTCCATTTCCTCCTGGCTCCACAACAATGCTTTGAAGCTCAACTCCTCTAAGACCATATATGCCTCCTTCAAATACCTTGGATCCTGCATCAATTCAGAACTTTCTTTCTTCCCCCATATCAGCTACCTCACCCGGTCCACATTTTCTGCCCTTGGCAGGTTTCGGGCTTTTTGGCTCTTATTCGGCCAGGGCACTTTGACCACTCTTATCCTTAGCACCATCGTATCATGACTTGACTATTACAACATCATTTTCTCCAACCTTCCCCAGCATCAACTCAAGTGACTTCGGACAATCCATCTGTGCACTCACCCACGCTAGAAAATTTGTTCATGTAACTCCTTTGTTCATTCAACATTACTGGCTTCCCATATCCCAACACATTCATTTTAAAATCCTTACTCTCACACGCAAGGCGCTACTTAGCCACGCATCCCAATACCTTACCTCACTGACTATTCCCTATGTTCCACAGTGCTGCCTATGATTTCTCCAGGATAATCGTTTGGTTCTTCCCCCTCCCAACCGTGTGAAGAATGACACCACCCACTGTTCGGCCTTCTTCTATACTATCCCTTCTCTTTGGAGCTGCCTCCCCTCTCTGGAACCTTCTTTCCCCAAATTTAAGACTCTCTTAAAGGCTTTTCTAATCACTCAAGCCTTTGGTATGTGTGGCACATAGAATTGTGCATAAACAGATGAACAAATAGAGGCCAATTCTGTAGGTGCACATCAGAGATGCACCTGATTCTGCTCCACAGGGGCCACATGGGCCCAGCTAGCTCAGCCTGGCTCCCTCATGGAGCCCTGATCACCCGCACTGCACAAAATGCCGTCCGACCCCTGATTGGGCCTTCTGAGGCTGGGATCGGTGGCGGGAAACCCCCTGCAGCCACCTACCTCATTACAGGGGCCTGACGGTGCCATCCTCCAATGCCAGGGGAACTTGTTCCATAAATGCATAGGGGGAGAGCCTTTTTCAATTGAAAGCAAGTTCTGCTACGAGGGGACATGGGATGAGGGTGAAGGGGGATAGATTCAGGAATGATATGCGGAAATATTTCTTTATGGAAAGAGTGGTGGATCCGTGGAATAGTCTCCCAGTGGAGGTGGTAGAGATGAGGACAGTATCTGAATTCAAAAAAGCATGGGACAAACACAGAGGATCTCTAAAGGAAAAAAGAGGACTGCTGTAGTTGTTGATATGGAAGGACATTATAAACACAATAGAAGTGAACCCAAAAGGAAAAACTTCCCCCCTAAAAGTCAAAAGGGTATTTTTTGTCGGACCATTTATTTTATTTATTTATTTAACTTTCTTATATACTGCGCTCTTCGGTATCAGTGCGGTTTACATCCAACACAACTGTTCAGTGCAGGAGGTCTGCACTGGACTTACAATATAACATGGGGATATGTACAGGTTTGAACAGGGTAACTATATACAAGTAGATTAACAGCATATGTTCAGGAATAACTCAACTATGTACATATTGGCTCAACTGCGTACTTGCTGACATTGGGGTGAAAGTGTTGCTACTTGTCGGGGGGGGGGGGGGGCTCAGGGTCTGGCGGGCTTGGTTTCAATCTTGCGTGGCGGTTTTCACCTTACCAAAGCTAACATTTGTAAAAGCTAAGGTAAAAGTGAATATAAGTCCATTTTAATAAAAAAAAGCAGTTAAACATAAAAGCCAAGTTTGGTAAGGTGATTTATGGTCCGACAAAAAATACCCTTTTGACTTTTAGGAGGGAAGTTTTTCCTTTTGGGTTAAGTTCTATTGTGTTTATTATACCTGGGGCTTGATGAACCTATATGCCCGAGGGGTTGGTTTTTTTTTGCCGTTTTGTGATTGGATATGGAAGGATAGACTAAATAGGCTATGTGATCTTTTTCTGTTGTCATTTTTCTATGTTTCTAAGAGGTACACAGATTGGGACGCCCCATTAGTCTGGAATAGGTTAGAAGAGCTATTAAATTGCTCCCTAAGGAGAAGGCAGGGGAGGATGGCTTTCCTGCAGAACATTATCACTCCATTCCAGAGGAAGTGGGCCCACTACTGGCTCAGCTATTTACAGTGGCTCTGGAGGGGGTATTACTACCAACATCTATAGAGCAATATCATAGTGCTCCCGAAAGATGGGAAGCCAACTGACCAGTGAAGGAATTACCGCCTGATAGCACTAATAAACTGTGATGTGAAATTGTTTGCAAAAGTTCCAGCTAAAAGGCTGGAGAATATTATGCCCCTTTTGACACACCCAGATCAAACTGGATTTATTAAAGGCTGCGCAATTGCAGACAATGTTAGAAGGGCGGTGTATTTGCTGCATATACTTAACCGACGGCAGGAGCCCGCGCTGTGCTTAGCGCTAAATGCCGAAAAGGCATTGGATCAAGTAGAGTGGGGGTTCCTATTTGCAATGCTAGAGCAGTTTAATGTTGGGCAAGGGTTCATCCAGGGGATAAAAGCTCTGTATGCCACTCTGTGAGCCTGTTTGCTGGTTAACGGAGCATTGTTGGAACATATATAGTAACATAGTATATGACAGCAGATAAAAACCAGTATGGCCCATCTATTTATTTATTTATCATGCTTTATATACCACCTTATCCTTCAATCAAAGTGGTTTACATGATGAGGGGAACATGCAGAGAGGGAAATAGAAATAAGAAAAACTATAGAGTCAGGGATGTTGCAAGACAATAGAGAGGGTGGGGGTCATTGGTTGGTAGGGCCATAGTGATCGGATAATAGTAGGGTCTTAAGCATCTTATGAAAATCCTTAGGGGGATGTTTACTAAAGTGCGGTAATCGTGAATAACACGCGTAAAGTACGTTTAATGATCAGTCGCACGTCCGAACGCGCGTTCTGACGTGCGAACGATCGTTAAACGTACTTTACGCGCGTTAACCGCAGTTAACGATCGTAAACCTCCGCGGCGCGTTAAAACAGCGCAGAAGGTGGAGAGTGGGCGGAGAGAAGGGGTCAATGGGTGGAGAGTGGGCGGGGAGAGGCTCCCCTCACACTAACGCACTGAATTCCTGAGCTCAATTCCAACGCGAATGAAAACCTGTCGTTAAAGGCATATTAAAGGGAAGAGAAACCATTTACGTCAGCAATGTACAGCAAAACCGGGGAAACCCACAAAACGTGAGCAGTGTGATACATGTGCACAGAACAAAATTTCACATAAAACGTTAAAAATGACAAGAAACATTGTAAAAAGCATAATTCAGTTGGGCAACAGTGATAGCACTGGGCAACAAGGAACAACACTCCCTGGAAAGCACCAAAAAAAGAAATGATGTTTGGAAGGGTCTACGCTCCGCAGACCCTTTCAAAGATCATTTCATTGTAATGGAGCTGTCCTGGGAGTGTTGTGTAATGTTGCCCAATGATTGCATTGTTGCCCAGCTTGGTTATGGGTGTGTGCCCCTTTTTTGAGTTTTTTTCTGAGGGTTATGTGCACCTTTGTCTCCATACAAGGTAAATGAGCCCAAAGTAAACTTGTGCAGAGCAGGGTTTCTGACTCGTCAGGCCGGTTTAACTAACTCCAGGGACTGCACTGTCTCTGTGGCCACAGTGTGGTGCAACAGACACAGCCAGTGCCTGTAAGACCAGAGGGTCACAGGTTCAAATCCCAGCTGGGGCTCCTGCCAACCCAGTCTCCATAGTTTTACCCACCACTAAACAGTGATAGTAAAGACACCTCTTTATTGCAGAGAACATACGCATGGTTCATACACCTATATTTTACCACACCAAACACAGACACCAGAAACAGGCACATTACCCAGAGCAGAGTCTCGCAAATGCAGTCCTGGAGGGCCCCACACCATTCAGGTCCCATGCTGCCTCTAATAAATATGCCTGTGCTGCATATCTATGCACCACCCCCATGGTATGCAGATGTGGCTCATGCATATTTATGAGTGACAGCATGAAAACCCGAACAGTGTTTAGGACACCAGGACCGGAGTTGGGGAACTCTGCCGTAAAGCAGCAGCCAACAGGGCCAGACACACCCACACACACACCCACAGGCCCCATTGGCCAATGCCTCCTGGAGAAGCAGGACATTGGGCCCTGCCTGTATCTCCCAATACTAGCAGTTGCATACCTTAGCAATGCCACCCTACACCTGGGTATATGGTACACAGCTATCAAACGTTTCCTGTGATAACTGGCAGATATCAATTCCTATGTTAAGCACAGTTTGCTCAGTGAGCTCCACCAAAACAAGCATTCTGATGTCTGCGGTGTGTGCTGCAGGTTTGGTCTCTGACAGTGCTTACCACCCTGGGGAGTGACCCCCAACAGTCTTGCGTACCATATCCATGCCTGAACTGTGCCCAGGACTGGTGTGGTGGGTATGGCTGCTGAACACCTCTATAGTTGCACAATGCTGGCATAGGTGTGGGGGTGGCTGTCTGTCAATCCAGTGTGTGGTGGCTGCAAACACCTTCCGCAGTCCACACTGCCAGCAATGTTGCCAGTATTGAGCTGCCAATGTGCATAATGAGGAGCAAGGTACCATGGGTATAGGCCGGACAGGGTGGCCTGGCCAGGGTGCATCTGCACAGGGCATAGGGCAGTGACAGGCACATTTTAGTGCCCGGCCACCACCTACACAGACAGGGTGACCTCAGTATGTCCTGCTGAGAGATCACTCTCACCCTGACTGTGCAGTGACCACAGCATGGCTAGGCACCCCCATAGTGCTATATAGCATTTCTCTCATGTGATAGATATGGGTTTCCTTTTGGGGCCCAGTCACTTTTTTATCTGCTTGCTGTGTATGCTGACATCCCAGTTCTGGGTGCATGCATCTCCAGTGGGCACATGCATTATGGACTAACTAGCAGACTGTTTGCAGCTGGTATGTGTCTTGATGGAGTGGCTTGCAGGGTGCAGTGGCTGATGGCTTGCTGCAGGGGAATATCAGATAGTGGTGGCGTGCAGCTTACCATATCCAGGCATAATGTCTGTCTGTGTACAGAGCTGCATTGCCTGCCCTGTGGGGTGTCTGTTCCTCACCAGAACTGGGGTTGATGTTCCTCTCTACTGCCACCTTTGCAGGGAGGTAGAATGTGCATCTATTGTTAGGGGATCCTGTTTTCCACCCTTGGCACGGCACGGGGGGGGGGGGGGGTGGTACATGGGCCACCTAGGGGGTCCATGGGGGCTACACCTGGCTGCAAGGTGTTTGTGCAGAACCTACCTATCTCACACATTAACACTGCTTTGGACCTGCGCCATGGCCTCTTTCAGCCATGGACGGTGCTGTGGACCTGGTGCTGGGCGCCTCACTGCACCCTCAGGGTGAGCACAGTACCCGCACAATGTGACGGTGTGTAGCTACTCTGTGCCAGTACAACACACGGTCAGCACCCCCTACCAGGCCGAGGTGCTGTGTGGGTACACATGGTCACTTCCCCCTACCAGGCCGAGGTGCTGTGGGGGTGCATTCCCCATGGTGTGTATCTGTGGACAGCTGATTTGCATGTGCAGTGCATCATCGGTGTGACTGGCACGATCCAACCCTGGGAAGATTCAGCGCCTGCTCACAGGCTCTGATAAACCATAGGCCATCACACATACATCTGTTAGCATACTGCATAGGTGCAAGACACCCTAAAGTGTCTGTACTATAAGGTGCCCACGCTGGTAAAAGCACACGTACCCATGCACGTTTGTACGCACGCACCAACGCACGTAGCCATGCACGCACCAACGTACATGGCTACGCGCACTGCGAGAGTGTGTTTCAGTAACCACTACTGAATGTAAAGAAAAGCATGCCTTCTCATTCCCTATGTGATGTACAGGGTGATGCCTGGGACAGCCTTCTGCGTTAGGCACACTGGGGACTTGAACCCATGCTGCCTGTAACAGCGGTCAGTACACTAACCATTGTGCTACAGCTCTGTTTCAGTGATTTGTGTCTGTACACCTTCATACGATTAACGCGCAGTAATGCGCCACGGTGCCCTGTAACGCTCATTAGTTTTTGGAACACGCGTTAGTGGTTACGATGTCCCGCCCATGTCCTTTTTTGGCTTTCCTTTCAGTAACGCGGTTCCTAACGCGATTTGCACTAACGCAGTTTAGTAAACATACCCCTTAATGTCCTTTGTTGAGCGCAGTGGTTCAGGAAGGATGTTCCAAAGTGCAGGTCTGCAAGTGAAGGGGCTCTTTTGGTAGTTGATTGGTTGGCACGTTGGAAGCCAGCTGGCGTCATGAGTTTGTTCACCATGTTGCTTTGCCTGGGTCTTACGCTGAAGTCCTTGGTTAGAGTGCTCTGGAGTGCCATGACTGAGAAGTTGTGAAAGATTTTAAAGATGTTTAATTTTGCCTTATATTGTACCCATGAGGGCATGGGCAGCCAGTGAAGCTGCTAAGTATAGGGGTGATGTGCTTGCTTCTTGCAATGTTTGTGATGATCCGAGCTGCCTTGTTCTGTACCATCTGGAGAGGATGGAGGTATTGTTGAGGCAATCCAAGGTAGAACAAATTGGCATAGTCTAGTATCGGTGTGATTATAGCCTGGCATACTGTGCGGAAGTGGTTATTGTCTAGGATAGATTTGAGTCTTCTGATGAGCTTGAGTCAATGGTATGCTTTGTTGGCAGTTTTGTTGATGTGTGACTGAAGGGAGAGTTATCTAGGGTGACACCTAGGTACTTCACTTCATCTTTTACTGCAATGGGTTTGCCTAGGATGTTGCTCGCAGGTGGTGGTGTGAAGGCGGTGCTTCTAGAGACGAACATTGCTTCACACTTGTCGCAGTTCACAGATAGGGAGTTGTCAGTGAGCCATGTGATCATATCCTCCAGACACTTGGTAATAGGAGTGAGGTCAAGTGTATGTGTGTCTATGGGGGCATATATGTGGTAGAGCATTTTATGTTGTTTGATGATGTTACATATTGGCTGTATGTATATGTTGAATAGGATGGAGAATAACGCTGATCCTTGAGGAATGCCTTGTGGTACTGTGAATTTTGATGATTTGATATCACTGGATTTGACTTGTTGGGTTCGGTTGGTAAGGTAAGATGAGAACCATTTTAACGTGATGTTGCACAAACCGATTTCCTGCAGCTGTTGTAGCATAATGGTGTGAAGGCTGAAGATATGTCCATTAAGATTAGGATGAATCCTTTTCTTGTGTTGTCAATGCCTGTTATGAGGTTGTCAAACAATGATGTGAGGAGTGTTTTGACATTATGTTGTGGCCTGAATCCATGCTGGTGTGTGTCTAGTGGGGCATACATGTCAATGTGGTCCTGCAGTTGTCTTTGAATGGCTTTCTCAAGGACTTTGGTAATGAATGGGAGGATGGAAATTGAGCGGTAGGATTTTGGGTCTGATGGGTCCAAGGTATTCTTCTTGAGGATTGGATGTATGGTTGCATTTTTGAGGGCAGCTGGCATATAGCCCTGTTGAAGGGATAACCTTACAATTTGTTGTATGCTCTTGCTGAGCTGGTCCTTCATAGCTTTAATCTAGGCAACTGGGCACGGATTGGTGGAGGAGATTGCGGTGTTGTGCGAGTCTATGATTTGCTCGATTTGCGAGGGTGAGGGGATAGAGAAGCCATTCCATGTTTCCTTATATGCCAAGGCCACTGGGCTGGTTGAGATACCTGATTGGCTTTGAGTGAGGTTGTTATTCTTGCTAATAAGGAAGTTTGCAAACTGTTGGGGGTCATTGGTGTATGTGTCCAACTGCAAGGTATCCTTGGTAAGCTTCCTGACAATGCTGAAGAATTCCCTTGGTCTGTTTGCTGATTTCATAATGGTATTGTTGCTTGGAGTCATTTATTATATTGTTGTATTCCTCTTGTTTAGCTCTGTATCATTGCATTGGGTTTTATTGTGTCTCCATTTTCGTTCTAGTCTTCTGAGGGCCCTTTTTGCTTCTCTGATGTTGCTTGAGTACCCTGGAGTGTTGGACCTTTTGTGATTACTTGTGGGTCTTATAATCTTGATTGTAGCGGTGGTTGATATAATGTGATGCCATTTTTCAATGATTTCATCCAAGTTGTTACTATCGTGATGAAGCAATGGTGTTAAAGGCTTTGAACTTTCTGTGTGGAAAGCATGGTTCCTGCCAACCGTATGAACTTTGGATGAGCATCGAGAATATTATTAGGTGGTGATCATATCAGGGAATAGGGATAATCGATGGTGTAGGTATCATGTTCTGCATTGTAAGTTGATTTGGGATGAAGATCAAGTCCAGGATGTTCCATGTCGGTGGGTGGGGGCATTAACTATCTGGATGTAGTTTAGGGCTAGCATTGCTTTAAGGAATGCATTGGCTTCTTTGCTAGGTAGGAAGTATAGGTTGTAGTCTCCTAGTGCAATGAGGGGTTTCTGCTGTGATCCATTTTAGTTGACAGCTTCCAGTATGGTTGAGAGCTCCTTGTTCTTGGTATTTGGTGGCCTATAAGTAAGGCATAAGCTCAGATATTTGTTGGAAATGATAATGGTGTTGTTTTCGTCTGGGTCCACAAATAGAGTTGTTTTGAACCTGTATTAGCTTCTCGCTAGTATAAGTACACCACCATGTTTGCGTGTCCTGGGGCAGTTGAAAGCAGCGTAGTCAGGTGGGATGATTTGGTTCAGTACCACTTGATCTGTGTCCGTTAACCAAGTTTCGGTGATACAGACGATGTCAAGTTTGTGGGTCAGGATGTAATCATAGATCATGTTTGGTTTGTTCCTAATGGATCTTGCATTAATTAGTGGGCATTTGATGGGGGATGCTATAATAGGGTTGCAGTGGTCTAGATTAGGTAGTTGCATGGCTTGCATGCAGAGGGTTTCTTATGTTGAAGAATCGGAGTGGTAGCCATGTTGAGGAAAGTGGCAGATGGTGTGCTGGTAGGGTGTAGGTCTTGGTTCCGGTGGAAGTTGCTAAGTACACTAAGGATTTAACCAGCAGGAAGTATTGGTTGAGGATAGCGCTCTTTGATTTCATCTTTGCGTCATCTGTGGTATGAGTAGTTTTAGTTCGGTGTTTGAGCTGCAGTTTCTGATGCTGACGTTTGATTTGCAGAGACAAGGAGATAAGGATGTTAGTACTGGGCTCCTCTTATGTATCTTTATCTGTTGGTATGGTCTAGTGCTGTGCTGAGAAGTTGTAGGTCTGGTAGAACAGTCCAGCAGTGATTTAGTACCAGGATTTGTTCTTGCAGCAGTGCTCCGGTGGTTTCTGTTGCAGTTATAGTGATGCAGGGGGGCATAGGAGGACTGTGGTCTGATTTGGTCCCCACCGTTGGTCCCTGCCAAAGGGTACTTTGGCGTGGCCCTTAGGCACGGGCCCACCTAGGCACGCTGGTTCTTTTGAAGGAGAGCTGAGCAGTCCGGTGTTGCAGGCAGACAATCCCTGATTGGTTGAGGCTGCACGGAGCGGGAGGAAGGTGAATTCCCGCTTCTGCTGCCAATGCCGATGCCGATCAGGGGTTATGAAGGAGGCAGCAAGACGGCAAGACTAGATGCACATCCCAGTCCGTGCAGGTCACCCCTCCCCATGCCTTTGTTTAGGGGTGTACCCACCGCTCCGTGTAGGTCACCTCTATTTGTTCAGATATAAGAGATAGTTATATTTATTTCAATTTATCATGTTGCTATAAAGCAATCCACTGTGTCTGTCCCATGCCATTTTGAATTCTGTAACCGTATTTGCCCCCACCACTTCCATCGGGAGGGCATTCCAAGCATCCACCACCCTTTCAGTGAAAAAGTATTTCCTGACATTGCCTTTCAGTTTACCCCCTTGCAGCTTCATGTTATGCCTTCTAGTTTTACAGCTTCCCTGTCTTTGGAAAAGGTTTGTTTGTTTATTAATACTCCTAAAGTATTTGAAGGTCTGAATCATATCTCCCCTGTCCCTCCTCTCCTCCAGAGTGTACATATTTAGGTCTTCAAGTCTCTTCTCATAAGTCTTCTGATGCAGGCTCCAAATCATTTTGGTTGCCTTCCTCTGAATCTTTTACAGTCTTTTTATATCCTTTGCGAGATATGGTCTCCAAAACTGAACACAATATTCCAAGTGAGGCCTCACCCGTGACTTGTACAGTGGCATTAGTACCACTTTCTTTCTGCTGGTAATTCCTCTTTGTATACAACCCAGCATCCTTCTGGCTTTTGCCACTGCCTTATCACACTTTTTTGCCACCTTGAGATTGTCAAAAACAACACTCTGAGGTCCTTCTCCTGGTTCGTGCACACCAATCTCTCGCACACAATTCCCTTGGATATCTGCTTCCCAAGTGTATGACACTGCACTTCTTCACATTAAATCTTAACTGCCAAGCATTAGACCATTCTTCCAGCTTTTGTAGATCTTTCCTCCTATTCTCCACTCCCTCAGGGGAGTCCACTCTGTTGCAAATTCTGGTGTCATCTGCAAAGAGACAGACTTTTCCATTCAGCTCTTCAGTAATATCACTCACAAATATGCTGAACAGTACTAGTAAAAGGACTGAACCCTGGGGCACACCGCTAATCACCTTTCTTTCATCCAAGTGAGTTCCATTTACCGTTACCTTCTGTCATCTGCCAGTCAACCAATTTCTGATCCAGTTCACCACCTTGGGACCCATTCCCAAGCTGTTGAGTTAATTGATAAACCTCCTATGAGGAACAGTATCAAAGTTTGCTGAAATCTAGGTAGATCACAACCAGTGGTGTGGAGGAGTGGCCTAGTGGTTGGGGCAAGGTACTTCAGGCCAGAAGGTCAGGGGTTCAAATCCCACTAGAGGATGGCAACCTTGGGCTGGAAGGACTGGGGTTTCTAGTCCCACAGGTGCTCCTTGTGGTCTTGGGCAAGCCACTTAACCCTCCATTGCCCATGTTCCCTGTAAAATAGTTATCTCCAAGTTATAATGCCCTGTTCAATGTAAACCACACTGGTGCAGAATAGCATAGTATATAAGAGAATATAAATACCCATCACATGCAATTGATCCAGTTCTCTGATCACACAGTCAAAGAACTCAACCAGATTTGCTTGGCAAGATTGTCCTTTGGTAAAACCATGTTGCCTCAGATCATGGAACCTGTTGGTTTCAAGGAAGTCTGCTATTTGCTCTTTCAGGAACACCTCCATTACTTTTCCCGCCACTGAGGAAAGACGTACTGGCCTATAGTTTGTCACTTCTTCCCTGTTACCACTTTTGTGAAGAAGGTACCACATCAGCCCTTCTCCAGACCTGTGGAACTTCTCCTGTCTCCAAGGGTCTATCCTTTAAAGGCCCTGCAAGAACCTCTCTGAGCTCTTTTAGTATCCTGGAATGTATCCCATCCAGTCCCATGGACTTGGGCACTTTCAGTTTTGCAAGCTGTTTTAACACATCATCTTCTGTGAATGATATGCTATCTACTCCATTCCCATTTGTGATTTGTCAATCACAGGTGGTCCTTCTCTAGGATTTTCTCTAGTAAAAACAGAGCAGAAGTATTTGTTTAGCATTTTTGCTTTTTCAATATCACTTTCCACGAATCTGTTCCCAGCACTTTTGAGTCCTGTAATTCCACCTCTGATTTTCCTCCTCTCCCGAATATACTTGAAAAAAGTCTTGTTGCCACATTTTGCATCTTTAGCCATCTTTTCTTCTGACTTTTCTATCCTTATTTCTCTTTTTGTCTCTTTTAGTTTGATCTTGTATTTTTTTCTGTGTTCTTCTGTTTGCGAGCTTCTGAATTTTGTGAAAGCTGTGTTTTTTGCTTTTATTTGTGCAGCCACTTCTTTGGAGAACCAAATAGGTTTCCTTCTGCTCTTGTTTTTATTTACTTTCCTTACATATTTAGCTGTTGCCCCTTTTATTGCCTCCTTTAGTTTAGCCCATTGCAATTCCACTTCCCTTGTCCCCTTCCACCCTGCCAACTCCTCCTTCAGGTACTTGGCTATTATACTGAAGTCAGTGTTTTTGAAGTCTAGGACTTTGAGCTTGCTGTGGTTGGACTCCACCTTGGCTTTTATCTCAAACCATACCATGAGATGATCGTTGCTGCTCACATGGGCACACATCTTGATACTCGACACGCTATCTCCATTGATAAGCACTAAATCCACCATGGAGCTCTCCCTGGTCGGTTCCATCACCATTTGTTTAAGTAACGCATCTTGAGAAGGCATCCACAATTCTTTTACTTCTTTCCAGATTTATATGTAAGATTATGTGTTAATTATATACTAGTGGTTATTTTACATATAAATAGTATTTCCTTGTGTGAATGCCATTTTTAAAAAGGCATGAGGTATTGTGGTGCATGCCATGTTTAGTCTGGTTGCAGGTATAAAGGTGGTTTGGGTGGGCCTACAATATCAACATTGATTCGCCGTCTTACAAGGGGAATCCATGTCAATGACAAAAAATCTGGACCACAACATTTATACTTGTCCATACTGGTCTTTATCTGCCATCATATACTATGTTACTGTTACCTTGGAAGGAGGAACAGCGGGTTACAAGCATGTACTCTCTAAAATACTAGGTACATGCATAAAATAATCTGGGAAAGTTGTGCACATCAAATGGCAAGTGTAAATTGTCCTCCTTTTGGTGTTGAAAGTTGCCCCTCAGGAATCATAGTTGACACAAAGGACACTGTGACATGATTTCTGAAATGTATTTGCGTTACCTATAGAAAGTTTAATAATTAAAAGTATGGGAGCCAGTTCTCAGAACTGTACATTTTAGGGCAAAGTCCATGGGATGGTGTACAATGCAAGCCTTTGAATCAGTGCTAACTCCTGAGTTGTCTTGGCGGTGTGACTAGAGGTAGTTTGCCAGACCTTTCTTTTAAAGCAAGGGAAGGTTAAACAACTTGCCCAAGGTCACAAGGAGTACTAATGGAAATCAAACCCTCAGCTCTTGAATGTCAAATCAGTGCTCTAACCACTAGGCTACTCCTCTAATGTAATGTAATGTAATGTAATATAGCATGATATGCTGTAAGCCTGGGGCTTTGCACCACTTCTCAGACAGAAAGTATGAACGCAGGTTCCCTTTTAACCGTGTGTACCTTTAGGAACTTTTGGGGTGATCTTTAACCTTGCAAAATTGGTATCTACCAGCTTGAATGGTAGTTATGTGTTTCCCCAGGGTTGTTGAGGGAGGGATGGCAGTAGAGTCATCATTATTGCTGAATTAAATGATTAAAGTCTTGGGGATGGGGGTGGCCCTATTGCCTTGAAAGTTAAGTGGGAGATGTGGGGGTGGGGGGTGCATGGCTGAAGGTCGGCACCTTTGTATAGTTGCTAAAGTAGGTACATAGAAACGTGGAAAAAGGAAGGCGGCTAAAGACCGTACGGCCTAGCCAGACTGTCCTTCAGGAACAGTATGAAATGGGTCACAATGCTTCTGGTGGATTGTTCGCAGAAGATAAATTTGGGAAATTGTTCTTCTTTCTGTTGGTGTCTGGTCGATGAAGTCCTTGTCAGTGGTTTTGTTGAATATTTACTTAAAACCCCTGGGGGCGATGCATCCTATCGCTTTGATGTGAAATATTTCTGATTTACCAGGCTGACATCATTTTTCTGTTCTTAGATTCTTGACAGAGATGAAGCCTCTGAGAAACTGAAGGTAAATTTTAGACTAGTTAAGACCCAGTGATCTGCGACACAACCTTGGGAATGGAAGAACTGCCATACCTTCAGTATTTCTCCCTCTTGTCTTAGAACTCTGATAACCGGGATCAAAGTGTGAAATCTGGGGATGATATTTATTGCTCTCTCAAGCAAAGCACAAATTGAATTAATAGCTAAGTGTGGCCCATATAATGACAGATTTCCCCTCTGTGAATTGACTTCTGTGGGGGGCTGTCTGGAATGAGAATTTTGGTAACGCACCCAACCCCTTTACCTGTGAGCCAATGAACCACACCAAGGTAATAAAGAATTCCTAATATTTCAGAAGCTAGGGCTGCCGTTAAGTGAGGTGCACATAAAGGGTTAATCACAGACACATGTAAACAGCTACATGTCTTGCACACTAGTTTTCAATGATCCTCTGCCTTTAGGACAATAAACTCAGAATAAAATGTATGCGGTATTTACTGGTACTAAGGCCTGAGTTCACTATAATCCTTCTGCATAAATATTATTTACATCTATAACTGGGCCCAGTAATATTCATGGATTTAGCTCACGTCTTTTCAAAATGAGCTACCCCTGGGATAAGAAGCATGGCGTCTGTCTACCCTTTTAGGAACCTGACAGGTACTTGTGACCTGGCTTGGCCACTGTTGGAAACAGGATACGGGGCTTCATGGACCTTTGGTCTGACCTAGTATGGTGTATCCTATGTTCTTATGTTCAGATGCAGTAGATATCTCCTGTCCACAGAAGCTTACAGTCTATGTTCACACCTGTCAGAGGCAGGAACTGCCACTCCGTAAAGGTTACTCCAGTGCTTGCTGTTTACAGTTGTAAGAGGCATTTTGCAAGATTCCCGGTCATGCACGTTCCTCCCAGGAGTCTTTCCTCATGCAGAAAGGGAGCTGTGGCCTCTTCTTGTCTTTTATGTTGCTATTAGTCTCAGCCTGATGATGTGGTTTTTCCCAATTGGTCCTCTGAGTTGCACCTTGGTGTGATTGGTTCTCAAGGAATACATCTCCTGCACCTATTCAAACCCAGGAACTCCTTTGATAGGCTCCACATGTGAGTTCCTTACTTTGTGTGGATGTCTCCTAACCTTCTGGCAATGAACCTCTTCGGCCTGCTACTTTAGTTTTGTTCCGGTGCTACAAGGCTGCTCCTCTGGGTCTGCCCATTTGGTTCCTGTTCTTGGCCTCTTCTCCTGTCTCTTCCTACTGTCCAGTGACTGATGTCCACTCTACCTCTGTTGTCAATACCTTGGGTTTGTGCTTCAAGTCCTGTGGCATCTGAGTACTGGAAGGCAGGGCCGTACCAAGCCATAAATGCACCCTGTGAGACTTGAAAACCTGACCTCCCCCCGTGACATCAGACTTTTGGCATTTGCCCCATCCCACCATGCCCAGCATAACCCTTCTGCCCCTATCCCCCCTATCCAGCATGTCCCCATCTTACCCCACCTCTTCATGTCCATCCAGCTCCCCCCACGCTGCCTGCCCTTGCTCCACCACCACTTTTCCTGTTTCCATGACACTGGTGGTGGCAGAAATAGACCCCCTCCAATTTAAACAAAACAAAACCAACAACTGGTCTTGCAACTCCGTGCTTGCATGTCTGATGTGGTCCCTCCCTCCTCTGACGTATGCTCATGTCAGAGGAGGGAGGGACCAGACCAGCCATGCAAGCGCAGAGTCAGAAAGACCCTTTTTTTAACGTGGAGGTTCGCCACTGCCGCTGCCACCAAGGGAACAGGAAAAGCGGTGTCAGGGCGAGGGCAGGCAGCAAGGGGGGAACAGAGGCCAGTGCTCGGCAACCCTAAATTTGCCACTATTTTTTTTGCGCCCTGTGTAGCCACACCGCTCACACAGGCCTAGGTACAGCCCTGCTGGAAGGCTCTTCCCAAAGGAAAGGGGGCTGTTACAGCGAATAAGCATGGCCTGCCCTAGACCCAGGGTCCCTGGTGTCCCCAAAGAGCTTGACCAAGCTGTGGCATTACTCCAGTGGCTTCTTGCAGACAGGGATTTTTTGTCTAAACTGAGTCCTGTGAGAAATTTTGGCCTTTAGCTGGGACCTGCAGACACGGCTGAGGCAACTATTCCTCTTATAGCACAGCGTGACTCACTTAACACTGAACAGAAAGCGACCCTAGAATACCAAACAGGAAGTGGCAGTGTGGTCAGAAGAAGTCAGATGTAAAGTAAAGCTATAAACGGCATTTCTGCTCTTGCTTGTGAGGAAAACCAACTCTTCTTCTTTTTAATTCTAACTTCTCAGAAGCTATGGTATTTCTTTAAAAAAAACAAACAAAAATACTAGCTTCACTCTCTGGAACACAAGTTTTGGGAAGGGAAAGAGAATGTGCTGTGAGATCCTCACTCAAGTGTCTTCACACAAAATCCTTCACACACTGAGCTTTCTGTGTCCAGTTCAAACTTCTGCTACTGACCTACAAGTGCATTCATTCTGCTGCTCCTCACTACCTTTCCTCTCTTGTCTCTCCCTACACCCCTTGGGAACTCTGCTCCTCTGACAGATCCCTTTTATCCATGCCCTGCTCTGCCACCTCCAACTCCAGACTTCGTTCATTCCATCTTGCTGCTCCTCACTACCTTTCCTCTCTTGTCTCTCCCTACACCCCTTGGGAACTCTGCTCCTCTGGCAGATCCCTTTTATCCATGCCCTGCTCTGCCACCTCCAACTCCAGACTTCGTTCATTCCATCTTGCTGCTCCATGTGACTGGAACAAACTAGATGAGTTGGTAAGATAGATAGATAGATAGTAAGTGACGGCAGATAAAGACCCGCATGGTCCATCTAGTCTGCCCAGCAAGATGGCAAGAGTAGGTGTACCTGTCGCTCTGTGCAGGCCACCCCTCCCCATGTTTTTGTTTTTGTTTAGGGGTGAACCCACCACTCCATGTAGGACACCCTTATTTGTTGAGATGCTAGATAGTTCAGAAGTTAGATGGTACCGTTTATTTTGCTTTTATCCTGTTGCTGTAAAGGGATCCACTGTGTTTGTCCCATGCCGTTTTGAATTCCATATCCGTGTTTGCCCCCACCACTTCCATCGGGAGGGCATTCCAAGCATCCACCACCCTTTCAGTAAAGAAATATTTCCTGACATTGCCTTTCAATTTACCATCTTGCAGCTTCATGTTATGCCCTCTAGTTTTACAGCTTCCCCGTCTTTGGAAGAGGTTTGTTTGTTCATCATTTCTCTTTAAGTATTTAAAGGTCTGAATCATATCTCCCCTTTCCCTCCTCTCCTCCAAAGTGTACATATTTAGGTCTTTAAGTCTCTTCTCATAAGGCTTCTGACGCAGGCTCCAAATCATTTTGGTCGCCTTTCTCTGAACAGTTTCCAGTCTTTTTGCATCTTTTGCAAGATATGGTCTCCAAAACTGAACACAGTATTCCAAGTGAGGCCTCACCAGTGACTTGTACAGTGGCATAAGTACCTCTTCCTTTCTGCTGGTAATCTCTCTTTCTATGCAGCCCAACATCCTCCTGGCTTTTGCCACCGCCTTGTCGCACTGTTTTGCCACCTTGAGATCATCAGAGATAATCACACCAAGGTCTTTCTCCTAAACCGTGCATACCAACCTCTCACCCCCTATCGTGTACTTTTCCCTTGGATTTCTGCTACCCAAGTGCATGACACTGCACTTTTTCACATTAAATCGTAGTTGCCAAGCATTAGACCAGTCTTCCAGCTTTTGTAGATCTTTCCTCATGTTAACCACTCCTTCGGGGGAGTCCACTCTGTTGCAAATATTTGTGTCATCTGCAAAAAGACAGACTTTTCCATTCAGTCCTTCAGCAATATCACTCACAAATATATTGAACAGTGCCGGGCCCAGGACCGAACCCTGAGGCACACCACTAATCACCTTCCTCTCATCCGAGTGAGCTCCATGTACCATCACCTTCTGTTGTCTGTCAGTCAACCAATTTCTAATCCAGTTTACTATCTTGGGACCCATCCCCAAGCTACTGAGTTTATTGACAAGCCTCCTATGAGGAACAGCATCAAAGGCTTTTTCTGAAATCCAGATAGATGACATCCATTGCATGCCCCAGATCTAGTTCCTTGGTCACCCAATCAAAGAACTCAATCAGATTTGCTTGGCAAGACCGTCCTTCAGTAAAACCATGTTGCCTTGAATCTTGCAACCTGTTGGTTTTGAGAAAGTTCACTATTCGCTCTTTCAGGAGCATCTCCATTACTTTTCCCGCTACTGAGGTAAGGCTCCCGGGCCTGTAGTTTGACACTTCTTCCCTGTCACCACTTTTGTGTAGAGGTACAACATTAGCCATTCTCCAGTCCTGAGGAACCACTCCTGTTTCCAAGGATCTGTTGAAGACATCCTTTAACGGTCCTGCAAGAACCTCTCTGAGCTCTTTCAGTATCCTGGGATGTATCCCATCTGGTCCCATGGCTTTGTCCACTTTCAGTTTAGCAAGTTGTTCTAACACCTCATCATCTGTGAATGGTGTGGTATCTACTTCAGTCCTATTTTTATATTTGGGAGTCACAGCAGGTCCATCTCCAGGATCTTCTTTAGTAAAAACCGAGCAGAAGTATTCGTTCAGCAATTTTGCTTTTTCAGTGTCACTTTCCACGAGTCCTTTCCCAGCACTTCTGAGTCCTGCAATTCCAACTCTGATCTTCTTCCTTTCCCGAATATACCTGAAGAAAGTTTTGTCACCACCTTTAACATCTTTAGCCATCTTTTCCTCTGCCTTTGATTTTGCTATCCTTATTTCTCTTTTAGACTCTTTGAGCTTGATCCTGTATTCAATTCTGTGTTCTTCTGTTTGCAAGCTTTTGAATTTTGCGAAAGCTGTGTTTTTTGCCTTTATTTGCGCAGCCACCTCTTTGGAAAACCAAATAGGTTTCCTTCTCCTCTTGTTTTTATTTATCTTTCTTACATATTTATCTGTTGCCCCTTTTACTGCCGCCTTTAGTTTAGTCCATTGCAATTCCACTTCCCTTATCTCTTTCCACCGCGTCATCTCCTCCTTTAAGTACTCGGGCATTTTATTGAAGTCAGTGTTTTTGAAGTTTAGGACTTTGAGCTTGCTATGATTGGCCTGTACCGTGGCTTTTATCTCAAATCACACCGTGTGATGGTCGCTGTTGCTCACAGGGGCACTCACGCAGACATTCGACACGTTATCACTGTTGGTGAGCACTACATCCAGCGTTGAGCTTTCCCTGGTTGGTTCCATCACCATTTGTCTAAGTAATGCATCTTGGAGAGCATCCACAATTTTTTTGCTTCTTTCCAGATGTGCCGAAGGAGTAATCCAATCCACATCAGGTAGATTAAAGTCACCCAATATGATTGCCTCCCCCTTTGTTGCTATCTTGGCAATATCTATAATCAATTCGTTATCTCTCTCTTCAATTTGAGTCGGATGTCTGTAGACTACAGCAATATGGATGACAGTGCCATCTCCTCTTTCCAACGCAATCCAGAGTGCTGCTTCTTTTCCCCATATTCCCTGCATTTCAGTAGCTTTAATACTGCTTTTGACATACAAGGCTACTCCTGCTCCTTTTCCATTTTCTCTGTCTCTTCTGAATAGATAATAGCCAGCTATGACTATATCCCAATCATGGGATTCATTAAACCATGTTTCTGTAATGGCCACGATGAAAAAATCCGTTTCCACCATTAGGGCTTCCAGGTCTGGAATTTTTTTGGCTAAGCTTCGAGCATTTGTGCTCATTGCTTTCCAGCATTTACCTGGCTTGTGTGTATTTTGCATTGATTTTATTCTGCCCACTTCTTCCCACTTGTTTTTGATGTGTGGTTTAAGAGTGTGTCTGTTTCTGATGATGTTCTGCTTTTGCAGGGGGTGGCATGCAGATGTTGACCTTCCACATCCGTCACCCCCTTTTTCCTAGTTTAAAATGCATATCCACATACTGCCTGAATTTTTCACTTAGGTTTCTTTTCCCTGCGACAGAGAGATGTAGTCCATCAGCACAGTATAGTCTCTTGTTTGCCCATCTGTTGCCCCAGTTGCCAATAAATCTGAATCCTTCTTGTTTGCACCAGGTCTGGAGCCATGTATTAAAG
Organism: Ichthyophis bannanicus; assembly: GCA_033557465.1. NCBI lineage: Eukaryota > Metazoa > Chordata > Amphibia > Gymnophiona > Ichthyophiidae > Ichthyophis > Ichthyophis bannanicus. The sequence goes on from CM066033.1 coordinate 1,299,280,489, forward strand.
CTGTTAATGCGATACAGCCTTTTTGTCCCCTTACCAAGAACAGGTAGAACTTCTGAGAATGCAACAGTGTTAACAATGGGCTTGAGTTTCTCTCCCAGAGATTGGAAGTCCTTTTGGGCTGTAGAGGCACTGTTTCTAGCCAGGTCATTTGTGCCCAAGTGGATAATAACATCCAGTTTGGAGTGCTCACTTTTTGCGCTAAGTATTTCAACAACTTGGTTTGTATTCCTGCTGGCTGAAGAGCCTGGTAGGCACATGACTATCTTCTCTCCTTTGAACTGTGTTCCCAAGATGGTGCCTCTGATGATGGAATCTCCAAGTAGTAATAGTTTTCTGTTTGGTGAGGTTTTCTTCATATTTGGTGCTTTAGCAGGAGGTTGGGCATTGTCTGACTCATTTAAGGGCCCTTCAGTTTCTTTGGATTGGGCATCCTCATTAGCCAAGGCAGAGAAGGCATTGTGCAGGGATTTCTCTTGATGTGTAGGATGTCTCTGCATTACAGGTCACAATCTTCCGGAACCCACTGTGATCCATTTGTTCCTGGGGTGTTTGATTCTTTGTGGGAGCGGTGGTGGACTTTGTTCAGTTTGTATCCTAGAAGAGGTGCGCTTCATTGCAGCCAGTTCCTTCCTCAGTAGAGACACTTCTTTATGCATGGCAGCTAGGTCTTTCCTTAGTAGAGTCAGTTCTTCATGCATGGCAGCTGACTTTAGGCATATAGGACAAGCTCTTCGGCTCCAAATGATTCTTCTTTGAATGAAAGTACCACAGTTATTGCACTGAATACACGACATGTTGATTAAGCAGTCCCAGAAGAGGAAGAATAAAAATAAGGAAAGTTGAAGAAGATGTGGGCGTTACCCAAGTTAGGAATGACAGATGGCACATATGTGACCACTATATAGGCAATGTAGCCCCTGGGGTGGGTGGGGTGAGGGGTAGGGTGGGCGGGAACCTAAGTGTCTCTGGCCAGTAGGCTGTTCCTGAACAGTGGGCACACAGCAAAGGAGTAGGTAAGGGAACCCACCAAGAAGGGCAAATAGATAGATAAATATGTGGAGACAAACAGACAGACAGATAGAACTCTCAGTTCGGTACGTCAGGCTCCTTCTCTGGCTCTATTCAAATTCAAGCTAAAAACCCACGTCTTTGAGACTGATTTTGGATCTCGATGCCCCTCACTCTCTTGTTCACCACTTGAGTGTATCGCGCCATACTCTAGTCCCCTGTTCTGTGATGTTTTTTCATCTTGATTAGATTGTAAGCGCTGATGAGCAGGGACTGTTTCACATCTATTTGTACAGTGTTTCTTACTCCTTGTAGCGCTATACAAATGATTATTATTAGTAGTAGTAAAAGTGAACTACAGGTGGGCATATTCAGCGGCAGCTGAATGTGGCTTAATAGAAATGCCAATGGATATTCAGCGCTATATACACAGAGTCAGTGGCTCTGAATGTTTGCCCAGTACAGTGTAGGCTGCCGCTGCTGGTGGTTTAGCTTAGCCCTTGCTAATCTGGCTCACAGCAGGCCTAAACTAAGCATATGGCTGGAAATTGCTGCTTTCCGGATAATTTCTCAACTCCTCTCTCGCTCTGCGCTCTCTCTGCCCCTTCACTACATGGATAGTGTTGCACTGGTTAGAGAGACTTTTGGCCTGACATTATCGGTATAGTATCTGAAAGCACACAGAGTGTAGGTTATATATTTACTGAATATATAAGTTTGAAAACTGATCCAATAATTTATTGGGTGGTGATAAAAAAAAACAATTAACAGTCATCTGTCACTTTGCAGATTATTGAGGTAAACCCCCACATGTAAAAACTACCTGTTCAGGGGCCGATGCGGTAAACTGCGCTATGCTTTACTGTAGTGCTTTACTCAGGATTTTCCCACACAGAAAGATTTTTAGAATGCGAATATCTCAAGTAAAACCACTGTGCTAAAGGATAATGCAGTGGGCATTCCAAGGACTGAAGAGAGTTGCTCCCGATGTTTAAAACAAATAATACCGAGTGGAATCTTAGTGCAGTTTTTTAACTTTTTCCTTAATGCTGAATTTTCACCTTAGATGACCCAATATCCCTGGTGGACCAGTGGGTCCTCGGTCCCTTGACCCTTCAGCTCCCACCTCAAAGATTTCCCACGTGGCCCGACTGGCCCCTTCTACTTCCGTCTCACCCATAAAAAATACATTGAAGGCCAGAGGGAACTCCCAGAAACATCTTCATGTACCTCCAATGTTGGGAGGTAGGAGCGATGCTCACTCACTCCTGCCCCCGTGCCACCATCTTAGAAAATGCCAGCTCTTGACCCCGTGCGATGCATCAGGATGCGCCATTTCAGGTTAGTCTGCCAAATAAGGGAATGATTATTGGGCCCTTTTCCAAGACAGCAGTGCGACAGCAGGAGAGAGTGAATTCCTCTTTTTCTTTAAGATCTAGTTAATGTGATGACACACGTGCTTTCTTACTGGGGGTTCTATGAACCCAGGGAGACACTTAGCTGATTGATTCTCTTCAAATGGGTCAAGACTTCTCTGATAGAAGAAACTAATACTCCCAACTACCTGTCCCCTTATTCAGCCGACTCTGGACTCCTCAGAGTTTCTCCCTGCAGGTATTATTTATTTAACTGTATTTTATACCACTTTATCATTTCAATCAAAGTGGTTTACAATGTAACTTAAACTTGCTAAATGTACATTGATAACTTGGAGTTTTCTGAGGCAATAAAGGGTTAAGTGACTTGCCCAAGGCCACAATGAGTGCTAGTGGGAATCAAACCCTGGTCTCTTGTTTCCCAAGCCAGTGCTCTAACCACTAGGCTACTCCTCCACATGATAGTGTGAGGGAGCTTCTTTTATTTGGAGATAGTACTTTCCTTCAGACAAAAGAGAGAGTTTGGATTTAGCTCACATCTTTTGAGTAGTATCTCAAAGTGAGATACATTCAGGCACAATAGGTACAGCCAGGGCACCTCTCCTGTCCTTTCACACCTCAGCCAGGTTGGCTTGGTGAGAGTCCATCCTCAAGACGAACAGAGGTTTCTATTCTTTGAACAACAGTTCGAATCTCTGGAGGAAGGAAAAGGTGGGTTGTCCTAGGCAATGGCCAACACCTGGGACCCCACTGACCAGGAAAGTCTCTGCCTTCCCTTAGGTCTGCTTGGTAGAAAGAAGATGAGCAACACTTTTTCCTCCCAAATTCTCTTTCTTTTAACTTCTACCATATCACAGCTTCTCCCTTGGTTGTCCTTGTAGGAAGCCAGCTAATGGAGGAGCCAGGAATGCCAGGTTCAAATTCCACTGCTTCTTGCTGTGATGTTGGGCAAATCACTTAACCCTCCATTGCCTCAGTCAATCAATCTTTCACTGTAAACCCTCTGGGATAGGAAAGTATCTACTGTACCTAAATGTAACTCGCCTTCAGCTACTGCTGTAAAAGGTGTGATCGAAATCCAAATCCCTGGTAAAATTGTCAACACTTGAGCCATTATACGGAGACTGGAGCAAGTGGTAGCTCTGCTGCAACATTAATGCACCCGATCTATTTCCAAAAAAGGACACTTCACCAAATATTGCCTGAACACTAGGACACATGAAGGGCAATTTATAATACATTGCCTAGGCAGGGAGGCCAAATAGAAGGTGCCTATTCTGAGGCTGTTTTTGAAAGACACACAGGCACCTATGTGTCTTTATAAAATACTAGTACAAAATTGTGGCTACAATGTGGCCATGTACCGCCCATGCCCATCCAAGCTCCTACACCAAACACATTGGCATATGGGTTGCATATAAGTGCATGCCTGCTCTCCAGAATTGATTTGACGGTCCCTTAAAAATATTTCTCTTGACACAAGATTACTTTATGCTGCTTAATTATTGATTTTTTGCAATATTGGGAATCTTGTTTGGTATTATAATTTTCTAAGAGGTATTTTACACTCATACATTTACGTGTGAAAAAGCCTTTATAAACTTACCCTCTAAATGACCCTGGGGTCACATTGGCAAAACATCACTGAAAAAATCCATCACATAGAAGAAATGGTTTTTAACTTTATTGTTGTTAAGTGCCATTGAGTCAATGTCGATTCCTAGTGACCCTCTGGATAGTTGACCTAAACTTTGTTCGGTCTTCAACCAAGCGGCTCATTGTTGATAGAGTGGTATCCATAGCTGTTGTTATTGTATCGATCCATCTCATTGCCGGCCTTTCTCTTTTATGGTGACCTTCTACCTTGCCAAGCATTATGCCTTTCTCCAATGATCTCTCTCTTTGCATGATATGTCCAAAGTATGAAATGGGACAGACACAGTGGATCCCTTTACAGCAACAAGAAAATATCAAAATAATCTGAACCATCTAATTCCTTAACAAATAGGGGTGTCCTACAAGGAGTGGTGGGATCACCCCTAAACAAAGACATGGGGAAGGGGGGCCTGCACAGAGCGGCAGGTGTACCTACTCTTGACATCGTACTGGGCAGACTAGATGGACCATACTGGTCTTTATCTGCCGTCATTTACTATATTACTGTGAAAGCCAAAGTCTTGTCATCTGAGCTTCTAAGGAAAGCTTAGGTTTGATCTCCTCTAGTATTGACTGGTTTGTTCTTCAGGCAATCCATGGTATATGTGGTATTCGCCGCCAGCACCATAATTCAAAGGCATCAGTTTTCTTCCTGTCTATCTTTTTCACTGTTCGCATCCATTTGATGTTATTGAAAATACCATGGCCTGGACAAGTAGACTCTGTATGGAGAGAGACATCTCTGCTCTTGAGGATCTTGTCTTAAACTTTACACTATACATATCTTCAGAGAAATATGCAGAACATGAACAAATCCACACAAAATTACTTCTCAAGCTTCTTGAGAAAGCTATAGGAATATTAGGATTCCCTGAGGCTTCACACTAGAGTCCTTGGAACCAGTTGGACCTTTTTCTTACACTGAACAATTATAGCAAAGACTGTATCTGACTGATGAAATATAAACACCTCCAAAACTCATTGAACTGATGAGTCCCTTCCAGAACTCTCTCCACCTCTCTCTGAATGGTGGAAGTGAGCCCTTCACCCATAGGCGCTCAGTGACTCGGCTGTTTTGGGAAGTTAAATGTGGAGGGGCTAGAGTGCGGCTGGGGCATGGCATGGCCGGGTGAGTTAAAAATCTTTGGAATGTGAGGGGGAGGGGAACATTTATTTTTAAACAGTAAGGGGGCAGGGGGGACACTTTTGAACAGAGCAGGGAAAGGACCCCTTCAGTGTGTGGCTCTGGTGCAGATACACCTGCTACCTCTTGCCCTGTACCTCTGACTGGTGGTTATATGCACACTGAATATACTCCAGGGAATTATATGCCAAAAATATCAAAGTAATGCACCAAAATAATACAACATATTAAACGGAACAGTATTCATGATATTCTGGAAATGCATGCAGGTACTTCGGCACTTGGCTCCAACATCTCCGTCTCTCAGGCCAGCATCTTTCTGTTGGCCATGCGAACAATGGCGTTCGGTAGTACTGTAACAGAAATCCTCTGATTTTCCTGTCAGTTCTTTTCATAAATTACCAAATGACCACTAGTCTTCAGATCTGCTGGCCTTCGGTTGATTGAGTTACCAAACAGGTTTAGAATATGTATAATCTATCAGTACTTATCAACATAAGCCCTTTCCATTACCAGGCATATTGTGAAGCACTATAAAAACCTACAAAAGCCCTTCAGGACCTATAGAGTAATTCTGCCCTACCATAATAGCTCTAACTTCCAGGAGTCACACAAAAAGGGCCTAGATAGGAAAAAACAGCACCATAGACACTGCAGGGAGCACTAGAACATCAATAGACCTACTGGGAAAACTGAACAAGCCAGATGGCTACAAATCAATCCTACATAGACACTAAATGCTAACAGAATACCTGGCCTCTTTCACACATGAAGAACACAGATAGACCCTCACCAAGTATAACCACAAACTAAAAATGGAAATGTTGTTGCTGTTAAGTGCCGTCGAGTCAGAGTCGACTCCTGGCGACCCTCTGGATAGCTATCCTAAATTGTGTTCGGTCTTCAGTCAGGCGGCTCATTGTTGACAGACTGGTACCCATAGCTGCTGTTATTGTATCGATCCATCTTATTTCTGGCCTTCCTCTTTTGCGTTGACCTTCTATCTTGCCAAGCATGATGTCTTTCTCTAATGATCTCTCTCTTCGCATGATGTGTCCAAAGTATGAAAGTCAAAGTCTTGTCATCTGAGCTTCTAAAGAAAGCTTAGGTTTGATCTCCTCTAGTACCGACTGGTTTGTTCTTCGGGCAGTCCATGGTATACACAGTATTCGCCGCCAGCACCATAATTCAAAGGCATCAATTTTCTTCCTGTCTATCTTTTTCACTGTCCAGCTTTCACATCCATATGATGTTATTGAAAATACCATTCTATAGAACAAAACAGATATCGTTCAATATTAGCTATGTAGACAACACAAAAATAGCTAAGGAGGCTTGAACAAGTCGAATCTTTGTATGGAGAGAGACATCTCTGCTCTTGAGAATCTTATCTACGTCTTTCATAGCCATTCTGCCAAGAGCAATGCGTCGTCTGATTTCTTGACTGCTTGTTGCTTCTTTATTGATAGTTGATCCAAGTAGGTTAAAGTTGTTCACAATTTCAATTTCTTCTCCTTCAACGATGAACCTGTAGATTATGCCAGTTGTCATGATCTTTGTCTTCATTACATTAAGGTGCAGGCCCATTTTGAGACTATGTTCTTTGATTGTGAGAAGCAAATGTTTCAGATCATCTTCACTTTCAGCCAGTAATGTAGTATCATCAGCATAGCGAAGGTTGTTGAGTCTTCCACCAATCTTCACACCTCTGTTGTCTTCATACAATCCTGCTTCTCTGATGATTTGTTCTGCATATAAATTAAACAGGTAGGGGAAAGTATGCAGCCTTGTCTTACACCTTTGCTTATTTTAAACCATTCTGTTTCTCCTTGTTCCGTTCAAACTGTTGCTTCTTGATCAATGTACAGATTGCGCAAGAGAACGATCAGGTGTTCTGGTATACCCATGCTTCTTAATGTGGCCCAGAGTTTGTCATGGTTTACACAGTCAAAAGCCTTGCTATAGTCGATAAAGCACAAAGAGATATACTTTTGGTATTCTTTAGTCTTTTCAAGGATCCATCTCACATTCGCAATGATGTGTCTCGTTCCTCGCCCTTTCCTGAACCCTGCTTGCACATCAGGTAGTTCTTGTTCCAGGTATGGTTGTAGTCTCTTTTGAATAAACTTCAGTAGAATCTTGCTGGCATGTGGGATCAGAGCGATTGTTCAATAATTTCCACAGTCATTTGTATCACCTTTCTTTAGTATTGGTATAAACACAGATCTTTTCCAGTCAGTTTGCCATGATGTTGTCTTCCATATTTCTTGTTAGAGCCTTGTAAGTATGGTAACAGCTGCATCAGATTGCTGCAATACTTCTATAGGAATGCTATCAATGCCTGGTGCTTTGTTCTTTGATAAGGCTTTCAATGCTGCTTCAACTTCTTCTTTCATCACCAATGGTTCCCGATCATAAGGTACGGCTGTTGGTCCACTTGATCTTTATCATATAAAAACTCTGTATATTCCTTCCACCTTTTCTTGATCTTCTCAGCATCATTCAACATAGAACCTTGAGCATCTTGTAACATTCCAATTCGAGGCTGGAACTTTTTCTTTAACTCTCGTAGCTTTAGGAAAGCTGATCTTGTTCTTCCTCTAATAGTTTCTGCTTCTATTTCCTTGCAAGTGTCATTGTAGTACTTTTCCTTGTCCTGTCTTGATGCACGTTGGAAATCTCTGTTGAGTTCTGCGATTGTCTTTCTTTCTCCTCTGGCTTTAGCTTCTCTGCGTTTCTGGGCAATTTTCAGAGTTTCTTCCATCATCCATTTTGGCCGTTTTTGCTTTTTCACCTTTTGTAGAGACTTCTCACTTTCTTCCAACACAACCTTCTTGATGTCATTCCATAACTCTTCCGGAGCTCTGTCATTTGTATCTAAAGCAGCAAATCGATTTTGCAGGCAGTCTTTAAATTCCAGTGGTATATTCTCAAGGTCATATTTTGCTGCATTCATGAGTGGTTTGCTCTTTTTCAACTTTAGTTTGAGTTTGCATACTAGTAGTTGATGATCTGTACCACAGTCAGCTCCAGGTTTTGTCTTTGTTGATGTTATAGAGCTTTTCCATCGTTGACTTCCACAGATGTAGTCAATTTGATTTTTATACAATCCATTGGGTGAAGTCCATGTGTACAGTCGCCGCTTGTGTTGCTGGAAGGAGGTGTTTGAGATGAATAGATCATTGGTCTTGCAGAATTCTATCAGTCTTTCTCCAGCTTCATTTCTGTTGCCAAGTCCATATTTTCCAACTACTTTGCCTTCTTCTTTGTTGCCAACTTTTGCGTTCCAGTCACCCATGACTATCAGGATATCCTATTTGTATGTTCTGTCAATTTCAGCTTGTACTTGTTCATAGAACTCTTCAATTTCATTCTCTTCTGCAGCTGTTGTTGGAGCATATACTTGAATTATAGTTGTGTTGATAGGCAATCCTTGTAGACGAATAGAGATTAAGCGTTCGCTGACTGCATTGTATTTCATTACAGTTCTTGCAAGTTTCTTCTTTATTATAAATGCAACACCATTTCTTCTTTGTCTTTCATTTCCAGCATAGTAGACCATGTGATCATCTGATGCAACATGCCCGATGCCAGTCCATTTCAGTTCGCTGACACCCAACAGATCAAGTTGTACACGTTCCATTTCATTCTTGAGCACCTCCAGCTTCCCTTGGTTCATGCTTCGTACGTTCCATGTTCCAATGTGTGAGACATCTTTACAGCTTCTGACTCTCATTACATGCGCAGCTACATCAGCAGTCAGACTTTCCGAGGGCTTTGATCCAACCACATCATAAATGCTGGCTTTACTCTGAAAAGTCTTCAGCTCTTCCCCAGTAGCTAGTTGAGTGCCTTCCGACCTGGGGGTCTCATCTTCCAGCACCATAGCACAATTTGTTTTGTTGTAACTAACTATCCATTGGGTTTTCATGGCAAGATACAGAAGTAGATTGTCGGGCCTTTCTTCCGCGCAGTTTAAGTTTGGTGTTGCCGTTGTCACAAAAATGTGATCCTCTGCCGTCAACACTATCCCATTCTGCTGCTGCCCATATGGGTGGTTTGTCTTGGTCTGGCACCTCAGCTGAGACCTGTCCATCTTGGGAGACCCTGCCAGTAGTTAAACTACCAATAGTTTAGCTCTCAGCATCACTGATGCACGCAAGCCCTCACAGCACGACAAGCTGCAAACCACATGGAAATATGTAGACAAAAATTAAGCTGAAACCGCAGGAGGCCATACTCCATGTGTAACACCTGAGAAATAGAAATATTGATGCATTTCCCCCTATACTGAGCAAAAATATAAATTTATTTATTTATTTGGCCATGCTTTTATACTGCTTTTCACAGATGTCAAAGCGGTTACATAAAGCTCAAACAGGGTGATGGAGATAAAGATAGCAGATATAAGTTTCAAAAAACAGCATATTTCAATCACTAAATTAAAAATACAATTATTTTTTTCTACATTTCTTGTCTGCCCATTTTTGTTTACTAATAGTGTTGGTCCAGTCTCTGGTTTCTGCTTTCCTCTATCTTAATTCTCTTAACAGAGTCTTCTTCCGTTTTTCATATTCCTCACTCCTCCTGATTTCTTCACTTCCTCCCCTACATCCATTTCTGACCTTGATCTTTTCTTTTAAGCTTCCTGCCATTTATTTTTTTGTTTCTCTATCCACTCGGATTTCATTCCTTCTTAGTATTCAATCTTCAATCTCCCTGTTTTTTACATCTACGTACAGCTTTCTATCTCTTTCCCTCATTGCAGCCCTGCCATTCCCCTTTCTCTTATTCCCCAATTTTTCACTAACTCTCAACACTCTTCAACCTGGAAAAGAGACGGCTGAGGGGAGATATGATAGAGGTCTATAAATTAATGAATGGACTGGAAGGGGTAAACAGAGATTGATTGTTTACGCCATCAAAAAGTAGAAAGACTAGGGGGCACGCAATGAAGTTACATTGTAACTCGTTTAAGAGTAATAAGAGAAAAGATTTTTTCATTCAACGCATAATCAGACTGGAATTTGTTTTTGGAGAATGTACAGTAGTAAAAGCTCTTAGTGTAGCTGGGTTTAAAAAAAGCTTGGACAAGTTCCTGGAGGAAAGGTCCATAAACCATTGTTAAGGAGGATGCAGGAAATCCACTGTTTACCCCGGAACAAGCATTGTGGAACCTGTGTACCTTTTTGTGAGCCTGCCAGGTACTTTTGACCTGGATTGGCCATTGTTGGAAACAAGATACTGGGCTTGATGGACCTTGGTCTGGTCCAATATAGCATTTCTTATGTTCTCTCTCCCCTTCCCTCTATCTAGCACCTCCTCTCTCTCTCTCTCTCTCTCTCCCCCCTCTTCCATCTAGTATCTCCTTTCTCTGTCTCCTCCCTACCCAATCCAGCATCACCCCTGCATCATGGATGTAGTTGGGGGGGCAAGTGGGGACACTGCCCGCCAAACGAGTTGCCCCAACAATGGCCATGATGCTTGTCTGCCTGCAGAGATCTAATTTCCCAAAGGCAGAAAGAAGGGGACTTTGCTGCAATCATGGCCATCCCCTTCTCTTCTGCCTGCGGGAGATTGGATCCCTGCGGCGACAAGCTTCACAGCTGTTGTCACAGCAACTCATTTGGGGGTAATGCCTGCAGGCAGAAGAGAAGAGGCAGCCTAGAGAGAAGCAGAGGGAGGCCTGATGGCCTGCAGCATAATAGGTTGCTCCTCATTCTCTTGTCCACTACTTATGTGCATCTTTCCATACTCTAGTCCCCAGTTTTGCAATGTTTTTCATCTTGATTAGATTGTGAGCTCTGATGAGCAGGGATTATGTGTTACATCTACAGTATATATATACAGCGCTGTGTACACCTTGTAGTGCTATATAAATGATTAGTAATAGTAGTAGGTTGTGTGTTGGGGCGGGAGGGGAAGGAGTTCAATTGAGGTAGAGAAGGCAGGGACAATTTAAAGGGGCAGGGGACCTATTTAAAAAAAGAGGATGGGGGATTTTATGGCAGGGGATGGGAGTGCTGGGGAGGGGGTTGGTGAAGGGGGAAGGTCTGAAAGGCCAGCAGGAGAGAGGTTGGAGGGGGAGGGAAGAATGCAAGGTGTTGCCAAAAGGTGCATTCCCCTCCCCCAGAACACTCACAAACACTCTGTCCCCACCTCCACACCACACACACAAGCATCTCACCTCTGCATGACAGACACGCAACATACATCCACCCTACCTCTGCACAACAGACATGCACACACAAACACACACACACATGGGCACCTCAGCTCTGCACCATACACACACACAGGCACTCCACCTCCGTATGACAGACACGCACAAACACAGGCACCCCACCTCTGCACAATAGATATGCACACACATAGCCACCCTCCCTCCGTATGACAGACACACATGGGCACCTCATCTCTGCACTATACACACACAGGCACCTCATCTTTGTACCACACACAAACATACAGGCACCCCACCTCTGCATCACACACACACACACACACACACGCACACGCTCTGCACCCCATCCACACAAAAGCACCTACCACATCTTCTCCCACACACAGACTGGCACACCACACACACATAGAGACAATTAATATCTGAAGCTATAGCTGTTGTTATCTATATTTCTGTTTAAAAATGCCATGTGGTATAGGAACTCTGACTGGTCTCGTGAGACTTGAGAACATAAGACCAGCCTGAGAGACAAGGGGGAGTGGACGCAAGGAGTTCACAAGCACTGGCTCTTAAGATTTTGGCCTGACTCCTAAATCCACAGAAAATTTGTTAAGTCCTGCAATAGATGCGCAGCATGTTCGGAATTTTGGCTCCAGCTATAGGCTGCATAGCTGCCCAAATAAAGTCCCATCACCATGTGCACTTCTCTGCTAGCTGCTGCTTTTGTGTTTGCTGAGCAGTAACAATAGGCATAGTTCTCTCTGATCCCACATGCAAGCAATACTGCCTTTCCCCAGGGTGTGCCCCCTCCCTCGAATCTGGTGATTCTTATTCAGAGATGGGCTGTGGGGAGAGCCAGCACTGCCCCTAATCATCAAGACAGCCACCTCTGACCAAGTGGCACTGAGCTTGGTGGAGGCGGAAGACTATGGGGAGAGGCTGCGCCACCTTCATGTGAGATCAGAGAGGCCTGTGCATCTCATGCTACAGCTCATCAAAGGTGAGGTAAAGTGTTGCCTGCCTCCTCTATTTCTTGTGTTACACTGCATGCAGAGCCTGGCATGTTGGGGTTTCAGTTTAATTTTATCTACATATTTCTACTTTGAGTTTATTATAATGCATTCTGTACTTTGTGAGGGTCTAACTGTATTTTGCGTGTGTGACTGAGACCAAGTGTTCTGTTAGCATGGAGTTTCTATGTAGGATCTGTAGTAATCTGGCTTGTTCAGTTTTCCAAATAGGTGTAAGTATGTTCTATGACCCACTTCAATATTAATGGTGCTGCTCTTTTGTGGGTAGGCTCTTATTGTGTTAATTTTAGAAGCTAGTTTCATTATTGTATAGTAGATTTTCATTATAGTTCTCAGTGACTTTTGTAGGGTTTTGTGTTAGTTCACAATCTGCCTGGTACTGGGGAGGCTGTTAATGAGATGACATCGGAATCCATTTTTTTCCCTTGTATGTCGGCTTCCATGGTGAGATGTCCTAGTTCTGCTTTGTACCTGCTGTTGGAGGAGGGGTTTCATTGGATGCAAAATAGATGTTCAAAAAGAAAAAGAGAGAACCAGAGCACAGTTTTTCACACCAAAATAAAATTATTTCACACCAAAATAAAATTGCTAACACCAAAATTAAACTTATTTTGGTGTTAGCAACTGTGCTGTAGTTCTCTTTTTCTTCTTGTCCCTTGATGTGTGAACACCTTACATCTCCTTTGGTTTTGCAGACGATATATTTACAGGTGTCAATAGTTTTTTAATCTTAAGTGTCAGGCTAAATAACTAAAAAGCTACAGTTTTTGCTGCTTTTAATTATATAGCCTGGGACTATGCTGCTTTCCCATTTTTTTTGGCAAAGCCACTGAATGAGAACCTCTGCTGCCTCTTTGAGCATCTTGGGGCACCAACTCAACCCTCGCCTGTTTCTTATATTGGCTTCCTAACTATCTAGTGTTTTTTAAAGATAATCATAATGAATATGCATATATGCAAATGAACACACAAATATGTTGCCTCCCCTTTGCCCCACCCCAAATGAAGCAATCCAACTATGCCTATGCCCTGTATCTTTCTGCCGCCCCTCTGTCCATCATCTCCCTTGTCTTCCCATTCTTCCCATGTCAGTTATTTCCCCTCTGTTCCCCCGGTGTCCAGTATCCCCCCCCCCCATCCAGCATCTCCCTTTCTTACTCTCCCCTTGTCCATCATCTCTCCTCTGTCTCCCTACTCCCCTGTGTCTAGCATCTACATTGTTTTTAGTACTCCCCCTGTGTCAGCCCATTCACGCTCATCATATCCAGCATCTCCCTTGCCACCCTATTCCCTCCCCTCACCATCCCCTTTCACACTACTCTCCCTCCTCTGTTCACCCACCAAGTCACCATATCCTCTTTCTTTCCCTTCTCCCTGGATCCAGCATCTCTTGTTTCTCCCCCCTCTCCCCAGACACTATATCCCTTTTCATTCTTTCATCCCCTCTATAGGTCACCCTTTCCCCCTCCTTGGGTAATCAAACCACCATAACCTTTCTTTCTCCTCACTCCAACTCCCAACCTTTGCCACTGCTACCGCTGCCTTCTAGAACCAACAGCAGCAGCCTGAAAAAAGCATACAAGACAGGCACAGGCACACTCCATCCAAGCGCACTGCTGAAGTCTACGTCAGAACGGGCACAGCAGTCAGCGGCATGCTTGGACAGAGTGGCCCTGCACCTGTCTTATGGGTTATTCTTAGGTCTGCTCACAGGTCCAGAAGCTGCAGGTTGTTGTTGTTAAAGTGCCATCGAGTTGGTGTTGACTCATGGCGACCCTCTGGATAGTTGACATAAACTGTGTTTGATCATCAGTCAGGCAGCTCATTGTTGACACCCATAGCTGCTGTTATTGTATCGATCCATCTCAATGCTGGCCTTCCTCTTTTGCATTGTGTCTTTCTTTAACGAACTCTCTCTTCAGATGATGTGTCCAAAATATGAAAGTCGAAATCTTGTCATCTGAGTTTCTAAGGAAAGCTTAGGTTTGATCTTCTCTAGTATTGACTGGTTTGTTCTTTGGGCATACACAGTATACAAAGTCTTCATCACCAGCACCATAATTCAAAGGCACCATCTTTTTTCCTGTCTATTTTTTTTCACTGTCCAACTTTTGCATCCATATGACATTATTGAAAATATGACTTGGAGAAGTAAAATCTCTGTACGGAGAGAGACATCTCTGCTCTTGAGAATCTCGTCTAGGTCCTTCATAACCATCTGCCAAGAACTGCAGGTTGCAACACAATAAAAATGGTAAGGGGGAGGAGAGAGAAAGGAAGATGATTGTGCTGGACTGGGGATCAAGGGCACCTTTTTGCCCCGATTCTGAGTAAAACTGGCAGGCAGGGTAATATCAGTGCTGCTTGCCAGTTTTACTGAGAATCTGGGAGATTCCGATTGAGGCTGGGAAGACTTAGCCACCCCAAGCCTCTTATATGGGGCATCTATGCTATCCGGACAGTTAGGACACCAGCCAAGTTATTTATTAAGATTTTTGTCTGTGGGAGAAATCTGATTCATGAGTTTCAAGAAGGGCTCTAGGGAGGAGGTGGCCCAAAGGAAACATTAGAGAGTCTTTACATTCCTGCAGCTTCCTCAAGATTCTTGAGCCATGATTTTTGTGTGGATTTCAATTTTTCTACTATTGAACTGTGTATTTCTGTCAAAATTCCACTGCCTAAATCTACAGACTATTTCTTCTATGTACTGAAGTCTTCATGTACAATTTTTGCTGATTTTTATTTCAGTTAACTTTATTTTTCTGGTCTGGAACAAAACTCAGCGAGTGAAGTATTTTGGTCTAGAAACTGAGTGAATGATCCCTTTGGGTCTTATAGTACATTATGTTCTTTATCCCAGAAACCATATTCCATAACACCCTAGCTAGTAGTTGTTCCATTTTACAATTTCTGAAAGTGGCCAGGGCTGGTGCAAGGGTATTAGACATCTAGACAAATCTTCAACTTTGTGTGCCGCCTCTCAACTAACTTTCAGACTCTAGTGTCCATCCCACCATGATTTTGATAATTAAACTCAACAATCATGGTCAACCCAACACCATCCCTCCTAGAAAATTCCTATAAAAATGCATTTTTGTACATCATGCTATTAAGCATTAAACTTTGTGTTGTATATTTGTATATGCTCTTTGTGATCTCACGTACAAACTTAGACGGTAAACCCTCAGGGCTAGGAAAATACTTACTGTACCTGAATTTTTTATTTATTTGTACTTAGCTTATGCCTTTCCAGTAGTAATTCAAGGCGAGTTATTTGTATTTATTTATTTTATTTATTTAACAGGTTTTGCTATATCATTTTTCTACCAGTCAAAATGGTTTACATGGAACTAGATGAATACAATGAACTTGTGCAAACAACTCGATAACATAAAGCTTATGAGTAACAGCATGTAACAAGAAGTTTAGAGTAAGGTATCAAAATTATTTACACAGAATGGGCTAGAGGGAGGTGGGCCGGGGTATCTGAGGGGGAGGTTCAGGGAGGCTGGGTGGGAGAAATTCTGTTTGTTTGTGAAAGCTTATGTTGCATTGCATTGCGTTTTGCTTGGAGTCGACCCTGAAGTGTTCTTGAAAGCGGTAGGTTTTTAGTTTCTTTTGGAAGTCTGCAATTGAGTTGATATTTCTTAGTATGGGGGTAGTGAGTTCCAGAGAGTGGGGGCATAGAATGTGAATGCTCTAAGTCATGTGCTTTGGTTGCTCTTGCAAATCTGGGAAGGGAGGCTGAGGGGATTTTGTGTGCTATTCCTTCTTGGTCTGTTGGTCTTGGGCGTGTGGATTAGTATTTGAAGGTGCTCAGAGCAGTGGTTGTTTATTGCCAGGTGGATGGTGGTGAGGATCTTGTATTTGATTCTTGAGCTGATGGATAGCCAGTGGAGGAATTTGAGGATTGAAGTGATGTGAGTCTGGATACTCAGCAGATGGTACGTGCTATAGTGTTGTTGTAGTGGAAGAAGAGCATGCTTGGTAGGCCTTGATATATTGAGCTGCAGGAGTCAAATAGTGGGTTACATTCAGATACTGTAAGTATTGATTTTGCCAGTCATCAGGATCTTTGTCTTCTTCACATTAAGGGTAGAACCATTTTAAGACTATGTTCTTTGGTCTTGATAAGCAGATGTTTCAGATTGTCTTCATTTCTAGCCCATAACATGGAATCATCAGCATAGTGAAGGTTGTAAATGAATCTTCTACCAATTTTCACATCTTGGCTGTCTTCATACAGTCCTGCTTCTGTGATGATTTATTCTGCATATAAATTAAGCAGGTATGGGGAAAGTATACAGCTTTGTTATACACCTTTGCCGATTTATCCTTGCTCCATTCAAACTGTTAGTTCTCATGCACAACCTTTACAGTGATCAGGAACCATCAGTGTTCTGGTATATCCATGCTTCTTCATGTGGCTCAGAGTTTTTCATGATTTATGCAAAGGCCTTGCTGTAGTCAATGAAACATGTTAATAAATAAGTGAATACCTCATTCAACTCTTAAACAGTGCTACCAAAATCAATGATCCTAAAAGTTAGTCACAGCACAGCCTCAGAAACAACCTTGGACACTTAATTTATTCTGGGTTAAGCGTATTGTACTCCCAGACTCGTGCCGGTGTTTACATCAATGGCTGAAAGTCCTTATTAGTAGAGCATGTCATCAATACTTATATTTGAGCAATAATATCAAAAAATGACAAAAAATACTTAGCTCATCTGAAGCCATAGGACTGTGCTGAATTTTTCACTCGTTATTTATAAAACTTTCTCTTCTTTTTGTTTATTTATTTTTTTGTTTTTATGTGACTTTCTTCCACAAATGATGTGAACCACGTCCCAACGCCAATTAATAAAGGCGCCCATGCGTTTCGCCAAATGGGTTTTTCAAGGGACTTACATAACGTGGAATGTTTCTGTGAAGAAAAACGTTAAAAATGATTGATCTGCGCAAAAACAATCTAGGCATAACAAAGAGTATTGCTTTTAAATACATTTCAATGAAAGATTCTAAAAATCAAAAACCTTATAGAAGTTAGCGGCTCAGTAACTCAAAAGTGCGGTCTCCTCCTGATGAACCTGGAAGACTCAATGAACGCCGCGCATGCGGATTAGCAGCTGTAACGTCACGGTTTAAATGTCCCAATGTAAAGCTTGCCATTGGTTAATCAAGAGGTACATGCCGCCCAATCAATGCTCTGATTCAAACCAGTAGGTTGTACTGTGGCTAATGTGTAGATCCATTTCTGTTCTCTGTATAAAAGTCGCTGGTCAAGGGTTTTGCCTGAAGCAGGTCCGGCCAACATTTCGATGCACCAGCAACGAAGCTGTGAAACTGAAGCTGTTTAGTACAACATTGCTTATCCCATCACCATACTTTTTCACAGCTTCGTTGCTGGTGCATCGAAATGTTGGCCGGACCTGCTTCAGGCAAAACCCTTGACCAGCGACTTTTATACAGAGAACAGAAATGGATCTACACATTAGCCACAGTACAACCTACTGGTTTGAATCAAAGCATTGATTGGGCGGCATGTACCTCTTGATTAACCAATGGCAAGCTTTACATTGGGACATTTAAACCGTGACGTTACAGCTGCTAATCCGCATGCGCGGCGTTCATTGAGTCTTCCAGGTTCATCAGGAGGAGACCGCACTTTTGAGTTACTGAGCCGCTAACTTCTATAAGGTTTTTGATTTTTAGAATCTTTCATTGAAATGTATTTAAAAGCAATACTCTTTGTTATGCCTAGATTGTTTTTGCGCAGATCAATCATTTTTAACGTTTTTCTTCACAGAAACATTCCACGTTATGTAAGTCCCTTGAAAAACCCATTTGGCGAAACGCATGGGCGCCTTTATTAATTGGCGTTGGGACGTGGTTCACATCATTTGTGGAAGAAAGTCACATAAAAAACAAAAAAATGAATAAACAAAAAGAAGAGAAAGTTTTATAAATAACGAGTGAAAAATTCAGCACAGTCCTATGGTTTCAGATGAGCTAAGTATTTTTTGTCATTTTTTGATATTATTGCTCAAATATAAGTATTGATGACATGCTCTACTAATAAGGACTTTCAGCCATTGATGTAAACACCGGCACGAGTCTGGGAGTACAATACGCTTAACCCAGAATAAATTAAGTGTCCAAGGTTGTTTCTGAGGCTGTGCTGTGACTAACTTTTAGGATCATTGATTTTGGTAGCACTGTTTAAGAGTTGAATGAGGTATTCACTTATTTACATAAGTCATTCACGAAGAAAACCTACTTCTATTTATTTAGCGTTACTACATAATGAAACATGTTAGACATCTTTTTGGTATTCTTTTGTCCTTTCAAGGCTCCATCTCACATCCATGACAAGAGACAACATGGATCAATAATCAATAAGAAATGACAAGCAGTCAAGAAATCTAATGACGCATTGCTCTTGGCAGAATAGCTATGAAGAACCTAGACAAGATTTTCAAGTGCAGAGAAGTATCTCTGTGCACAAAGATTTGACTTGTCCAAGCCATGGTGTTAATAACATCATATGGATGCAAAGGTTGGACAGTGAAGAAGAAAGACGGGAAGAAAATCAATGTTTTCAAATTATGATGCTGGTGAAGAATACTGTGTGTACATGGACTGACCGAAGAACAATTGAATTGGTGCTAGAGGAGATCAAACCTGAGCTTTCCTTAGAAGCTCAGATAGCAAGACTTCAACTTTCATGCTTTGGTCAAATCATGTGAAGGGAGAGATCATTAGAGAGAGGCATAATGCTTAGCAAAGTTGAAGGTCAACACAAAAGAAGAAGATCAGCAATGCAATGAATAGATACAATAACAGCAGCTATGGATACCATTCTTTCAACAATTAGATGCCTGACTGAAAACCGAACACATTTTAGGACAATTATCCACAGGGTCGCCATGAGTCAACTTCGGCGTTACGGTACTTCACAACAACAACAGTCGCTATTTCCCTGTCCCTAGAGGACACACAATCAAAGTTTGTACTTCAGGCAATGGAGGTTCTGGTAGTGTGGCATGCAGTGAGAAGGGGTTTTCTTTAAAACACAGACCAGACAGCAGTTCAGGGAAAACAAAAGCAGTTTTTATTCTGTCCCAGCTTGTTAAACCTCCAGAAAGCAAAACCTAGAACAGGCAGCAGTTCAGGGAAAACAAAATCAGCTTTACTTCTCTCCCAGCTTGTTAAACCTCCACAAGCTAGTTCTCCCAGCGCTTCCTCCAGCCCCAGTTAAAGTTCCTATTTCAGAACTCCTTTGCACAACTTGCCTTGGAAGGAGTTCTGGCGCCACGGGCTCTCTCCCTCCTGCAGCCTGCTGGTTCTTAACCTCTCCCTATGAGCCACGCCCTCCCAGCCCTGAACTCTGGGCTACAGACTGTCTTAAAGGGGACTGCTGATACTCCCTTTGGAGAGGGATGGGTAATATTCTATAGACCCCATCACAGAAAGTTAAGTAACTCAACAAAAGCCACAAGAAGTGCTAGTGAATGTAACTCACATTGAGCTACCAATGAAAAGGCAAGAGCTAAAGATTAAACAAATATTTATTTATTTATTTATTTGTATTTATTACCGCCTTTCATGAATCAAAGAACTCAACTCAGGTAAAAATTACATTAAACTGAGTTAACAGAATTATACATTGAACAGTTTTACATGAATAAACATTTAACATGGGTTGAGAAGGGGAAAGGAAAATCAACTAAATAGCAACTGCTAAAGTCCTCTAATAACTATTTATAGAAAGCGGCAATCTTGTCGGTGACGATATATTCTTAAGAGCCATCATGTAATGTAAGTATGAATATTTCTTTATTTGAATAATTTTTATGGAGTGGTTTTATGGAGGGGATTGTTGTAGTTGTTGATATGGAAGGACAGAGTAGATAGGCCATGTGGTCTTTTTCTGTCATCATATTTCTATGTTTCTATTCTGTAGGGATTTTCTGTCTAGGTAATGAGTTCGCCAAAATGTTCATTGAATAAATATGTTTTTAGATGCTTACGGAAGGCTATTGGATCCTTGATGGCTCTTATATTTTCAGGAAGAGAATTCCATAATTGTGGTGCGTATAGGCTCTCTTGGAAGTAGTAGATTTGCAGTTCTTGAATTCATCGAGTATCACGAGTAGATCTTTATTGTTGCTTCTCCTTGGTCTGTTTTCTGGGGTGAGTGTCATCAGCGTTTTCAGGTAGGTGTATGTAAATATGTAAATAATTTACACATAATGAGGGTAATTTTATAACAGGGCCCAATGTAGGTACTATTTTATACACAAAGAGGAGCCTTTATAAAATACTAATGTATGTGGCAGGGAATGCACCTGGAATGTAGGCGCTAGCAGGAGTAAATGATCGTGCATACACTACACACACATATATGTGCATAAATTAAGAACTCGACCAAGCCCACGCCCTCAGCTGTGCCTACCAGAAAAGTGCGCATCTTCATTCCAAAGTGAATACCTTCATGCCAGTCGGTATTGTACTCATGGAAGTGACTTTATAAAACTTCCAAGAAGGGTAATTTTACAATGGTGTGTCCAGGTTAAGTGAGCAGCAATGATGCCAACATGGAAGACGGGGAAATTACACCTGCTAAATTCCACATAGAGTATACCAGTATGCACGTAGATTAGCGTATTTTATAACTGGCATGCGTAATACTGCAATCTCGCTTACGCTGGCTTCTGATTTATGGAGCTTACGTGCTTTCCGTCCATTTAGAATTCCGCCATCCATTTGCTCACACGCACTTGCTAGTTTGAATGTGTAACACCATTTTTGTTTCAACATCGTTGACTTCCCTGCCATATCCAGTTCAAGATATTCGTCTTAACCTATAAGGTCCTAAAAACAGGCTCTCCAGCTTACTTGCCCTCTCTTCTTATTCCCTGTATGTCAGATCACTCTACATATTCTTCACAGGAAAACGTGTTCTCTCTTCCCTCTGTTTCTAACGCCCACCTAGAAACACATAGTTGGAGAGCAGGAGACTAAGGGAATGAGGATCCAAAAGCAAGTCCGCTTTTTTTTTCTTAGCCCCAAGACTGCAGAACTTACTTTCCTCTGAGCTCTGTTGATTCCCTCTGCTTTGTCCCTGGGAAGATGATCCTGCCTGGACCACAGCACTGGGACGCTTCCCACTTTTATCTTTCCTTCCCTGCATATTTTCCTTCTCTTTCCTGTCTTGAAGTGGAGCTCCTTTTGATATTCCTTTCTGATTTAAGGCGGTATAGTAAGTATTAATAAACATAAACCAGGTGCCACCCCCCACCATCTGTGACACGTTCACTGACTTGATTTATTTGACAAACAATGTGGATGCCGTCACCTAAAAACTGCAGGCTAAAAACATCAGCACTCAAAACATCATTATTCTGACATGCATCATTGTCACACACAGCTACAAAATAGCAGCCAGATCCCTGCTTGAGATACAGCGTACACTCAGCAACCTCCCCACCACACTGTCTCTGCACACATGTTCACGCTTCCCATCACCTGACATATCCCACGCTCCCCTGCCAGTCTGTCACTGGGACTGATGAACATGCTGACACACAGAGATAACAATTTCAGCTCAGTCAGCCAGAAACAGCACGTCTCATCACCACATCCACTCCAACCGATAAGAAACGTTTCACGCACACCATTATCTTCACAAATGAACCAATCCCAAACAGACCTCCGAGTTACTCCGAGTGCCACATGAACACCTCTCTTCCACTGCTACTGAACAATATCAGACTAAAACACCCCATAGTAAAACCAAAGCAATACCAAAATAAGCTCAAGGAGGCAAAGCACTTGGGGGTCAATATTCAAAGCCTTTAGACAGCTGGCCAGGAGCACTGAGTGCGATATTCAATGGCAATCTCCGGATAGTGCTGCCGAGTATCTCCACAGAGCACCCAGGTACTATTCAGATAGTGCAGGGGCAGGGTGAGGGCAGTTTCGGCGCTAACCAGTAAAATGGGGACTTTATCATGGGATTTTCAGTTGCCACCCATCTGGCCAGCATAGGCTGATTGAAAAGCAGTTCTAAGTGGCAAGCCTGATAAGTGGTGGCTGAACATTTTTGCTAACCAGATAAAGTCACCATTTTTCCAGTTAACACCACTCAACCACCCTGATCCGTGGCCCAACTCCAGTCACCAGCCTTGCCCCCTCCCTAAGAATGTGTGGCTATGCTGCAGCTCTACTGGGAAGGGGTCAGGAAAATGCTCCAAGTGCCTTCTCCTGACTTGTACCATCCTAGGTGGACGGTAGGGATGGTTCTGAGGATGGCTAAGATGTCTGGACATTTTTCTGAGTTCTCTATTAAGTCTGCCCTGTCTGCTTCCAATCTAACCTACAGTGACCACTCAAAAATTTTGCAAAAGCCCAGATGAAGCAATAAAAACCACAAGATCCACTAAAAAAACCCAAGATGGACAAAAAATGCCGTAACCGGAAGTGACACACTGGAAATGCCGTAACCGGAAGTTGCGTAACTGGAAATGCCGTACTCGGCAATGACTAGATTGGCGCGCTTACTATAGTGTGTGTGTGTATATATATAGCCAGAAATGAGAAATGATGTACCCGGAAATGAGAAATGACTAGATTGGCGCCGCGTACTATAGTGTGTGTGTGTGTATATATATGACTAATATTGTATATATATTGCACAAAGTACAGTCTTAAAAAAACCCAAGATTGCCAATGGAAATCCCCAGACCCCAAGATTTTTCCAAAAATCACTAGATCTCGTGAAAAAAGCTAAGGAGTGGTCACTGATCCAGCCAATGGGAAGGCTGTGGGGGCAGAGCACTGAAATGCTCCTCTAGTCACAGACTGTGGGCAGGATCCAGCCAATGGGAAGGCTGTGGGGGCGGAGAACTGGAATGCTTCTCTAGTTACAGACTGTGGGCAGGATCCAGCCAATGGGAAGGCTGTGGGGGCGGAGAACTGGAATGCTTCTCTAGTTACAGACTGTGGATAGGATCCAGCCAATGGGAAGGCTGTGGGGGCGGAGCACTGGAATGCTACTCTAGTCTAGTCACAAGAAGGGAGGCGGTGAGCTGGGGGAAGTTCCGCTGCTGTGCAAGTTACATTTCTACATGTGGTGAGAGATAAAGGAGAAATGAAGCCCCTCCCTCCCTCCCTCACAAATAAAAATGCACCAGTGCATTTCTATAGGAAAAGCAGTTCCAACTACTCCTGTGACCCCTAATGATAATTTTATGGTACTATCACTAAGGATCAGGCTGCAGAATATGGGCATTTTGGAGAAGGGGGTGCAGCCTGACCTCTACCAGTAATAAAATACACTGGGGATTTTCCATGTCCCGACCTGAATGTCTTACTTTCCCTCTCCACCCCTTATCTGAAGTTTGCTTTCATATGTGGGGCCTGAATAAAGAGGTTGAGTGGTTCAGCTTGCTATGACACATCCATGACGCTGAGGGATTCCCCGATGTCAATGGGGTCTTCCATCCAGCTGATTGGATTTCCTCTGAGTGACAGTTTCTGTTAGCCAATGATTGCAGTGGTTCCCCTTTAACTATTCAGTGGAGCATATGATTGATAGAAGCTTTCCTATAGCGGCATGTCTTGGATAAGAGCAAACACTTGAAACAGGGCCCGTTGGCCCGAAACGTACGTCGTGTGTGGATTCAATGACCGCTGGTTGAAACCTTGGTTGTGGTGTGATAAAGCTTCACTGGACTATAATAATGAGCTAAGTACAGCGTTTTACTGCGTGAAATTAAAAAAGAAAAAAGAATGGGCTGTCTGGTGTGACTGGATTTTAATTTCAGTTTCCTCCAGCCTCTTCTGACAAAAATATTATTTTCAAATAGGGGGTTATTTGTGGGTTAGTTCTATAGTTTTTGGATTCATGTGTGTAGTAGCAGTAACCCCACAAATGAACACCCAAAAACTTTCCGTACCATATTATTGCCAAGTCCAAGAACTCAAAGTGCACCAACCCCACCTATGAAAACTCAGTACTGTAAATCTTGTAGAAAGCAAGTATACTTTCATTTGGAAAAAGCAAACAAGCTTGAGTGCTATGGGTAATTACACAGGACTTGCATGTCAGCAGAATCGCTCACCTTGGATGTACGTGAAAACCATAGACCATCGCCTAGTAAAGAATAAAAAAACCCCTACAAATTAGAAACACATACGCAGGCAAAAAATGAAATGAAACCCCCAAAAACCAGACTCTGAGGTGTGAAACACTGAAGACAGAGAAACAGAAATGCATTTCCTCCTGTAATGACCAAACCATAAGAAATGTGTGGTTTCAAAGCTGATATATTTAACTTCCCTTTCACCTCCCCCCCCCCTGTTATTTCTGCCCTTTCTGACCTCTTTCAGAGACTCTTCCCCTCCCTTTGTCTCTCACCCACTCCATAGTCCTCCCTCCTTTTCAACTGCCTCCCCAAACCTTTCAGGTTCTTCAAACATTCTCCCCTCCCCATATCTCTACACTTGGTCTTATAGCCCTACTCCTGCCCTTCACCCAATCACTACTAACTGCTAGTAATCACTTGTGTAGCACTACAAGGTGTACACAGCACTGTACATATAGATGCAAGATACAGTCCCTGCTCATCAGAGCTTACAGTCTAATCAAGACAAAAAAACATCGCAAAACTGGGAACTAGAATAAGGCAAGATGCACATAAGTAGTGGACAAGAGAATGAGGAGCAGCAGGATCCAAAAGCAGCCTCAAAGAGGTGGGTCTTCATCCTGGACTTGAAGAGGGCCAGACACGGAGCCCAGCACACCCACTCAGGTAGTTTGTTCTTGCAGCAAGATGGAATGAATGAAGTCTGGAGTTAGCAGGGGCAGAGAAGGGCACAGATAAAAGTGATCTGCCAGAGGAGCGGAGTTCCCAAGGACTTGTACGTCAGTAGAAGAAATTTGAACTGTATGCGGAAACCGGGAGTCAGTGAAGTGATTTGAGAAGAGGTGTTACATGAGCATTAGGAATGGAGGAGTAGCCTAGTGCTTAGAACACTGGCTTGGTAACTAAACAACCAGGGTTCAGTTCCCACTAGCACTCCTTGTGGCCTTGGGCAAGTCACTTAACCCTCCATTGCCTTAGAAGAAAGACCTGGCAATCTACTTCCAGTCACACTGCCAAGAAAACCTAGGAACGTCTGAGTCAGCAGTGACTTGAAAGCATACATTGCATTTTTTGTTACATGAGTAGAGCGACACTGGCGGAAGATAAGCCGTTCAGTTGAGTCCCCACTGTTCTCCTAATGTCCAGTCATTTTCAGATTCCTCACTGTCTCCCCATTTAATCCCCAAGTCCCCACTCTTCCACCTCAGTCCTCATCCACAATCCCAACCAAGCCCTGGATCCACATTTACACTCCCAGTACCCAACCAGCTTGTCTTCTGTTCTCTCACCCAATCTTAGAGTCTGCGTTCCTACTTTTCCATATCCACATGTCCCCAATACCTGTCCTTCTGCCTCCCCCTCCCCCTTCCTCAGAGCCCACCCATTTAATTCCTGCTCCAATATTCAGTAATCCTGCCTTTCCTCCTCCGCACCCAGCTTTCATGCTTATCCCCTTCATCTCAGCCTTTTCCCTTGCTTCTTAGCCCTACACTGTCCTCCTCTTCCTTCTCTTATTCCCCTAATGTCTGCCTCCCATCTTGACTCCAACATCTGCCAGCATCAGCTCTTTTCAGTTCCAGATTTAGTAGTAGTACTCACCTGATCTTAGTACTGGTACTCACCTGTTCTTCTTTGTGTTTCCTTACCATTCTCCCTAGATGTAGCCCATGTCTACAGCTACTGTGTTGTCTGTCTTGACTAGATCGTAAGCTCTGATGAGCAGGGACCATCTTTTACATGTGTCTGTACAGCGCTGCATACGTCTTGTAGCATTATACGAATGTTCAGTAGTAGTAGTAATAGTAGTAGTAGTAGAAGTAGACTTCCAGATCCAGCATCAGTCCCCTTCCATTTCCAATTCCCACCATTAGCTCTCTTCCAGTCCCAGCCCTCAGCCCCTTTCCAGTCCCAATCCTAGCCCTAGCATCAGCCCTCTTCAACACCTGCTTTCTCAATCAATGCCCCTGACTAGCTCTATATGCTGATTTTCATCGACATTGTCTGGGTGGTACCACTGAAAATGATACTGACCACTCCTACACTATCCATATACTGGTAGGTGGAGCATAGGCGGTCCTGGGAATTATACGGATAGTGATGATATTCATTTACTCTCTGCATAACTGGATAATGTAGGCTGCCCTAAGTTTATCTAGATAGCTTTTTGGATAGTGCTATCTGGATAATGACTATCATGACCACTATCAGGAGAGCGAAGCAGAATATACGTGTCTTATTTAACTGTCCCAGTCAATGCCTAAGAAAAATGCTGACCACAGAAGCAAAATATTTTCCTGCATATCTTTAGCTTTTTCCTAAAGGCAGGTAGACTTTTATCCAGTCTCAACTCAAAAAGAACCATATAGTGAGTAGCAGTCAGTCAAACCTCTTTAATAGCAGGACAAACCAATCAACAGTCTTGTGCAGCTGCAGCAATTAAAGTGGTAGGGCTGGGGTCACATATTTTTGTGCAGAAAGCCCATTACTATCTAGAGTCTAAAATAGTGAGCATCGGTTAGCTCAATGCCATAATGTTAAGAGCACTTAACATTATGATATTGAGTACTTGTTCACTGAAAGGGTGGTGGATGCTTGGAATGCCCTCCTGTGGAGGTGAAACATGGCAGCAGAAAAAGACCACATGGCCTATCTAGTCTGCCCTCTCTTATGAACTACTATAGTCCTCTTTTCTCCTTTAGAGATCCTCTGTGTTGTTCCCATACTTTCTTAAATTCAGATACTGTCCTCATATCTACTATCTCCACTGGGAGACTATTCCACGCATCTACCACTCTTTCCATAAAGAAATATTTCCACTTATTGCTCCTAAGTCTATCCTCTTTCACCTTCATCCTATGTCTCCTTGTTGCAGAGCTTGCTTTTAATCGAAAGAGGTTCTCCTCTTGTGCATTTATGCCACGGAGGTATTTAAATGTCTCTACCATATCTCTTCTATTTCGCTTTTCCTCTAACATATACATATTAAGATCTTTAAGTCTATCCCCATATGCCTTATAACAAAGACCACTAACCGTTATAGTAGCCACCCTCTGCACCGACTCCATCCTGTTTATATCCTTTTGAAGGTGTGATCTCTAGAATTGCACACAATACTCCAAATAAGGTTGCACCAGAGATGGTGGGGGCAAATACAGTGATGGAATTCAAAATGGCATGAGACAGATAGAGTGGATCCCTTTATAGCAAGAGGATAAAATCAAAATAAACGTAACTATCCTTTATACGTCAACAAATAGAGGGGGGTGACCTAGAAGGAGTGTGGGTGCACCTACTCTAACCACCTTACTGGGTAGATTAGATGGACCATACTGGTCTTTATCAGCCATCATATACGATGTTACTGTGTTACTAGGGATAGAGTGCAGGCCTTTATTGTGGAAGAAGCTGTCCCCATAATGAATAATCAAGATACCAGGGCTCTTTTGAAGAGGTGCATACCGGTTTGGTACCAGCACCTTTTCCATCGTTTGCCTGCACTCCTCACTGGTTCCCAAGTGAAGTGTGGTCCGGAGCTGTCTCCATAAATAGCCGGACTGAGGCGTGCTCATAGATTCAGGCAGTGGCCATCCTTCCCTACCACCCTGCCTGCCTTCCAGCCGAATTTAAGCTTGTGAGGAGCAGCAGCAGTGCAGGTCATGGGGTCTAAGTGGATGTCGCGTTGCCTGCCCTTGCTGGCCCGTCTCCTTTAACCAAAGACTTCCTGTATCAAGGAAGCTGACCAGCAAGGGCATCCATTCCGACCCCACAGCTTGCAAGGAGCCAGAAAACATGCAGGCAGGGCGGGAATGAATGAGAGAACTCAGGACCCGCATTTTGTGGATGATAGCTCAGGAAACTTGGGGAGGAGAAATGGATGAGGTAAAGGAAGTGGAGAAGACGTGCTGGAAAATCAAGGAGAGAATGGAAGGTAGTGATGGGAGATAAAGGAAAAGGGGCGAGTTTGTGAGAGAGGAGGAAGTCAGCAGTGTGTGGGAGAGAGCTGGAGAGGAATGAGTGTGGCAGCAAGGAACAGGATCAGCAAGCGAGAGAAGGGGCAGCAGAAAGGAAACATCTAAAAGGAAATATCCTGCGAGAGGGTAGAAGAAGAAAATGCAGACGTGAGAGGGAAACCGAAATGGGATCAGTACAAAGGAATAAGAAAGCAGTAATGGAACATAAAGTATCCAGAAGCAAAGACAAAGGTTTGAAACTATTTTATTGAAAAATGTGATGTTGCTTTCCTTTAGTGATCTGACCATGTCGACTTCGGGACTGCACGTGTGGCATCTCTGATATCTTTATACTTTCTGCTTTGCAGAGTCCAACTGTCTAAAGTTTCCAGCTCAGTTCTTGGCTCACTTCCGGTGCCTTATTCAGTATTTGGTGAGCTGCTCATCATGTCTGACAGGATATTTGACTTAGGTGAGGTATTTGGTGCAGTTCCGTGTAGGGATATGTGTTGATTTTTAGGACCTGGTGTAATGCTTGCAGTGTTACCCATCTCCTTGATTAATATAGTTGCAGTGGCATATCAAGGGCAGGGCGGTGGGCATGGTCTACCCCAGGTGCCGGCCAGGAAGAGGGTGCACCACCACCAGGCCTCTATAGAGGTACCAGCGCAGCAAACCTACCATTGGCTCTTCCCTCCTGAGCTGAAGTCTCATGAACTGCAAGACTTTGGTCTGGAAGGGAAGACCGCTGGGCCTGGAGTGGAGGCAGCATGGCAAGCCATCCACCACGTTAAGGTAAGCGTGCCATGTTGGCACTGCTGGGTGAGCCCGGCAGAGGTGGCTGCATTGTGCCATGAGAAGAGAGCGCATGCCACGGGGGAGGGGGGCGCTCATTCTGTGAGGGGGCACCCGCTCTGCATGCCCACGGAGTTTGGAATGCCATTGTGTAGATGTGAAAATTTATTCTAAGATTCAGGTTGACCAAACAGGGTTCATGACTAGAAGACTGTTGGAAGATAGCATCCCCTTGTTTTGTAATATTATCCTTTCTGCCCGACTGTCCAAGTATCCCATGACTGCTTTCTCTTTAGATGCAGAGAAGGCATTTGACAGGATGGAGTGGGAGGTATTTATTCAACACTTTAGGAAGGTTTGGTCTTGGTCCCAACTTTATAAACATGGTTAAAATGCTATACTCAACCCCTGAGGCTGTTATACTCGGGCCCAGATTTGGGCATAGGCACACAGGAATCTGCTTCTGGCCCCAAATTTTGATAGGGACTGAAGCATTGCTGCTATGCCTCCATCCCTGCCTGTCTTGTCTTCCCATGGCAAAGCTCAAAACAAGAATCAAGTGCCAGGTCTACCTATCTACATTCTGATAGGCCCTGCAGCATTCTGCCTCTCACACAAGAAACGGGGAACCCATGCAGGGGGAGGAGGCAGAATGCCAAGACAGGCAGGCCCTGGCCCTCAATTTTTACTTTTAGCTCTGCTCTCTACTGCTGCTGGGATAGGCATGGGAAATGCAGGCCCAAAGGTGAGGGGGCAAGCAACTTAAATCCGGCACGGTGTATGCGGGTTATCAGTTATCTCCTATGTCTCTCTATCCAGGGGCATCCATAAGGGGTGTCCATCACATCTGTACATACTAAGGGCTGTGCGAGTGGTGTGACCACACAGGACGCAAGTATGGAAGGGATGCTGATGTCAACACTGGGCTTCCAGGAAGTCCAACAAGAGCGAGTTCCTGTGTGTGGCTGGGGAGGGGGTGCTAGGTTTATACATCACATATGGCGCATTTCTAGCTTGGTTACGGCCCTGATGTACATTATCACCTCGGTATTGCCCTGTAGCCTTTCATTATTGCTATACAACATTACTCAAGCATAGAGGTCTCCATAATCCCTTCAACCTGTAAAATATCAGCTTATGCCAAAGACTTCTAGTTGTATACAACTCCAGCCTCGGTTCCTCAGATTTTGCAGACAATCTCTGAATTCTTGGCAGTGTCTGTTAACAAGGTGAACTGGACAAAATCTGATGTTCTCCCACTTACTTGATAGAGCCCAAAGATATGACACGGCACTCCGCACTTACGTGATCACGGAAGGGTATTAAAAATCTTCATATATCGTGATATTCTTGAAGGAGTTTTGGTTAGGTAATTTTACAAAGGGAACACATTAAATGATATAACTCAGACACCTAATATCAGAATTTGGTAGTGTAAAATAATAGCTGTTTGGCAAGCTAGCAGGACTACACACAGGTACATAGAATAGAGCTGTTGGAACACACATAAGAGGCTAGCTACCTTTTCACTGAGGAAACGTTAGGGACTTTGGTAGGCCTTTCTTATTTCCTTCAACAGGTACCAAAGCTCCAACAACTGAACTATGGCTGTTGTAGTTGTTGTTATGGAAGGACAGACTAGATAGGCCATGTGGTCTTTTTCTGTCATCATGTTTCTATGTTTAAGAATCGTGTTGTCAAAGCTGTTGCTCCCGTTACAGCTTCTGACTCCATCTAGATGGACAGCCCAATCCCATTTGAGGGTTGAGTTCTATGTGCACAATGGCTGCAAACTGAAGTCCTCACAAAACAAGCAGTGGAGCTTGGAGAAAAGGTGGTGAGGCTGAGAAGCATCCGTGACAGCGAGAAATAAATGAATGAGATGGTTCTTGAGGCATTCAAGCAGAGGTGAAGATGGTATGCTGCAGAATGAAGAGAGTTGGACATGAGTCAGCAGAGCCTGCAGAATTGACAACTCTTCCAGCCCTCGAATTGAAGAACCCTTATGCAGCCCTGGAAGTGGAGGAGGTGAAAACATCCCAGGAACGGGAAGAACCAGTGCTCAAACACCCCAAAGATGCAGCATGAGTGACCACAAGGAAGTGAAGGTAGTGGTGGTTGGTGTCTCTCGTCTGAGGGGTCCATCTGCTGACCAGACTTGATATCCAGGGAGATATGCTGTCTGCCAGGTACCAATATCCGAGATGTTATGGAGAGTTTGCTGAGACTTATTAAACCTACTGAAAGAGCACTGTCATTAGCTGCCCCATTAATATGGAACTCTCTCCCTCCTGACTTACGATCAATTGACGACTTAAAGGACTTTTGTAAACAATTAAAGACTGTACTCTTCATTGAACACTACGGATCAAACAATTAACAATTTAACAATTATTGTAGCTGTCATATAAAATGATTTTCTATATTAGTTAACCTATGTTATTTATCCTACCTTACTACTTTGATGTTTTTGTTTATACAGTGTATGTTTCCCTCACTTTATAACCTTTGTATGTCTTGTAACCGCTTTGATTGAAGGAAAAGGTGGTATAAAAAACTTGTTAAATAAAATAAATACTGACTATTATCCAGTGATGCTCATCCATGTCAGCACAAATGATAATGCTAGGTATCCCTCTGAGTGTATGAAGTGTGACTTCATGGCTCTAAGAGAGTGGGGTGAAGCAGGTGGGTTTCTCTTCAATCCTCCCTGTTGAGGTTAAAGGCTGAGACAGAGAAGCTTGCATCCTTTACTGTTACTTATATATATTTTTTTTAGTGCCATCAAGTCAGTGTTGACTCATAGTGACCTAGCTACATCTGGGTTTTCTTGGCAATGTGTCACTGGAAGTAGATTGCTGGCCTTTTCTTTTGAGGCAATGGAGGGTAAAGTGACTTGCCCAAAGTCACTTGCCCAAAGTCACAAGGAGTGCCAGTAGGAATTGAATTTATTTATTTTATTTATTTATTTAACTGCATTTATATACTGCTTTTGAACCCTTGATCTTCTAGGTACTAGGCAGTTGCTCTAACCACTAGGCTACTCCTCCACTCTGTTACTTGTGTTAGTTCAATGTGAACTGTTTTACTGTTTTTGTTCCTTGTAAACCACACTTATTCCAAAGAGTGCAGTATATAAAAGCAAATAAATAAATAAAATCCTGCAGATGAATGCATGGATGGTATCACTGAGAGCATGTTGGTTTCCTGGACCATGGGATGATGCTACAAGGGCAGAGATGGTGTCCACCTATCCAAGAAGGGTCAAAATGTCTTCCACAGCAGACTGGCTAACCTACTGATTAGGGCTTTAAACTAGATTTGTTGGGGCTGGGTGAAGAAAGCCTCTAGGTAAGTAGAAGCCCTCAGGTAAGTAAAACATGTAATACTTCTATAGAAATGGGTAAAAAGGGCAACGTCTGGAAAGCAGTGTGCATAAATGCCCGTAGTTTGGGAAATAAGATCCAAGATATGTTCAATATATTTGTGAGTGATATTGCTGAAGGACTGAATGGAAAGGTCTGTCTTTTTGCAGATGACACAAAAATTTGCAACAGAGTGGACTCCCCCGAAGGAGTGGTTAACATGAGGAAAGATCTACAAAAGCTGGAAGACTGGTCTAATGCTTGGCAACTACAATTTAATGTGAAAAAGTGCAGTGTCATGCACTTGGGTAGCAGAAATCCAAGGGAAAAGTACACAATAGGGGGTGAGAGGTTGGTATGCACGGTTCAGGAGAAAGACCTTGGTGTGATTATCTCTGATGATCTCAAGGTGGCAAAACAGTGCGACAAGGCGGTGGCAAAAGCCAGGAGGATGTTGGGCTGCATACAAAGAGGGATTACCAGCAGAAAGGAAGAGGTACTTATGCCACTGTACAAGTCACTGGTGAGGCCTCACTTGGAATATTGTGTTCAGTTTTGGAGACCGTATCTTGCAAAGGATGTAAAAAGACTGGAAACTGTTCAGAGAAAGGCGACCAAAATGATTTGGAGCCTGCGTCAGAAGCCTTATGAGAAGAGACTTCAAGACCTAAATATGTACACTTTGGAGGAGAGGAGGGATAGGGGAGATATGATTCAGACCTTTAAATACTTAAAGAGGAACGATGAACAAACAAACCTCTTCCAAAGACGGGGAAGCTGTAAAACTAGAGGGCATAACATGAAGCTGCAAGGGGGTAAATTGAAAGGCAATGTCAGGAAATATTTCTTCACTGAAAGGGTGGTGGATGCTTGGAATGCCCTCCCGATGGAAGTGGTGGGGGCAAACATGGTGATGGAATTCAAAACGGCATGGGACAAACACAGTGGATCCCTTTACAGCAACAGGATAAAAGCAAAATAAACAGTACCATCTAACTTCTGAACTATCTAGCATCTCAACAAATAAGGGTGTCCTACATGGAGTGGTGGTTTCACCCCTAAACAAAAACAAAAACAAAAACATGGGGAGGGGTGGCCTGCACAGAGCGACAGGTGCACCTACTCTTGCCATCTTGCTGGGCAGACTAGATGGTCCATGCTGGTCTTTATCTGCCGTCATTTACTATGTTACTATGTTACTATATTGAGGCTTAATTGGAGAGACTGACTTGGATTTAGTGGCGGTTACAAGGACATGGTTCACAGACAACCATGACTGGGGTGGAATTATACCGGGCTATACTTTATTCAGGAAGGGCAGGGTAGGAAGAAGACTATATATAAAAAGTTACAGAATTACAGGGCTTACGAGGGAAGGAGGAGGCACTGTGGGCTAAACTAGAAAGAGGGAATGGAGAATCCATTTGCATTGGTGTGATATACAGATTTTCTTCGCAGGCAGGAGAAGTGGGCAGAGATTTAACTGAAGGCATTAGCAGTATTGCCATGGAAGGAAAAGTGCTTTTGATAGGTGATTTCCATATGCCAGATGTTATTTGCTGCATCCCTGCTGCGGTGTCATCTAGAAGTAAGGAGATCCTGGATTCTCTACAGGGAGAACTATTCCACAAGAAGTCGTTGGTGAAAACTCTGTTTTTTGACTAGATTGTAAGCTCTGATGAGCAGGGACCGTCTTTTACATGTATCTGTGCTGTGCTGCGTATGTCTTGTAGTGCTATAAAAATGTTCAGTAGTAGTAGGGGTATACCAGCTGAGAGTGGGACAGCAGTAGAGGAAGAACCACCAGAACAAACACTGAAAGCGTGATGGGAGAGATAAGAAGAGAACCAGGACAGCACATAGCCCCTAAAACCAAGTGAAGACAAAGTGTCAAGGAGAAGGTGATGGTCGACATTGTCAAAAGCAGCAGAAAGGTCAAGCTGGATGAGGACTAAGTAAGGCCCTTGGATTTAGCCAGGAACAAGTCACTGGAGACTTTGGCAAGAGCCGTCTCAGTAGAATGTAAGGGGCAAAACCCAGATTGAAGTGGATCTAGCAGAGCTAGAGTGAAGAGAAGTTCAAGGCAATGATGGAGAACTGCATGTTCAAGAAGTTTGGAAATGAAAGGGAGATGGGATGATAGTTTGAAGGACAAATAGGGTCAAGTGAAGGTTTCTTGCGGAGAGGAGTGACCACAGCATGCTTGAAGGCTGCAGGGACAGTTGTAGTAGAGAGCAATAAGTTGAGAATATGAGAGACGAAAGGGATGACAGAGGAGGAAATGGAGTTAAGGAGATGGGTGGTGATAGGATTAGATGAACATGTAGTAAGTTTAAAGGAGGAAAGAAGATGAGAGGTTTCCTCTTCGGAGATCTTAGAGAAGGATAAAAGGGTAGTAGAGATTGAGGGGAAAAGTTGGTATTGAAGAGAGGGAAGTGGGGATGAAATTGATCTTATGGGGGATTGGAGTGTAATCTTGTGGACTTTGTCATGGAGATAGTCGGCTAGGGTTTGGGCAGAAAGAGAAGGAGGGGTCGGAGGCAGAGCTGCCTTGAGGAGAGAGTTAAGAGTTGAAAAGAGACGACGGGGGACAGAGGCAAGAAAGTTAGATAAACATATTGGTTTTGCTTGGTGAGTGGTATGGATGATTGGAAGGAGGTGAGCATGAATTTGAAGTGAAGAAAATCAGAAAGGGAGCAGGATTTGAGCCAAATGTGCTCAGCTGAGTGGGCACAGAAGCAAAGGTAACAGGTAGTTGAAGACAGCCAGAGCTGAGATATAGTGCGCCTCGCAGGACTTGACATGGGCAGAGCAAGAGCATCATAAGAACATAAGATATGCCATACTGAGTCAGAGCAAGGTCCATCAAGCCCAGTATTCTGTTTCCAACAGTGGCCAATCTAGGTCATATGTACCTAGCAGTTTCCCCAAGGGACACAGGTTCCACAATGCTTGTACTGGGTCAAGCATTGATATTCTGGGTCCCTTCTTAATAATGGTTTATGGACCTTTCCTCCAGGAACTTGTCCAAACCTTTTTTAAACCCAGCTACACTAACACCTTTACT
Organism: Ichthyophis bannanicus; assembly: GCA_033557465.1. Taxonomy (NCBI): domain Eukaryota; kingdom Metazoa; phylum Chordata; class Amphibia; order Gymnophiona; family Ichthyophiidae; genus Ichthyophis; species Ichthyophis bannanicus. The sequence continues at coordinate 1,299,316,217 of CM066033.1, forward strand.
ACATCCTCCGGTAACAAATTCAAGAGTTTGATTACAGGTTGAGTGAAAAAATATTTTCTTTTATTAGTCTTAAACAGTTTACCCTGTAGCTTCATTGCATGTCCCCTAGTCTTTCTATATTCTGATAACGTAAACAATCGATCTACGTTTACCCGTTTCACTCCATCCATTAATTTATAGACTTCTATCATATCTCCCCTCAGCCGTCTCTTTTCCAGGTTAAAGAGCCCTAACCTTTTTAGCCTTTCTTCATAGGAGTATCCTTCCATCCCCTTTACCATTTTGGTGGCTCTTCTCTGAACCTTTTCTAATAACACTATATCCTTTTTAAGACACGGCGTCCAGATTTGCACACAATATTCAAGGTGCGGTCTCACCATGGAACAATATAGAGGCATTATAATATCTTTTGTTTTATTTTCCATTCCTTTCCTTATGATACCTAGCATTCTATTTGCTCTCTTGGCCGCCACTGCACACTGGGCTGAGGGTTTTAACATGTTATCCACAATGACGCCTAAATCTTTTTCCTAGGTGGTGGTTCCTAATGTGGAACCTTGCATCGTGTAACCATAGTTTGGGTTGTTCTTCCCTAGGTGCATAACCTTGCACTTGTCCACATTAAATTTCATCTGCAATTTTGATGCCCAGTCTTCCAATTTATCAAGATCCTCTTCCAATTTTCCACAATCCTCTTGGGTTTAAACAACTTTAAATAGTTTTGTGTCATCTGCAAATTTGATAACCTCTCTCGTCATTCCACTTTCCAGGTCATTTATGAATATGTCAAAAAGCAGCGGACCCAGCACAGATCCAGAGCAGAGGAGAGAGCAGTGTTACAGGACACTATAGCTTCATCAACAGACTTGGAAGATAAGGTGGAGGAAAGAGAAGATGAGACAAAAGTAGAGAGAGCCCATGAATCGACAACATTAATATTCCTAAAAACGTAGGAAGAGACCGGGTGAGATTGAGATGCGGAGTGATGAAGAGTGAAGCTTAACAGGTGATGGTCAGATAAGGGGAAAACTGAGGTAAGGAAATTAGAGGGTAAACTATTAGAGAAAAAAACAAGGTCAAGGCAGTGACCATACTGATAAATGGGGGCAGCAGAGCAAAGCTGGAGGTTGAATGAGGAGGTAAGGGAAAGAAGCTTCGAAGATAGAGGTCAGAAGGGTTATCAACATGAATATTAAAGTCACTGAGAATAGGGGGGGGGGCGGGGGGAGATGAATCCAGAAATAAGGAAAGCCATGAGACAAAGTCAGTGAGAAAGGTAGATGTGGACTTGTCAAGGTGTCTATAAATTCCAACAAACAGGGAAACAGACAAACATGAATTTTTGTCGGAACGTACACCATGGGGAACTATTCTTCTCGAGGTGTAATGTTCCTTTTTTATCTTTTATAAGTGGAAATTCCACAAATTTAGGCCCTGAGAGAATAACCTCCCAACACCATATGAAATACCTCCATCATTAAAGTTAAGAAGTACTTAACTGAGGCAACAAGCGTGTGTGTCCAATCTCCTTCGTATTCCAACTTTGAAGGGTAATTTTCAAACAGCAAAACCTCCAAATGGTACGAGAAACCGTCACAGATAATCCGTCACAGATCCAGCTTAACGCAGTACTGTCCTTCAAATCAAATGTGGCAACAACATCGAGAATAACCTTCTCAATTCGTAACCCAACCTTGTGTTTCTGGCCAAAGGCGTTCCTGGCCCTTTCTCAAACCTTGTCGCCAGGTGCAGCAAGAAGCTCAGTCGCCGAAGTGTCCAGCCATTGGCGCTCCAGTCCTAAGCTTCTAATAGTTCTAACACCTCAGAACCAAACGGCTCAAGTCCAAGGCCAATATGGAAGATCCATTGGCTCAGATCTTTGTCACTAGGGTGCAGGAACTATTGTCACAATGGCCTCTATTGGGCTTGTTGTGTGATATCATACTCCATATGTTACATTGCATGTTATCATGTTCTATGTATTATTGAAGTTAGTTCCTTGTAAACCGCCTTGATTTTAGATTTGGCGGTATATACACCACCTAAATAAATAAATCAAATGACTAAATAAATAAATAAAATAATGATTTCCTCTAAAAATCAATTCTGTCCTAAGTATGCTCTCCAATATTATTTGAGCGTTCAGAGTAAAAACCCATCTTTATGAGGCTGCCTTTAGATTCTGACTCCTCTGTTCTCCTGTTTACCACCCTTGTGCGTTATAACCATTTCTTCATAGTTTACCCTGGTCCCCTGTTTGCTGCATTTGTCTTGAATAGGTTGTAAGTTCTACCGAGCTGGGACTGTCTCTTAAGCGTACATGTACAGTGCTGAATGTGCTCTGTAGCACTATACAAATGTTAAGTAGTAATAGTAGTGCAGCATATAGATGTATCGAACAACCATAGGCACAATTTTATAAAAGTAGAGGGTAGGGCCGACTTCCCCAGCTTTTATGCTATGGCAGCATGGCCATGCCGGAGTGGACGGATCCCCCAGATGGCTAGAATTAGAGCAGATGCTGCAACGCCATTCTCTTTGAAGTCGTTGCTTGTTATGACTCTCCCTCCCTCTCTGCAATCTCACGTAGTAATCGCCTCAACTCCTTCCGCCCTTAGGCAACTTGATATTTTTGCAGCAACTCCAGATAGCAACCTGCGTGCAAAATGCTGAGAGTTGGTAATTGGTATCAATGGTAGGCTGAAGGAGTCTGGTCCCTGGCACGAGTCGTAGATGTCGTCTAACTAATGACCCTCTAGTGCCTGCAAGTCAATCATAACCTGCCTTATACTCAATATTATCAATGGCTGCCGCTTTGATGTTGCATTCTTGCATCCAAGGTGGAGGTATCAACTCAGAGAGAAACCAGATTGTCTTACTTCTTAACAGCATGTATTAGCAAGTTTTATTCAGCCTCTAACTTCTAGCCATTGTTTCAGAAACCACTTTAAAAAGAAGTCCCGGACTTGATCAGGTCTGGGAAAAGGACCTGCAAGCTTCTCTTGCATTCATAAGCTTGAACTCACTCTTGGAATAGATCGCTGTGACCTCACTGACACAGACCCTATATTTGTAGAGCTGGGCACATTTGCCAGCATATTTTTATGTCCTAATTTACAAGTATTTGGACTCAAGATCTGGGACGAAGCATTTGTCACCTTAAAATATATGAAGCTCTTTCTTTTAATCTTGTTACATGGAGGTTCTTAGCTTTGCCTCATAGACTTCCCAAATATCATCAGCATCTCTTTGATCTTTTAATTTCATTAGTGCTTTGTCTTTACTAATCGAACAGTAGTATACAATAGCAGATGGAATTTACTATGTATTATTGCTAAATTACTGTACCCACCATCTTGACCAACAGGAATTTGCGGACTATATGAAATTGAAAAACACCACCCAGACATGTTACATCACACCACAGACAGATGACCATGAAATTAAAGAGCAACATCAAACCTGGGAAGACTTCAGCATACCATCAACACATCAAGTAGAGGACATAATAACTGGACTCAACACAACAACCTCACCGTCAGACCCATGCCCAGTGGCTTGGCTCAAAGCCACAAGAAGCCAGCTCTCCCATCACATTCACAAAATCGTCAAAAATTCACTGAAGCATGCCATGAGATGACCGATACTTAAAAGCAACAACCTAAGCCCCTCTGAACCAAAATCATACCGGCCCATCTCCAGCCTACCATTCCTTGCAAAAATCACTGAAAAGGCAGTGCAATGGCAACTTCAGGATCATATTGACATGAATGCCCCCCTGGACATCCATCAGCATGGCTTTAAATCCCAGCACGGTGTGGAAACACTACTCACTTCCCTCTTTGACAATTTCCTAAGAGGTATAGATAGCATAAAGAATGGATTCCTGCTAGTGTTCATGGACATCACGGCAGCCTTTGACACAGTGTTCCATACCATATTACTGCAGCGCCTTCAACAGATAGGATTCTGCAAGAATACCCTTAAGTGATTTACTTTCTACTTGGAAGATCGAACGCAACAAGTCAAATGCACCCAAAAGAAATCATTGCAGTTCCCCATCACGCAAGGAATACCACAAGGTTCAGCCCTGTCATCAATGCTCTTTAATATTTACATCCAACCCATATGCAACATCATCAAACGCCATAAACTCCACTATCACATCTATGCTGACAACATCATGGTGTATGCTCCAATCAACCTACTAGCACTTAACACCATAACAATAACCAGATGCCTTGAAGACATGAATGCCTGGCTCACAGACAACAACTTGACGGTCAACTATGATAAAACCGAGGCAATGTTCGTCACCAGGAACCCCAACTTTATTCCACCACAAGCTATCAGCATTCTAAAGAAACACATAGATGTCAAAGATGAAGTTAAGTACCTGGACATCACAATGGACAGAGCTCTAAACACGAAATCCCACATCACCAAAATCGCAAACAAGGCCTACCAACATTTGAGGATCATAAGACGGATCAAGTCATTACTCCGCCAGGACCACTTCCGCACAGTGTGCCAAGCACTCATCACACCTCTGCTTGACTACGGAAACTCGTTATATCAAAGCCTCCCTCAGCAGACCTTACACCCACTTCAGATGGTGCAAAACACTGCAGCATGCATCATTACAGACCCTCCAACAACTGAGCATATCACCCCCGTCTTAAAGCAACTGCATTGACTACCAACGGTGGCCAGAGCAAAATATAAAACAATACTGATCATCTTTAAAATCATCCACCATCTCTCGGCAGATGCACTCCAAGATATCATAACAAGGGATAACAGCAATAGACCAAGAAGGACCAATAATGTCAACATGATCGGCACACCCGCAGGATACCACAAAACTAATCAAACTACTTCAAGAAAAGCTCCCTCACTTCTAGCGGCCACACTTTGGAACTCTCTCCCAACAAACCTGAGGGCATTAAATGACATCATAGACTTCCGCAAGGCCCTTAAAACCCTGCTCTTTACAGAAACCTATGAGAAGACAGAAACCTATGAGCAGACAGACAACAGTCTCCACCCAAACGGTAATGCAACTACCTCCGCCAAAACGATACCCACTCAACCCAGCTAGACATACAGTTCACTGTATAATATTGTTAAGTACCCTCATGTTATATGTAACCCTCCAATTGTGCTATCTAAATGTTGTTAAATACCCTCATGTTAAATGTTGTGAAATACCCTCATGTTAAATGTAACCCTCCATTTGTGATGTGACCACTTTGATTGTAGGATAAGGTGGTATACAAATCTGTCTAAATAAAATAAATAAAGATAAATATGAGCAGGTTGCTTTTGACAAAAAATGAAGAGTATCACAAAATCTGGGAACCTTTGCTTACTTCGATGTTGGTGTATATTTGTAGTCTTGTATCCCTATTCGATTGTTTTCTGGATGGTCAAAACATAGAAACGTGACGGCAGAAAAAGACCATATGGCCTACCCAGCCTTCCCTTCTATACCAACTACTACAGTCCCTTTTTTTTCCTTTACTACTATTACTGATCATTTGTATAGTGCTACAAAGCATCTGCAGCGCTGTACAGAGACATGTAAGACAGTCCCTGTTCATTAGAGTTTACAATCTTGTCAAGATAGACAACACAACAGCTGGGGACTAAGAGATGTCTACGGGAATGGTAAGGAAACACATAGCTGGAGAATAGGAGACTACACGGATGAGGATCCAAAAGCAGCCTCGAAGAGGTGAGTTTTCAGCCTGGATTTGAAAAGGGTCAGAGAAGAAGCCTGACGTACAGACTCAGTTTGTTCCAGGCATAAGGAGCAGCAAGGTGGAAAGATCGAAGTCAGAAGTTGGCAGTGGAAGAGATAGAAGCGATCTGCCAGAAGAGCGGAATTCCCGAGGAGGGCTGTAGGGAGAGATAAGAGAGGAAAAGTAGTGAGGAGCAACAGAATGAATGCACTTATAGGTCAGTAGGAGAGGTCTGAATTGGATACAGAAATGGATTGGAAGCCAATGAAGTAACCTGAGAAGAGGGGTGATATGAGCATGACGAGGCTGGTGGAAGATTAACCGCGCAGCAGAGTGTTGAACAGATTGAAGGGGAGAGAGATGATTCAGAGGGAGACCAGCAAGGACGAGGTCACAATAGTCTAGATGGAAGGGTATCTAAGGGATAAGGGTCTTAGTAGTGTATTTAGAAAGGAAGGAGTGAATTTTGCTGATGTTATAGAGAACGTGCTTTCTTGAATTCAGATACTGTCTCTATTACTTCCACTGGGAGACTATTCCATAAAGAAATATTTCCGCATATTGCTCTTATCCTATGCCCCCTCATTGCAGAGCTTTCTTTCAGTTGAAAGAAGCTCTCCTCCTGTGTATATTTGCTATGGAGGTATTTAAAAGTCTCTGCCATATCTCCCCTCTCCTTTCTTTCCTCCCAAGTATACTGTACATACTGTATTGAGATCTTTAAGTCTGTCCCTACATGCCTTATGATGAAGACCACTGACCATTTTGGTGGCCACTCTCTGTACAGATTCCATCCTGTTTATATCCTTTTGAAGGTGTGCTCTCGAGAATTGCACACAGTACTCCAAATGACTTTCCATTGGGTTTTCATGGCAAGATACGGAAGTAGATTGCCAAGACTTTTTTCCACACAGTTTAAGTTTAGTGTTGTTGCCGTTGTCACAGAAATGTGATTCTCCACCGCCAACACTATCCCATTCTGATGCTGCCCAGATGGGTGGTTTGTCTTGGTCTGGCACCTCATTTGAGACCTGTCCATCTTGAGAGACCCTGCCAGTAGTTAAACTACCGACAACTTAGCGCTCAGCATTACTGATGCACACAAGCCCACACAGCATGACAAGCTGCAAACAGCAGCTACGGGTACCAGTCTAAATCCCTCCTCATGTTATCTACACCTTCCTGGGTGTCTATTGCAGATTTGGGTATCGTCTGCAAAGAGGCAAACCTTACCAGACAGTCCTTCTGCAATATCACTAACAAAGATGTTAAAAAGAATCAGTCCAAGGACAGATCCCTGCAACACACCACTGATAACCTCCTTCTTCTCAGATTGAGCTCCATTTACCTGCACTCTTTGTCACCTTCCACTCAACCAATCTTTAACCCAGTTAGTCACTTTAGGGTACATTCCTAGGGTACTCAATTTATTTATAAGTCTCCTGTGCGGAACATGTCAAAGGCTTTTCTGAAATCTAAGTACACACTATCTAGGGCTCTCCCTCAGTCCAACTTTCTGGTTGTTCACTAAAAGAAATTAATTAGATTTCTCTGATAAGACCTGCCGCTAGCAAATGTTTATGTTTATGTTTATTAAAACTTTATATACCGCCCAATACGGTTAGCATCTGGGCGGTTCACAATACATAAAATCAAATTAAAAAGAGAGCTGCGAAAGGAGAAACAGAGAGAGAACGCCGTAAAATCATACAAACTCCAGAAACCTCTGTTTTAGCAGTGTTTTCATTAATTTACTCACCACAGGGGTCAGACTAACAGGCAGGGCCGGCCCGTCCATTGAGCAAGAATGTTCTTTGCACAGGGCCCCGCGTTTCAGGGGGCTCCGCGCAAAGAACATTCTGCTTTTTTTTTTTAAATTATATTTTTTAAAAAAAGCTGGCTCTGGCTGCTGCCGCGGCCTCCGCGGCAAAATGGAGTGTCCCGCGGGGCCCCCTCTCCTCGCTGAGCCTCTCTGCAAGGGCTTTCAGATTCGCGAAGGGAGAGTGTCTCCCTCGCGTCTCTGTTAAGCCCGCAGGGGCTAATGGGAAATTTTCCATCTGCCCCTTTAGACGCGAGGGGCTGATGGGAAATTTCCCATTAGCCCCTGCGGGCTTAACAGAGACGCGAGGGAGACCCTCTCCCTTCGCGAATCTGAAAGCCCTTGCAGAGAGGCTCAGCGAGGAGAGGGGGCCCCGCGGGACACTCCATTCTGCCGCTGGGGGCCCCCTCCATTCTGCCGCTGCAGCGGCAGCAGCCAGAGCCAGGTTTTTTTTTTAATTTTAAATTTGCCATAAGCCGATATTGGGGGGGGGGGGGTGTGTAAGACTGGGGCTGGGCTGGGCTGGGCTGGGGGGGGGTGTTAAGACTGGGGCTGGGCTGGGCTGGGCTGGGCTGGGGGGGTGTTAAGACTGGGGCTGGGCTGGGCTGGGCTGGGCTGGGCTGGGCTGGGCTGGGGGGGTGTTAAGACTGGGGCTGGGCTGGGCTGGGCTGGGGGAGGGGTGTTAAGACTGGGGCTGGGCTGGGCTGGGCTGGGCTGGGCTGGGCTGGGGGGGGTGTTAAGACTGGGGCTGGGCTGGGCTGGGGGGGTGTTAAGACTAGGGCTGGGCTGGGGGGGGTGTTAAGACTGGGGCTGGGCTGGGCTTGGCGGGGGGGTTGTTAAGACTGGGGCTGGGCTGGGCTGGGCTGGGCTGGGGGGGGTTTAAGACTGGGGCTGGGCTGGGCTGGGCTGGGCTGGGGGGGGGTGTTAAGACTGGGGCTGGGCTGGGCTGGGGGGGTATTAAGACTGGGGCTGGGCTGGGCTGGGGGGGTGTTAAGACTGGGGCAGGGCTGGGCTGGGCTGGGGGGTGTTAAGACTGGGGCTGGGCTGGGCTGGGCTTGGCTGGGGGGGTGTTAAGACTGGGGCTGGGCTGGGGGGGGTGTTAAGACTGGGGCTGGGCTGGGCTGGGCTGGGGGGGGTAAGACTGGGGCTGGGCTGGGCTGGGCTGGGCTGGGGGGGTGTTAAGACTGGGGCTGGGCTGGGCTGGGCTGGGGGGGTGTTAAGACTGGGGCTGGGCTGGGGGGGGTTTAAGACTGGGGCTGGGCTGGGCTGGGCTGGGTGGGGGGTGTTAAGACTGGGGCTGGGCTGGGCTGGGCTGGGCTGGGCTGGGGGGGTGTTAAGACTGGGGCTGGGCTGGGCTGGGCTGGGGGGGGTGTTAAGACTGGGCTGGGCTGGGCTGGGCTGGGGGGGTTTAAGACTGGGGCTGGGCTGGGCTGGGCTGGGCTGGGTGGGGGGTGTTAAGACTGGGGCTGGGCTGGGCTGGGCTGGGGGGGTGTTAAGACTGGGGCTGGGCTGGGCTGGGGGGTGTTAAGACCTGGGCTGTGCTGGGCTGGGGCTGGGGGGGGGTGTTAAGACTGGGGCTGGGCTGGGCTGGGCTGGGCTGGGGGGGGGTGTTAAGACTGGGGCTGGGCTGGGCTGGGCTGGGGGGGGTGTTAAGACTGGGGCTGGGCTGGGTGGGGGGGGGTGTTAAGACTGGTGCTGGGCTGGGCTGGGCTGGGCTGGGGGGGTGTTAAGACTGGTAATGGGCTGGGGTGGGCTGGGGGGGTGTTAAGACTGGTGCTGGGCTGGGCTGGGCTGGGCTGGGGGGGTGTTAAGACTGGTAATGGGCTGGGCTGGGCTGGGCTGGGGGGGGTGTTAAGACTTTTAATGGGCTGGGCTGGGCTGGGCTTGGGGGGTGTTAAGACTGGTCATGGGCGGGGGGGGGGGTGAATAATGGTATTGGGCTGCGGGGGTGGGCGGGGGGGGGGGGGGGTTAAGACTGGTAATGGGCTGGGGGGGCTAGGGCTGGTAATGGGCTGTGAGCTGATGGGGGCTGTCTGGAAATGGGGTGATGGGGGGTTAGGACTGGTAATGGGCTGGGGGGTTAAGACTGGTAATGGGCTGGGGGGGTTAAGACTGGTAATGGGCTGCGGGGGAGCTAGGACAGATAATGGGCTGGGGGGGCTAGGGCTGGTAATGGGCTGTGAGCTGATGGGGGCTGTCTGGAAATGGGGTGATGGGGGGTTAGGACTTTTAATGGGCTCTGGGGGGTTAGGACTGATAATGGGCTATGGGTGGGCTATGACAGGAAATGGGCTGATGGGGAGGGGTTAGGACTGGTAATGGGCTGTGAGCTGTTGGGGGGGTTAGGACTGGTAATGGGCTATGGGGGGGGGTTAAGACTGGTAATGGGCTGTGGGCTGATGGGGGCTGTCTGGAAATGGGGTGATGGGGGGTTAGGGCTGGTAATGGGCTGGGGGGGTAAGTGCTGGTAATGGGCTGGGGGGGTTTAAGACTGGTAATGGGCTGTGGGCTGATGGGGGCTGTCTGGAAATGGGATGATGGGGGGTTAGGGCTGGTAATGGGCTATGGGGGGATTAGGACTGATAATGGGCTATGAGGGGGGGGCTAGGACAGGACATGGGCTGATGGGGAGGGGTTAGGACTTGAGGTGGGCTGATGTGGTTAGGACTGGTAATGGGCTGTGGGCTGATGGGGGGTTAGGACTGGCAGTGGGCTATGGGGGGCTGACTGGAAATGGGCTGATGGGGTTAAGACTGGAAGTGGGCTGATGGGGGGGTTAGGACTGGTAATGGGTTATAGGGGGGCTTAAACTGAAAATGGGGTGATGGGGGGTTAGGACTGGAAGTGGGTTGATGGGGGGCTAGGACTGGTACTGGAAATGGGCTGTTGGGGGGAGCTAAGATTGGAAATGGGCTGTGGTGGGGACTTGAATTGAAATGGACTCATGGAGGGGCTAGAACTGGAAGTAGGCTCATGGGGGGGCTTGGACTGGAATTGGGCTGAGTGGAGGGGAGCTAGGATTTGACATGGGCTGATGGTGGGGCTAGGAAATGACTAGAAATGGGCTGATGGGGGGCTAGGATTGGAAATGAGCTGATGAAGGGACTCAGACTGAAAATGGATGGGGGAGCTAGGACCGGAAATGGGTTGATGGGGGGTAGGACTGGAAATGGGCTGATGCAGGGACTAGAAGGGAATGGATGCTGGGTGAGACTGGAACTAGAAGGGAGCTGATGTTGGGGGAGGATTAGAATGGGATGGGGCTGGGAGAGTAAAATGGAGAGGGAAAAAATATTTTGTGTGGGAGGGATGAAAAATCTACAATTGGCCGGTTATTGGGAGAGTAAGTGGGGATTGAGGATGGAGGGGTAAAATTTGTGTGGATGAAATAGGAATGAGGAAAGAGCAAAAGGAGAAAGATTAGTATGTTAAAGCAGATGTAGAGAGAGAGAATGGAAAAAAAAAACTAGAAGAGAGAAGAAAGGACAAATGGACAGCAGATGATGGAGAGTTAGCAGAAAATATGAAGAAACCAGAAGAAAGTGGCTGAAGCAATTGCAACTGAAAAAAAATGCACAAAAGGTAGAAAGATATCTCTTTATTTTGAATTTATTAACTGGAATATGAAAGCTCTGGGAAATGTGCATCATTAACGTCTGCGCTTTGTTTGGTACAAGAGGAAATTAATTTATAGTTTTATTTCTACAGTGTTGTTGTACATTCCAAGTTTGGCTTTTGGGGTTCCCAGTTTAATTATTGCCTTCCTGTTTCTAAATTGTGATTCCTTGTTTGATGATGGTCTATGTTCTGCATGTGTAACTGAGCTGAGGTATTCTGTTTATGTAATTCCTATTTGACATTGCCACTTGTTCTCTTTCCCCAGTATTCTCTGAGATGTATTGGTTTAATATCTGCAGTGTTGCCTTTTGATAGGTAGGGTTTGGTGCTTTGTGAGTCCTGGTAATGCTGTCAGGATATGGCGGGTTTGCTATGGGTTCTAAATGGGCAGCGTTTGTAGTAGTTCCTAATGTGCCTGGCGGTTGGCACTGGATTATAGTAATGTAGAAATCTTTTAGTCTTTCTTTATCCATACCCTCATTAAGAGACATGTTTACTAAAAGTTAGTGTATGGTAACATTATGCAAATATTTATGCAAATAAGGCCACTTATGCAAATGAGGCCCCGCACCGAGTCTCCGCACATGGCCCCGCACCCCCCTTGGGCCGCCCCTGCTAACAGGACTGTAGTTCTCAACTTCATCCTTCCACGTTTGTGTAAATGGACCACATATGCCTTTCTCCAGTCCTCTGGGACCACTCCTGACTCTAAAGAAGCATTGAAAAGGTCAGATGGTGAAGCCACTAGAACTTTCCCAAGTTCCTTCAATACTCTGGGATGTATCCCATCCAGTCCGATCACTTTGTCTACTTTTGGTTTAGCTAGTTCCTCACGAACACAGTCTTCTGAAAATCATTCAAGATCCCTGAAAATAATTTGAGATCCTCCCCACCCCCCACCCCCGGTGGTGCCTCCCATAGGTTCGGTTAGTTGTTCTTTTGTTGTATGTTAACTTTGGATATGTATGAAGTAATCATGTCTATTTCTAATCAATAAATTGGAACTAAAAGCATCATCACTAATGATTTTAAATTGAGCTCACAAACTTACTGGCAACGTCTGTAGAAAGAGAAGCAAAGGGGTGACACAATGCAATCTTTTATGTTGCGTAATCTTTGCTGCTGTGTTCTGACCCAGTTGTAATCTAGCTGAAGTCCTTTTTGGGGTACCCTGGCAAATAGAACACAGTAGTAGACATTATTCAATGCTGAAAATGTAATAAAGGGTGCTGTTCTGATGAGAGATCAGATGTTAGACACGGATCAATTCCTGCCTCAAAGCACAGCAAGTTGACATGTTTATGGGGGGAGCACCTTTTCGGGCCAAAGACTGCAGCCGTGACCTTAGGATTGGGGCACTTAAAAGAAAATGTAAAACAATCTAGAAATGTAAGACGTTTGAGATTTAAATGATCAGACACTTTTTGGAACTGACAAGAAAGACTCAGAAACTCATCATGAGCCATAAGGTTCTAGCACCTGTCACCTCTTCAACACTTATGAATCTCCCCCTACTCCCCCCCCTCCCCCCCCCCCCCCCCCGCCACTGCTTTCTCCTTCAGACTACCATCGGAATGCTTTTTAAGGTTCACTTGTACTTTCCACTATGGTCATCTTTGACTTAATCTATTCTGATCTGAGAAATGGGCTGTTATCTCCCAAACATTAGTCAAAAAATGTATTGTTAGCCCAGTAAGAAGGTATCACCTGAGACGCCTTATTTTGCATACAGCTAGTTAGGAATTGGCTTGTGCGTTTCTCTGAGTATTTTACAAAAGCATCACTATATACGGAGCCTTTTGTAAAATACCTAAAAGGACAGTGAGAAATTGGTGTGCGGGTTGCAAGATGTATAACATGAACAGACATAAAAAATGGAACAGGATCAATAAAAGAACATCACTTAAGATTCTGAAGCGTAAGTGCAGGGCCAACCCTTCCGCTAACTGACTAGGCATTGCCTAGGGTGGCAGGATTTGGGGGGTGGGGGTTGGACCGCAAGGCCTGTTCAGACAGCAGCAGGGAAACCCTTTAAAGCCATTGTCGGAGGTGGGTCTATGAGCATCGGCACACATACACCAGTGTTTAAGAGCTGCCCTAGTCTACCCATAGCTTGCAGTGTTCAGGAGGCGACGGGCCTTGGATTGTGGGCTGCAGATGCTCAAAGGCTTTAATGGGCATCTCTGTCGCCGTCTTTGCAAACTCTGCGGGTGTTGCGCTGCTGCCCCTGAAGTCCGGATTTCCTTTTGTCTCCCGCAGAGGTAAAGTGGTAGCGGAGGCAGGAGCGGTGGTGGGGGAAGGGAAGAGCAGGGAGGTGCTGGGCACCATGGGAGGGCAGTAGGAAAGGGGGGAGATGCTGGAGGCCTGGTGGGGGGATGGGAAGGGAAGGGGTGATGCTGCACTATAGGTGGGGTGGGGTGCAGTTGCATGACTTTGCCTAATTTTGAAACACCGGGCACTTAGCCCTAGGTATTCCAGGTTTACTGATGTGAAGACACTATAAGAAGGCTTCAGTGTTTCACTATTTCAGTTCCTTCTCTAACCTGTTCTCCTCCACCACCCTCCACCACCCTCCTAAATCTCTGTTCCTTGAATTGTACGGGTCCACTGTGGCAGTGACTGATCAGCAGATTCTTTGTGATAACTCTGCAAGAGGTCTCACAAATCAGAGAACGGGAAAGGGGGAAAGAGAAAATCTATGGCAGATTATGGATTGCGCTCTACAGCCTTGCGTGAAAGATTGCTGTCGGCACTCCTGAGGACCTTTGCTGCAGTATTGACAGTCCAAGACGATGTTAGTGGACAGCAAAGCAACCGATGGGCTGCTCTAATAATATACAGTATGTACAGATCCATTTCTCACATGTCCTGCAATCGTTACAGTCATGTGCTGGCAAAAAGAGAATCACTCATAGAAATTCTCTGTGGTTAGAGGTTTTCTTTGCTAGCAACAGTGAAAATAATACCCGGAGTAAAGTATTTTTCTGATTTTCAGCATAGCACTAAGAGACAATTTCCTAACCGGCTTGAGCATTTTACAGCATGGTTCAAACCACCTCACCAAATCTGGCAGGTGGAGAAGGCAGATGCAGGGAGGCGCTTCTATCTTCCTGCCCTCTACAGGGGCAGAGGCCTGAGGATAGGGGTGGCAGAGGAACGGGGGGTGGACAGCGGAGGGGGTGAAAGGCCCAATGTACAGCAGCAGGGACAAAGGGCGCTTCACTTAACGTTACCAGATGGCCCCAATTTTAGAGCTGTGGCCCCAGTTCCGACCAGCAATGTGGACAGAGGGGGGAAAAAAAACATTATTTTCAATTTAGTGAACTGAATATTTACGTTTTAGAATTTGCATCCATTATCTTTATAGTTTGCACAGTACGGGGGAAGCGCGTCACTGTTTCTATGTCTCTGTCGATCTGTCTGCTTGGGAGTGATATTGCCGCTGTCATGGGATAGATGGGGGGGGGGGGGTAAGGACTCCTCTTCCCTCCTCCACACCTTGTTGCTGAAACCTGGAGCTAAAGTGTCCCTTCCTCTCCTTCCCACCACCCTCTCTCACACATACATTTTGGATAATGTCCCAGATTTGTCTGTACAAACCCTGGTAATCTTCACTTCTCTGCTCTCAAACTGCTGGGGAAGGGGCACAGTAATTAAAAATAAAAAGACCCTCTCCTCCCCACCGAGTCAAGAGGAGGCTAATACGATTGGATCCCAGCCTGTGGACTGTGAATTTTTTGCAGCACAGGATGGATATGGTTTTGGCTTTTGATTATGGTTTAATTATTCGCTTTTCCAAATTCTAGCTTAGGGCTCGAAGAAAATTTCACCAGCTGACAGGTGCGACCATCAGGCATCATTTTCAGTACAGAAATAAATCATTTCTAGACACAGAAAAGGTCGGCCTGCAAAGTCCGTGTACTCTGTCCATTCGTAGTTACCTGCCCGATCCCAGTTCTGCTTTTCTCTCCTAGTTCTCATGAGAGAGCATCATTCGCTGTCTCCCAGACCTTGCTTGCTGCCCATTTCTCTCTTCATTCTCATATACAGCTGATGACGTGAGCTGGTACCTGCCTGGCACAGTCCTGAACTCTGAACCCATCCTTCACCTCCCTCATATTCTCCCAGAGCCGGTGCAAGGATATCAGAAGCCTTTGACGAATCCTCATTCTCGCCCCCTTCCCTGCCTCATACCTGCCTACTGGCGGCAGTTCTGGGGGTGCTGGTCCTGATTTCCCCTTATTTACCACTCACTGTGTGGTCTTCTGCAAGTAGCTAGTGCAGCGCTGTGTACACCGATGGCACTGTCTGAATCATAAATATAGGGGGAGGGGCATATTCAAAGTCATTTATGTGCTCTGCCGACCTACAAATCCCGTAAATGCCACTCAGTGGGACATTCCCTCCCAGCTTGGCTAAACGCCCCAACGCTAACCGGTTAGCAGCAGGGCATTCTGGGGGTGGAGTGGGGGTCATAACCTTAATTAGCTGGTCAGGGTTGATATTGAGCCACTAAACAACTAACTGAAATGCCTAAAGATAGGACAGAAAAAAGGCCGTCCTAACTTTAGGCATTTTAGCTATCCAGCCAGCGGCTGATGGTTCGCTAAAACGACACCCAGCTGAATCCGAAATTCAGTGCCAATGGCCGGACAGAGACTAGCAGTGAATTTCCGCTCCTGAATTAAAGTGGCGCTGGCCATCGTCATTGAATATGCGCCCCGTAGAGTGCTTATTGTAAGTCCGAGAAATGGAGACGGTGATCCCGGGTCCCCCCAATCCACTGTACTGCCACAGAGTGTGCTCGATCTCTGGTCTCCCCCTCCCTTGTGGCCCTAACAGCTCCCAGAAGATCTTCCCACTCTTTGGTCGAGCACAAGGGGTTCCTGCACTAGCAACTACTGATTCTCCCGCTCTCCAGGAATGCGAGCGCCTACCAGACCGAAGAACCAAGCCCAAGCTAGGAATAGCACCAAAGTCTTCAAGTATATCCAGAACCTCGATTTAGAATACCCTGAAATAAAATGCTTTTGTTTTCTGTTTGCGTCCCCCTGTAGTGCCTTGGCTTTGTATGAGTACCTATTCATCCCTGCCGCAGAGACTCCATACTGCTGATATGCAGTCTCCGAGAATACCGGGGCGCAAGCGAGGAAGGCCTCCGCTCCACTCCAACCCTATGAAAATGGCTGTTCACAACCTCTACTCCACATCAGCCAGCTCCCTCCCAGCAGTCAAGATCCCAAAGAAGAGAGGCCGCAAGCCTGGGTACAAGGTAAGATCTGGCAGATCACCTCTTGTTTTTTCTAACTCGGATTGCTGTCGACTATTATACAAGAGCCTGGCTCAAGGGGGCGATGCACGAAAGTGCGCTAGGCTTTGTGCACAGGTTAGATCGGCTTTTGTGCATAGTCTAATGTGTGCTCTATGTAGAAAAAAGTTTTAAACGAGTGCTAGCAGTGTGCAAAGTCTCTGGCAGACAAGAGCACATTCAAATCTACGGCAATGAAGCTATTAGCTGTCCTGTGGAGATGCAGAAGGTTGACCACAATGTTGAGGTTTTAATGCAAGGTCTGAGGAGTCGCAGCTCATTCTCCTGCAGTAGCGTTGGTGAGGATTTCCCTTTACTGCTGCGAGCACAAAGACCCACAACTTTTTTCTGCCTTCCATAAAGAGCATGATTTTAAAAAAAGACAGACGGAGGGGAGCTCAGTAGCACAGTAAATGATGGCAAATAAAGACCAACGTGGTCCATCTAGTCTGCCCACTAAAGGGGCTAGAGCAGTACGTGCTTCGCCATGCAGATTACCCCCACCCCCGCACCCCTCTATCTGTTGAAGTGTAAAAGTTAGTTTTTTGTTTCCCTCCTTCTTGCTATATAGGGTTCTTCTGTGTCTGTCCCATGCCGTTTTGGATTCCGGCACTGTTTTTGCACCCCATCACCTCCATTGGGAGAGCCTTCCAGGCAGCCACCACCCTTTCCAGGAAGAAGTGCTCTGAAGAAAGAGTAGAGTTCTGGACTGTTGATAAATGGGGATCGGCACTTGACAGATTGCAAGCGCATAGATCCACGCATTTGATGGAATGCAGAGTTATGCACAGAATAACCTTCCATTAAATGCATGGATCTATGCCCATGCAGACTGACTAGTGCCAATATAATTATTTTTGTGCACAAGAGAAAGTTTCCACTAGTGTGTGATCATATCTGGTATGCTCTCCCGTGTTAGCACACATCTTTTGTGCTTGGTTTATTTACATGTATTTGTTAGGGACCAAACATTTGCATCAGACCAGGGCTGGCCCAAGGGTTTCTACCACCCCAGGTAGAAGCCCCGGCTGTGCCCCTTGCCGGACCGAGCCCCCCTGCCCCTACCAAGCCCCTCTCACCGAGCCATGCCATGCCACTGGCCCCCCACTGCCACCGATTCCATCTTGAGGGGGGGGGGAGGCGGGTGGCAGCAGCAGTATTTTAAATGTGGCTGCTTTGTGCCTCCACTTTGTTATCCACAGCAGGCCATGTGCTTCAGCACACATGGCCTGCTGCTTGTGATCTCCTTCCAACAGAAGCAGCAGATCATGTGTGCCAAAGCACATTGCCTGCCGCAGGCAATGAAACGGCATCACAAAGCCACCCACCCGGGTCTGCCGCCCTAGGCATCTGCCTAGCTCGCCTAGTGGACGGGCCGGCCCTGCATCAGACTTGCATTAGGAAGCTGTGAACTGAGCTTTACTGCACGACTCTAATGCATTGCAACCTCAGAGGAAGGAGCATCCCAGACACCGGGTCATCCATCGCAGAAGTGGCTCTGAAGTACACACGGGTCCTGTCAGCGTGATATGTACTGTACAGTATGTTATATGCTGTGAATGAGACACACTACTTCTGCCAGCCGTGTGCCAAAGCATTTTAGCACGCATGAATAATATGAAATCAGATCAATCTCTTCTTGATCCTGAGTGTGTGTGCAGAAGGGGTGATTATGAATTTAGTATTCTCCAGATGCTTCTGGTTATTAAAGCAAAACGTTTCCCTTAACGGCTGATTTTTTAGAACCAATCATCTCTCCTACCACTGCTCCTCCCCCTCTCATAGCACCAAATAGAAATTACATGACACTGGGGGTGGAAGCATTTGCTTCATTCTGAAATAGAATATAGGGGAGGATGGGGGGAGCTGTTATAGGCTAAACTAATATATTCTCAATAGAAAAATGCACCTTTCAGTCTGATCTACCTATGAAAGTGCATATTCTAAGCCACCTACTTTTCTTATGTGTTATGTTTATTTTCCTTGTTGTTTTTTTTGTCTGGCAATTTCCTTGAACTCCTTTTGGTGTCCAGATTAATTGGACATGACCTCTACTGGACCACAGTGTCATAAGCTTCCATTTGCAAGTATCTAGACTTCTCCTCCTGCCTAACCCAGGGGCTCCAGGGTGACTCTTTTCTATCTCAGTGCATGTGTACCCTGCATCTCGCCACAAGGTGATGCTGTTGTGCAATAACTCAGCTACACTCCCCACCCCACCCCACCCCACCCCTTCTGAGAGCTGTGCTGGGTGGACTGAGGTACAGAAGCTGGGCTCAGGGATTGAACCCAAATCCCCCCTTTGGCAGCTCACAGCACTGCCACCAAACCACTAGGTGAGCGTACACCACCCACCTTTAACATTTGCTGGTGGCTTTCCTATACATTGGATTTAAAGCATCATTGGTACTTAAAGTCATGACTGGCCCAGTGTTTAAAGCAGCAGACTGAGAATGGGGGGAAACCAGGGTTCAGATTTCTGCTTCCACCCCTTTCATTCACACTCCTTTGTGATGCCTTTGTGTCATTTGGGTGAAAGGCACCAAATAGGAAGAGCACTCGAAAACTGAACACTCCCGGCTCGATGCAGCAAAGTGCGTCACCAGTACTTCATGCGCTAGGGTGGGCATAGGACGCAGGGAGGAATCCAACCGTGCAGTTAAATCTATTTAAAGAGATGCTAAGGAGGCGATTAGCTATACGGCACAGTTGCAGAGAAGTGCGTAGGAGAGCAGAAGGTGGGGCACAGAGCTAGGGTTTTAATGCCACGTCTGGGGAGGCATTGAGGGTTAGCTCGTAGGTCTGCGGTCAGTGCTGCTCAGGAATCTACGTCCCTTTCGTTCACATACAGCACCCGGAACTCTCTTCGGGCTTTGAAGCGAGTGCAGCAGAAGCGCAGCAGGGGAAGCGTGCTGGAACAATGACGTGCGCGTGTGCCAGAATGCTGTTTTGCGCAAGCACAGTGATATCATTCTGCGCAGGAGTTCTCGTCAGAGTAATCTCAGTGTTTATGACCTTCTGCACAGACGTTGCTGTTTATGCGCCACATGCAGCGCAGCAGAATTAGGTGCTGGTAACGCAGACCTCATTGTGCAGGCGCGTGCCTGGCGTGCTCTCTTTGTTTAGCGCAGACCTTTTGCACACAGCTCATTTTCATGCTATTTGCTTACTGTGTCGCTGAACAAAACGTCTGCGCTCTGCGCCAGGCTCTAGTGCAGGGTTTCTGCATCAAGTCCTGAGGGAGGAATTTAACGATACTGAACTCAAAACATAAGATATGTCATACTGGGTCAGACCAAGGTCCATCAAGCCCAGTATCCTGTTTCCAACAGTGGCCAATCTAAGTCACAAGTACCTAGCAGCAGGCCTGTACCTAGCCCTGTGCGAGCGGTGCGGCCACACAGGGCGCAAAGGCTTAAGGGGCACATTTTAGCTGTCTGCCGTTACCTGCCATCACCACTTTTTCTTCTCTCAGCGGCGGCAGGCAACGAAAGACAGCTAAAATGCTCCCCTTAAGCCTTTTTGCTGGCATGCCATGAGTGACGCAAGAGCAGGGAGAGACAGATCTGCTTAGCTCGCCGGTGACTTGCACATCGGGCGCGCCTCTTCTCTCCCGCTGCAGTGGGGGGGGGGGGCGCGCCCGATGTACAAGTCGCACAGGGCGCGATGTACACTCAGTACAGCCTTGCCTAGCACTTTCCACAAAAGACACTGGTTCCACAATGCTTGTACTGGGTCAAACATTGATATCCTGGGTCTCTTCTAATAATGGTTTATGGACCTTTCCTCCAGGAACATGTCCAAACCTTTTTTAAACCCAGCTACACTAACAGCTTTTACTACATTCTCCAGTAACAAATTCCAGAGTTTGATTACACGTTGAGTGAAAAAATATTTTCTCTTATTAGTCTTAAATAGTTTACCCTGTAGCTTCATTGTATGTCCCCCAGTCTTTCTATATTCTGATAGCGTAAACAATCGATCTACGTTTACCCGTTCCACTCCGTTCATTAATTTATAGACTTCTATCATATCTCCCCTCAGCCGTCTCTTTTCCAGGTTAAAGAGCCCTAACCTTTTTAGCCTCTCTTCATAGGGGTATCCTTCCATCCCCTTTACCATTTTGGTGGCTCTTCTCTGTACCTGTCTGGCGTAATAGCCTCTTTTAGATGCAAAAGAAAAAGATTAATTGAGTCTCCTAGCAGGCACAAGGGATATAAACTTTGGGTCAGGTACTGAACATTGCCTCCATGAAAATGTTTGATGAGTGACAGCGTGAGTTCGCATCTCCAGGGACGCATTACTTTCAGTACACTATGTCATGCCAGCTCATCAAATGGACTTGCGTACCTCACCGATCAATGGCAACTGGAAGGCACCACGAAAGGTATGCTCGCATCACTTTTATGGCAAAAAGAGAGCTGGCCAGCTCTGGGGGTAGAGAAAGTTTGGGAGACTGACTTGTATGGAGTCTTGGAGGAAACGGTTGGGGGAAAGATGGTTCAGGACTCATTCTCAGCATTAATGACACAAACTGGGCTTTTTTTGGCTCATAAGATCTTTTGGATGCCACCGAAAGGAGCAGAATTAGATCAGAATAAAAAGCGTACGACCTCCCCCTTGATCCTCCTCCCTGATGCAGCCGTTGGTTGTTGTCCCGTCCCAGCCGTGTTTGGTCCTGTCATTCCCCTGTCTGTCTGTGTTGGTTGTGTTTGGTTCTGATTATTGTTTGATGTTTTATGGTCTTTTATTTTGCGCTATTCTCTCTCTTTCTTTCCTGTCATTTTTGGCGTTCTTTTTTCCGTAGTTTGCAGTGTTGACCTCTTATTTTATTTGTACACCGCTTTAATGTCTTGACGTAAGCGGTTTATCAAGTGTGAAATAAAGATAAAGATGATAATTGCTGGTCATGCAAAGTTACCCGTGGGACTTTCTCCTATGTACTTTATTTTTGTCCAGACCTTCAGTCTTATTGGAATTAGATTTGGGAACCTATCTCGCAAATCCTTAAAATTATGAGCCTCTAACCTATAAGATCCCTAAGACCTGCATCCCACCTTACTAAACCCGAAGCCTAATTCCTGGCATTTTTTGTCTCGCGTGTTTTGAGATTAATCACCAGCAATGGGAAGGATAATATCATTCTGCGTGCAAATACCTGGTGGAATTCTGTTTGTTTGCCCCACTGGTAGGAGAGAGGGCAGTGGCTGAGCGACATTTTAATCAGAAATGTACCCTTATGTCTCATTCTGTATTCTGACAGTCCATAAATCCGTATGAAAGTCACATATCTATATTGAATTGGCTCTTTGTTGTATTTAGCTATGATATAATAAAAAGTACTCAACGCTCAGGGTCAGATGCGAGGAGCAGGCAAATATCTCAGGCCACTGTTTGCATATCTGTTATCAGATGTAGCTTTGCTTGTGCTTGTTCGCTCTGCCTTCTAGAAGCTTTATAACGCTTTGCCTCGTGCATGTGCTGTCAGACTGTCCTGTGAGAGTAATTTGCAAGTTTGGATTCGATCCAATAAAAATGATTTTGATTGCGTGAGCTGTTAACTTTGCTGCTAACTCAGAACACTCACTGTTTTTTTTTCCAAAGTATTTTTTTGTATGCAGTGATTCACGCTTGTCCCTGCCATATCTCATCTTAATGTTTTAACTACTCATTTAATTATCAAGGAAAGAAATTGTTAGGAGGCTGTTTTATAGCAGTTGGATGGGTCAATGGTTTCACTCTGACACTGTAAAAAGAGCTGAGCCGAGCAAAGGATGTTCAGGCTGTAATGTCGTTAGATGGATTGGACTGCGCAGGTCTCGGGGTCACGGTAACTCTGTTGCATCAGATGCTGAACCATTAAATAAATCCAGGGTATGCAAACCCGCTTTAGTGGAATATGAGTTCCAGAACAAGAGATTGTTAGAAGAGACGCAAAGTAAGTAGACTTAGGAGTAATAGTAGAAAACCAAAATGGTGGTGGGTATATGGAACGGCCTCTCAGGTAGATGGTGGCGGCGAAAACAGGAACAGAATTCAAGGATGTCCGAGATAAGCACAGTGGAGCCTCGGCTGCAGGGAAGCGAGGCGGAAGCCAGACGTCAGGTAGCGTCTACAGTCATCGTGATTTTCTGTTGAGTCAAGCCGGGTCACTGACCCAGAAGCTTTCTATTTAATCATCCTTGGGTGCGGTGAGAGCCGGCTCTAGAGTTGTTTAAAGGTGTTGTCATTCTAGGCAAACCTTAAGCCTTCCACCCTCCTTGGCTATCAAAATCCAGGGTTTAGATTTGAATGCCCTGCTCTTTGCCACACCAAAGAAGTTGCTGCTCTAGGCAACTGCCTAGTTTTATCTGACGATTGAGCTGGCCCTGGGTGTGGTACTACAATAGGAAGGGAGAACGGGCCAACTGGATAAGCCTTATGGTCGATATCTGCTACCACATTATTTGTATGTATAAGGAGAACAGCACAATTTGGCCAAGGGTCATTCGTCCTTCGATATATTTAAAAGCCTGGATTGATGGTAGATCTCAGGGACTAAGCACTGATCTATCTTAAGAACATAAGATATACCATACTGGGTCAGACCAAGGTCCTTCAAGCCCAGTACCCTGTTTCCAACAGTGGCCAATCTAGGTCACAAGTAGCTAGCAGTCTCCCCAAAAGACACAGGTTCCTCAATGCTTGTATTGGGTCAAGCAGTGATATCCTTGGTCCCTTTTTAATAATGGTTTATGGTTTATGACGTAAACAATCGATCTACGTTTACCCGTTCCACTCCATTCATTAATTCATAGACCTTTATCATATCTCCCCTCAGCCGTCTCTTTTCCAGGTTGAAGAGCTCTAATCTTTTTAGCCTCTCTTCATAGGAGTATCCTTTCATCCCCTTTCTGTACCTTTTCTAATAACGCTATATCCTTTTTAAGATACGGGGACCAGAATTTCACACAATATTCAAGGTGCGGTCGCACCATGGAACGATACAGAGGCATTATAATAGCCTTTGTTTTATTTTCTATTCCTTTCCTTATGATACCTAGCATTCTATTTGCTCTCTTGGCTGCCGCTGCACACTGGGCCGAGGGTTTTAACATGTTATCCATGATGATGCCTAAATCTTTTTCTTGGATAATGGTTCCCAATGTGGAACCTTACATCGTGTAACCATAGTTTGGGTTGTTCTTCCCTAGGTGCATAACTTTGCACTTGTCCACATTAAATTTCATCTGCCATTTGGATGCCCGGTCTTCACATTTATCAAGATCCTCTTGCAATTTTCCACAATCCTCTTGGGTTTTAACAACTTTAAATAGTTTTCTGTCATCTGCAAATTTGATAACCTCACTTGTTATTCCCTTTTCCAGGTCATTTATGAATATGTCAAAAAGCAGCGGAGCCAGCACAGATCCCTGGGGTACTCCACTATTCACCTTTTTCCATTGGGAAAATTGGCCATTTAGCCCTACCCTCTGCTTTCTATCTTTTAACCAATTCCTGATCCACAATAGTACAACACTGCCTCCTATCCCATGACTTTTTAGTTTTGCCAAAAGTCTCTGATGAGGGACCTTGTCAAAGGCTTTCTGAAAGTCCAGATACACAATATCAACCGACTCACCTGTTTATTCATATCTTCAAAAAACCATAACAGATTAGTAAGACAAGATCTTCCTTGTCTAAAGCCATGTTGGCTGTCTCCCATTAAGCCATGACTATCTACATGATTACGTTTGCTCTTTATAATGGTTTCTACCATTTTTCCCGGTACTGACATCAGGCTCACTGGTCTGTAGTTTCCCAGATCACCCCTGTAACCCTTTTAAAAATTGGCATTACATTGGTGATCCTCCAATCTTCAGATATTACAGATGATTATAAGATAGTTCACAGATTACTAATAGCAGGTCTGCAATCTCATATTTCAGTTCTTTCAACACCCTTGGATGTATACCATCCAGTCCAGGTGATTTGCTACTCTTCAGTTTATCAAATAGTTGTAATACATCTTCCCGGTGTATCGATATTTCTTTCAGTTCTTCCGTAGTATCACCTTTAAATACCACTTCAGTCATTGGTAACATCCCTACATCTTCCTCAGTAAAGACCGCAGCAAAGAATTCATTCAGTCTCTCCGCTATAGCCTTGTCCCCTCTTACTGCCCCCTTTATTCCTGTATCATCTAATGGTCAAACTGACTCAAAGGTTTTTTGCTATGAATGTACTTGAAAAAGTCTTCATTACGTGTTTTTGCTTCAACAGCAAGTTTCTTCTCAAATTCTCTCTTTATCTGCCTTCTCAATGCCTTGCATTTAACTTGCCAGTGCATGTGCTGTTTCCAGTTTTCGTCATTTGGCTCTTTTTTCCATTTCTTGAAAGATGCTTTTTTGGCAACAACAGCCTCTCTGATCTCACCTTTAAGCCATGCTGGCAGTTTTTTGGACTTCCTTCCATTTTTCTTAAAGCATGGAATACAGCTGGTCTGGGCTTCCAAGATAGTATTTTTAAACAACACCCAAGCTTGATGTAAGTCTTTGACCTTTGCAACTGCTTCTTTTAGTTTTTTCTTAACTATTTTCCTCATTTTATCATAGTCTTCCTTTTGAAAGTTAAAAGATAGTACTGTGGATTTCCTTACCATCTCTCCTCCATTAATTAAACGCTATGATGATTATTGCCAAGTGGCCCCAACACCCTTATCTCTTGCACCAGATCTGGTGTTCCACTAAGGACTAAGTCCAAAATGGCTTCCCCTCTGGTCAGTTCATGAACCACCTGCTCCAAGAAGCAGTCATTTATTTCATTTAGAGACTTTATCTCCCTAGCATGTCCTGCCGTGACACTGACCCAGTCAATAACTGGATAATTGAAATCACCCATTATTATTACTGTTCTGTAACTTTTGTTAGCTTCCCTGATTTCTTTGAGCATAAGAACATAAGATATGCC
The DNA here is from genome assembly GCA_033557465.1 of Ichthyophis bannanicus. NCBI lineage: Eukaryota > Metazoa > Chordata > Amphibia > Gymnophiona > Ichthyophiidae > Ichthyophis > Ichthyophis bannanicus. The sequence continues at coordinate 1,299,341,655 of CM066033.1, forward strand.
ATACTGGGTCAGACCAAGGTCCATCAAGCCCAGTATCCTGTTTCCAACAGTGGCCAATCTAGGTCATACGTACCTAGCAATATCCCCAAAAGACACAGGTTCCACAATGCTTGTACTGGGTCAAGCATTGATTATCCTGGGTCCCTTTTTAATAGTGGTTTATGGACCTTTCCTCCAGGAACTTGTCCAAACCTTTTTTAAACCCAGCTACACTAACAGCCCTTACTACATCCTCCGGTAACAAATTCCAGAGTTTGATTACACGTTGAGTGAAAAAATATTTTCTCTTATTTGTCTTAAATAGTTGAATATTGTGTGCAGTTCTGGTCGCCGTATCTTAAAAAGGATATAGCGATTTTAGAAAAGGTACAGAGAAGAGCCATCAAAATGGTAAAGGGGATGGAAGGATACTCCTATGAAGAAAGGCTAAAAAGGTTAGGGCTCTTTAACCTGGAAAAGAGACGGCTGAGGGGAGATATGATAGAAGTCTATAAATTAATGAACGGAGTGGAATGGGTAAACGTAGATCGATTGTTTACCTTATCAGAATATAGAAAGACTAGGGGACATGCAATGAAGCTACAGGGTAAACTATTTAAGACTAATAAAAGAAAATATTTTTTCACTCAACGTGTAATCAAACTCTGGAATTTGTTACCGGAGGATGTAGTAAAGGCTGTTAGTGTAGCTGGGTTTAAAAAAGGTATGGACAAGTTCCTGGAGGAAAGGTCCATAAACCATTATTAAGAAGTGACCGAAGATATCAATGCTTGACCCAGTACAAGCATTGTGAAACTTGTGTCTCTTGGGGAAACTGCTAGGTACATATGACCTAGATTGGCCACTGTTGGAAACAGAATACTGGGCTTGATGGACCTTGGTCTGACCCAGTATGGCATATCTTATGTTCTTATGTTCTTATGTACCCTGTAGCTTCATTGCATGTCCCCTAGTCTTTCTATATTCTGATAGCGTAAACAATTGATCCACGTTTACCCGCTCCATTCCATTCATTAATTTATAGACCTCTATCATATCTCCCCTCAGCCGTCTCTTTTCCAGGTTGAAGAGCCCCAACCTTTGTAGCCTCTCTTCATAGGAGTAGCCTTCCATCCCCTTCACCATTTTGGTGGCTCTTCTCTGTACTTTTTCTAATAATAGTATTGTGTTCAGTTTTGGAGACTATGGGGTATGTTTACTAAAACCCCGGTAATGTGCAGACCACGCTAGTGTGCGGGTGCCATATAAGGAGTGGGCGTTTCTTTCTGAAAAAGAAAAAACGTGATTTAAATATGCGCTAAGGTGCGCGGCGCCCATGTGCGCCCCGCACATTAGTGCATGAGAAAGCTGCGCGGGAGGCACAAGTGGCGCACTGATGGGTAAGCAGGAAAGCAGAGCCACAGCACAATGGTTAAGACACTGACCAATGGTGCAGGGATCAGGGGTTCAATCCCCCAAAGTACCCAATGAACAAGGCTGGCTGAGGCATTACCTATTATGGGGAAGATTGCTTTAGGAAGCATTTTATTTATATTTTAATTACATCTACTAGCAAACGCACTCTCAAAGCGTGTTAACATAAGGCACCCCATAAGGCACATTTTAAAGTGCACTGTCCGCCAAGGCACCCTAGAATGTTGCTTATAGGGCGCTTTATAGGGTGCCGTATGAGTTAATTAGTGCTGCCAGCAAACACACCCTCAAAGTATTGTAACATAAGGTGCTGCATAAGGCGCCTCATAGGGTACCCAGAGGGCACATTTTAAAGTGCACTGTCCGCCACGGCACCCTAAAATGTCCCCTATAGGGCACCCTATACGTTGCGTCACTGGATAATGTACAGTGCACCTTATATGGACTGTAACCATAAGGTGCCCTATAGGGCGCCCTATAAAGCGCCCTCAGAGGCACCTTATGGGTACAGTACGATGAGGGTGTTTTTGCTGGCAGTAATAATGTACATTAAAAATAGATAATGCTTTGGGCAGCCCTATCAAATAACCACACTGGGGTTTGAACCCATGATCTCTGGCTCCACAGGCAGTGAAGTAACCATTGGGCTACAGCTCTATAGCTGCTAGTAAGTCCCTGGCTGGCTGCAGAGGGAAGTGCACATCACCACAAAGACAGTCTGCTGTGGTCACCAGGATAGGGTTAGCACACCCGTACCCATGATGCACTGCACATGCAAATCAGCTGTCCACAGATAAACACAAGATGGGGTATGCACCCCCACAGCACCTCGGCCTGGTAGGGGGAACTGACCATGTCCACCCCCACAGCACCTCGGCCTGGTAGGGGGTACTGACCGTGTGTTTTACTGGCACAGAGTAGCTACACACCATCACATTGTGCGGGTACTGTGCTCACCCTGAGGGTGCGGTGAGGCGCCCAGCACCAGGTCGACAGCACCTTCCATGGCAGAAATAGGCCATGATGCAGGTACAAAGCAGCATTAATGTGTGAGATAGGTAGTTTCTGCTGAAACACCTTGGATATATCTGTCTGTCTCAGTCAGGTGTTGCCCCTATGGAACCCTAGGAGGATTACCACCCTCCTCCTCCAGGGCTGAAGGTGGTAAACAGGGTCTCCCATCAACAGATCCACATTCTACCTCCCTGCAATGGTGGCAGTAGAGGGGACCATCACCCCCAGTCCTGCTGGGGAAAAGACACCCTTCAGGGCAGTCAATGCAGCTCTGTACATAACCATAACACAATAGCAGACAGACATTAGGCCTGTATATGCTAAGCTGCACCCCACCACTATCTGATATTCTCCAGCAGCAAGCCTTCAGCCACTGCACCCTGCAAGGCACTCCATCAAGACACATACCAGCTGCAAACAGTCTGCTAGTTAGTCCATAGTGCATGCTCCTGGTGGAAATGCATGCACCCAGAACTGGGATGGCAGCACACACAAGCAGATAAGTCAGTGACTGAGCCCCAAAAGGAAACCCATAAATATTACATGAGAGAAATACTATATAGCACTATGGGGGTGCCTAGCCATGCTGTCGTCACTGCACAGTCAGGGTGAGAGTGATCTCCCAGCAGGACATACTGAGGTCACCCTGTCTGTGTAAGTGGTGGCTGGGCACTAAAATGTCCCAGTCAGTGCCCTATGCCCCGTGAAGATGCACCCTGGCCAGGCCACCCTGTCCGGGCTATACCCATGGTACCTTGCTCCTCATTATGCACATTGGTAGGCCAATACTGGCAACAGTGCTGGCAGTGTGGGCTGTGGAAGGTGTTTGCAGCCACCACACACTGTATAGACAGACACACACTCCGACACCTATGCCAGCATTGTGCTACTATAGAGGAGTTCAGCAGCCATGCCCACCACACCAGTCCTGGGCACAGTACAGGCATGGATATGGTATGCAATACTGTTGGGGGTCACTCCCCAGGGTGGTAAACACTGTCAGAGACCAGACCTGAAGCACACACCACAGACATCAGAATGATTGTTATGATGGAGCTCAATCAGCAAACTGTGCTTAACGTAGGAATTTCTATCTGCCAGTACTCATAGCAAACATTTGAGAGCTGTGTACCGTATACCCAGGTGTAGGGTTGCATTGCTAAGGTATGCAAGTGCTAGTATTGGGAGATGCACGCAGGGCCCAATGTCCTGCCTCTCCAGGAGGCATTGGCCAAAGGGGCCTGTGGGTGTGGGTGTGTCTGCCCCTGTTGGCTGCTGCTTTACGGCAGAGGTTCCCAACTCCAGTCCTGGTGTGCCAAACACTTTTCGGGTTTTCATGCTGTCCCTCATGAATATGCATGAGCTACATCTGCATACCATGGGGGTGGTGCATAGATATGCAGCACAGGCATCTTTATTAGAGGCAGCATGGAACCTGAATGGTGTATGGCCCTCCAGGACTGCATTTTGGAGACTCTGCTCTAGGTAATGCGCCTGTTTATGGTGTCTGTGCTCAGTGGGGTAAAATATAGGCATATTAACCATGCGTATGTTCTCAGCAATAAAGGTTTGTCCTTACTATCACGGTTTAGTTGTGGGAAAAATATGTGGACTGGATTGGCAGTAGCCCCAGCTGGGCTTTGAACCTGTGACCTTCTGTTCTTGCACATACTGTCTGTGTGCACTGCACCACCGTGTTGCCACAGATGTGCTGCATTCCCTGGGGAGTCCATGACTGTACATCCGACAGAGCCTGTCTGTTGCAGTGGACGGTGCCAGCCTGCACAGGGCTAGGCCACTGTCTGCTGTGGCTAGCAGCCACTGCCCCCTCCACCACCTGTACCCTTCCGCCAACATGCTGACATGTCCTTATCTTGGAAACAGCATATGACCTGATTGAGTTGTGGCACTCCAGGACTGCATTTGGGGGACTCGGCTGTAGGTAATGCCCATTGTTATGGTGTGTGTGTGGTGTAGGGTAAAATATAGGTGTTTGAACCATGCTTATGTTCTCTGCAATAAAGGAGTGTCTTTACTATCTCTGTTTAGTGGTGGGTAAAATATGGGGACTGGGTTGGCAGGAGCCCCAGCTGGGATTTGAACCTGTGATCCTCTGGTCTTGTAGGCACTGGCTGTGTCTGCTGCACCACACTGTGGCCACAGAAGCAGAGCAGTCCCTGGAGATAGGAAACCTGGCCGAACGAGTCAGAAACCCTGCTCTGCACAATTTTACTGTGGGCTCATTCACCTTGTATGGAGACAAAAGGGCAAATAAACCTCAAAAATGACCTCGAAAAAAGGGGAAAAAAACATAACCAAGCTGGCCAATAGTGATATCAATGGGCAACATTAAAAAACACTCCCAGGAAAGCTCCAAAAAAAAGAAATGATTTTTGGAAGGGTCTACGGAGGCATTATAATATTATTTGTTTTATTCTCCATTCCTTTCCTTATGATTCCTATTCTTCTATTTGCTTTTTTTTGGCTGTCACTGCACTTTGGGCGGAGGGTTTCAACATGTTATCCACGATGATGCCTAAATCTTATCTCCAGGAACAAGCAGGAATGAGTCTTCACTGAAAGGGTGATGGATACATGGAGGTGGTGGGGGCAAATACAGTGATGGAATTCAAAATGGCATGAGACGAACACGGTGAATCCCTTTTACAAGAGGATGGAATCAAAGCAAACTTAAATACCCTTTGATAGAGGGGGGCTGACCTGCATGTAACAGGAAGTACAACCCTAAACACAGGCATAGAGGAGGGCTGGTCTGCATGGAGCTGCAGTTACAACCAGCCTAGCAACCTTATTGGGCAGAGTAGAGGGACCATACTGGTCTTTTTCTGCCGTCATATACTATGTTACTATATTACTATGACACTGTCAACCCCAGCATGCACCATCATGAGTGGAGTGGAGGAGTGGCCTAGTGGTTGGGGCAAGGTACTTCAGGCTAGAAGGTCAGGGGTTCAAATCCCACTAGAGAACAGCAACCTTGGGCTGGAAGGACTGGGGTTTCTAGTCCCACAGGTGCTCCTTGTGGTCTTGGACAAGCCACTTAACCCTCCATAGCCCATGTTCCCTGTAAAATAGTTATCTCCGAGTTATAATGCCCTGTTCAATGTAATTTCAGTTTGTTCAATGTAAACCACACTGATGCAGAATAGCACGGTATATAAGAGAATATAAATAAATCATGCAAGGGGCTTTGCCAGTCAGGCTCTTCTAGGTGAGAGCTCTTTCATTGTAGAAGAAAATCCAACAGAGGGCTTCCAGGAGTCCTTTCTGCCTCTGTACATGGTTCCAGTCTGGTGGCATAGCCAGGACTAACTTTTTGGTGAGCACCAAGATTAACATAGCACAGATGTTGACACCCAGGGGTGGCCCAAGGGGGGTGCGGGGCCATGTGCGGAGACTCAGTGCGAGGCCTCATTTGCATAAGTGGTCTTATTTGCATAAATATTTGCATAATGTTACCATACACTAACTTTTAGTAAACATGTCTCTTAATGAATGTATGGATAAAGAAAGACTAAAAGATTTCTACATTACTATAATCCAGTGCCAACCGCCAGGCACATTAGAAACTACTACAAACGCTGCCCATTTAGAACTGTATCCTGACAGCATTACCAGGACTCACAAAGCACCATACCCTACCTATCAAAAGGCAACACTGCAAATATTAAACCAATACATTTCAGAGAATACTGGGGAAAGAGAACAAGTGGCAATGTCAAATAGGAATTACATAAACAGAATACCTCAGCTCAGTTACACGTGCAGAACATAGACCATCACCAAACAAGGAATCACAATTTAGAAACAGGAAGGCAATAATTAAACTGAGAACCCCAAAAGCCAAACTTGGAATGTACAACACTGTAGAAATAAAACTATAAATTAATTTCCTCTTGTACCAAACAAAGCACAGATGTTAATGATGCACATTTCCCAGAGCTGGCATATTCCAGTTAATAAATTCAAAATAAAGAGATATCTTTCTACCTTTTGTGCATTTTTTTTCAGTTGCAATTGCTCCAGCCACTTTCTTCTGGTTTCTTCATGTTTTCTGCTAACTCTCCATCGTCTGCTGTCCATTTGTCCTTTCTTCTCTCTTCTAGTTTTTTTTCCATTCTCTCTCTCTACATCTGCTTTAACATACTAATCTTTCTCCTTTTGCTCTTTCCTCATTCCTATTTCATCCACACAAATTTTACCCCTCCATCCTCAATCCCCACTTACTCTCCCAATACCCGGCCAATTGTAGATTTTTCATCCCTCCCACACAAAATATTTTTCCCCTCTCCATTTTACTCTCCCAGCCCCATCCCATTCTAATCCTCCCCCAACATCAGCTCCCTTCTAGTTCCAGTCTCACCCAGCATCCATTCCCTTCTAGTCCCTGCATCAGCCCATTTCCAGTCCTAGCCCCCCATCAGCCCATTTCCAGTCCTAGCTCCCCATCCATTTCCAGTCCGAGTCCCTTCATCAGCTCATTTCCAATCCTAGCCCCCCCATCAGCCCATTTCTAGTCATTTCCTAGCCCCCCATCAGCCCATTTCTAGTCATTTCCTAGCCGCACCATCAGCCCATTTTAAGTCCTAGCTCCCTTCCCTCACCGCCCAATTCCAGTCCAAGCCCCCCCATGAGCCTACTTCCAGTTCTAGCCCCTCCATGAGTCCATTTCAATTCAAGCCCCCACCATCAGCCCATTTCCAATCTTAGCTCCCCCCAACAGCCCATTTCCAGTCCTATCCTAGCTGCTCCATCAGCCCATTTTCAGTCCTAGCTCCCTTCCCTCAGTCCTAGCTCCCTTCCCTCCATCAGCCCATTTCCATTCCAAGCCCCCTCCCCATCAGCTATTTGCAGTTCAAGCCTCCCCTTCCACTCAGCCCATTTCCAGTCCTAGCAACCCCCAACCCATTACCAGTCCTAGCCCCCCATCAACCCACTTCCAGTCCTAACCCCCCATCACCCCATTTCCAGACAGCCCCCATCAGCCCACAGCCCATTACCAGTCTTAACCCCCCCAACAGCCCACAGCCCATTACCAGTCCTAACCCCATCAGCCCACCTCAAGTCCTAACCCCTCCCCATCAGCCCATTTCCTGTCCTAGCCCCCCATAGACCATTATCAGTCCTAACCCCACCATAGCCCATTACCAGTCCTAACCCCCCATCACCCCATTTCCAGACAGCCCCCATCAGCCCACAGCCCATTACCAGTCCTAACCCCCCCAACAGCCCACAGCCCACCTCAAGTCAAGTCCTAACCCCCTCCATAGCCCATTACCAGTCCTGACTCCCCCCCCCCCCATCGGCTCAGGGAAAATTAAAAAAAAAAAAAAGCTGGCTGCTGTCCCTGCTGCCGCGGCAGCAGCAGAATGGAGTGTCCCGCGGGGCCCCCTCTGCCCGGCTGAGCTCTCCCGGCCCGGCTGAGCCCCTCTGCACCAGCTTTCAGATACGTGAAGGGAGAGTGTCTCCCTCGCGTCTCTGTTAAGCCTGCAGGGGCAGATGGGAAATTTCCCATCAGCCCCTGCTTCCCATCAGCCCCTGCGGGCTTAACAGAGATGCGAGGGAGACACTCTCCCTTCGCATATCCGAAAGCCGGTGCAGAGGGGCTCAGCCGGGCAGAGGGGGCCCCGCGGGACACTCCATTCTGCTGCTGCCGCGGCAGCAGCAGCAGCAGCCAGCTTTTTTTTTTAATTTAATTTTTTAAAAAGCAGAATGTTCTTTGCGTGGGGCCCCCTGAAACGTGGGGCCCTGTGCAAAAAACATTCTTGCTCAATGGACGGGCCAGCCCTGTTGACACCGTCTCCAGTTTTCCTTTTATTCATCTGAGCTGCTGCCACAGACTGGGTAGACCTGACCGTAAAGTGGAGGGGTGTAGAGCGGATAGATAACTTATTCAGCTTGTTTGAGGGATTTTCTGCACCTGCCCTATTGGTCCTTAAAAAACAAGTTCTGCTTATATATTATGATTGATTGTGATATCCTTAGGATAGCAATAACAGATATAGAACTAACACATACAAAGGGGGATAGTTACACACTAAGCCCACCACGGTAAACATTGCCGTGAATTAAAAATACGATTGCAGTAAAAATCATTTGCTAACCAGTTAGTGTGGGTTGGAGTGGAGACGGGGTGAGTTAGGATGGAATATGGGTGCGTTAAAGTGGAGTGTGTGTGAGTTAGAGTGGAGATAAGTTGAGTTAGGGTACACTGTGAGTGAGATAGGATGGAGTGTGGGTGAGTTAGGGTGGAGATGAAGTGAGTTAGGGTGGAGACGAGGTGAGTTAGGGTGGAGTGTGTGTGAGTTAGGATAGAGATGAAGTGAGTTAGGGTGGAGACGAGGTGAGTTAGGATGGAGTGTGGGTGAGTTAGGGTGGAGATGAAGTGAGTTAGAGTGGAGACGAGGTGAGTTAGGGTGGAGTGTGTGTGAGTTAAGATGGCGACGAGGTGAGTTAGGGTGGAATATGGGTGAGTTAGAGTGGAGTGTGTGTGAGTTAGAGTGGAGATAAGGTGAGTTAGGATACACTGTGAGTGAGATAGGATGGAGTGTGGGTGAGTTAGGGTGGAGTGTGGGTGAGTTAGGATGGAGATGAAGTGAGTTAGGGTGGAGACGAGGTGAGTTAGGATGGAGTGTGTGTGAGTTAGGGTGGAGATGAAGTGAGTTAGGGTGGAGACGAGGTGAGTTAGGATGGAATATGGGTGAGTTAGAGTGGAGTGTGTGTGAGTTAGAGTGGAGATAAGGTGAGTTAGGGTACAATGTGAGTGAGTTAGGATGGAGTGTGGGTGAGTTAGGGTGGAGATGAAGTGAGTTAGGGTGGAGACGAGGTGAGTTAGGGTGGAATATGGGTGAGTTAGAGTGGAGTGTGTGTGAGTTAGAGTGGAGATAAGGTGAGTTAGGGTACAGTGTGAGTGAGTTAGGATGGAGTGTGGGTGAGTTAGGGTGGAGATGAAGTGAGTTAGGGTGGAGATGAGGTGAGTTAGGGTGGAGTGTGTGTGTGAGTTAAGATGGCGACGAGGTGAGTTAGGGTGGAGTGTGTGTGAGTTAAGATGGCGATGAGATGAGTTAGGGTGGAATATGGGTGAGTTAGAGTGGAGTGTGTGTGAGTTAGAGTGGAGATAAGGTGAGTTAGGGTACAGTGTGAGTGAGTTAGGATGGAGTCTGGGTGAGTTAGGGTGGAGTGTGTGTGAGTTAAGATGGAGACGAGGTGAGTTAGGGTGGAGTGTGTGTGAGTTAAGATGGCGATGAGATGAGTTAGGGTGGAATATGGGTGAGTTAGAGTGGAGTGTGTGTGAGTTAGAGTGGAGATAAGGTGAGTTAGGGTACAGTGTGAGTGAGTTAGGATGGAGTCTGGGTGAGTTAGGGTGGAGACGAGGTGAGTTAGGGTGGAGTGTGTGTGAGTTAAGATGGAGACGAGGTGAGTTAGAGTGGAGTGTGTGTGAGTTAGGATAGAGATGAAGTGAGTTAGGGTGGAGACAAGGTGAGTTAGGGTGGAGTGTGTGTGAGTTAAGATGGAGATGAGGTGAGTTAGGGTGTAATATGGATGAGTTAGAGTAGAGTGTGTGTGAGTTAGAGTGGAGATAAGGTGAGTTAGGGTACAGTGTGAATGAGTTAGGATGGAGTGTGGGTGAGTTATGGTGGAGACGAGGTGAGTTAGGGTGGAGTTTGGGCATTGACTGCACACTGCAGTTCGCGCAGGCATCTTTAGCGTATGCTCACCATCAATGTTGCAGTTGGCATGGGTGCACTTATCACCCTCTCAACTGCACCTGTGGTAATTGTGGCTAATGGCTTAGCATGGGGGTGAGGGTGGTGCTAGACACATGCTAATCTCATGGGAACATGCTGTGCATGCCCCCATTTGTTTTGGGGCTGAATTCTGGAGTGAATTATCACGTTTTAGTAAACATACTCCAAAATGAGGTAGATATGTTTCTCTTAGCAGCAAATACTTAGCAAAGCTCGTAACTTATGTAAACTATAAATTTCCCTAACATACCTATGAACCAAAGTGATTCTGGTGTTCAGAGGGGTAGCTAAGAATAAGGTGCATCTGTGGTGTCTGCATAATCCTCATAGTTTGTCCCAAAAACTAATGGCAGAAAAAGCCTTAGATGGCAATGCAATCTCTCTGGCAAAACGTAATGGCAAAAAAGAACATGTGGCAAAAAGCAAAGGCTTTGTCTCTGCAGACATGTTTATGAATTCTGGTGAGTTGCTATCAGGGTACATGCCCATCCTTCTGATTGGTTTAATCAGTGCTCGCCGTTCTGGCTGAGCGAATCAGAAAGGTTCTATTATGTGGCAGGCAAATGCACAGGGTGGTCCATGATGAGAGATGGGATGCAAATGATGATTTTATTTATTTATTTATTTATTTAACATCTCTTATATACCGCACTATTGTCACTATTGATGGTTTGTTTCCTAGTAGTTGCTCAGACTGGTTCAGACATTGTTACATCTTCCAAGGTCATCGTAACTATTCTCAGAGCTGAGAAAGCCTGAGTATCTGCTTCTTCACACCTTGACAAGTCGAACAAAGACTTGTGGTACACAGACAGCTTGCAATCTTGCAATGTCGCAAGGTCAGAGGCCTTCAGAGGCTTGTGCAGCAAAATCCATGACACGTTACTGCAGATGAATCCACAACCAAAAAAAGGTCAATTTCAGAGTGAAAGTCCAAAAACAAAGTCTAAAAAAAACAATCCAGAAATGCAAACATATTCACAGCAGGTGTATTTCCATGTGGAAATGTATATGTAAGTACGGAAGGAGAAAACAGCCTCAAAATCCAATGAGGTGGGAAAATTGGCGCAAGCTGTGCATTTCTGGAGTGATTTTTTCAGACTTGTTTTTTGACTCTGCTTCAGGTGGCCAGGTCCAGGTGGGCACAGAAAGGGTGCTTAGGCAAGAACCTTACAGGGGCCATAGCAAACCAAGCCTACCCGAGGCTACACCCCTGCTCAAGTCTAATGGAGGTGAGCTCACCACTATGCCATGGCTAACAAATTATAGACAGTGTCAGCGCAGAGCTTTCGGTCAGTGCAGTTTCTGACCTGCCAGCACAGTCTAAGGTAATTCGTGCTTAGCCCTGTGATCCAGTGGCAAGTGCTCTATACTCCAGGTGGACAAGCCCAAGTTTGATTTTCAGATCAGCTGGGGCAGTAGGTGCTGTGGAGATGGCTTTGAGAGCCCTGGGGAGGAGGGAAAGGGGTTATGGTTTAGGAGTGTCTGTCTCACAGATTTTTTGCTATGAATGCACTTGTAAAAGTTTTTGTTGTGAGGTTTTTTTTCCTTCCATGGCAAGCTCTTTTCAAATTCTCTCTTTGCCTGTTTTATCAGTGCCTTGCATCTAACTTGCCAGTGCTTACATTGTTTCCTGTTTTTGTCATTTCGTTCCTTTTTTCCATTTTCTGAACGATACTTTTTTGACTAAAACAGCCTCTCAGACATCACATTTAGAAGCATAGAAACATAGAAACATGATGACAGAAAAAGACCACATGGCCTATCTAGTCTGTCCTTCCATATCAACCACTACAACGGTCCCCTTTTTTCCTTTAGAGATCCTCTGTGTTTGTCCCATGCTTTTTTGAATTCAGTTACTGTCCTCATCTCTACCACCTCCACTGGGAGACTATTCCACGGATCCACCACTCTTTCCATAAAGAAATATTTCCGCATATCACTCCTGAATCTATCTCCCTTCACCCTCATCCCATGTCCCAACTTGCTTTCAATTGAAAGAGGCTCTCCCCCTGAACATTTATGCCACGGAGGTATTTAACATCTCAATCATATCACCTCTATCCCGCCTTTCCTCTAAGGTGTACATATTAAGATCCTTCAGTCTGTCCTCATATGCTTTATAATGAAGACCACTAACCATTTTAGTAGCCACCCTCTGCACCGACTCCATCCTGTTCACATCCTTTTGAAGGTGTGGTCTCCAGAATTGAACACTATACTCCAAATGAGGTCACACCAAAAACTTATACAGAGGCACTATCACCTCCTTTTTTCTGCTAGCCATTCCTCTCCATATGCACCCAAGCATCCTTCTAGCTTTTGCCGTCACCTTTTCTACCTGTTTAGCTACTTTAAGATCATCAGACACAACCATGCCTAGGTCCCGCTCTTCTTTAGTGGACAAAAGTACTTCACCTCCTATACTATATTGCTCCCTTGGATTGCTGCAGCCCAATGCATGACTTTACATTTTTTAACATTAAATCCAGCTGCCAAATTCATGACCTTTCTTCAAGCTTTGCTAGATCCCTCCTCATGTTATCTACACCTTCCTGGGTGTCTACTCTATTGCAGATTTTGGTATCATCCACAAAGAGGCAAACGTTACCCGACAGCCCTTCCGCTATATCACTAACAAAGATGTTAAAAAGAATTGGACCAAGGACAGATCCCTGGGGCACACCACTGGTAACATCCTTCTCCTCAGAGTGAGCTCCATTTACCTGTACTCTTTGTCGCCTCCCACCTAACCAATTTATAACCCAAGCAGTAACTTTAGGGTCCATCCCTAGGGTGCTCAGTTTGTTTATAAGTCGCCTGTGAGGAAAAGTGTCAAAGGCTTTACTGAAATCCAAATACACCACATCTAGGGCTTTCCCTTGGTCCAACTCCCTGGTCACCAAGTAAAAGAAATCAATCAGATTTCTCTGACAAGACCTGCCTCTGGTAAATCCATGCTGCCTCAGATTCTGTAATCCAATGGACTCCAGAAACCTCACTATTTTCTCTTTCAGCAGCGTTTCCAATAATTTACTCACCACCGAAGTTAAACTAACCGGCCTGTAGTTTTCAACCACATCCTTATTTCCGCTGTTGTGTAAAGACACCACATGAGCCTCTCTCCAGTCCTTTGGCACCACTCCCGACTCCAACGAGGCATTGAAAAGGTCAGTTAGTGGAGCTGCTAGAACGTCCCCAAGTTCCCTCAATATTCTAGGGTGTATCCCATCCGGTCCCATCGCTTTGTCTACTTTAAGTTGAGCTAGTTTCTCACAAACACAATCTTCTGAAAATTGTTCAAGATGCTTCTGTTCCTGTTTGTGGGTGTTTTCTGAGGTCCTGCTCCTGGTTCTTCATCTGTGAACACAGAACAGAAATATTTGTTAAGCAATTCTGCTTTATTCTTATCAACTTATACATATTCCTCCCCTGCACCCTTGAGTCTGACAATACCACTTTTGCCCTTCCTCTTCTCACTAACATATCTGAAAAATGTCTTATCCCCCCCCCCCATTTTATTACATTAGCTATTTCCTCCTCTCTTTGAATCTTTGCCTTCCTGACTACTTTGCTAGCTTCTCTAACTTTTACCAAATATAGATAGATGCCTGTCTTCCTCTCTGTGTGATCTCTTGTATTTCATGGAGACCTCTCTCTTTTCCTTCACTTTTTCAGCTACTTCTTTCGAAAGCCATAGCGTTCTCCTTTTCCTGTTACCTTTATTTACCATTTTAACAAAAAGGTTGGTTGCCCTTAAAATATCCCCTTTCAGTTTTGCCCACTGTTTATCTACATCCCCCAAGTGTTCCCATCCCACTAGCGACTCCCTGAGGTATTGGCCTATCTTGGCAAACTTAGTCTTCCTAAAGTCTAAGATCCTCACATTTGAATGGATTCTAACAGCCCTAGTCCTAATACTGAACCACACCATCTGGTGATTACTGGATGCAAAATGATCTCCCACTACAACAGCAGAAACACTTTCACAATTGGTAAGCACCAAGTCCAGTATGGCCCCTTCACGTGTGAGGTCTGTTACCAATTGCCTGAATAGTTCTCCCTATAGAGAATCCAGGATCTCCTTACTTCTAGATGATACTGCAGCAGGAATATGCCAATCAACATCTGGCATATTGAAATCCCCTATCAGTAGCACTTCCCCTTTCCTAGCAATGCTGCGTATCTCTTCAATTAACTCTCTGTCCACCTCTTCCTCTTGTGAGGGAGGTCTGTATATCATACCAATGTAAATACATTTCTCTTTCCCTCTTTCTAGTTTAACCCACAATGCCTCCTCTCCCTTTTAAGCTCTGTAATTCCAAAGCTTTAATAGTAGTTTTTACATATAGTGCCACTCCTCCTCCCATTCTTCCTACCCTGTCCTTTCTGAATAAAGTATAGCCAGGTATAGTTACATCCCAATCATGGTTTTCTGTGAACCATGTTTCTTTAACTGCCACTAAATCCAAGTCAGCCACTCCCACCAAAGCTTCAACATCAGGGATCTTATTTCCCATGCTACAGGCATTTATACACACTGCTTTCCATATGTTACCCCTGTTACCCATTTCCATAAAGGTATTTAATGTATTACTTACCTGGGGGCTTTCGCTTACCTGGGGGCTTTCTTCGCCCATCCCCAACGAATCTAGTTTAAAGCCCTCTTCAGTAGATTAGCCAGTCTACTACTGAAGACGCGTTGACCTTTCTTGGACAGATGGATACCATCTCTGCTCTGCAACCCTTGGAACAGCATCCCATGGTCTAGGAAACCAAAACGCTCTCGATGACACCATCCACGCAGCCATGCATTCATCTCCAGGATGCGAGCCTCTCTGCCTTGACCTTTACACTCAATAGGGAGGATTGAAAAGAACACCACCTGTGCACCTGACTGCTTCACCCTCTGTCCCAGAGCCATGAAGTCACTTTTGATACGTTCCGAGGGATACCTGAGAGTATCATTTGTTCCAACATCGATTAGCAACATTGGGTAATAGTCAGTGGGCTTGATAAGTCTCGGCAAACTCTCCATAACATCTTGGATTTTGGCACCAGGCAGACAGCATACCTCTCTGGACATCAAGTCTGGTTGGCAGATGGACGCCTCAGTACCCCTCAGAAGAGAATCTCCAACCACCACTACCCTTCGCTTCCTTGTGGTCACTTATTCTGCAAATTTGGGGTACTTGAGCTTTGGTTCTTCCCTTTCCAGGGATGCTTTCACCTCCTCCACTTCCAGGGCTGCATAATGGTTCTTCAATTCAAGGGCTGGAGAAGTTGGATTGGTGATTCTGCAGGCCCTGGTGATTTGTGTCCAACTATCTACATTCTGTTGGCACCCATCTTCTCCTCTGCTGGAGAGCTTGGTTACTGCAAGAAGCATCTCATCAATGTACTTCTCACTGTCTTGAATGCTCCTCAGCCTCGCCACCTCCTCTCTGAGTTCCTCCACTTGTTTCCTCAGAGCTTCAGCATGCAGGCACCCTGCACATGGAACCGGTCCTTCAACTGGCATTAGGACCTCTGTCTGGATAGAGGCAGAAGATGTAACAGGGGCAACAGCTTTAGCAATATGATTTTTCCCAGCCATTGTTCTGTTCATGGAGCTTAGGTATCTGTTAAAGCAAAAGAGAGAGATCTACCAAGTATCAACCATTTTCCCAGCTGTCCTTTCAGAGAAAAAGCAGTTAAATCTCTTTAATTATATTCAAAATGTGCTGCTCCAAGTCTCTGTGCTTTGTTAAATGGGGATGTGCCCTATAAAGCAAAACTGCTCACTAGGGGTGGGTGGGAGTCAGGGTGGGTAAGGAGGGAACTAACGCCTGATTAGGTGTCAGCAGTTCCCTAAAGCTGAGAAGGTTACTAGAGTTCAACAACCTACTCTGCTCAAGGAAATATTTCTACTAAAGCACCAAAAAGAAAGTAACTTTGCTTTAAAATTATACAAAAACCCTTTTAAGAGCTTCCAGTCAGAGAGCTAGCAATTTAATAAAAATAAACCCTCAAATCCTTACCATTGTTTGATCTGTAGAGCCCCTGTTAGAAATGCATCAACAGGGCAGGGCTCTGGAGCCTTTTATGCAGGCCTCAGCTGCTCTCAGGTAATCAGGCCCACTAACTCCTGATTAGATGTCAGCAGTTCCCTAAAGCTGAGAGGGTTACTAGAGTTCATCAACCTACTCTGCTCAAGGAAATATTTCTACTAAAGCACCAAAAAGAAAGTAACTTTGCTTTAAAATTATACAAAAGACCTTTTAAGAGCTCCCAGTCAGAGAGCTAGCAATTTAATAAAAATAAACCCTCAAATCCTTACCGTTGTTTGACCTGTAGAGCCCCTGTTAGGAATACCATGGCAAAACCTGCCTGATACCTTTGCAACCCCCGTTTCTCCACCACCCGACCCCAACAGGAGCTGCTGGGGCCTGGATTGGGCAGCAAGAACTGCTGGGCTCTGGGGAGGGGGGGGGGGGGACTGCCAGCCAAGATTGGAGGGGTGCCCCGTTCTTATTTCACATTGGAGGTGGAATAAGCAGGGTGTCCCCCCGGCGATCCCTGGGCATCAGGGCCATCACTGGAAACAGTCCTGTAAATCCGGGTGTCAGTCCCACCCACGCTCCACCCACTCTCCACCCCAGTGCTGCCCCCTTTTCCCGCAGCATGCACAGCTGCTCTGTACATGCAGTGGGGCCGGGAGGCAGCATAGGCTGAGGGTGGACATCTTGTTGGGATGTCCAGCCCCACTATTTGCCTTTGTGGATCAGACCCACGTTTTGGATGTGCCCAGTTGGAACCGGATGCACAGAGTGAGCTGGGATTCTGATCCCACGGTGCATGTCTAGCCTCACAGGATCAGAATCATGTCCAGGCCTATACATGCAGGCCGGGACCCCAATTCTGGTCAGCCTGCATGTACATGTCTTCTGAATGGAGCAGCAGCACCATGGCATCCAGTTGCCATTGCATTGCGACTCCAGGAGCCGCAATTCCCGGCCGCCGGAACAAATACTTCATTCCTCGCAGCCTGACCCCCGATCTGGCCTCCCAAGGCCAGGGTCGGGCTGCAGGGAATCCCATCTGCCCCCTCCCACCTTTTCTGCGCCTTGGGCCAGTTATCCCCCACCGACTAGGGGAATTTATTCCACCTCAGAGGTGGAATAAGTTCCCCATTCAGGCTACCAGCCCTGGACATACAGGGCCACTGACCACACACTGCCTGCCCTAACCCCGTCCCCACAAAGCCCCTTTTTCGCCCCATCTAATCTCCCCATACAATGTGTGGGGAAGTTAGTCGGGGTCAGCAGAGGGACCGAATAGCAGGGATGGACGTCCTAACGGGATGTCCATCCCCACTATTCGTGCCTCGGAATGATCCTGATAGTGAATTGCAAATTATGGTTCAATGAATTTACCCAACCAGTGAATTAATCCAATTCTGATCTTGATCCAGTACATAGCATAAGCACATTGTCCAAAAATCTCTTCCACAATAGGACAGGGGAAATAACTCAGACCCGAACAGCTGCTCTCAAAAGAAGCCTCATATAATGAAACTATTGAGGGGACAGGGTAGCCCCCACTGCCACTTCTTGTTGCTGTTCAAAAATTCCTCTCTCATACCAAAAATAGTTCATATCCAGTACTAGATTTGCTAAAGATATTAAAAAATCAATCCTTGATGACCACCAGATGTGAATATGTCTTTAATAACATCTAGAGCTTCATCATGAGGGATCTGGGTATATGAGAGTATTGTTTATTTATGTATTTAACCGGTTTATATACCGTCTTTCAAAATGTTAAGGCAGTTTACATTGAACAGAAGAGTGCATACATAAAAACAGCAAACAGTCTAACGAACATATTGTACGTTAGACCATAGTTTTAGCATCACACCTTCATGGCAACATGAACATAGGTAAAAAGTGCAATAATATAAATATGAGATAAGGAACAGACTTGGGACTCAAGTGGAGATTAGGCTGGGGGGGGGGGGGCATGGTAGGCATAGTTAGTCTGGTACCTTGGAGAAATATTCATAGAACAGGTACGTTTTTATTTTCTTTCGGAAATCCTTGAGATCTTGAAGTGTGCGAATGTCATCTGGTAGAGCATTCCAGAGTCTTGGGATAAACAGGGAGAAAGCTCTACTTGATGTTTGAGTATTATGTTTCCGGTTGTCTGTAGGGATAACAAGAGTAGCTTGGGTGCTGGTCCTTCTGTGTTGTTGTCAGGTGATCTTTCTATAAGTGTTTCTAGGTGATCTGCTGATAGATGGTGGAGCACTTTGAAGGTAGTGATCAATGCTTTGTACTTAGCATGGGCTCTTATTGGAAGCAAATGAAAGTTACTGAGTATCAGGGTAATATGCTTACATTTGGGAGTGCTGGATAATACTCTTGCAGCGGTGTTCATGGCCATCTGCAGGGGGTGAATTGATGAGGTTGGTAATTCCTGTAGCAGGATGTTACAGAAGTTAAGATGAGGCAGAGTTAAGGCTTGGAAAACTGTCAGAAAGTGGGTTTGGTCCAGGAGTGGTTTGAGAGCTTTGACTGTTCTTATTTTCTGGTAGAAGAGGCTTATAATGGAGTTTATGTGCTGAGTTAGAGTAAGACCCTGGTCCAGTGTGACTCCAAAATATTTTACATTAGATTTGGTGTGGATCTTTTCTTCACCCATATCTACATATGGTGGAGATGAGAAGCAGGGATCCCTGGTGACATGGATTAGCTCCGTCTTTAGTAGTTTAAGTTAAGGTTGTTTTTTAGGCCATTGCGAGACAGCATTGAAACAGTCTATCAGAGGGGTGTATACTGGAGTAAGGATGGAGATAGGGATATACAACATAATATCATCCGCATATAAGTGATAAGGACATTGTGAGAGTGGATGATATTACAGATTGGTTGAATGAATAGGTTAAACAGGAGTGCAGACAATGCGAATCCTTGAGGTACTCCTTGGGTTATGTTCGAAGGAGTGGCGGCTATCCCGATGCGAGGTAAGAAGAGAGAACCATTTGAGGGTGGTGTTGCATAGGCCAATTGCTTGAAGTTGAAGTAGTAGAGCATTGTGGAGTGCTATGTCAAAGGCAGCTTTTACATCAAGGAAAATGAGGGCAAATCCTTGATGGGGTTTCCCAGTGTCCAGGATGAGCTTGTCCATGAGTATGGTGATAAGATATTTGATCCCGTGCTGTTGTTGGTTGAGAGGGACTTGTATGTCAATGTGGTCCTGCAGCTGCATCTGGACTGCTTTTCAATTATCTTTACTAGGAAGGGTAGGCTAGAGATGGGTCTGTATGAGCTTGGTAGTGTAGGGTCTAGTCTTGGGCTTTTAAGGATTGGGTGTAGGAATGCATGTTTAAGGCATTTTAGTAGGTGGTCTTGGGAGAGAGAGCTGTTTATGATCAGTAGAATTATTGAGGCTAGCTCCGCGGAGGTTGATTTGATCCATTGTACCGGCCATGGGTTGAGCTGGGAAATTGTTGTATTAAGGCCTGAAATAATATTTTTAAGATGGCTTTCAGAAATGAGCTGAATTCATTCCAGAGGCAAGGAAAAGGGCTCTCATATGTAGTCAGGAGTGTAGAGGGCATAGGGTTCTTGGCATGTGAGATAGTGGCCTGAAAGTGATTTGCGAATGCTTGTGGTGAGGGGGAGTCAGGGCTGGTCCCTGTGGAAGGATTCTTCAGTGTTGCATTTACTATGTTGAAGAGTTCCTGAAGAGCTTACTTAACTCTCTCCTCACCAGTAACCTCACTGGGTTCTTGAAGCTACAAATAACTACATTCACAAACAATGGGAAGGTTATCAAATACAGCAATAAATACAACACAGTTCTATAGAAAAATACACCAAAGCTTTGTGGCGAGAAACTGAGAGAAGCACGTTCTCCCTGTTTACTCTAACTTCTTAGCCATGGTTCACTTTATTTATAAGGCTTTTGTAGATGATACAGCATAATTTCACTTTATCATTATACGTCATGTATGTATCATATTGTAGGTCAACTTATTCAGTGTGGGTCAGTGTGGAGCCATAAATGGAGTCCGAGACATAATTATTTACTGTTACATGGCCATTATAAGGAGACATACGGGAATCCAAGATATAGAATGACCTAATTGACATAATTGTTTACTGTTAATACCTCTTGATATCTACTAATTACTAACCCTGAGAGTATTTCAGTTAATAACTCTGAGACTGCTATCTGGTATCCCTGAGTCAGAGAGGCTGGGGTACAACGTGCCCTTTCTTTATTTATGTAAACCTTCACCTAGTAAGCTAATATATGAAGTTTTATTTCTAAGCAAGGTTCTGAACAGAATTAACTCTTTCTCAGTTTTATTCAGTCTAATAGTGTATGGTACCCTGTACTAGTATACATGCTTTCAGTCCCTCCTCTGATTCTGTAAAGAATAATTTCTAAGTAAGGAAACTCATATATTGCCATTGAAGTGGAAATACAACTGGATTCTGGGCCAATCCGTAACACTATTGCATGGGTCAGTGATCCTACTGATTTCTGATTTAGAAAGCTGTGAAAGATGAAGAGGTGGAATGAAACTAGTGCTGACATAGAGAAACAATTGTCAGTACATAGAGGAGTAATACTTCTAAAATGAAACATCCCAAAATACCAAACAAAAATGCTAACAGGCCTTGCAAAGGCCTGAATACTGAATTCCAGAATGAAGGAACAAGAATCAGTGCGAGCTGAAAAGGAATTTACATACCTCTCACTTGAAATTAAAGTACAGTTACTAACTTTATCTAATTGGCCTTTCACTATTTTTCCTTTTTTATCAAGCATACTACAACAAAAATCAACTAGTACTCTGCATACAGCATTTTCCTTTGCTAGGAGAAAATCTAAAAACCATTCAGTTCCTGACTGCATAAGCTGACACTATGTTTACTGGACCTTGCAATACACACTAATTGCCTCAGTAAAAAAAACAGAGCAGTCACTATGACTTCATCCTGAGGGGAAACACCCCTTTTTCTTCCTAAAGATCTGTTTGAAATTGACAACAAATTAATAGTTCAATTCACTATAGGGTATCCATCAGGGCTATATAGCAAGCACCTAACCAACCTCTGAGAAACTCTGCACTATAAAATACTAACCGAAACATCAATTCTCAAATTGGAGATTACAAAAACCAGCTTAACAAAAATAAAATACCAGAAGACTATGTTTCACAATATACCAAACGGTAAACCAGTGTTTGAAGAGGTTAAGAAAGAGAATCAGAAGTGCAGAGAGAAATGTTCACAGTTTTGGGAAAACGTGCAAGAACCTCAAAGCACATGTGATCATTCTGCACATGAAAAAACCTGAAATGCACAGTCCAAAATTAACAATGCAAAAACAACTTGGACAACTTGAAAAAACATCTGCAGCCCTATTGCAACAAAAGAAGAAACATGGCTGTCATGGGGCGAGCCTACAAGAACTACAGCAGGAGAACAGAAGATTGGAGGAGCTGAACAGACATGCAAAAGGTGCTCTACTTTTGCCAAATCACAAAAACTAAATTACCAAGCAGACAATATTTAAGAGAGGCAGATAACAGCAATGTCTGGCTTGTAAACAAATACAATGAGCTGCAGCAAAAATGCTGAACCGCTAAGATGTGAGATTCAGAAACTCACTGAGGACAGGATATATTCTACATACAATTACCCAATTACTCAAAACTCTCTGAGGCATGACCATTAAATTATTTCACTTTAACTCTGGTTAAGTATGCCTAGGTCTGAACTAGAGGCATCCAAAAAGGGTAGCTAGAACTACACACTTGGTTCCCATTAACTGACATTACTTTGTAAATTACTGAAATATAGAAACTTGTACATAGGATCTTCATACCTATATCTTTTATTATTCTAGGTTCTGTGTGTGTATTTGTGTTTGTATATGACTATATGTCACAAAATTCCTCAAAGATCTTAGACCTAACTCCTGGTAAAACTTCCATGCTGAGGAGCTGTCACTGTTGGAAGACAAGCAACAAACTTTGATAACTTACAATATTTTTCCCATCAAGTATAAATGTGCCTCAAAAATATTTGGATATTCCTTCTAACATCCTCATGATTCTGAATACAATACTGCTTCACTAATAAATTGCCACAGCACATCTAGGACCAGATTAGGGAATATGCATAGCCAATATGCATAGTAATAAAAATATTCTCAAAAATATTCTAAGACAAACTAAATATATACCTACTCTTTTAATACTCTTCTTAAGATGAGGAGATATACTATTGCTATACTGGCCCTCTAAATCACAATTACTTTATTAAGTAGAGGTTCAGTACCTAAAGGTCATTACATACATATCAGGAAAATACTAATCTAAACTATCCTCATCTCTCTAAGTCTTACTATAACTACATAAAAAACATTTTAAATGCTATATAAAAGTATTTTACATGAATAGTCCATTTAGAATTTACTTAATACAATAATCTCTTTGTAATGTCACTGTTGTTCTTTCAGAAAATACTTTAAATCATAAAAGTCATTTTCTTCAATATCTCTATTTGTCCAATAAGACTCTGTGTTGCAACTCTTGATTCACCGACACAGGAAGCCACTTTCTGGACTTGTGAGGGGGCTACCGTATAAGATGCATTCGTTGAGAATGTCTTCTCACTTTACAAGCTGAATATCCCACCAAGGAACACACGACATGGATCAGGAACTCCGGAGCTGGGAGTGTCTTCGGATGCAACTTTAAGCAGGACCCAATCTGGTGACTTTACTTCTGCTAAAATAATTCTGCGGATCCCAGATATAAAGTACTTGCCATCTCGTTAAGGAGAATCTCTTGCAATAAAAGGAAAACAAACAGGGCTGAGTGCAACCGTACACAATAAGTTAAGATAGCGCTGCGCAACACCTGGTGTCCGGGATAACTGCCAAGGCATCCATTAATTATTTCAAATAGTGTCCGGGGAAACACACTCTGCCATAAGGGCTAAAAAGGAAAAGCTTTTATTCAATCGGAGGCTGTATCATAGTGCCCTATTAGGGACACCGTCTCCCTCCTCTGATACAGAACAGATACCAAAACAGGGTGCAAAATCAAAATAAACTAAAATGAATTCAGCAGGCAGGAGTCTCAATATCTTTCCCTAAACTATCCCTACAGTACCAGTCCTGAAACAGTTTAAACAGATTACTTTTGTACCAAAAAAACCCCCCAAAAGACAAATTGCATAACCACAGTGGTAAGCTTCCTGCAAAAACAAGGCAAATAAAAAACAAAAGATGAGCAGGGCAAATAAACAGATGATCCGTTTCCCAGCTGCCCAAAACGTCATGAAGTTCAAAGCTGGGTTTCGAAAGAAGTATCTTCAAAAAGAGATAAAAGAGAAAATAAAGGCATCTTAACCAGTGCTAAATACTGCAAGTCAGTAACCAAAACGTCATGAAGTTCAAAGCTGGGTTTCGAAAGAAGTATCTTCAAAAAGAGATAAAAGAGAAAATAAAGGCATCTTAACCAGTGCTAAATACTGCAAGTCAGTAACATTAATGCTTGAAAAACAGCTTGCCGGTTTTCTTTTCATGTGTCTGCAAAACGGTTGTCCATTTGCAAGTTCGTCTGCTAGCCGTGGCTGCAGAACCAGAAACCAGGAAGTTTCAATTGTAAAAAAAAATATTGCTATTAAACAATGTAGACATTACGGGAGTCCCAAAGTTATTTCATTAGTTTGCTCTGGTTTACAACCAGTCGTGAAGACTTACAAAGCACACAGATAACAGAAACATCAGAAATAGCTACAAACCATTTGAATAGTTTACAATAATCATGGCACTCTTCCCAGTACATGTTTACATTTAAAACATGGCGCATTTCCCAGTATATTGTAGCATTCAAAAACAAACCTTCTACTGCGATAAGGTGGAAGCTAAACAATAACAACATATTAAAAAAAAACAAAATGCAGTTGAGACAGATTTAACCCTCAAACCTAACTTAACAGTATAAACTAATAAAAGGCACAAATCTGACCAATGACATAAGTAATTCAGTTTACATTAAAAACAAATCATTCACATAAGAAAATTAAAAAGGAATGGTTGAGTTTCTTCATCAGATAATGCAGTTTCTAGGGCCTTTGCAAATATGCATGACTAACCTTCAAAAAGAGCAGATAGAAACAAAACTGCATTTTTTTTTCTCTTTGCCAAGTCATAAGCGAATCACAAATCCAAATCCACAACAAAAGTCCAGGGAGAAATTGGCAAATCACATTATGTACAGGTTCTTGTACAAGTTTATCAGTGTCTTACCGTACAGCCTTCTACAGACAGTCTCACTTGTAGCACAGAAAGAGTTGAAGTCTCACATAATGATATTGCAGGATACACGTGTCTGGAAATCTGCAAGCACAGACCAACTTTCTTCATCAGCGGCTGCTGGCAATGGACACAGCTGACAGTCTAAGAAACGAAACTTCAGGTCTCAGGCGACCCTTACAGGCGAGATGAAAGGCATCCGATATCTGATCCCAGCACTGTAGATGAGAGTTTTCCAAGATAACGATGCTTGCATCTGCAGAAAAACAGCACTTCATCTGCAGAAAATGGCACTTCAGAGGAAAGAAACACAACTGACAATGTGCGACATTTTATCCTGGGGCAGCCCACAGAGCAGATAGAAGTCTTCCAGGATCAGGGTAAATAGTTGTGACATCTGCAAAGAATAGAACTGAACAGTAGCAGGGAAAGCATCTCTCTGACTATCCCCCTGCTCTGATTCCAGAGACAGTTTTCGCTTGCAAAAGCTCAATGACAAGCTTATCTGAACTATCTCGCTTGAAGATTCCTATGACTTTCTCGCGCTCCAATCTTACCCCTCCCCTTGCTCCTGGGAGGTTGAGCAATCGTCAGATTGAGCGACTCAGTCATTTCACATCAAATGTCAGCTCACTGCACCAGGCACTTTTCAGACTTACACAAGCACTTTTCAGACTTATATCAGTACTTTTTCAGACTTACATCAGCTGTCCTAGCTGGTCAATCTATTATTAAAGTTGTAAAAAATACCTTTACTCACGGGATTAAACATTTGCAAAAACAATTAATGAATCCTGCCTTAAAGATGTGTAATCTCAACCAGTCCTTTTCACAGGTTTGCTATAAGTGTACTACTACTACTGTAAGTGATTTTAACAGAAAATCATCTTTTAACGACTAAAACAAAATTATCTCTTCGAGTTTTCTCTTGGAAATCTATCACAAGGTATGTCACAAACTGAATAAAAATCAGCTGGGTTATAGAATGCAGTTCTAAGCAAATTATCTAAAGCAGCCCAAGTAGGACATGAACTATTATACTGACGCAACACAGTTTGAAAAAAACTTATAGCACTATGTAGTTGAATACATTTCTCTCTATAGGTCATAAAATGCTTATTCAGACCCTTTTCAATATCATCAACAAGTTTACTAGAAATACCTAATTCCTTTGTAGCAGAAATATTATTTCTTAATGTTTCCTCTAAGGAATCTATAACACGTACAGTACATTTTGTTTCACGACTAAGAAGATCATTCATTTCTCTGAGTTGGGACACATTGCAAGTCCCAAAATTCGTGATCTGTGTATTTCCCAATATTCTTTGCTTATCTCTTATCTCATATCTTAATTTCGCTAAACGAGTGACTATCTTCCCTTCTGAAACTACATAATTCTCAGAACAGACAGGGGAAGACGACGGAAATACACCTGGAACATCTTCAAATGCAGCCACCTCTGCTTTCTCCGGTGGTTCACTCATTGTATCAACATTCACTAATACAA
Source organism: Ichthyophis bannanicus (assembly GCA_033557465.1). NCBI lineage: Eukaryota > Metazoa > Chordata > Amphibia > Gymnophiona > Ichthyophiidae > Ichthyophis > Ichthyophis bannanicus. The sequence goes on from CM066033.1 coordinate 1,299,367,683, forward strand.
ACAATTCATTTTTCAATTTATGTGCCATTCGCTGCCACCAACTAAACACTAGCCCTTCATGAGCATCGCATATTCTGTGTCTAGTCTGCAAAGCACATTTCAGATAACAAAGCTTATCTACAGAAAATGTTCCTTCCAAAGGAAATTATAACAGCACATTATTAATAGTTACTGCATGCCAGTGCACAACATAAGTGGTAGCCCTATCTTTATAATTGTCACGCATACAACAAGAAGGGCTACCTTTCTGGAGAGCTAAACGCATAGCCTCAACATACCATTCACACAATTGAGTCAACTCCTGTTCACCTAACAGATTGCTCATTGCTGGCACCAGATAATACTCACAAACACCTTCCCTCCTTGCCAGGAATGTTGAAATCTGTAGATGAGTCACGGCACAAACTGAAGAGCTTACTTAACTCTCTCCTCACCAGTAACCTCACTGGGTTCTTGAAGCTACAAATAACTACATTCACAAACAATGGGAAGGTTATCAAATACAGCAATAAATACAACACAGTTCTATAGAAAAATACACCAAAGCTTTGTGGAGAGAAACTGAGAGAAGCACGTTCTCCCTGTTTACTCTAACTTCTTAGCCATGGTTCACTTTATTTATAAGGCTTTTGTAGATGATACAGCATAATTTCACTTTATCATTATACGTCATGTATGTATCATATTGTAGGTCAACTTATTCAGTGTGGGTCAGTGTGGAGCCATAAATGGAGTCCGAGACATAATTATTTACTGTTACATGGCCATTATAAGGAGACATACAGGAATCCAAGATATAGAATGACCTAATTGACATAATTGTTTACTGTTAATACCTCTTGATATCTACTAATTACTAACCCTGAGAGTATTTCAGTTAATAACTCTGAGACTGCTATCTGGTATCCCTGAGTCAGAGAGGCTGGGGTACAACGTGCCCTTTCTTTATTTATGTAAACCTTCACCTAGTAAGCTAATATATGAAGTTTTATTTCTAAGCAAGGTTCTGAACAGAATTAACTCTTTCTCAGTTTTATTCAGTCTAATAGTGTATGGTACCCTGTACTAGTATACATGCTTTCAGTTCCCATGGACAATTAATTGATTTAAATATTGGCTTCATGTGATATCCTTTTCTGGTTCTGTTGGTATTCTTGCAGCATGCTCATGTATGCCTCACAGTCTGATGAGGATTTGGAATGTCATCAAAATTTACTAACTAGGGAACAATGGGTGTAATATCTTTTACATCAGCTAACATTTGCAGTAAATGAAAAGTATCTTGTATATAGGACCTGAACCCTTAGTAGAGACTATTGGTCTGCCCAGTGGATGGAGATGATCTTTATATATTTTAGGAAAAAATAAATAATGGGTTTATATGGATAGTTTTCTATCAAAAAGCCAATCAAGAACTGACTTTGATCAATTAGAGCTTGAATAGCCATTTTCAAATTATCAGTGGGAATAAAATCTAATTTATAATAGTGTTTTGTGTCACGAGGCGACCTCCAGGCTTTTTGCAATAAGTATTTCAGTTGCCGTTATAGGTGCATTTTTCAAAGTCTGAATTAAGTGTCTTGGTATAAAATTACCCTTCACATGATAGAGCTCTATGGAAATCTGCTGGTACACAGATTGGAAGTGAAACATGAGGGAAGGTTCAGATCCTATGGTGATGGAGGTTACTTTGCATGAGATGAGTGTTTAAGTGTCTTCATCCTTACCCCTTCCCACTATACTTGTTTTGCAGCTGAAGCCCCGTATGCTCCTGACTCCATTAGCCATCTCTCCTCCACGAAGCACCCCAGAGCCAGACATCAGCTCCATTCCTCAGGATGCAGCCACTGTGCCCAACTCCGTGGCCCCCCAGGCTCTCACAGGTATGTAGTCCAAGATCCCTGACTTTCACTTGAGCTAGAGACAGCTCCTACATACTAACCACTGAGTGCTCACCACCCAGCCATTATGCAGGACACTAGGTCAGTAGTGGCTGAGAAGTCCAAATAATAGGATTCCACTGGATGCTAGCAGGCAATTGGACCCTTGTCATCTGATGCTGGCAAATTATTTTTAGTACAACTGGAAAGAGAACACATCCTAAGCTTTCTCTTCCATCTCCCCTGTGCAGCAATTATGTCCACCATATTGATTTACAATCTCTAGAAAGGGAAAATATGACCTGTAAGTCATGGCCAGTCACTCAGAAAAGACCTGAAGGTCTCTCGTTACCTAAATGAACTTGGAGAACCTTGTCAAGTGAACAATAGGGTTTGGGAAGGTTTTCCTACTTTTCTTGCATGATTCATGCAACAGCTTATGACAGATGTGTAAGAAATTTGTCTAAATGCTGTTGCTTTTTTTTTGTGTATGTATGTATTTGCAGTTTGCATTTACGTCAACAAGCAGGCGAACACGGGGCCATATCTAGATCGGAAGAAGGTGCAGCAGTTGCCTGACCACTTTGGGCCCGAGAGGCCCTCCACCGTGCTGCAGCAGGCTGTGCAGGTGTGCATCGACTGTGCACACCAGCAGAAGTCTGTTTTCTCATTGGTCAAGCAAGGCTATGGAGGAGAGATGGTCTCAGGTAAGGATGCAGTTATAGAAAACTTGATGTCCAGTGAAACAAGATCATTTTTGCCGTGAAATCCACTAACAGCCCTTTCAGACAATCAGAAAAAGGAAGAAGGAGACCTCCAAATGGCAAACCAGGGGGGAAACAATGGAAATGGAGGTAGACAATGGCCACTCAAAAGTGATTATTAAACACACTAACTTTATTGAGGGATCCAACTCAGCTGAATCAGTGGGAAGCTGTGCATCAAAGACCCCTGATGCAGGCGAGTTTTGCTGAAACTCAGCTGAGTCGGGTTCCTCAATAAAGTTATCGTGTTGAACAATCATCCTTGAATAGCCATTGTGTACCACCAGCCCTTTCAGACAATCCAGTCCAAAATCTGATGATACCTGGTAAGCCCTCATTTTTAGGTCCAGGAGAAAAATAACCTGTGTAGATTGTATTTTCAACTCAAAACTCACTATTTCCCATGAAGCAAAGCACCTGCAGAAGAACCAAGTGCAAACATCCAAGTACCTGTGACAAGTCTGAAAGTGAAAAAAGCACACATTTCCTCTTTAACGACTGGTGCAAAGGCTGTTGGCATGAATAAATCCTCATTGAAGAAGTTAAAAGAGCTGCTAACGAAAAATGTGCAGGAGAGATGTTGAGCTCACAGCAGAAATGTGAAGCGCAGGATAAAAGAGAGCTTAAAAGATCCAATGACGTAGAGCATCGGCAATCACGTTAGTGTAGTTTCAGAAATCAGCTAAGCAGAGAACTCTACAGTGTCGGAGGAAAAGTGCTACCAGCTGCGCATGTTAGGATGTACCCAAAACTGAGCCCCATAGTACAGGCTGTCTGATGTTTCGGTCAAAGACCTATCTCAGGAGTTGAAAGAGCAATGCCTGATGGAGGAGAGAATGGGAGATGTTCTTATGTTGTTGTGTTAAGTGCCGTCGAGTTGGTGTCAACTCATGGCAACCCTTTGGAATGTTGACCTAAACTGTGTTCGCTCGTCAGATGTTCTTATATTTTTTTCTTTCTTTATAACCTCTGTAGCTAAACAATATCTCTGGTTCTTTCGGGGATGAAGCAGAGTCAGACTGGGCATCCAGTGTCAGTGACACTCTGTTTTGAAGTCTGAAATCATTCCAAAGTAGTATGTAAGTTGGGGGCCCTCCCTACTAGCATTGCTGAAGGCTCGCTGTTCAGTACACTACTAAAGAAGATGAAGAGCTGGAAGCCATAATGGGGATGAACCTATTAGCCTGGTTTGGATAAAGCCCAGATCTGTTTGGAAGCAATGGGAGAAAGTGAATAACAGTGTAATGGACTTGGCTCCAGTGGTAGACCCAATTTCTGAAGGGAAGCAGTAGGAAGAAAACCCAACCTGACTCCAGCATATCCATGTGAACATGAAGTTGCCCATCACTCCAGTCAAAAGTCTCTGCCCACCAGCCAATGCCATTTTTCAGGTTAGGCTAAGCCTGGCCTGAGTGTTCCCCTGTTGCATTCATGTACACCTAGTTGTGATTTACCGAAGATCAACCTACCTGGAAGCATTGTAGCCAGATGGTGAGCCTACGGAACCATGCACTGCCACAAAGAGTTGTATAAATATTGATCTCTTTGCTTTACTTGGCATTACCCCCTTTCGTTTTTTTTTGGTTCACCCAGCCCACCACTCTTTCTTCACTCAACAGTCTCTCCTTGCACTGTAGACTGCTGGCTTTATTCCCGTATATTTACATTTATTAGCTTGATATACTGCAAAATCTTTGTAAATCTAAGTGGTTTACATCACCAAGCTAAAGAGGGGCAACAGACACAACACAACACAAATGAGAGGACTACACAGGAAAGCACCATAAGGTGGCCTCAGTTGCAGTGTAAGTCAAGTCAACAAAGAAAGACAAGTACCCAAAAGGGTATCTCCAGCTTGCCAATAGGGAAAAGCTGAACTATAAAGGAGACCCACATCAGCAGTAATTGGGAGCCTGAGAAGGCCTGCATAAAGGAATATGGGGGGATAATCAGCGGCGGTGGCGGCTAGTGCTTATAAAGCGGCTAGCCATCGCTGCTGAATTCTAACCCCGGATATTCAATGCCGGGGCCATATCTAGCCACCAGCATTGAAAATCCAGGTTGCCACAGATTCTGGAAGCTAATCAGGCAGCAACAATATTGAGCCGCTACCCGGTTAGTTTCCAGGAGTAAAGTTAGGCCAGCTTCTGCAGTGCCTGACTTTACCCACTTGTCACTAACTGGACAGTGGCTCTATATGGCTGCTGCCCGGTTAGCGAAGGGTGCTCCGACATGCTCTGATGCTAACCGCTTAGCACCGGGAGTGTAGCAGAACCAGCTACGGATCTCCAGCAGCACTACAGCGTTAGTGCCACTGATCCCGTCTGCAAACTGTGGCAATGCCTTTGAATATCCCTCCCTTTTGTTTTTAACAAAGATTTAAAGTGCTTAAAGGAAGACTGATGTCAGGAGAGAGACTATTCCATAAAAAGGGGACCAGGGCAGTGAAGTAAGATCCAGACCGTGAAGTAACCGAGAATGCTCACTCTCTGCTTGCTAAAGTTACAGGCTGGGCAGCAGAAGATAACTGCGACCATGCAGTCCATCACAACACAACGCTGTGGATGTTTGCGTACATGACACCAGCCACATTACAAACGCCTGAGAAAGGACAGTTTAAGAGCTGAAAGTGCCAACGTTATATTCTCAAGACAATTACCAAGATTGACAATTGAAGTGCAGCTTGCTTTCAAGAATACAGTAGGTGACAGGGGGCTTAATTGTTTTATTTCAGTTGCTGGACAAGACAACAGGGAGAGGGGAGGTTGAATCGTAATTATAGGCCGGCACTTGGAAAAATGATCACTTTGGTAGGCAGGCAGAGAATGGTCCCATGGTGTCATCCGTCGCCGTTATTAATCATTCAAAACAAACCAAAGGATATTTTCGGTTGTTGCTGCTGGTTGCCAAAAGCTTATTTGGTGTGGAGATACTCATAATTCGATTGGACACTTATAGACATTAAATAATATGCAGATGAACATTGGGTGATGTCGTGTTAGATTACGATGGAATTTCTTCAAAAAGATCTGGAAATTTCACTGGCAGCCTACTGCGGTGACGAGTTAAAATATTGCACTCAGATTTTCTCGCCACTGTTTTGTTTGAATATTACTGTCCAAATTGCAGTTTTTTAGGACCTGGGATTCAGGACTGATAAAAATGCCGTCAGAGAAAGTTACGGCAATATTATTTCTTTATTTGCAAGCTTTTATAGGCCACTTTTCTTGCAGTCAAAGCAGTTTACAATTAAGCATAACCATCTTACGTAGCATATTTAAAGAGGTAACATCCAAACTTCTTAAATCTTACATTACCTATATTAACCGAGTTCAGCTTATGAGTAATCACAATGACAGAAACTGTCCGTTATGTGGCGCCATTGATTAGGCTTTCCTGGGTTACGTTTTGTTTGCAAAGTATTCTTTAAATAATTGGGTTTTTAGTTCCTTATGAAATGCTGTAAGATCTGAAATGGCTCTTAGCTTTTCAGGGAGACATTCCAGTGTCCTGGCGCATGTAGTGAGAACCAGGGCCAGTGCTATCATTAGGTGAACTAGGTGGTCGCCTAGGGCTCCGGCTCTCTGGGAGCCCTCACTGCCGCCCCCCTCCGGAGTCTGCAGCGATGGCAAAACCCCTCAAACCACGATGCAGTGCTTATTAAAACTCCCAGCGCTGTATCGCGGGTTCCTACCCTTCACAATGTGACGTTTCTGACCCCCCTGTTGGAAACCGATGTCCTGGCTTGATGGACCTTGGTCTGACCCAATATGGCATTTCTTATGTTCCCTCCAAAACTGAAAGTGGCAACAAACAGGGGTGGAAACGGCATATTATGCAGAGTAGGAAACCACGACGCAGCATCACAGTTTGAGGGATATTGCCGTTACTGCAGGCACTGGAGAGGGGTGGTAGCAGTGGCAATGTTGGTGGGGGGGGGGGGCAGCAAGATGGAGGACCTGCCTTGGGCGCATCCAACCCTTGCTCCAGCCCTGTTGAGAAGACCCGTGAGCCTGCAGTTTGGCTGTGTTAAGTTTTTTTCTAACGGTATGGCAAAGGTATTCTGTGTACAACTTTGCCTGGCTCTGTTGCCTGGCGACTTGTGCAAGATGGACTGTAGATAAGGGAAGATAGATTGTGTGAGCTTTTGAAAGTGATTATCAAGACTTTGTATTTGATTCAGCATAGGACAGGAGGCCAGTGCAGTTGTTTTAGGATGGGTGGAATGTGATTAACTCTTGAAGCTCCATGAAGGATTTGGCAACTGTGTACTGAGCCATTTGTATGGTGTGTAAGGCATATTTTGGAATTCCTTGGTAAATCAAGTTGCAGTAGTCCAGGTGTGGGAATATCATGGCCTGGAACACAGTGGGGAAATCATTTGCTTTGAGTAGTGGGCACAAGTGCTGGAGAATCCTTATTTTGTGGTATATAATTCTGGTGGTTTGGTGATGTACAGTACTAAAAAATAAATTCCCCCAGTATCATCCAGAACATTTTAAATCTTCTGTTGGCAAAGCCCAGGATAGTGGGCAAGGATTTTGCGGACACTTGTGGATTGAAATATTTTAGCCAATCTGTAGCATCCTGAGCAGGGGACGGCACGGCAAAGGACCCAGCTTCAGAGTCACTGATTGCCACTGACCAGATGTTTCCAGAGGTGCGGATAATGCACTCAGTTTTCCTTGAGTGAAGGTGAAAGGGGGAGAAAGTTGAGAAGAGACGAGATAGTTGGGAAAACTTTCAAAGATGCGTAGTTACACACATTGCTCATGAGAAACATGCAATTGGAGGGAATCTCGTGCTCTTATATAAAGAGCCCTCCTCTCAGAGCAGTGATCAGCATAGGGAGGATCCAGGACCCAACCAGCGGACCACTAGGGTTCTCCAGGCCTCACCAGTAAAGATGTGAAGGGAGACCTGGCACGGCAGGAACTGGAGCCTGGTGAGGATGACTGAGGCCAAAGGAGGTTGCTGCGCAATGGAGGTAGTGATTAAAGTTGATGAAGTTGTGAGTTGCTGTGGTGTAGAAATGTTAATTGAAGTCATTGGTGGTGGTGGTGGTGGTGGGGGGGGAACTAGAGGTTGTAGAGCAGCAACTTTCAACCGCTGTGCCATGGTACTTTGATGTGCTGCAAATGGTCCGCTGGTGTGCAGGGGGAGTTTGGGGGGAGACCATTTATTAGTAGGGTCATTAGGGGAGTTTGAGGGAAGGTAGAACCAGTGTCTTTCTTCAATCAGAAGTTGTTTGGATCGGGTGTGTTATTCTATGTATTTCCCGTCACTTGATGTATTTTTCTTGAACTGGGTGAGAGGTCCATTTGTGTTAAGTGTATGTGAGTCAGCAGAATTAACTGTTGCAGAAGAAGAAGAGCTGACGGAAATCAGAAATAATAGAGGACTGAAACACTCATCAACAGAAATGGCCTCGTTCTCGTTGTCTCTTCAAGAGAAATACACCATTATCACAAAGATGGCAATTAAAACATTTCTTCCTTTCTCAATGTCTTATCTGTGTGAAATTGGTTTCTCTGCTATGAACACAATGAAGAGTACGAACAGGTCACAGCTTAAAACATTGTAAGAGGATTTGAGGCTTCGCTTGTCAACCATCTTCCCTCGGACAAGTGACTTCATGAAACATCACCAAGCACAGATTTCCCACTGATTTATTTTTTTTTAAATAGCACAATGATTAAAATTTTAATTATTGAACTTTAAACACAATCGTAATACTCGTTTTTTAAATGATAGAATATATCCTTAAAATGCTGATGGTGTGCCTTGACAATTTTAGCGCCTTGTCAGTGTGCCATGAGATGAAAAAGGTTGGAAATCTCCGTTGTAGAAGATAATTAAGCCCAAAAGGGGGGGGGGGGTCACTGGGAAAAATAGGGCAAGGGAGTGCTGCTGGAGGAAGGAAGAGTAATTGAGGTCAAGGGAAGGGGTTGTTGGGGGGCAGATTAATTGAAGCCAGTGAAGAGGTTGTTGCAGAGATTTCTACTCTGCACACAGAGTTGTAAAATCTCATGCTTTGGCCTTCAATTTTACTCAATGGGGTGGTAAATCTCACACTTTGGGACAGGTCACCCTTGGCTTCTCTAAACTTTCACTTTTATGTATATTTATATAGTTTCAACCAGCTAGACAGTACTGTATAATGTTGGTCATGAAATTGCAATGTCCCGTCCTAGAAGGGCGTAGAGTTGTAAAGGTGCCAGTAGAAATGAGGATGGGTTCTGGTCTTCGTACATCACCTTCCTTACTCTACCACAGACATTTCAGCTAGAAAAAGTTGCAGGTCTAGTTTGAGTCTAGTCTGGAGCCCTCAGAGTAAAGAACGTGGCAGCCAGGGTGCCGAGTTTTTGGAAACACTCCCTTTTGCAGTGCTCATCTGAACAATCAGTGATGTAAGCCCCCTCCACCTCCTACCTTTTACAAGGGAGTGGGACATGCTGGTATCTTTGCTGCAGTGGAGTGACAATGTTCCAGGTGTGATGGGCTGCCGGCTTAAGTCCTTCTTACATCTAGAGCTCTTTGTCATATCCTGTGGACACTTATTTGGAAGGATGAGTGGCATTGTAACTTTGTTTCGCAGTATGACCAACCCTCCTTCAGCTATCTCATTTTGCAGACTGCCTGCTATAAGTCCACACCGACTCTGCTCATTTTGACTTTGGTGGTCCGCACTTAACTGCCGTTGCTGTTGTTTTTTTTTTCCAGTGTCGGCCTCTTTCGACGGGAAGCAGCATCTCCTGAGCCTGCCTGTTGTTAACAGCATCGGTTACGTCCTGCGTTTCCTCAAGAAGCTTTGCCGTAGCCTTCTCTGCGGCAATCTCTTCAGCAACCAGCCCTTTGTTCAGTACAGTGCCCCAGTGGACAACCCCCAGCAGTACGAGAATGACAGGATGGAGTCAGGTAGGCCTCAGTGACTAGCATGCCTTAAAGGGGAAGCAACTCAGCATGGAGCACTATCCTTCTCCTTGTGAGTGTGTGTGTGTGTGTGTGTGTCTGGCTGTCTGTCTTTTGCTTGCACATGTGTGAATATTTGTGTTTTGTGTATGTATATCTGTGTTGACCCTGTGCGTATCTGTGACCGAGAGAATCAAGGAGAGGAAGAAGGCAGTCTGAAAGGAGCGATTCCTGAACTGCTATTTTTCAGTGTATCAAAGTTTCTATGTTGTAGAATCTGGGACTGCTTCTCCCATAGAAATGCATTGCACCATTTTTGGGAGAGTATTTTTATTTATTTATTTAAAAGGATTTATATACCGCTTTGTCCTGAAATCAAAGTGGTTTACATTTCTTTGGAATCCCCTGTCCAATCTGGCCCTTTTTTGAACTTGATTTCACCAATAGTAGGAACATAAGATATTATACAATCACTTATGGTCTTCTTCCTGAGTAAATATGCCTATTCAATGAATTGTATGTACTCAGTTATATAAAGTGAAACCTCATTACTTGAGGTATGGTGATTCTATTTTATCTTATCTGAGGTCTCAGACATCAAGCACGATCTTTCTGGGGTTAATGTCCTCCCAGTATTTGTGCCAAATTTTGCATCAATGACCTCTTTATATATCATCTACTAAGACACAATGTCATACGTACCTAGCTGTATCCCCAAAAGACACAGGTACCACAATGCTTCTTTTGGGTCAAGCAGTGATATCCTGGGTCCCTTTTAATAATGGTTTATGGACCTTTACTCCAGGAACTTCCCCAACCTTTTTTAAACCCAGCTACACTAACGGCTTCTACTACATCTTCCAGTAACAAACTCCAGAGTTTGATTACACGTTGAGTGAAAAAATATTTTCTCTTATTAGTCTTAAATAGTTTACCCTGTAGCTTCATTGCATGTCTCCTAGTCTTTCTATATTCTGATGATTTAAACAATCGATCTACATTTACCCGTTCTACTCCATTCATTAATTTATAGACCCCTATTGTATCTCCCCTCAGCCGTCTCTATCCAGGTTGAAGAGTCCTAACCTCTTTAGCCTCTCTTCATAGGGGTATCCTTCCATCCCCTTTACCATTTTGGTGGCTCTTCTCTGTACCTTTTCTAATAACCCTATATCTTTTTTACGATACGGCAACCAAAATTGCACACAATATTTAAGGTGCGGTCACACCATGGAACAATACAGAGGTATTATAATATCCTTTGTTTTATTTTCCTTTCCTTTCCTAATGATACCTAGAATTCTATTTGCTCTCTTGGTCACCGCTGCACACTGGGTGGCGTGTTTTAACATGTTATCCACAATGGTGCCTAAATCTTTTTTCTGGGTGGTGGTTCCTAATGTGGAACCTTGCATCATGTAACCATAGTTTGGCTTGCTCTTTCCTAGGTGCATAACTTTGCACTTGTCCACATTAACTTTCATCTGCCATTTGGATGCCCAGTCTTCATATTTATCAAGATCCTCTTGCAATTTTCCACAGTCTTCATAGGTTTTAACAACTTTAAGTAGTTTTGTGTCATCTGTAAATTTGATAACGTCACTCGTTATTCCCATTTCCAGGTCATTTATGAATATGTTAAAAAGCAGCAGACCCAGCACAGATCCCTGGGGTACTCCACTATTCAACTTTCTCCATTGGGAAAATTGGCCATTTAGCCCTACCCTCTGCTTTCTATCTTTTAGCCAGTTCTTGATCCACAATAGTACACCACCTCCTATCCCATGACTTTTTAGTTTTTCCAAAAGTCTCTGATGAGTGACCTTGTCAAAGGCTTTCTGAAAGTCCAGATACACTATATCAACCGACTCACCTTTATCTACCTGTTTATTCACACCTTCAAAAACACACAACAGGTAAGTAAGACAAGATCTTCCTTGTCTAAAACCATGTTGGCTGTCTCCCATTAAGCCATGACTATCTACATGTTCAGTAATTTTGTTCTTTATGATGGTTTCTACCATTTTACCTGGTACTGACGTTAGGCTCACTGGTCTGTAGTTTCCCGGATCCCCCCGGAAGCCTTTTTAAAAATTGGCGTTATATTGGCCGTCCTCCAATCTTCAGATATTACAGATGATTTTAATGATAGTTCACAGATTACTCATAGCAGGTCTTCAGTCTCATATTTTAGTTCTTTCAATACCCTTGGATGTATACCATCCAGTCCAGGTGATTTGCTACTCTTCAATTTATCAAATGGTTGTAATACATCTTCCTGGTGTATTGATATTTATTTCAATTCTTCTGCAGTATCACCTTTAAATACCTCTTCAGTCATGGGTAACATCCCTACATCTTCCTCAGTAAAGACTGAAGCAAAGAATTCATTCAGTCTCTCCGCTATGGCCTTGTGCCCTCTTAGTGCCCCTTATGCCCCTCTATCATCTAATGGTCCAACTTACTCTCAAGGTTTTTTCTACGAATGTACTTGAAAAAGTCTTTATTATGTGTTTTTGCTTCCACAGCAAGCTTCTCAAATTCTCCCTTTGCCTGCCGTATCAATACCTTGCATCTAACATGCCAGTGCTTGTGTTGTTTCCAGTTTTCGTCATTTGGCTCCTTCTTCCATTTCCTGAAAGATGCTTTTTTGGTGGCAACAACCTCTCTCACCTCACCTTTAAACCATGCTGTCAGTTTTTTGGACTTTCTTCCACTTTTCTTAAAGCATGGAATACAGCTAGTCTGGGCTTCCAAGATAGTATGTTTAAACAACACTCAAGCTTGATGTAAGTCTTTAACCTTTGCAACTGCTCCTTTTAGTTTTTTCTTAACTATTTCACTCATTTTATCATTGTCTCCCTTTCGAAAGTTAAAAGGTAGTACTGTGGATTTCCTTACCACCCCTCCTCCATTAATTAAATCAAACGCGATGATGCTATGATCACTATTGCCAAGTGGACCCAACACCCTTATCTCTTGCACCTGATCTGATGTTCCACTAAGGACCAAATGGCTTCCCCTCTGGTTGGTTCATGAACCAGCTGCTCTAAGAAGCAGTCATTTATTTCATCTAGAAACTTTAGCTCCCTAGCATGTCCTGCCATGTCACTGATCCAGTAAATACCGGGGTAATTGAAATCACCCATTATTATTTCTGTGCTGTAACCTTTGTTAGCTTCCCTGATTTCTTTCAGCATTTCATCATCCGTTTGTTCATTCTGTCCTGGGGGTCGATAGTGCAGCCCCACTGCCATTGCCTTCCCCTTTTTACATGGAATTTTAATTCATAGAGATTCTATAGCAAATTTTGTTTCCTGCAAAACTTTAATCCTTTGTGACTCAATGCCCTCTCTAACATAGAGCGCAACCCCTCCACCAATTTGATCAGCTCTATCATTATGATATAGTTTGTACCCAGGTATCACAGTGTCCCACTGGTTGTCCTCCTTCCACCATGTCTCTGAGAAACCAATCATATCTAACCTCTCAGTTAGTGCTATATATTCTTACTCTCCCATATTATTTTTTAGGCTTCTGTCATTTGTATACAAGCATTTTAGGATCTGTATTTTATTCATATTAATCTGGCTATTGGTAGGCAGGGGTTATTTGGAATCTTTAAGCTGTCTCTTCTCCGTACTCAAGGGCATTTGGGCTACTTTTGTCTTTATTGGAACCTCTCTGCTGATATGCCATAACTTCATTTTTTTGGTAGTATCCTTCAAGAATGCATAGTTCCGAATCATGCACTCTGGGGCGACTGTCGGCTCTCCCCTATTTTCTAGTTTAAAAGCTGCTCTACCTCCTTTTTAAAGGATAATGCCAGCAGCCTGGTTCCATCCTGGTTAAGGTGAAGGCCATCCCTTCGGAAAAGCCCCTCCTTTCCCCAGAATGTTCCCCAGTTCCTACCAAATCCAAACCCCTCATCCTTGCACTATCATCTCATCCATGCATGGAGACTCTGGAGCTCTGCCTGCCTTTTGGGTCCTGCGCATGAAATGGGAAGCATTTCGGAGAATGTTACCCTGGAAGTTCTGGATTTCAACATCCTACCTAAAAGCTTAATTTTAGCCTCCAGAACCTCCCTACCACATTTTCCTATGTCATTGGTACCGACATGTACCAAGACAGCAGACTCCTGCCCATCACTATCTAAGACCTTGTCTAGATGGGGTGTGAGGTCCGCTACCTTCGCACCAGGCAGGCATGTTACCAGGTGATCCTCACGTCCACCAGCCACCCAGCTATCTACATGCCTAATGATAGAATCACCAACTATAACGGCTGTTCTAATCCTTTCCTCATGGGCACATGGCCCTGAAGAAACTTCCTCGGTGCAAGAGGGTTTTACATCACCTGGAGGACAGGTCTTAGCTACAGGATGCTACACCAGGGTGATGCTCTCCTGTCATGTGACCTCTCTCCTCCATGGGATGCTGCCAGACTGGAGGTAGGACTTCAGTACTATATCCCTGTAGGTCTCGTTTATGTACCTCTCTGTCTTCCTTATGTCCTCCAAGTCTGCTACTCTAGTCTCCAGTGATCAAACTCATTCTTTGATAGCAAAGAGCTCCTTGCACCTAGTGCACACGTAAGACCCCTCACCAACTGGGAGAAAATCATACATGTGACATTCAGTGCAAAAGACTGGAAAACCCCCATCTTGCTGCTGGACTGCTGTCTGCATATTAGTTTTAAGATTGTGTTTAGGTACTTAAGTTCTTTACCTACTAAGGGTTGATAGGGATACTTATACTAACAAAACTACACCTAATACGTTTAATGTACTTTTTTCACCTGAAACTTAATTAACCTCAGGTCGTTAATGTATGCCTGATGAGGATAAACAGCTGCATCTGAGTGTGAGTATGGCACCTCCTTTCTTTTAAGAGGTTTAAGCACCTATAAAGATATGATTATCACAGGGGTGAGTGGCTGTTGGGGAGAGAGGGAACTATGTTCCCTGTAAAATAGTTATCTCCAAGTTATAATGCCCTGTTCAATGTAATTTCAGTTTGTTCAATGTAAACCGCACTGATGCAGAATAGTGCGGTATATACGAGAATGTAAATAAATAAAATAAAGAAAGAAAGAAGACCTATGAAAAGCTGGCTGCTACACAGGGTGCTTCCTGTGCTTCTAGGGTAATCTGTGATCAATTTCCAGGGGGAGTCCCACAGCCCTTGCTTGGATAGAGGGAGTCTTGAGTTCTAAATTTAACCAGAAAGCTCTTTGCTGTGTGTTAAATTTAAACTGAAAGCTCTTTGCTGCTACTAGGCCCTGATTGATTTAACAAATACACTGGGTTCACAGATTGCTTAAGCTGTATACAGGGTGGCCCAAAAAAAGTGAGAACATCTTATAAATTAAAAGCTTAAATAGTTTACTTATTTACCTTTTTTAGCTATATAACGTCTTTATTTTGACAATTTCCAGTCGCCATCTTTTTTTTTTAAATTTGTCAATCGTTTACATCTGTCTTTTTGAATTTTTAAATAACTTATATGCTACGAGATGTTCTCACTTTTTTTGGGCCACCCTGTATAGTTACTTGAAAGAGTTGCCAAACAGACCTGGTCAGCGCATTATTTCGTGACCGCTGCTCAGCCTGTACATAGTTACCCTAGTTAGTCCCAAGTTTCAACACCTGTTTATTGTAAGTACAGTGCAGGTCGACCTGCCCTGTACAAATTATTGTTGACTGTAAACCGCACTGATTCTAAAGAGCACGGTATAGAAAAACATTAAATAAATAAATAAATATCTGATCCGTTTAAGGCAATGTTCCCTCTAATTTCCTGTAGGCTGTGTGCGCATAAAATATCAGCTGTGTGCAGCTTTTGAAGGAAGGTTAAATTTTTGTGCGCCACATAACGACACTCGAAGTTATATACTTTAAAATTTGACTACACGTCAGAATACAGTATGTACACCACATTGATTTTAATCAAATTAAATGAAAATAGACGATTACTAAAGGAAGCGGGAAATTCCTAGTAATTACAAGCATAACTTTTAAATTTTAAGACGTCTGTGTTGTTTTCTATCAGAATCAGAGCCGTAATTTTTGTGCGCTCTGTTGTAAAGTATGTGCGCTCACTCGGCGAGGTGTGTGCGCGTGCACATGCGCACAGCTTAGAGGGAACAGTGGTTGAAGGGATGCTGAACTTTTCCCAGATATTGTCGGGTATGTCTGTACAGCGCTGCATGCATGGCGCTATATAAGTGCTTAATAGTGTAGTAGTAGTAGGTTAGTGGAGGTTTGTAGGTGATGTCCGTTGTCATCTGGGGAGAGGCGGTGAACTTGGCCTGTAGCTAGTCTGTGAATGTCTGTGGATCTATTTGATCAGCCTTCTCATGGTTAGGCTCGTTGGTGAGGGTTTTTACAATATTAAATAGTTCTCTAGGTTTGTTGGCGGATTTGATAATTAGGTTGGTGTGGTATTCCCTTTTCTTTTGATTGATGAGGTTGTTGTATTCTCTTTGCTTTGACTGGTATAAGTCCTGTGTTGTAGGAGATTTGGTGCATCTCCAGCGACGTTCTATCTGTCTTAGGTCTCTTTTTGTGTATCGTATTTCCTTTAAGTACCAGGGGATGTACCTGTTTTTCTGAGTACTGGAGTCAGTGGCTCTGGCAGCAGATGTGATGGTACTGTTCCAGTTTTCAAATTGTTCGTTTATGTCCTCTGTATTTGTGAGCAGGTGGGGTATGGTGTCTTGAAGAAAAGTATCCTTGTTGAAGCTTTTAAATCTCCTCCGTGTGACTGTCTTCTCTTGGTGAACGTTGTGGTCTGTCAACTGTAAATTGATTTTTATTATGTGGTGGTCTGACCAGGCCACTGGTGTGATCGATGGTCTTGTGATGATGTCTTTTTCAATGAGGTTGTTTGGGGCGAAGATGAGGTCGTGGGATGATCCGTGCTTGTGTGTGGGGGCGGTAATGATTTGGGAGTATTGAAGGAATCCATCGCTGCCAGAAAAGCTTCAGTATCTTTGGATGTTGCGGATTTGAGGTTAAAGTCCCCAAGCACCAGCAGGGGTTTGTGGAGATTGTTGACTGCACAAACCGATTCCAGTATAGATGATAGTTCGTCTGGGGGAGAGTTTGGAGCTCTGTCTGTGAGGCATAGGGCTAGTTGCCTGTTCTCGAAGACGATTGTATTGCATTGACATGTATCTGTGGTGGCTCGGCATTTGAGCTTTAGCTTGTTCCTTGTGATGATCAGTACTCCTCCTCCTTTCCTTTCCTGTATTGTCGAGTGCAGTTGAAGGCTGTGTGAGTACGGGCACTAGCTGGTTGAGGAGTACATTGTCAGTGGGAGTGAGCCATGTTTCGGTGATGCATAGGATGTCCGGCTGCTGGGCTTCTATGTGGTCTGCTAAGGTATTGATTTTATTTCTTATCGATCTGGCGTTGATGAGTTGATGAGTTCAATGGAGATTGGCAGATGTTCCTTGGGTGCTCCTGGTGCTTTGTGTGAGTGGGTGTTATGTTTGGCTTTTTTGCATCCACACTGTTTGTGGTGCTTGTGTGGGTGTTGTGTGGTGTTGTGGACGGTAGTGTACAGATTGTGTGGCAGTGGAGGGTACCACCGGGTGTTGGTGGGTATGTAGTGGGTGGTTGCATGATGACTGCTTCTTGGAGCAGCTGGTTCATGAACCGACCAGAGGGGAAGCCATACTGGACCTAGTCCTTAGTGGAACGCCAGATCTGGTGCAAGAAATAAGGGAGCTGGGACCACTTGGCAATAGTGATCATAGTATGATCATGTTTGATTTAATTAGTGGAGGACAGATAGTAAAGGCATCCACAGTACTACCTTTTAACTTTCAAAAGGGAGACTATGATAGAATGAGGAATATAGTTAGGAAAAAACTAAATGAGCGGTTCCAAAGATTAAAGACTTACAGCAAGCTTGGGTGTTATTTAAAAATACTATCCTCGAAGCCCAGACCAGCTGTATTCCACGCATTAAGAAAAGTGGAAAAAAGTCCAAAAAGCTGCCAGCATGGTTTAAAGGTGAGGTCAGAGAGGCTGTTGCTGCCAAAAAAGCAACCTTCAGGAAATGGAAAAAAGAGCCAAATGATGAAAACTGGAAACAGCACAAGCACTGGCAAGTTAAATGCAAAGCATTGATAAGGCAGGCAAAGCGGGAATTTGAGAAGAAACTTGCTATGGAAACAAAAACACGAAATAAAGACTTTTTCAAGTACATTCGTAGCAAAAGGCCTGTGAGAGAGTCAGTTGGACCATTAGATGATAGAGGGGTAAAAGGGGCAGTAAGAGGAAACAAGGTTATAGCAGAGAGACTGAATGAATTCTTTGCTTCGGTCTTTACTGAGGAAGATGTAGGGATGTTACCCAAGACTGAAGTGGTATTTAAAGGTGATACTGCAGAGGAATTGAGAGAAATATCGCTACACCGGGAAGATATATTACAATTATTTGATAAACTGAATAGTAGCAAATCACCTGGACCGGATGGTATACATCCCAGAGTGTTGAAAGAACTGAAATATGAGATTGCAGACCTGCTATTGGTAATCTGTGAACTTTCATTAAAATCATCTGTAATACCTGAAGATTGGAGGGTCGCCAACGTAACACCAATTTTTAAAAAGGGTTCCAGGGTGACCCAGGAAATTACAGACCAGTGAGCCTGACGTCAGTACCAGGGAAAATGGTAGAAACCATCATAAAGAACAAAATTACACAGCATGTAGATAGTCATGGCCTAATGGGAGACAGCCAACATGGCTTTAGACAAGGAAGATCTTGTCTTACTAATCTGATATGTTTTTTTGAAGGTGTGCATAAACAGGTAGACAAAGGTGAGTCGGTTGATATAGTGTATCTGGACTTTCAGAAAGCTTTTGACAAAGTCCCCCATCAGAGACTTTTGGCGAAGCTAAAAAGTCATGGGATAGGAGGCAGTGTACTATTGTGGATCGGGAACTGGTTAAAAGATAGAAAGCAGAGGGTAGGGCTAAATGGCCAATATTCCCAATGGAAAAAGGTGAATAGTGGAGTACCCCAGGGATCTGTACTGGGTCCGCTGCTTTTTGACATATTCATAAATGACTTGGAAAAGGGAATAACTAGTGAGGTTATCAAATTTGCAGATGACACAAAACTGTTTAAAGTTGTTAAAACCCAAGAGGATTGTGGAAAACTGCAGGAGGATCTGGATAAATTGGAAGACTGGGCATCCAAATGGCAGATGAAATTTAATGTGGACAAGTGCAAAGTTATGCACCTAGGAAAGAACAACCCACACTATAGTTACACGATGCAAGGCTCCACAGAAACCACCACCCAGGAAAAAGATTTAGGAGTCATCGTGGATAACATGTTAAAACCCTCCGCCCAGTGTGCAGCGGCGGCCAAGAAAGCAAATAGAATGCTAGGTATCATAAGGAAAGGGATGGAGAATAAAACAAAGGATATTATAATGCCTCTGTATCGCTCCATGGTACGACCGCACCTTGAATATTGTGTGCAATTCTGGGCACCGTATCTTAAAAAGGACATAGCGTTATTAGAAGAAGTACAGAGAAGAGCCACCAAATTGGTGAAGGGGATGGAAGGCTACTCCTATGAAGAGAGGCTAAGAAGGTTAGGGCTCTTTAGCCTGGAGAAGAGACGGCTGAGGGGAGATATAAATTAATGAATGGAGTGGAACGGATAAACGTGGATCAATTGTTTATGCTATCAGAGTATAGAAAGACTAGGGGACATGTAATGAAGCTACAGGGTAAACTATTTAAGACAAATAAGAGAAAATATTTTTTCACTCAACGTGTAATCAAACTCTGGAATCTGTTACCGGAGGATGTAGTAAGGGCTGTTAGTATAGCTGGGTTTAAAAAAGGTTTGGACCAGTTCCTGGAGGAAAGGTCCATAAACCACTATTAAAAAGGGACCCAGGATATCAATGCTTGACCCAGTACAAGCATTGTGGAACTTGTGTCTTTTGGGGATATTGCTAGGTACGTATGACCTAGATTGGCCACTGTTGGAAACAGGATACTGGGCTTGATGGACCTCGGTCTGACACAGTATGGCATGTCTTACATTCTTATGTTCTTATGTTCTTTTTTTTTTTAATTCTTTATTTATAAGATTTTAAAAGATTACAAGGAAAATATCACCATAACAGTATAACAATACCATTATTAGGAAATACAAGGTAACAATTAGTCCACATTAAGGAGCACACTATACAAAAAAAACAGTACTAACAAACTACCAACTGGACCTGGAATACAATCATAAGCTCAATATACTTTGTCAGAAGAATCAGAAATAAATTCCATTATTTGTCTTTAAGAAAATTCTGCAAGTGCTCCACCTCAGAAAACACAAAACGATTACCTTGATATATCACCTGGCATTTACAGGGAAACCTAAGATGGAACGAAGCTCCCAAGGACACCACTTGCGATCGCAACTGCAAGAAGGCTTTGCGTCGCACTTGTGTAGTCCTAGAAACATCGGGAAATATTTGAATAGGCTGACCACAGAATTTCACAGATTTATGCTTAAAATACAACCTCAAAACTCTCTCCTTATCTGTGTGTAATACAAAAGTAACTAATAATGTATCCCTGGTAGAAATTTCATCCGAGGATGATTCCAAAAACTTTGAAACATCTAGTGTAGAAGAAACAACTTGTTGATAAGGTAAATCCCCCACCTGATCTACATCTCTTATCACCCTCCCTTTAGGGACATAGTAAATTTGAGAGATCAACATATCACTCCCATCATTAATTAATAGAATATCCTTAAGGTACTTATGAAACAAAATTAAAGGGGATAAATAATGAGTTTTAGGAAAATTTAACAATCGAAGATTCTTAGAACGCATTAAATTTTCCAGCATTTCATCCTGTTGATGCAAAGAGGAAAAATCTTGAATAAATTTAGCTGAAACAGCTTGATGAGAGGCCAATTGATCAGTATGCAAATTGACCCCTCTTTCCAATTCCACCAAACAAGCATCATGGTCAGCTTAGTAACCGTTTCTCTAGTAAATGTAGCAACCTTCTGTAGTGACACACCCAAAGCCACCTCCATACGAGATAACATTACCCAAACATCTTTAATAGAAACATCAGATGGAGGGGACAAGGGCTGCCCCATAGAAGGGAAAGAAACAACAGACGGAAGTGGAGGAGGAAATACTCCCGAGGCAGGTTCCAGCTGTAAAAAGGAACCAGGAAGCACATCACAGCCAGCTCCCTCTATCTGCTTAACATCCGACAGAGGGAGCTTATTAGCAACTACATCCAACTCCTGACAGGGCTGAGCTAAACCCAGTATGGGCGAAGGGGTAGAGGAGATAGTACTCACACTTGACATGTTACTCGGGGACGTTGGTAAAAGTCCCCCAGCAGACACAGCAGATTCCACCCGAATGTGAGCATCCATAGGGCCCACCACCTTAACTGCTTTTGTCTGGTCAGGTTGAGGATAGTGCTTTCTTCTCTTTCCCATCCTAAGGAGCCACCCTCGGCACCTCAAGCACCGAAGGGTGAGTAGGAGGATTATTAGGAGGTAGGGGCCGTTCGCCATGACGGAGTTACCTTTTGGGGTCTTTTTGGTTGCTGTCTTTTGGCTGCTTGGGTTTTCTTGCTTCCAAAGATCGGCTCACTAGGACTCGCTTGTCTAGATGGTTGGAGTTTTGTGTTTGGTGGTCTCGGCGTGCTTGCCTCTGTGCCCTGCTGAAGGGCCACGCCAAAGGGCCCTCTGGCAAGGCCCTCAGGTGCGGGCCCACCTGGTGCGGGCGCGCCCGACAGAGGAGCCGTTGATGTGTCCCTCCCACTGCCCCGATTGGGCAGGAGCCTCTGAGCAGGAGGGGGTTGCTTTTGCTCCCACTCAGAGGCTCAGTGTTTTCTCCACCCCCAGGTGTCCCCCTAACAAGTGGCTATGTGCTAACGATAGCGCCTGCTGACAATAGGGTCAGGAAACTATCAGTTGTTCTATCTCCTCTTCCTCTAGAGAACCCCTGGCCTCTCTGTATAACAAATCTCCCTTTAGCACAAAATAGGGAAAGGTTTTCCTACGGGTGTCTCCACTGCCTACTGGAACCCCATCTACTCCCAAGACTCATCCTCTTGCTGGGCCCTCCTGAAGCTCCCTGGGTCTCTCTCTGGTCTCCACTCTGGGAGGGGGACTAGTGTGTTTGGGTCACTACCTCTGGGACCTGAGCTATCCCCAGGGATTTCTTCACTAGGCTTGTCCTCCCTGGACCCCTCTCTTTTTATTATTATTATTATTATTATTATTATTACAGTCTCTTTTATACACCATTGCGGTTTACATGGAACACAGAACATATACGACACAGGGTTCTGCGACGCACTTACACTAAACAGGTGCTTAAAACTTGGCTAACAACTGGGTGAAACTATTTACATATATAATCAAATGTCACATATATCTCCAACCCCAGGTGGAGATATATGTGACATTTGATGTATATATGTAAATAGCCGCACCCAGATTCTGATGGTAGTGTAGCTTCTCCTGGCGACGCTGACTCTGGGATTTAGTAGGCTTTGGGATTCTTGATATACAGATTGGGGTTTTCTAGGGGGAAGACCTTCAGGAAACATTCCTGGTTTGACTTAGCGGAGTCATCAGTTAGCCGGTACCATATTTCACCCGACTCGGGACCCCACAGGTTAAGGCAGGGTATGGAGCCGAGGCCATGTGATTAACCAGCCTGGAATAAGATATAGAGAGCCTTGCTTGGCACTCTGGGAGTTGTAGTTTTTCCCGGCTAGTCAAAAGAACGAGTTGTGGACACGAGGTAAGGCTTAAGACAGTTTTTATTCCCCTTACGGGAGGATTCTTTTGGTGGTAAAAATAAAGGTAGACAGACCCACTTTGGGCACAAAATAAAGAAACAAAAATTGCTTATCTTTAGCTTCTTAATCACTCAACACAAGGGCATTTCAAACAGTACTTCTCAAGCAAACAAAACCTTTTCTTTGCTGCTTCAATACTTAGCACCTTCAAGCAAACAAAACCCTTTCTTTGCTGCTTCAATGCTTATCACGTTTTCACAGCTTGTTCACCGCAGAGAGGAAGTCTCATCAGCTATTGTGAGCGTACAGTCCATATATTCACTAACAGTTTGGTCCCCTTGTACTTCACATTGCATATCCTCAAGTTCTGCTTCTAACAATTCCTCCTTTGCACAGCTAGGAACGTTATTAAACAGTCTCTCCTTATCATATGGAGATTCTCTTTCTCCCTCCGTGAGACTGTGTGTCAGGCTATTACCACATTCACTGGAGTATTTGGCCTGGGAGCCCTTCCAATGCTGATAGCCATAGGGTAAGTTATAACATTCACTTCTCCCTCTATTAGTAGAAATCAGCTTACCTCCTGGCTCTCTCTGATTCAGGCTTCTTGGTGCAGCTGCAGTTACTGGAGTAAAACCAAACGGAAGCTTTCCACGGGCTTTGCCTTTTAACTTTCCCCCAGATATAAAAATATCCTCAGGCAAAAAGACTTTACCTTTTCTGTGCCTGTTATTTGGGTAAGTGGCTTTTCCTGCCTTCCTCAAGCTGGCTTCCACATTGAATTCTCTGTTACCTTCTGGATAACCTTTGCTGAGCTCTGACGTCTCTGTGCACTGCTTGTAATAACAGTCACCTGGGCTCTCTCTCTCTGCCTGGGAATAAAACTTTTCAGCTTTTACAGCTCTCTCACGGCTTCACTCCAACCCGAGCTTTCCCCAGCACGTCTTTGGCTCCTTGAATTCTCAAAGCTGCTTGTTCCTGTGTTCCTTCCTGTTTCCGTTCTCTTCACTCTCTGCACACCTTGCACACTCTGCGCCCCTTGCACCCTCTGCACACCTCTTCTAACTCCACGTGCATTGGGTTTATCTGTGTGTGTGTCAACTCCACCCACTCCCAGCTGGCTTTCATCACCTAATGATCCCTCAGCCTTTCTGCTGCTTGGGCGTGTTTCTGTAGCTCGTGACCCAGTTTGTTTGTGTTGCCTATAGCAACTTCCTGACATGTGCTTCCCTGAAGTGTCAGTGTCAGTTTCATTACTTGCTGTAATGCCTATTTCCATGGGCTCTGCTAGATCCACATTGTGACACATATCACCAAGAAGCTTAAGTAGTCTCAGCCAATCACTACTGGGTATGGAAGCCAGGTTAGCATATGACTTCGGACATGTCATGCCCTGCCGGAGTCTTCAGTGAAACCTGTGCTGTTGGATACTGCCTCTGGTCTCCATGCACACAGGCCAGTGTTATAGTCTTTGCATAACCGATCTGAAATTGCTTTACGGTTCCTTGGCGAATAAAGATCCGCACATTCCCTGAGTCTATCAAGGCCTAGAGACAGATCTATTCCAGCTCCACTGGAATCACAAAGTATGGTGCACCTGGGTGAGGAGTGTCCACAAAAGCACACGTGCGAGAGGTAGTTAGGCTGACATCCATTAGTTCCTCTGTACTCAGGGGACATTTCCGGGCAAAGTGTCCTCCTGGCTCCATACCTAAAACAGGTGAAGGGATCATGGCTGGGCCCATGCCCTCACCTAGGAGGTGACTTCGGAGTTTGAAACATGGGGTCAACATTTGATCTGGCTTCCCCTTCTGTCCTCCCGGACTAATGGGTGATTTCTTCCCCTTCTCACTGTCTGCTCCAATCACTGGTGGTGCTTCATGGTACCCTTCCGCTATTTCCAGGGCACTCTCCAGTGTAAGCTTGGGGTGCTGGCATACCCACTCTTTCATCAGGACAGTCAAGCCCTCTAAAAATTGCTCCAATAGCACAATCTTGGCTATCTTGGGCCCGGTCTTTCCCTCCGGTTGTAGCCACTTCCATGCATGATTCCTTCAGTTGATAGAAGAACTTCCAAGGGCACTCTTCTATGTGGCGTCCTCCCTTTCTGAATTGCTGGCAGTAGGCCTCTGGTGTTCAGCTGGCCCATTCCAGTATGGCAGCCTTGACAGCTGCATATGTAGCTCGCTCATCTGGGTTCGGATTCTGGAATGTAGCCTGACGGATTCTGGAATGTAGCCTGACGCCTATCCGTCAGCAAATTCTCCAAATAAGTAGTCCATGTCTCTTCTGGCCATCCGGGCAGTTCATTCAGCATTCAACAGATTCCTCTTCCACTGTCATTTTAAGTAGCACTTGCGCTGGAGGTTGGAGTGGCAGTCTCTGTAGGGCCTGAACAAGAGATCGTATCTGCTTTTGCTGTTGTTGCTGTCCATCGAGCAGGGCACGTTACAATTGCTGCTGCCCTTCTGCCAGAATCTGGAGGAGCCGCTCCATTCTGGCTTGTCACCGTTCTCTTACTATACAACCACAGCTGACTCTTCTGCAGCTGAGTTAATACTGTAGCATTCCAGCTCCAACAAACCTTTAGCAGTTTCTAGTAGCCAAGGCAAAACTCTACCTGTCCGGCACTAACTAGACTTTTCTTCCATCTCACTAGCTAGGGCAAGGCTGACCCTCTTAGCCCATATAAACATAAAAAAAAATCCTGCCCTGCTGCAGAGAAGCACAGCCCTGGAGGTACATGGATTTTATTTATGTATTTATTTATTTATTTAACAGGTTTTTTTATACCGTCTTTCTACAAGTCAAGACTGTTTACAGGTAACTCAGTGTAGTAACAGGAAACAAGTCAAACAGTAGTGCATGATGCATTGAATATATTGTAACAACTGCTATTAACAAACCCTCCTTAAAGTAGACAAACGATTTACATGTTATCATGCAATAATGTAAATGCTTAGTGCAATAATAATGCTTAGTGCTCAAGGTAAATGTTCTGTGCGTGGAGATGTTGTGCTGGTTAAATGTCGTTAGTTGTTGGGCCATAGTATACTGTGAATAGGAGGGTTTTCAGGGATTTTCTGAAGTCTTGTAGGAGTTGAATGTCTCTTATTTGTGGCGGAGGTGAGTTCCATAGTGCCGGGGCATATAGTGAGAAGGCCCTGTTATTGGTCCTTTGGCTGCATTTAGTTTTTGTCTGCCGGGATATCCAGCATGTTAGACATTCCCTGTCTTATTTATTTATTTATTTAAACGGACTTGGTATACCGCCTTATCATGAAATCAAAGCGGGTGGCACAGCAAACAATCAATGAAGGGTGAGGTGTCATTAGCATGCAGTGGGAGAATTGTCATAGTGTGCTGCGTGAGTGAGTGTGGTCGATTTTGATGTGAGCTGTATACATTGTGCGCTTAGGGTACATATTTACAGATACATATTTACAGGGATGGCTTCGTTATCTTAATGTTTGATTAGGAGTCATTCTGTGAGGTCCTTGAAGTGTTCTGTGAATAGTTCAGTTTCAAGCAGTTTTCTGAATTCTTTGATGTTGTTTGTTGCTCTGAGGTGGTCAGGGAGAGAGTTCCATATGGCGGGGGCTGCTAGGGTGAAAGCTCGTTTTGATGTGGTTTGGTTTGTTCTGGTGAAGTCCTTTGGGGTTCTGATGTTGTTTGATGTTCCCTTTCTTCTTGGTCTTTTGCTGTTGTCAGTTGTTATGAGTTGTTGTAGGCTGTCTGCAGATAGGTTGTTTATTATTTTGAAAGTGTTCAGGAGAACTTTGTAGCGGGCTCGTGAGCTGATTGGGAGCCAGTGAAGGTGGTATAGTATGGGGGTGATGTGTTCGTGGGTTGTACTGTCTGTTATGAGTCTTGCGGCTGTGTTTTGTGCTAGTTGAAGTGGTTGGGTTGATTTTTTTGGTAGCCCTAGGTAGATGTGGTTGCAATAGTCTAGTGTGGGTGTGATGATGGCTTGGCATACTGTTCGAAAATGCTTGGGAGCAAGGATGGGTTTGAGTCGTCTGATTGTCCTCATCTTGACGTAGGCGCTCCTGGTGGTCTTCGCAATGTGGGATTGTAGGTTGAGCTCCCTGTCAAGTGTTATTCCCAGGTATTTTATCTCTTGCTTTATTGGTATGGTGGCATTGTTCAGGTTGATGGAGGGCGTGGGTGTGAAAGTTTGGTCTCTTGTTATGATCAGTGCTTCGGTTTTATTATAGTTTATTGCCAAGTTGTTTTCTTGCAGCCAGGTTGACATTTCTTTGAAGCAGTTGGCTATGTTGGTGTAGTCCGGTTTGGTTAGGATGATTGGTGTGAATATCATTATATCATCTGCATATATGGTGTATTGAATATTGAAGCTCCTGATGATTGTGCTGATGGGTTGTATGTAAAGGTTGAAAAGCAGGGCGGAGAGTGATGAACCTTGTGGGACTTCCTGTGTGACGCTGATGGGTTGAGAGGTCTTTGATCCACATCTGACCTGGAGCTGTCTGTTCTCCAGGTAGGATGTAAACCATCTCAGGGTGATGTCGTGTAGGCCCGCCTCTTCAAGTCTTGTTAGTAGCGTTGAGTGGCATACGGTGTCGAATGCTGCGGAGATGTCCAGGAATATCATGAGTACGCCCATTCTGATGTTGTCAATCGTTCTTAACAGACTGTCGAATAGTTGTGTCAGTAGAGTTTCAACCCCGTGATTGGGTCTGAATCCATGTTGGTTTAAGTCGAGGGGGTGGTGTATGTCAAGATGTTGTTGTAGTTGGTACTGGACTACTTTCTCTATGATTTTGGCCAGGAAAGGGATGCTTGAGATGGGTCTGTAGGCTGCAGGGTCTGTTTTCGGTAGGGTGGTTTTCTTTGGGATCGGACGTACCATTGCTAGTTTTAATGTATTTGGCATTATTCCTTCTGTGAGGGAGTTTTGTAAGACCTTCCGTATTATTTGCGTCAGTTCTGCCTTTGATGCTTTGATCCATGATACTGGGCAGGGGTCGGTGGGGGCGGTGCTGGTGTTGAGGTCAGTGATGATCTTCGATAGCTGTTCCTTTGAAGGGATGTTGAAAGAGCCCCAGCTCTGTTCTATTGAGGAGGCCCCGTTTGTGGGGATGTTGAAAGAGCCCCAGCTCTGTTCTATTGAGGAGGCCCCGTCTTGTGGGTCTATTGCAGCTGCAGGTTGACATTAAGACATGCAGAATGTGAGCTGAGGCGTTGTGAATGATTTTGTGTGTGTTGATAAGGACCTTTTATTTGATTCTTTGTGATACGGGCAGCCAGTGAAGTTGCTTGAGGAGTGGCGTGATGTGGGAGTGGCGAGCTTGTCCCAGGATAATCCTTGCAGCGGTGTTCTCTGCTAGCTGCAGTGCCTTGATATATTGCATTGCCATAGTCGAGCAGTGGTGTTATTACAGCTTGACATATGGACCGGAAGTCGGCTGGTGAGAGGAGTGGTGAGAGGAGTGATATGCAGCTTGTAATATATTGCAGATGCTGCGTGGTTTATGTGTGAAAGAAGAGTTAGCTGACACCCAACAGGAGTGCCGAAAGGCCGCTGCAGCCAAAACCTCTTTTCTCTGCCACCCGACCCTCGGCAGGGCCTATCAGGGCTGGGATCAGGTACAGGGACCTCACCTACTGCAGCTCGTTTACTTGCGGGGCCGCCAGGCCCAATCACCATCTTTGGGGGACTTATTCCACCTACGAGATGGAATAGGTCCCACATCTATCTCACCTCTGCCAGACGTACAGAGCCCTGACCTGAATAGGCCCTGTACATTCGGGTTGTGCAGCCCACTCCCACTAAGCCCACTCTCCGCGTCTGGCTCTCCCACTCCTGCCCTCGTCCAGCGCTCCCCGCATGAAGCCGCTGTACGTGCGGGGAGCCTGGGGATCAGAATAGGGTTCAAGGGAAAAGCGGAGGTTGTACATCCAAACCAGATGTACATCCCTGCTATTCGCTGTTCAGAATGACCCCTATATCAACCAGCTTACCTAGTCTACCTGTTTATTCACACTTTCAAAAAATATAACAGATTAGTAAGACAATACTTTCCTTGGCTAAATCCATCTTGGCTTTCTTCCATTAAACCATGACTACATGTTCAGTAATTTTATTCTTATAATGGTTTCTACCATTTTGCCTGGTACTGATGTCAGGCTCACTGGTCTATAGTTTCCCAGATCACCCCTGGAACTCTTTTTAAAAAATGGCATTAAATTGGCCATTCTCCAATCTTCAGATACTACAGATGATTTTAATGATAGTTCACAGATTACTAATAGAAGATCTGCAAACTCATCTTTCAGTTCTTTCAACACCCTTGGATGTGTACCATCCAGGGGTGGTGATTTGCTACTTTTCAGTTTATCAAATAGTTGTAATACATCTTCCTGGTTTATTGGTATTTCTTTCAGTTCTTCCGACACCATTTCAGGAACAGATCACTTCCCTACATCATCTTTAGTAAAGACTAAAGCAAATAATTCATTCAGTCTCTCCATTCATTCAGTCTCTCTATGGCCTTGTCCTCAGTGCTCATTTTACTTCTCTATCATCAAATGGTCCAACTGACTCTCTCACGTTTTTTTTTGCTATGAATGTACTTGAAAAAAAATTATTATGCATTTTTGCTTCCATTGCAAGCTTTTTCTCAAATTCTCTCATTGCCTGCATTATCAAAGCCTTGCATCTAACGTGCTAATGTTTATGTTTCCTGTTTTTGTCATTTGGCTCCTTTTTCCATTTCCTGAAAGATGTTTTTTTGGCAGTAACAGCCTTTCTGATCTCGCATTTATACCATTCTGGCAGTTTTTTGGCCTTCCTTCCACTTTTTTTTTAAATTTTATCTTTATTGAAATGTTTACATAATTCCAAGGATGTTAACAAAAAGAATCCTGTACAGAAACAGAGCTTTCATCAGAACAAAAACAAATCAAAGAGAAATATAAAATACCCCAAACATTCAATAAATGTCTGCTCACACTAGCCTGAAAAAAAAGAGAAGAGGAGAACCCAAAAAGAAAATTTAAAACAACCATAAATGAGAAGAATAAGGAGTATTCCAGTGGACATTATGACATATTTTGCGACTCATCCTGAATGGAGTCAATGGAGGCTTCCAATCTCCTTGCATTCATAAAGGCACGCAATTGGGAGGGCTCATAAATATGTATGACGCAGACTGATATTTCACAAAATATTTACAAGGATGCTTTAAGAAAAAGAACCCACCCAACTCCAACACCCCTGGCCGCTTCAAGAAAAGTCCTTTATGGTGACGCTGGGTCACCCTAGCCAAATCAGAGTAAATATACACACGCTGACCACGAAACATCAAATGTCTCTTACAGAAAAAGAGTTTTAAAAGCCACTCTCTATCCGAAAGAAGCGCAAAAGTCACAATCATAGTAATGGAAACCACTTGCTCATTTCGGGAGGACTTAAGAATATCTGTAAGATTCATAACATCCACTTGAGCAGCTGGAGAAGACTGTTTTTTTCCAGGTGGGAGATAAAAAACTTTAGCTAAAGGTGGAAGGGATTCCCGAGGTACTGCCAATATATCCACAAGATATTCAACAAACATACCTTTTGAAGAAATTGTAGACACTCTAGGAAAATTAATCAGCCGAAGATTACATGCTCAGTAAGCATTTTCCAAAAGTTCCAGCCTCTTTTCAACCACCACAAAGTACTTAACAAAGGAAACTGTTCGAAAGTCCATAGAAGCCAACTTATCACGACATTCACTAACCTCAGGCTTCACAGAGTCCACCAAAATGGAAAAAAGAGCCAAACGACGAAACCTGGAAACAGCACAAGCACTGGCAAGTCAAATGATAAAGCAGGCAAAAGGAGAATTTGAGAAGAAGCTTGCTGTGGAAGCAAAAACATGAAATAAAGATTTTTTCAAGTACATTCTTGGCAAAAAACCTGTGATAGAGTCAGTTGGTCCATTAGATGATAGAGGAGATAAAGGGGCACTAAGAGGCGACAAGGCAATAGCAGAGAGACTGAATGAATTCTTTGCTTCGGTCTTTACTGAGGAAGATGTAAGGATGTTACCCATGACTGAAGTGGTATTTAAAGGTGCAGAAGAATTGAAGGAAATATCGATACATCGGGAAGATGTATTACAATTATTAGATAAACTGAAGAGTAGCAAATCACCTGGGCCGGATGGTATACATCCAAGGGTGTTGAAAGAACTGAAATATGAGCTTGCAGACCTGTTATTAGTAATCTGTGAACTATCATTAAAATCATCTCTAATACCTGAAGATTGGAGGATCGCCAGCGTAACACCAATTTTTAAAAAGGGTTCCAGGGGTGATCCGGGAAACTACAGACCGGTGAGCCTCACGTCAGTACCGGAAAAAATGGTAGAAACCATCATAAAGAATAAAATTACTCAGCATGTAGATAGTCATGACCTAATGGGAGACAGCCAACATGGCTTTAGACAAGGAAGATCTTGTCTTACTAATCTGTTATGGTTTTTTGAAAGTGTGAATAAACAGGTGGACAAAGGTGAGTCGGTTGATATAGTGTATCTGGACTTTCAGAAAGCCTTTGACAAGGTCCCTCATCAGAGACTTTTGGCAAAACTAAAGTGTCATGGGATAGGAGGCAGTGTACTACTGTGGATCAAGAACTGGTTAAAAGATAGAAAGCAGAGGGTTGGGCTAAATGGCCAATTTTCCCAATGGAGAAAGGTGAATAGTGGTGTACCCCAGGGATCTGTGCTGGGTCCGCTGCTTTTTGACATATTCATAAATGACCTGGAAAGTGGAATAACGAGTGAGGTTATCAAATTTGCAGATGACACAAAACTATTTAAGGTTGTTAAAACCCAAGAGGATTGTGGAAAATTGCAAGAGGATCTTGATAAATTAGAAGACTGGGCATCAAAATGGCAGATGAAATTTAATGTGGACAAGTGCAAAGTTATGCACCTAGGGAAGAACAACCCAAACTATGGTTACACAATGCAAGGTTCCACATTAGGAACCACCACCCAGGAAAAGGTTTTAGGGGTCATTGTGGATAACATGTTAAAACCCTCGGCCCAGTGTGCAGCGGTGACCAAGAGAGCAAATAGAATGCTAGGTATAATAAGGAAAGGAATGGAAAATAAAACAAAAGATATTATAATGCCTCTATATCGTTCCATGGTGAGACCGCACCTTGAATATTGTGTACAATTCTGGTTGCCGTATCTTAAAAAGGATATAGAGTTATTAGAAAAGGTTCAGAGAAGAGCCACCAAAATGGTAAAGGGGATGGAAAGATACTCCTATGAAGAAAGGCTAAAAAGGTTAGGGCTCTTTAACCTGGAAAAGAGACGGCTGAGGGGAGATATGATAGAAGTCTATAAATTAATGAAACGGAGTGGAACGGGTAAACGTAGATCAATTGTTTACGTTATCAGAATATAGAAAGACTAGGGGACATGCAATGAAGCTACAGGGTAAAATATTTAAGACTAATAAAAGAAAATATTTTTTCACTCAACGTGTAATCAAACTCTGGAATTTGTTACCGGAGGAATGTAGTAAAGGCTGTTAGTGTAGCTGGGTTTAAAAAAGGTTTGGACAAATTCCTGGAGGAAAGGTCCATAAACTATTATTAAGAAGGGACCAAGGATTTCATTGCTTGACCCAGTACAAGCATTGCGGAACCTGTGTCTTTTGTGGAAACTGCTAGGTACGTATGACCTAGATTGGCCACTGTTGGAAACAGGATACTGGGCTTGATGGACCTTGGTCTGACCCAGTATGGCATATCTTATGCTCTTATGATGCAGCAATCTGCTGAATCCCAGTTTCATCAGCAGATACTCGCACCACCAATGATGAAACTTGAGGAATCAATGCCTGCCCAAGAGAGACGATAGCTTTACAAATATCATCCAAAATGAAGTTCTCTGGTCGCACAAATGTAAAAGTACCACAATCTCCTGACTGTGCTGTAGTTGCTTCCATTCCAGCGGGTGTTGGAGCCCCACAGCCTCACCTGTCATCTGATCTCCAACCAGTGGTACTTGAATATCGACGTGCATTAGCTGCTCCCCGGCAGGTAATCTACTTGCCGCACTTATTCCTGAGCCTGGCCCTCTTGCCACACTCAGCACAGTGCCTCCCAGAGACTGTACCTGCACCAAGACTCCAGGGGATTGTTGGAGGCATGCCTGCTTCAAGACTGGCCGCAAATCAGAGGAGAGAGCTGGTGTCCGAAACAGAAGCTGGACTCTCTGGCCCTGAAGCAACTGTAACCGGCAATACCTCCTCTGTAGCCACTGCGGAGACTGAACAAGGAAATGATCCAGAGGACCAACAGAAACTAACAGTGAGCCAGAGGGTGTTGTGAAGGATGCATACCACCCCGCGCCTTCTGTTTTCACCCCATAGAAACAGCAACTCCGCAGCTTAACTCTACACCGCCGCCATCTTGGATCTCCCGCCAAATGTCCTCTGTACCTCCACATTTCTTAAAGCATGGAATACATCAGGTCTGGGCTTCCAAGATAGTACATTTAAACAACACCCCTGCTTGATGTAAATCTTTAACCATTGAGCTGCTCCTATTAGTGTTTTCTTAACTATTTTCCTCATTTTATCATAGTCTCCATTTTGAAAATAAAAAGGTAGTACTGTGGATTTCCTTGACATCCTTCTTCCATTTATTAAATCAAATGCAATCAAGCCATGATCAATATTGCCAAGTGACCCCAAAACCCTTACCTCTTGCACCCTTACCTCCTATGACGAAAGGCTAAAAAGGTTAGGGCTCTTTAACCTGGAAAAGAGACGGCTGAGGGGAGATATGATAGAAGTCTATAAATTAATGAACGGAGTGGAACGGGTAAACGTAGATCGATTGTTTACCTTATCAGAATATGGAAAGACTAGGGGACATGCAATGAAGCTACAGGGTAAACTATTTAAGACTAATAAAAGAAAATATTTTTTCACTCAACGTGTAATCAAACTCTGGAATTTGTTACCGGAGGATGTAGTAAAGGCTGTTAGTGTAGCTGGGTTTAAAAAAGGTTTGGACAAGTTCCTGGAGGAAAGGTCCATAAACCATTATTAAGAAGGGACCCAGGATATCAATGCTTGAACCAATACAAGCATTGTGGAACCTGTGTCCCTTGGGGAAACTGCTAGGTACGTATGACCTAGATTGGCCACTGTTGGAAACAGAATACTGGGCTTGATGGACCTTGGTCTGACCCAGTATGGCATATCTTATGTTCTTATGTACCAGATCCTGTGTTCCACTAAAGACTAGGTCAAAGATAGCTTCCTTTCTTGTCGGTTCATGAACCAGCTGCTCCAAGAAGCAGTCATTTATTCCATTTACAAACTTTATCTCTCTAGAATATCCTGCTGTGGCATTGAGACAGTCAATACCGGAGTATTTATTTTTTATTTTACTTTTATTTATTTATTTATTTAACGTTCTTATATACCCCGCTCTTTACACCAGTGCGGTTTACATGAAACGAAATTATGCAGAGCAGGGGATTGAACTGCATTTACATTATAACAGGGGGTTATGTACAGGAGACATACAAACAAGGTAACTATGTGCAGAATAAACTATCAACATATGTACATGGATCAATAATAAACTATCAACATATGTACCTGGATCATTCAGCTATATATAAATTAGATCTGTAGTGATCATGATGTCAATGTGATGAGTGAAGTGCTACTAGCAGGAGGGCTGGGGTTTGGCGGTCTACATGGGCTCATAGGTGTGGCAGGGGGTGTGTGGTGACCTGGGTGTGCGTAATATTGTAGGAACAGGTGATGTTTAAGTGCCTTCCTAAATTGGGCAAGGTCACTTATGGCCCGGATAGTAGGGGGTAGGGCGTTCCAGCAAGTCGGTGCATAAAAGGCGAATGCTCTGTTTTTGGCTGATTGCGAGCATTTTATGATTTCCTTTGGGATGTTCAATGTATTGACTGAGGCTGATCTCCTGACTCTGTTTAGGGTTGTAGTATGGATGAGATCTGTGAGTGACGTGGAAGAGTTTTTATTAATGGCTTTCTGAGTCAGTGTCAGGACTTTGAAGGTGATCCTGGATTGAACTGGGAGCCACTGCAGGTTTTTTAGGATTGGGGTTATGTGTTCCCTCCTTGATGTCCCGATCAGCACTCTGGCGGCTGCGTTCATTGCTAGTTGAAGCGGGTTTAAGGAGTTTTTAGGAAGGCCGTGTAGTATGGCGTTCGCGTAGTCGAAGTGTGGGATTATTAGCGCCTGATAAACTGTCCGATAATCTTCTGGTTCTAGTAGTTGTCTCAGGTGGCGGAGTGTCTTGATTTTGTTGTATATTGCCTTGATCATATTGTTTATCTGGGCCTTCATGTTAAGATGTTGGTCGATCGTGACTCCAAGGTACCTGATTGTGTGCTTGCTTAGGAGCTCCGCATCCCTGACCTTCAGGGAGCTTGGTGGTATGAATGTTGTGTTTCTTGTAAGGAAGAGAACTTCTGTTTTCTTAAAATTTATTCTTAGTTTCTGTGAGAGTAGCCAATCAGTAACCGAATCAAAACAGGCGGTCAGGGGTGATAAGTCTGGTTTGTTTAGTAGGAACGGCATATATAGAAGAACATCATCTGCGTAGATCAGGCAGTTAATGTTGAACGAGCGGACAAGGTTGCATAAGGGCTGCATGTAGATGTTAAATAGGAGTGCTGACAATGAAGATCCTTGCGGGACTCCTTTTTCTTGGAGGAAAGAAGAGGATGTTGTGAGGCCGGAATGCACTTGTTGCCATCTGTCGGTTAGGTATGAGGCGCACCATGATAAAGCGAAGCCCTGGACGCCCTTCTCACTAAGACGGGAGAGGAGTATTTCGTGACATATGGTGTCGAATGCCGCGGCAATGTCAAGGAAGATCAGGGCGAATCCTTGCTTGACATTGGATCCCGATGGTAAGGGTGTTGAATAGTGTGGTTAGCAATGTTTCCACTCCGTGTGAACTGCGGAAGCCATGTTGACAAGGGTCGAGGGGTGCATTGATCTCAATGTGTTGGTCAAGTTGCTGATGTACCACCTTCTCGATGATCTTAGCTAGCAGCGGGATGCTTGATATTGGCCTGTAGGAATCCATCTTTGCTGAGTCAAGTTTACTGTTTTTCAGTAGTGGTCTTATTGCTGTATGCTTCAGGCTCTGTGGGAAGAACCCCGTTGAAAAGGATAGTCCAATGAGTTTGGAGAGGAAAGGGCTAAGTTCAGACTGAAGGGATTTTATCCAAAATGCTGGACAGGGGTCGTTAGTTGCTGTAGTGGTATTTATGGTGGATATGATGTTTTGTATACTTCTCTCAGTTGGGGTAGAAAAAGTGGTGATGATGTGGTTACTGTCAGGTGCGGCATCCAGTGAGGTACATGGCAGGGATGTGAGGGTGGAGTTGTAATGGGTGTGAGTGTTGGATTGTGCTAACTTGGCTTGAAGATAGTCCGCATATTCTTGAGGGTTGGGGAGGCTTGGTTGTGCAGATGTGGGCTCCTTTGCTAAGGACTTGACTAGGTTGAAGAGCTCGTGTGGCTTATTTAGCGAATGTTGTAATATCTCCGTATGATATTGTTTCATTCGTTTTGTGACATCAGCTCTGTGTTTTTTTAGGTGATCTTTGTATAGTTTGAGGTTCTCAGCTGAGCGTGAGTGACGCCATCTTCTTTCAAACTTCCTGAGTAAAAGGAGTGATGTTCGGAGTTCGGGAGAGAACCAGGGTGAATTCCTTTTTGTTTTTGCTTCTTTCTTGGAGAAGGGTATACTGACAGCAGCATCAAGGCTTGAATTCCATGCAGCAATCATATCATCAAGGCATTGATGTGATTGGTTCTGGAGAGGTTGGATTCTGTCTCAGATGTCCTCTTTGTTAAAAGGCCGGAAGCGTTTTGAGAGGGGTTTGATTGGCTTATTTGATGCCTGGGTTTTAATTTCTGGATGGTGTAATGGAATCTGGAACTTTATTAAGCTGTGATCTGACCATGGTACAGGGCTTACGGAAAGGTCCATCGTGTGCGTGGAATCAAAGGTATCTTTTGGGGCAAATATAAGGTCAAGTGTGAGTGGGGGCATTGACCAGTTGGATGAAACCTAACTCAGTGAGTGCCTTAGTGAAGGCCTCAGAGTGAGTAGCTTGAAGAGCTGGGAGGTTGAAATCTCCCATCACCCAGTTTTGAGCACGAAGGTTATGGGGGTTTCCAGCAATGTCTATGATGGTGGATAAGTCATCTGGGGAGGGCGAAGGAGTCCTGTAGAACAAGCTGATGTTGGTGAATTTGTTTGATATGGTGATGGAATCAAGGTTTGTGGTACTACTGGCTGAAACTAGCTGGTATTGTAGTTCTTGTTTTGTCAGGATGAGGGCGCCTCCACCTCTTCTGTCCGATCTGTAGCAGGGGTGGATGTCAAAGTTAGGGGGGACTAGTTTGTGCAGGATAACAGTGTCTGTAGTGGATAGCCAGGTCTCAGTGATTAGTAGGATGTCTAGGTCGTGGGTGGACAATAGGTCAGTTACTGCTGACCATTTGTTTCGGATCGATCGTGCATTTATGAATGCACACTTTAGGCTTTGGGGGTGTTTTGTTCGCTTTGGGGGAGCTTGCTTTGTTGGATGGCAACGTAGATTAGGTGCGGGCCAGATGGGCATTCTGATGTGCTAAATTGGTGGTAACGGGGGCTTGACCAACTTCTCCATGAGCGTTGTAGCACCGGGATGGAGCTGTGATGGGAGGTGAGGGCTAAGGCATTGTATGTGATTGCTAGGAGAAAGCAGCAGATGGTGAGTATGGAGTAGTAATGATTCATTGTGGGTGTTAGCCTAGCGAGCAGGGGTACTGGAGGTATTTGATAGTCCCTGCTTTTGCAGGCAGGGGTGTTTGTCTTGAGGTCAAGTATAGTGTGGTACAATATTAGTTGGTTATATAGTATTGTGTAGGAAGCATTCAGAAGACACAGTGTGGAGGCGTTCAATGGAATAGTGGATTACTGGCAACAGTAGTGATGGTCAAAAGGCAACAAATACAATAGATTACTGGCAACAGTAGCAATATTCAAAAATGGTAACATATATGGTGTACTGGCAACAGCAGTGATGGTCAAAAGGCAACAGATACAATAGATTACTGGCAACAGTAGCAATATTTAAAATGGTAACATATTTTTATTTATTTTATTTATTAACAATTCTTATATACCGCACTATTAGACATCAGCGCAGTTTACATTGAACAGAAAACATCCGACAGTTTACATATGTCTGGTCATTACATTTAACAGGAAGAATAACTTGGCGAAATAGGGAAACTAAATACAATGCAGGGTTATCTGATAAAGGATATCCTGGTTAACTATATACAATAGTGGTACAATAGTATATGGAACAACTAGTTATTTGGTAGAATACTGGTAGTAGGTTACCTGGTGGCAGATTACTAGCAATAATAGAGAAAGATCAGGCTAGTCACTGTTGATACCAGTTATAGAACACCATAAAGGTTATAAATCATGCTACTAGTAATAACAGTGGTAGTGACAGAGTACTTGCTGGGTGTAGGCAGCTTTTCTGGTCATGGGTGGAGGAGTGCAAGCGATCCTTGGGTGGAGAGGCTTTGAGATTCTTCTCGGGTGGGGTTATGATTCCAATGCTCTTTTTAATCTTCTGGTCTACTGTGTTGTAACTTTTGTTAGCTTCCCTGATTTCTTTCAGAATTTCATCATTCATGCAGTCGATAGTACACCCCCACTGCCATGGCCTTCCCCTTCTTACATGGAATTTCTTTCCATATAGATTCTACATTGTATTTTGTTTCTTGCAAGACATTAATCCTATGTGACTCAATGCTCTCTCAGAGCACAACCACTCCACCAATTTGATTTATCCTATCATTGTGATATAGTTTGTACCCATGTATTGCAGTATCCCATTGGTTGTCCTCCTTCCACCAGGTTTCTGAGATGCCAATCATATTTATTTATTTATTTATTTACTACACACTTATATACCGCTACTTCCAGCGATCAGCAGCGGTTTGATTCATCTTTGGGGGATTGTCAGTCAAGACTTGGGGGGGAGGGGGTGGTATATACATAGAACTGAGGTCACAGCACACATGGTTAGCGTCTTAGGGGATGAATTATACATTCTTACATCTATATATACATATTTACATATTTATACATATTAGCAGTTTTAAACTCTCTCGCAGTTGTTGGTCATAGCTGATTGTAATGACATCGGAATAGGTGAGTTTTTAGCTCCTTCCTGAATTTGGTGATGTCCTTAGTTAAACGCAGCTCACACGGGAGTTGATTCCAGATAGTTGGCGCAGAGAATGAGAAAGCTCTACGACTCGTACTTGCTTTCACTGTTCTGAAGTTGGTGGGGACTTGCAGGGTGCCCGAGTTGATGGTTCTTCTGTCCCTATTTGTAGGTTGCGTGCTGATAAGTGATGATAGGAATGATGGGGATATGTTGTTTATTAGTTTGAAGGTGGTCACTAACATCTTGTATTGTATCCTAGCTGCAATTGGGAGCCAATGTAGCTCTATTAAAATGGGGGTAATGTGTTCAGCAATGCTTGTTCCCATTATGATCCTGGCTGTCACGTTTTGGGCCATCTGAAGGATATTTAGTGATTTTTTTAGGCAGACCTTGTAGGATGGCATTACAGTAGTCTAGGTGTGGCATAATGAGAGCTTGCGCTACCGACCGAAAATCACTGGGTTCTATTATTTTCCTTAGTGGTTGTATCACTCTAAGTTTATGGAAGATGGCTTTATTCGTTTTGCGTAGGTGTGTCTCCATTTTTAGGTTGCAGTCATAAGAACATAAGAACATAAGATATGCCATACTGGGTCAGACCAAGGTCCATCAAGCCCAGTATTCTGTTTCCAACAGTGGCCAATCTAGGTCATACGTACCTAGCAGTTTCCCCAAGGGACACAGGTTCCACAATGCTTGTATTGGTTCAAGCATTGATATCCTGGGTCCCTTCTTAATAATGGTTTATGGACCTTTCCTCCAGGAACTTGTCCAAACCTTTTTTAAACCCAGCTACACTAACAGCCTTTACTACATCCTCCGGTAACAAATTCCAGAGTTTGATTACACGTTGAGTGAAAAAATATTTTCTTTTATTAGTCTTAAATAGTTTACCCTGTAGCTTCATTGCATGTCCCCTAGTCTTTCTATATTCTGATAAGGTAAACAATCGATCTACGTTTACCCGTTCCACTCCGTTCATTAATTTATAGACTTCTATCATATCTCCCCTCAGCCGTCTCTTTTCCAGGTTAAAGAGCCCCAACCTTTTTAGCCTTTCTTCATAGGAGTAGCCTTCCATCCCCTTTACCATTTTGGTGGCTCTTCTCTGAACCTTTTCTAAAATCGCTATATCCTTTTTAAGATACGGCGACCAGAATTGCACACAATATTCAAGGTGCGGTCTCACCATGGAACGATATAGAGGCATTATAATATCTTTTGTTTTATTTTCCATTCCTTTCCTTATCATACCTAGCATTCTATTTGCTCTCTTGGCCGCCGCTGCACACTGGGCCGAGGGTTTTAACATGGTATCCACAAGGACGCCTAAATCTTTTTCCTGGGTGGTGGTTCCTAATGTGGAACCTTGCATCGTGTAACCATAGTTTGGGTTGTTCTTCCCTAGGTGCATAACCTTGCACTTCTCCACATTAAATTTCATCTGCCATTTTGATGCCCAGTCTTCCAATTTATCAAGATCCTCTTGCAATTTTCCACAATCCTCCTGGGTTTTAACAACTTTAAATAGTTTTGTGTCATCAGCAAATTTGATAACCTCACTCGTTATTCCACTTTCCAGGTCATTTATGAATATGTCAAAAAGCAGCGGACCCAGCACAGATCCCTGGGGTACACCACTATTCACCTTTCTCCATTGGGAAAATTGGCCATTTAGACCTACCCTCTGCTTTCTATCTTTTAACCAGTTCCTGATCCACAGTAGTACACTGCCTCCTATCCCATGACTCTTTAGTTTTGCCAAAAGTCTCTCATGAGGGACCTTGTCAAAGGCTTTCTGAAAGTCCAGATACACAATATCAACCGACTCACCTTTGTCCACCTGTTTATTCACTCCTTCAAAAAAACATAACAGATTAGTAAGACAAGATCTTCCTTGTCTAAAGCCATGTTGGCTGTCTCCCATTAGGTCATGACTATCTACATGCTGAGTAATTTTATTCTTTATAATGGTTTCTACCATTTTTCCTGGTACTGATGTCAGGCTCACCGGTCTGTAGTTTCCCGGATCACCCCTCGAACCCTTTTTAAAAATTGGTGTTACATTGGCGATCCTCCAATCTTCAGGTATTAGAGATGATTTTAATGATAGTTCACAGATTACTGATAGCAGGTCTGCAATCTCAAATTTCAGTTCTTTCAACACCCTTGGATGTATACCATCCAGCCCAGGTGATTTGCTACTCTTCAGTTTATCTAATAGTTGTAAGACGGGGGGCGGAGCCTGATGTCCAGCGGGATGGTCGCATAACGCTGAGGCTCCCGAGAGGCCTACTCAGAATCCTGAATTAACACCGTACATACTTGGAACTTCTACTCTGATCTTGCCGGGGCACATTGGTGAGATGGCGGGGACCAAACCCACACGCCTGGAATTTGGATCTCCAGCGGCTTCTCACGGCAAACGTTCCAAAACTGAACCCCCGTCCCCGCAGAAGGGGCTGGCCTTGCGCGAGGGCCCCGAAATGCAGCAGGAAATCCTCGCAGAGATTAGAGGGGTCAAAAACCTCGTGCAGTCAAACGGTGAAGCACTCCGAGCGCTGCGGGAAGATCTTGGTGTGCTGCAAAGCAAGCTAGAAGGGCTTTCTTCGCGTCAGGACAAAATGGAGAGCATATTGGACTCCCATGCGGCCCGGTTGTCCAAACTCGACAAAGTTGAACGTCAGGTGCGGGCCTTGCAGAAAGAGGTGGAAGATGGCAATAATAGAGCGCGCCGCAACAACATACGACTCGTGGGCATACCGGAGGGAGCGGAATCGGGAGACATGAAAGAGTTTTTATGCAAAATCCTCCCTTCCCTGCTCCAGATCACCTTTACCAAAGATTTGGAGATCGATCGCGCTCATCGTGTACCCACAAGCATAACGCTCAACAGGAAGACCCCGCGGCCTATCATTTTTCGACTTTTGAGATATCAACACGTGGAGCAAATTCTAAGTGCCTCTCGGGCAAAGGGCCATATGGAGTTTGAGAGCCACAAGATCTCCTTCTATCCTGACTTGGCTAAACCCACGGTCGACCGCCGAAAGCGCTTTCTGGAATTCCGGCCGAGGCTTCAACAACTACAAGCACGCTATGGCCTGATGTACCCGGCCAAGCTCCGAGTCACGCTTCACCATCAGACAAGAACATTTGAGGACCCTGATCTACTAGCGGAGTTTTTGGATTCCAAAGAAGCCGACTTGATGCGCTGACTTCCAGAATATTCCTGCAAGTATTCTCATATCCGCTGTACCTGCCATATTGGATCTGCCGCAGCCCAGCAAAGAGTCTGGCGAGGGCAGTTTGTTTGCCTTACTTTTGATGATATCTGTGACCCGACTCCATCTACCCACAGTAGCCTCGATGAGTATCAGAGACAGTGTTAATTATGGACTCTGGTGTTTCTTTTCTTTTTTTTCATGTCTTTCTATTTCCTCTCTAGGGCCTCCTCCCGCAGACATATGGTCGCCATATTCTTTGGGGGTTTTGCTTCTTCTCTAAGATACAATGGTACATACTTTTCAATATGGGGTGTATTAGCCAGCATACTCGGTGATTATGTCATTGTTGCACAGATTCTGATTATGTTGTATGTTTTCAAGCGCCCTTACCTAAAATGTCTATTATGCTTAATCACGAGGAATTGGAAGGATAGCTCTCGACTTACTGTCAATGAATGGTGGAACCTCGTCTGCTTATATAGTAAATATGAGCAGATACCTCGGAGAGCTATTCCCCATGCCCAAACTCACTCTCGCTTGTCTAAATGGCAGATGCTTAATGATTATGTACAATCTGCTCATTGTTCCAACATGCCTGTATAATGTGCACTCATCATGTTTCAGATCAC
This sequence comes from Ichthyophis bannanicus, assembly GCA_033557465.1. Taxonomy (NCBI): domain Eukaryota; kingdom Metazoa; phylum Chordata; class Amphibia; order Gymnophiona; family Ichthyophiidae; genus Ichthyophis; species Ichthyophis bannanicus. Next base: position 1,299,410,194 of record CM066033.1, read on the forward strand.
CGTTAGGTTTTGTAACACAATAATGTAAGTACACGCCCGCTTCGGGAATGATTAGTTTTCTAGAGAAGAAGCAGGGGGGAGGGGGGTGGCAGGGGTTTACTTTGGTGTATGTATTACACTTTATGTATCTGTCTTTTAGCTGTATGTCTTCCTTTTCCTTTGTTGTTATAAAACGAAAATAAAGAATTTAAAAAAAAAAAATAGTTGTAAGACATCTTCCCGATGTATCGATATTTCCTTCAATTCTTCCACACCTTTAAATACCACTTCAGTCGTGGGTAACATCCCTACATCTTCCTCAGTAAAGACCGAAGCAAAGAATTCATTCAGTCTCTCCGCTATCGCCTTGTCGCCTCTTAGTGCTCCTTTAACCCCTTTATCATCTAATGGACCAACTGACTCTCTCACGGGTTTTTTGCTACGAATGTACTTGAAAAGGTCTTTATTTTGCGTTTTTGCTTCCGCAGCAAGCTTCTTCTCAAATTCTCTCTTTGCCTGCCTTATCAATGCCTTGCATTTGACTTGCCAGTGCTTGTGCTGTTTCCAGGTTTCATCATTTGGCTCTTTTTTCCATTTCTTGAAAGATGATTTTTTGGCAACAACAGCCTCTCTGACCTCACCTTTAAACCATGCTGGCAGTTTTTTGGACTTCCTTCCACTTTTCTTAAAGCGTGGAATACAGCTGGTCTGGGCTTCCAAGATAGTATTTTTCAACAACACCCAAGCTTGATGTACGTCTTTAACCTTTGCAACTGCTCCTTTTAGTTTTTTCTTAACTGTTTTCCTCATTTTATCATAGTCTCCCTTTCGAAAGTTAAAGGGTAGTACTGTGGATTTCCTTACTATCCCTCCTCCACTAATTAAATCAAAGGCGATCATGCTATGATCACTATTGCCAAGTGGCCCCAACACCCTTATCTCTTGCACTACATCTGGTGTTCCACTAAGGACTAGGTCGAGTGTGACTCCTAGATATTTGATTTCATTTTTCGTGTTGTACGTGTTGTTGCACAGAGTGATTGTAGGGGGGGGGGGGTTGAAGTTTGGTTTACTGGATATATACATGACTTCTGTTTTCTTATGGTTAATTGTCATGATGTTTTTCTGCAGCCAACTTAACATCTCATCTAACCTTTCATTTAGTGCTATATATTCTAGCTCTCCCAAATTATTTTTTAGACTTCTAGCATTTGCACACGGGCATTTTAGAGGTTGTATTTTGTTCATATTAAACTGGTTATCAGTTGATAGTGGTAATTTCAAAACTTTTAGTTCTGTACTTAAGGGCATCTGGGTTACTTTTATATTTACTGGAACCTCTCTGTCAGGATGCTGTAACTTCCCTCTTTTGCTAGTATCCTTCAAGGATACATCATTCTGAACCATGCACTTTTGGGTGACTGTCGGCTTTCCCTTATTATCTAGTTTAAAAGCTGCTCTATCTCCTTTTTAAAGATTGATGCCAGCAGCCAGGTTCCATCCTGATTAAGGTGGAACCCATTTGGAAAAGCCCCTCCCTTTCCCAGAATGTTGCCCAGATCCTAATGAATCCAAAACCCTCTTCTTTGCACCATCGTCTCATCCAAGCATTGAGACTCCAGAGCTCTGCCTGCCTTTTGGGCCCTGCAGGTGGAACAGGAAACATTTCAGAGAATGCTACCCTGGAAAGTTCTAGATTTCAACTTCCTACCTAAAAACTTAAATTTGGCCTCTAGAACCTTCCTCCCACACTTTCCTATGTCATTGGTGCCAACATGTACCAAGACAGAAAACTCCTCCCCAGCACTATCTAAAACTTTGTTTAGGTGGTTCGTGAAGTCCACTACCTTCGCACCAGGCAGGCATGTTACCAGGCAATCCTCATGTCCACCAGCCACCCAGCAATCTACATGCCTAATGTTCGAATCACCATCTATAACAGCTGTCCTAACCCTTCCCTCATGGGCACATGGCCCTGGAGAAACCTCCTTAGTGGTGGAGGATTTTACATCACTTGGAGGATAGGTCCTAGCTACAGGATCACTTCCTACCATACCAGGGTGATGCTCTCCTGTCATGTGACCTCTCTCTTCCATGGCAACACAAATACTGCCAGACTGGAGGTGGGACTTCAGTACTACATCCCTATAGGTCTCGTCTATGTACCTCTCTGTCTTCCTTATGTCCTCCAAGTCTACTACGCTAGCCTCCAGAGAGCAGACTTGTTCCCTGAAAGCAAAGAGCTCCTTGCACCTAGTACACATGTAAATATGGGCATCTCCTTCCCTTTAAGATGTTTAAGCACCTATAAAGCTATGATTATTCCAGGGGTGGGTGGGAGTCAGGAGGGAGGGAAAGAAGACTTATTAAAAGTTGCCTGCTACACAGTGCCCTATCCTATGCTTCTAAAGTAAAGTCTCACCATTTTCCTGGGTGATTCACACAGCCCTTGGTTTGATAGAAGGGGCCTTTTAAATTGCCTCTTTGATCTGTCACTTGCCTTTGACACTTATTTAAGGTAACTTCACAGATCTTTTGCCTCCTAATCGGAAGGGATCTTTGTAAAGGTTACTAGAAACAAGTTTATTTTTCTTTGTACTCAGAGATTATTCTACTTGTATGCTAAACTATATTATGATTTGTTTTAAATAAAAAAGCTCTTTAGAAACAAATTTATTTTAGTAACTATTCTATTTTACTTTCTTGGTTAAGCTAAACTCTGATTTGATTTAAATGAAAAGCTCTCTAGAAACAAATTTATTTCAAAGTCTGTTTACTCTTATTTTATGTTCTATGCTAAGCTATATTCTGCTTTGACCTAAATACAAAGCTCACTGGTGGTACTAAGACCTGACTGACTCAGCAAAAAGAATGAATTCTAAAATACACAGATTTATCAGTTTTAACCCCAAGAAGTCCCCTTTACCCCAAGATTAAGAGATTATTCCAGAATATTATACTCACAAGTGTAGATCTACTTCCAGTTGTAGCAGTCCCTTTTGGTAGTCCTTCAAGACTGAGCTTCACGGAGCTCTGGTTGATCTATTTATACTTGTGCTTCTAAGGTAAAGGCTTATCAATTTCCTGGGTGATTCACGCAGCCCTTGGTTTGATAGAAAGGGCCTTTTAAATTGCCCCTTTGATCTATCACTTGCCTTTAACACCTATTTAAGGCAACTTCACAGACCTTTTGCCTCCTAAGAAGGGCTATTTGTACAGATCACTAGAAATAAGTTTATTCTTCTTTCTACTCAGAGACTATTCTACTTGTATGCTCAGCTATATTCTGATTTGATTTAAGTAAAAAAGCTCTCTAGAAACAAATTTATTTCAAATTCTATTTACTCTTATTTTATGTTTTATGCTAAGCTATATTCTGACTTAAATACAAAGCTCACTAGTGGTACTAAGACCTGACTGACTCAGTAAAAACACTGAATTCTAGAATGCACAGACATTGAATTTTGAACCCTGACCTTTCCGGTTCCAAACTACTCCTCCACTCATGTATGTGTGTGGGGGTGGGGGGCATATACACAGACATCCCTAGAACCATATTTCAAAACTCAGATGTCTAGGATAGCTTAATGGTTAGACTAGTGGGTTAGGCACAATAAAGTGAGGGTTCATATCTCACTGCTGCTATCCCTGAAATTGTACTGAGGATGATGGAGTTGTATTTTCTCTACACTCTGGATGTTTTTCAGACCTTTCTGAGATCAGTTAGTGCGTCCAGCACTTTCACAATGCTTATTTATGCCTAGAGCAGGTATAACCTTAATGCAGTGCAGGATCAGGTAGTGACGTCCAGGTTCTTGGGAACACCCCAACCATACCTCCACCACACCCGCATGCAGACATGAGCATTTTCGTGCTGGGAACATCCCCAAAGCCTGCTTCTAAAATGGCTCTGGAGACATCTCTGTGCTTTGAATGTCTCTATGCTCGTTTTCAGACATCCAAAGAATGGAGTGGTGGCCTAGTGGTTGGGGCAAGGTACTTCAGGCTGGAAGGTTGGGGGTTCAAATCCCACTAGAGGACAGCAACCTTGGGCCGGAAGGACTGGGGTTTCTAGTCCCACAGGTGCTCCTTGTGGTCTTGGGCAAGCCACTTAACCCTCCATAGCCCATGTTCCCTGTAAAATAGTTATCTCCAAGTTATAATGCCCTGTTCAATGTAATTTCAGTTTGTTCAATGTAAACCGCACTGATGCAGAATAGCACAGTATATAAGAGAATGTAAATAAATAGAGCTTCTAAAATTCCACCTTATGTTACTATGACTATGGAAAGTTCAGTATCCTTTCTTCAGTGGCATCTCCATTACTTTTCCAAACACTGAGAAAAAGCTCACTAGTCTGTAATTTCCAACCTCTTCTTTGTTACCACTTTCATGTAGAGAGACCACATCAGCCCTTCTCCAATCCAGTGGAACCTCCCCTGTCTACAAGGATCTATTAAACACATCTTTTAGAGGACCTGCCATTACCTCTCTGAGCTCCCTCAGCATTTTGGGATATATCTCGTCTGGTCCCATGGCTTTGTCCACTTTAATTTTGTCCACGTGGGCCCTCCACCTCTACCAGACACCCCCACCATTCTTCCCGGGAGAGCCCCCCAGGACTCCCCTTTACCAAGACCTGTTCCAGCAGGAACGCGCAGGCCTTTTGGAGGACCAGGTGATGGAACCCGTCCAAGTCCACCTCAGGGGCACAGGGTTCTATTTCTGCTACTTCCTGGTACCAAAAAGGACCGGAGGGTTCCTCCCCCATCCTCGACCTGCAGGACCTCAATAGATTCCTGGTGAAGGAAAAGTTCAAAATGCTCTCTCTTGGAACATTTTCTTCCATGAATAGTGTCAGCCATCTATGGTACTTCTCTAGTATTTTCTTCCATGAACACCAAAGTATTTGTTTAGCATTTCTGCTTTTTCCTTGTCACTTTTCACACACTGGTCCTCAGCACCATTTTGAATGACAGCTGTCACAAAGATAAAAATGAATAAATAAATAATAATTTAATTCCTGCATTTCACTTCTGACCTTCTTCCTCTCCCTTACCTACCTGAAAGAAATTGCCACTTTTAGCCATCTTTTCGTCAGCTTCTGCTATTGCCATCCTAAATTTCTTTTGTTGTCTCTTTCAGCTTTATCTGATATTCTTTTCTATGTTTCTCTTCTTGTGATCTTCTGCATTTTGTCAACGCTACCTTTTTTGCTTTTATGTTTCTAGCCACTTCCTTGGAGAACAGTGTCGGTTTCCTTTTCCTCTTGCTATTATTGTGGTGGGACGGTGTGCGTGTGTGTGATGGGAACAGTCTGGCCTGTTGCTCTCTCTACTTTACCTGCTCTGTGGTGGAGCAGTATGTTTCTGTATGTGGGAAGCTTGGACAGCTACTGCCTTTGTTGCACCTGCTCTATGGATAATAGGAGGGCAATGTCATAAACTCCCACATAGTGCCAATGCAAAGCCAGGCACGTATTTGGGGCGTCTGCTTTACCTTTTAGAACAGGGGCATATTGGTGTGCCTGAATCCAGACACAGACTAGATATCCAAGGAAATGCACGTATGTTATAGTATTTATTTTCATACATGCAAGAATTTAGGTACCGCCTACACCCTAGCAAATCTCTACACCATGTACACCCCTACAGAAAGTACACACGATGGGACGTAAGCACGCGTGCTTGTAGAATGCCTTGCATGAAAGTGCTCATTCACATGTGTGCATTCTTGAGGACAGAGACCTACTGTATGTGCATGTCTAGCTCATAACTGTCCACATGCACGCTAGAAAACCTGCCCCTGAAGGGCCTCATTTGCAATGCTGACAGCCTGGCACTTTTCCCTAGTGTTAAGAATGACTAGGACGTTATATGGATTTAGCATTCACAGGTTCGTTATCTGAACAGCTAGATCATTTGGTTCCAGGAATTCATTCTTCCCCTCCTTCTGCGCTTTGAATCCTCCCTCTGCAGAAAGCGTCATACCTGAAGATTATGTGATTCATCCCCTGAGCATGAAGCGCTACAGCGTGGATCCTTCTGACTCGGCCTTCAGCTACATGGGCTCGTTGTACCCCATCAGACAGAACTCTGGAGAGGGCCGTCTGGGCGGCGGCAGCTCCTCATCCTCGTGTGGCCACCGTCTTGGACAGATGTCTTTGGGAGGAGCCTCCTCTTTGGGACTGAGGCGTCAGACATCAAGTCCCACCAGAAACGGAGTCTATCTGGAGGGAAACAAAAGTGGTAAATCAGTAAATCTGTGTATACATATGATAACACCTTAGGAGCCATGATGGAATACTTTATTTACTCATCCTGCCCACGACATGTCCATAGAGTCCATGGATGATTCTCTTAATTATCCTATATTAGTCTATGTACGGTCCTATTATGGAAAGCCTGCAAAGAGACCAGATAGCACCAGCCACTACACACATTTTTTCCAATCAGTGACTGTTTCTATACTGGACTAGTTTTGTTATTTTCAAACTACAATGCGATAGAGTAAATGGAGGGCAGAACAGGACACACTTGGGTATTAACGGGGTGAGAGAGCCCCTGTAGCCCTCCCCTGGGAGCAGCATGGTTGGAGGGAGCAGGGTCCCTTTAAGCGCCTCAGATGCAGAAGGGGGTATATTTTGGAAGACTGTAAACTACTGAAAGCTTTGCCAACATTTTATCTGGCCTAGGCAATCCTTCCACATCATACAGCAGACGGCAGAAGACCCTGGTAAAGCATATGTATGTGAGACTAAGAGGTTAGATCAAGTTAGGAAATTCAGCTACATCTGAAAATTATTTTTACACTTTTTTATACTGTCAGTTGTATCGCGACCAGATTCAGTGATATGGAGGACTTATGGGCGTACTCTCAAATTCTTGACCAGAAATCATCTCCTTAAACTATTAAGACATTATCCCAAGGTCTTCCATAAGGGAGTGGTTCAATGTACCACACCATCATTATCGCCAGAACTGCAACTAGCCCGGTGCGCCCGGTGCAGCTGCACAGGGCGCAAAAATCTAAGGGCGCATTCAGAAAGGGACTGGAAATTAAGCTCTTACTTCCGGTGGGGGTTTCAGCATTAGACCTCTGTGCCTCCCCCCCCCCCCTCAGTTACTCAATTCTTATTATTCTCCTGCCTCTCGGTGGGACTGGAGGGGAGCTGAGGCTGGGAGTGACTGGGACTGGAGGGGCGCTGATGCTGAGAGGGACTGGGACTGGAGGGGAGCTGATGCTGCGAGAGACAGGGCCTGCAGGGGAGCTGAGGCTGGGAGGGACAGGGACTGGAGGGGAGCTGATGCAGGGAGGGACAGGGCCTGGAGGGGAGCAGATGCTGAGAGGGACTGGGACTGGAGGGGAGCTGATGCAGGGAGGGACAGGGCCTGGAGGGGAGCTGAGGCTGGGAGGGACAGGGACTGGAGGGGCGCTGATGCTGAGAGGGACTGGAACTGGAGGGGAGCAGATGCAGGGAGGGACAGGGCCTGAAGGGGAGCTGAGGCTGGAAGGGACTGGGACTGGAGGGGAGCTGATGCAGGGAGGGACAGGGCCTGGAGGGGAGCTGATGCTGAGAGGGACTGGGACTGGTGGGGCGCTGATGCTGGGAGGGACTGGGAATGGAGGGAGCTGATGCTGGGAGGGACTGGGACTGGTGGGGCGCTGATGCTGGGAGGGACTGGGAATGGAGGGAGCTGATGCTGAGAGGGACAGGGACTCGAGGGGCGCTGATACTGGAAGGGACTGGGATTGGAGTGGCGCTGATGCTGGGAGGGCATGGGACTGGAGGGGAGCTGATGCTGGGAGGAACAGGGACTGGAGGGAGCTGATGCTGGGAGGGACAGGGACTGGAAGCAGCTGATACTGGGAGGGGAAGGGACTGGAGGTGCACTGATGCTGGGAGGGACTGGGAATGGAGGGAGCTAATGCTGGGAGGGACAGGGCCTGGAGGGGAGCTGATGCTGGGAGGGACTGGGACCGGAGGGAGCTGATGCTGGGAGGGACAGGAACTGGAAGGAGCTGATGCTGGGAGGGGCAGGGACTGGAGGGGCGCTGATGCTGTGAGGGACTGGGACTGGAGGGGAGCTGATGCTGTGAGGGACAGGGACTGGAGGGAGTTGATGCTAGGAGGAAAAGGGACTGGAAGGAGCTGATGCTGAGAGGGACTGGGACTGGAGGGGCGCTGATGCTGGGAGGGACTGGGACTGGAGGTTTGCTGATGCTGGGAGGGACTGGTACTGGTGGGGCGCTGATGCTGGGAGGGACTGGGACTGGAGGGGCGCTGATGCTGGGAGGGACTGGGAATGGAGGGGCGCTGATGCTGGGAGGGACTGGGACTGGAAGGTAGCTGATGCTGGGAGAGACTGGGACTGGAGGGGAGCTGATGTTGGGAGGGACAGGGACTGGAGGGGTGCTGATGCAGGGAGGGACTGGGACTGGAGGGGAGCTGATGCTGGGAGGGACAGGGACTGGAGGGGTGCTGATGCAGGGAGGGACTGGGACTGGAGGGGAGTTGATGCTGGGAGTGACTGGGACTGGAGGGGCACTGATGCTGGGAGGGACTGGAACTGGAGGGACACTGATGCTGGGAGGGACAGGGACCGAAAGGGAACTGATGTTGGGAGGGACAGGGAACGGAAGGGAACTGATGCTGGGAGGATTGGGACCGGAGGGGCACTGATGCAGGGAGGGACAGGGACTGGAAGGGAGCTGATGCTTGGAGGGAATGGGACTGGAGGGGAGCTGATGCTGGGAGGAACAGGGACTGGAGTGATCTGATGCTGAGAGGGACAGGGACTGTAGTGGCGCTGATGCTGGGAGGGACTGGGACTGGAGTGGCGCTGATGCTGGGAGGGACAGGTATTCTAGGGGATCTGATGATGGGAGGGACAGGTACTCTAGGGAGCTGATGCTGGGAGGGACAGGGACTTTAAGGAGCTGATGCTGGGAGGGGCAGGGACTGGAGGGAGGTGATGCTGGGAGGGACTGGGACTGGAGGGAGCTGATACTGGGAGGGACAGGGACTGGAGGGTGCTGATGCTGAGAGGGACAGTGACTGGAGAAGTGCTGATGCTGGGAGGGATTGGGACTGGAGGGGCGCTGATGCTTGGAGGTACAGGGACTGGAGGGGTGCTGATGCTTGGAGGTACAGGGACTGGAGGGGAGCTGATGCTTGGAGGTACAGGGACTGGAGGGGTGCTGATGATGGGAGGGACAGACTGGAGGGGAGCTGATGCTGGGAGAGAGAAGTACTCTAGGGAACCTGATGCTGCGAGGGACAGGGACTGGTGGGAGCTGATGCTGGGAGGGATAGGGGCTGGAGGGGAGCTGATGCTGGGACGAACAGGGGCTGGAGGGAGCTGATGCAGGGAGGGACAGGGACCGGAGGGGCGCTGATGCAGGGAGGGACTGGGACTGGAGCAGAGCTGATGAAAGGAGGGACAGGGCCTGGAGGAGAGCTGATGCTGGGAGGGACAGGGACTGGAGGGGCGCTGATGCAGGGAGGGACAGGGCCTGGAGTGGAACTGATGCTGGGAGGGACTGGGACTGGAGGGAGCTGATGCTGGGAGGGACAGGAACTGGAAGGAGCTGATGCTGGGAGGGGCAGGGACTGGAGGGGCGCTGATGCTGGGAGGGACTGGGACTGGAGGGTGCTGATGCTGAGAGGGACAGTGACTGGAGAAGTGCTGATGCTGGGAGGGATTGGGACTGGAGGGGCGCTGATGCTTGGACGTACAGGGACTGGAGGGGTGCTGATGATGGGAGGGACAGACTGGAGGGGAGCTGATGCTGGGAGAGAGAAGTACTCTAGGGAACCTGATGCTGCGAGGGACAGGGACTGGTGGGAGCTGATGCTGGGAGGGATAGGGGCTGGAGGGGAGCTGATGCTGGGACGAACAGGGGCTGGAGGGAGCTGATGCTGGGAGGGACTGGGACCTGAGGGGCACTGATGCAGGGAGGGACAGGGACCGGAGGGGCGCTGATGCAGGGAGGGACTGGGACTGGAGCAGAGCTGATGAAAGGAGGGACAGGGCCTGGAGGAGAGCTGATGCTGGAAGGGACCAGGACTGGAGGGGCGCTGATGCTGGGAGGGACTGGGACTGGAGGGAGCTGATGCTGGGAGGGACAGGAACTGGAAGGAGCTGATGCTGGGAGGGGCAGGGACTGGAGGGGCGCTGATGCTGGGAGGGACTGGGACTGAAGGGGAGTTGATGCTGGGAGGGACTGGGACTGGAGGGGAGCTGATGCTGTGAGGGACAGGGACTGGAGGGGCGCTGATTCTGGGAGGGACTGGTACTGGTGGGGCGCTTATGCTGGGAGGGACAGGAACTGGAGGGGCGCTGATGCTGGGAGGGACTGGGACTGGAGGGGCGCTGATGCTGGGAGGGACAGGGACTGGAGGGGCGCTGATGCTGGGAGGGAGTGGGACTGGAGGGAGCTAATGCTGGGAGGGACAGGAACTGGAGGGAGCTGATGCTGGTAGGGACAGGGACTGGAGGGAACCTGATGCTGGAAGGGACAGGGACTGCAGGGGACCTGATACTGGGAGGGACTGGGACTGGAGGGGCGCTGATGGTGGGAGGGACTAGGACTGGAGGGAGCTGATGCTGGGAGGGGCAGGAACTGGAGGGGTGCTGATGCAGGGACGGACTGGGACTGGAGGGGCGCTGATGCTGGGAGGGACTGGGAATGGAGGGGCACTGATGCTGGGAGGGACTGGGACTGGAGGGGCACTGATTCTGGAAGGGACAGGGACCGAAAGGGAACTGATGCTGGGAGGGACAGGGACCGGAAGGGAATTGATGCTGGGAGGATTGGGACCGGAGGGGCACTGATGCAGGGAGGGACAGGGACTGGAAGGGAGCTGATGCTTGGAGGGACAGGGACTGGAGGGGAACTGATGATGGGAGGGACAGACTGGAGGGGAGCTGATGCTGGGAGAGAGAGGTACTCTAGGGAACCTGATGCTGGGAGGGACAGGGACTGGAGGGGTCTGATGCTGGGAGGGATAGGGGCTGAAGGGGAGCTGATGCTGGGATGAACAGGGGCTGGAGGGAGCTGATGCTGGGAGGGACAGGGAATGGAGGGGCGCTGATGCTGGGATGGATTGGACTGGAGGGGCGCTGATGCTGGGAGGGACTGGTAATTTAGGGGAGCTGATGCTGAGATGGACAGGGACCGGAGGGGCCCTGATGCTGGGAGGGACTGAGACTGGAGGGGAGCTGATGCTGGGTGGGACAGGGACTGGAGGGGCGCTGATGCTGGGAGGAACTGGGACTGGAGGGGCGCTGATGCTGGGAGGGACAGGGACTGGAGGAAGCTGATGCTGAAAGGGACAGGGACTGGGGGCGCTGATGCTGGGAGGGACTGGGACTGGAGGGGAGTTGAGGCTGGGATGGACAGGGACTGGAGGGGAGCTGATGCTGGGAGTGACTGGGACTGGAGTGGCGCTGATGCTGGGAGGGACATGGACTGGAGGTGAACTGATGCTGGGAGTGACTGGGAATGGAGGGGCACTGACGCTGGGAGGGACTGGGACTGGAGGGGAGCTGATGCTGGGAGGGACAGGGACTGGAGGGGAGCTGATGATGGGAGGGACAGGGACTGGAGGAAACCTGATGCTGGGAGGGACAGGTACTGGGGGGGAGCTGATGCTGGGAGGGACAGGAACTGGAGGGGAGCTGATGCTGGGAGGGACAGGGACTGGAGGGGAGCTGATGCTGGGAGGGACAGGGACTGGAAGGGAGCTGATGCTGGGAGGGACAGGGACTGAAGGGAGCTGATGCTGAGAGGGACAGGGACTGGAGGGGAGCTGATGCTGGGAGGGAAAGGTACTGGAGGGGAGCTGATACTGGGAGGGACTGGGACTGGAGGGGCGCTAATGGTGGGAGGGACAGGGACTGGAGGGGAGCTGATGCTGGGAGGGACAGGGACTGGAGGGAACTGATGCTGGGAGGGACTGGGACTGGAGGGAAGCTGATGCTGGGAGGGACAGGGACTGGAGGGAGCTGATGCTGGGAGGGACAGGGACTGGAGGGAACTGATACTGGGAGGGACAGGGATTGGAGGGGAGCTGATGCTGGGAGGGACAGAGACTGGAGGGAACTGATGCTGGGAGGGACAGGGACTGGAGGGGAGCTGATGCTCAGAGGGACAGGGACTGGAGGGGAGCTGATACTGGCAGGGACTGGGACTAGAGGGGAGCTGATGCTGGGACAGACAGGGACTGGAGGGAGCTGAAGCTGGGACGGACTGGGACTGGAGGGAGCTGATGCTGGGAGGTCCAGGGACTGGAAGGGAGCTGATGCTCGGAAGAGCTGGGGCTGGAAAGGAGTCGATGCTGGTGAGACCTGGAAGGGGGTGATGCTGGGGAGCTCAAATGGGGCAGACGCTGCGATCAGGGTGGAGAAAAAGGCTGAGGCAGTGAGGCTGGGGAGGAGGACAGATATTTTATATAAGGGAAGAAACAAGGTGGATGTAGAGAGAGAGTAGAAAAAATAAGAGATGAGAGAAGAAAGGACAAATGGTCAGCAGACAATGAAGAGTTAAGAATATATGATGAAAGCAAAAGAGAGAGACTGGGGCAATTGTGACTGAAAAATAAAATGCCCAAACAAGAAAAGGTAGAGGGAAATTATTTTATTTTGACTTTATTAACTGGAATATGTTAGCTCTGGGAAATGTACATCACTGATGTCTTTGTGTTTGTTCAGTATAAGAGGAAATTAATTCATAGTTTTAATTCTCCAGTGTTCTGGTGCTTTACGAGTTTGGCTTTTGGGGTTCCCAGTTCACTCATTGCCTTCATATTTGTAAATTGTGATCCCTTGTTCTGTATTTGATGATGGTCTGTCTATGTTTCGCATATATGACCGCGCTGCGGAATTTTGTTTGTGTAGTTTCTGTGTAGGAGTCCTACTTGTCCTCTTTTCCCAGTAGGAGATGTATTGGTTTTCTGTGAGGTATACTGGTTTTATATTTTCAGTGCTGCCTTTCTATATGTAGAGTTTGCTGCTGTGTGAGTCCTGCTAGTGCTGTTATGATTTGGCAAGTTTGCTGTGGGTTCTAAATGATATATGTCTCCCTACAAACGAGTGACTCAAAAGTGACTAATGTGTATCTAATGTGCAAATTTTTTGTCGGAAGTTATTGCCCTGAGAGATTGCTCCCTCCTGAAGCGTGACTTCCCTTTTAATTACTTTTATGGTAACCAAACCACCGTATAAAACCTGTGAAGCAATTGCATTCCCTAATGCTGCTGCACAACCAAATTCTTAAAATTTCCACTCTGAAAAATTCTGAAACTGCAGATTTTCCACGAACACAGTACTGCGTTTAGAACCGCACTCTTTTCAGTCCTGTTTCAACGCTTAATATCTGCTCATACTCATCTGAAGTAGTAACTTCTTCCATTCAGGTGAGCTCCTTCCATTTCCATTAATGCTATCGGAATTTGTATTCTCAACCGGATCGCTCCGTTGATGTAGCCATACTTATGTGAGTACCAAAGCCAAATGAAATAGTGATTTAAAGCTAACTAAGACCACCTCTCATTGATGATGTCACCCATAGGTGAACGAATCAGGATGTTTAAATCAAACTCAACCAATCCTGTTCAGCATTCAGTCCATCCAGTTCCAAACAACCTACCCGAAAAATCCAGTGTTGTTCAGTCCATTGGAGGCGTTGTTCCCTACCGCCTCCTCTAGGACTCGGAAGCACATGATCTAATACACACCACTGAAAGTCCGCAAAAGAGTGCCCCAATTTAATACAATGCTGCTCTAATGGTGCTGTTAAAACAGATTACATATTCTAGAGGCATGTTCTTGAAGCCGAAGTTTTAATTTTCTAGTTGTTCGTCAAATGTATACTTTATCACAAGGGCAAATCAGAATATATACCACAAAAGTGGTAGAACAGGTCGTGAAACTTTTAGACCTATGCATGATTACTGTATGTGGAATCTGCCATTGTGTTCCTTCTATTGATCGTTGACATAATTCACATGCTGTTCCTTTAGAGCAACGGAAATGTCCGATAAGATGATCATCCAGACTATGTTGAACAGTTGTTTGTTTGACAGCTAGGAAATTGCCAATATTTCGGCCTCTAGTATAAGCTATTCGTAAAGGTTTTCGAAAGCAAGTATGAGGAGATAAAACGTGCCAATATTTCTTCAAAATAGATGTAATTTTAGCACTATTCATCATATATGGCAATATTCCAGTAATAAATTCATCTTCTAATCGCGAATTATCTCTCAAAGGGACATTGGGAGCCTCATGATCAGTGGTAACTTGTAACCATTCTCTATGGGTATAACGTGCTCGTATCTGGGCTTGTTTAACAATAAATAAAGGATAACCCCTTTTCAACAATCTAGCTTTTAAATCCTGTGCATGATCTTCAAATTCATGTATTGAGGAGCAAATCCTGCGTAAACGAAGGAACTGACCATATGGCAAACCTCTCTTCAGAGCTGGAGGATGAAAACTGGAAAATTGAAGCAAGGTATTTTTTTGTACAGGTTTTCTATACAATGTGGAACATAATCTAGATCCTTGTTTGAATAATTTCACATCTAAGAACTCCAGCTGTTGTGTGTGAAAATGCAACGTAAAAGATATATTATCTTTTTGAGCATTCAACCAGGTTACAAAGTCCATTAAAGCTTGTTCCGTATCATTCCAAAGAAAAAAGATGTCATCTAAAAATCTAACCCAGGTATTGATTTTGGAGTACCATGGAGATGGAAAAATTATTCGCTCTTCAAAATTCGCTAAATACAATGTAGCTATGGATGGGGCCACCGTAGCCCCCATAGCTATGCCATGGACCTGGTAATAAAATTTATCATTAAATTGAAAGAAATTCTTTGTAAGAACCAGAGATAAAATTCTAATAAGGAATTCTTTTGGTAAACGTGAAGGGAGAGGCAATGTTAATCCCTCCACTATTTGTAAAGCTTCTTGTTGCGAGATATTGGTGTAGAGGGCTACAACATCTAATGACACCAAAAGTGCAGTATCCACCGATTGCGTTATTAAATCAATCTTCTCCAAAAAATGAGAAGTGTCCCTTATATAGGAAAGAACCTTTTGTGCACATGATCGCAAGAATATGTCGCAAAATTGTGAGAGCGGTTCCAATATAGAACCTCTACACGAAACGATAGGTCTCCCCGGTGGATTTGACAAGGATTTATGCACTTTGGGTACCGTATAGAAATATGGAGTCAAAGGATGTTTGGGTGTCAAAAATTGAAATTCCTTTTTAGTCAGCCAACCACGATCTAATCCCTCCTGCATCAACTTCAAAATGGTAACTTGTATTTCCACTGTCGGGTCTGCATCTATCGAACGATAAAACTTTAAATCATTTAGTTGTTGAAGAGCTCCTTGAATATATTGATCTTTAGATTGTATTACTGTCGCACCCCCTTTATCAGCACGTTTCACTACAATAGAGGACATCTGTCTAAGTTCCTTTAACGCCTGCCATTCTAATTTTGTCAGATTATTGGCCAGTTTTTTAAAATGAACAGTAGACCATGGCTGTTCGATCCGATCAAGCTCATTTAATACCAATTGCTGAAAGGTAGAAATACAAGAGTCTATTTCACCCCTTGGAATCCATTTAGAAGGTGCCCGTACAAATGATAAATCTGGCGTCAAGGGGTTATTGGCACAAAAATGTAAGACTCTTAACTTACGAAAGAATCTAAATAAGGCGATCCGAATCTGAAAGGGCTGATACAGTACTCGAGGTACAAATGTGAGTCCTTTGCTTAACAGCTGTTCTTGAGTAGCCGTTAAAGGAATACCAGAGATGTTGATTACTGAAGTCTCGCTCGTGTTCGGGTGATTGGACCCTGGGGTTGGTCCGGTTGGAGGTCTTGATGTTCCTCTCCCGACTGCCAGCCTCGTCGGCGGCCCCGACCTCGACGGCCCCGCCGAAAAACCTGTTCCTGAAAGGATGATGATTTTGTCATACCCCCTCTACCCCTATGAGGGACTGTATGTTCACCCGAACTCCCTTCCTCAGAATCAAAGTCAGAAGAGGCTGGGAAAGACACATCTTTATGTTGCCCAGGGAAGTCACGCTTCAGGAGGGAGCAATCTCTCAGGGCAATAACTTCCGACAAAAAATTTGCACATTAGATACACATTAGTCACTTTTGAGTCACTCGTTTGTAGGGAGACATATATAGTTTAAAGTGAGTGAGGGGAGGAATAATTTTTAGTGGGTTCTAAATGAGCAGGGTTTTGTAGCACTTCCTAATGTACCTGGCACTGGAGGATGGTAATGTAGAAATATAGTAGCCTTTCTTTATCCTCACTGTCCATGCAAATGGCATTAAGACACTCATTAAGAGGCATATTTACTAAAGGTTAATGCGTATTCACAAATGTTGACACGCCCTAAGTGCAGCGACACCCATTTATTTTTATGAGTGTAGTGACATTTAATGCACATAAATGTTTACTAAACACAGCAGTACAAAAGCAGGAACCACGCAAAACTAAGAGAAACCAGCCCAAAGCATGATAGTGTGGAAAGACAAGAATCTTTATTAAGCCCGTGATAGCCCAATATCAAGGGCTTAATAAAGATTCTTGTCTTTCCACACTATCACGCTTTGGACTGGTTTCTCATAAATGTTTACTAAACATGTCCGTAATTCATTGCTGGGACAAAAAAGAGCTCCTTTGAAACCTCCTAAAATTTTAAATGGACTGCATATAAATTGTAAAATAAAATATATACAAATGAGGCCCAGTGGGTATGGGGGAGTACCAGGTTCGCAAGTCACACAGGGTGCAGTTATAGCGTCGTATGGCCCTGATTATCACATTATATAACCTGGAGATACGATGCTTAAAACTTCCTTCCTGAAATAACACTTTTTCAAAAGCCAGTTGTATCCTAGAAAAATGTAGCCTATGCTCTCCCATGGTAGAGAAATGCCTGATTTGAAAGTCTTGAAAGCTAAGGAGTCATTTACACAATTTTTTTTCAAATCTTACGTGAGAAATAAAGGCATCCTTCTTGGCTAAGTCTGAATAGGAGAGGAATTTATGATTCTCCTCCCCATACATACAACATCCTCACCCGTATCTCTCACAAAGGCAATTGTGGGCAATAGAGTAAAAGGAGAGCAGTACAGTGTAGGGGGTGAAATACATCTGTCCACAAAAGAAGAGCGAGACCCGGGCGTGATTGTTTATGATGATCTTAAAGTGGCTAAACAGGTAGAAAAGGCGACAGCAAAAGCCAGAAGGATGCTTGGGTGCATAGGGAGAGAAATGGCTAGCAGAAGGAGGTGATAGTGCCTCTGAGAATGGTGAAACCTCATTTGGAGTATTGTGTGTAGTTTTGGAGACAACACCTTCAAAAGGATATAAGCGGGTTGGAGTCGGTGCAGAGGGCGGCTAATAAAATGGTCAAAGGTCTACATTATAAAGCATATGGGGACATACTTCAAGATCTTAAAATGTATACATTAGAGGAAAGGAAGGATAGAGTAGATATGATAAAGACGTTTAAAAATCTCTGTGGCATAAATGCACAGTAGGAAGAGCCTCTTTCAACTGAAAGAAAACTCTGCAACAAGGAGACGTTGGATGAAGGTGAAAGAGGATAGACTCTGGAGTAATATGTGGAAATATTTCTTTATGAAAAGGGTGGTAGATGTGTGGAACAGTCTCCCAGTAGAGGTAGTAGGGACCAGGACAGTATCTGAATTCAAGAAAGCATGGGGCTAACACAGAAGGTCTCTAAAGGAAAAAGAGCACTATAGTAGTTGATATGGAAGGGCAGACTAGATAGGCCATGTGGTCTTTTTCTGCCATCATGTTTCCACGTATGTTTCTATGAGAGAGACATGGAGAGATGCCTGTTATCTTACGCAGGGAATACCAGCAAAGGGATCAGCATTCTCCATAAATATAAAAGCTTCTAAAGGAATCAAAATCACACATGAAGCCTCTAAACACACCCAGGCTGGAGTCTCGTTGGACCAAGCCCAGAACTTGAATGTACGTAGTGAAGCACTCCAATAATATACCTGCATGTTTGGTAACCCACCACCCCCATTATTTTAGTGGCGCATAACTTTACGCAGCTCCTTATAAAACAACCTTCTATAAAACTAGGACAGGACTAGTTAAATGGAGCTGGTTCTACAAGAAAACTCGGATTATGGTGGCTAATGGAATCCATTTTGCTGAAGATAGCGCGATGAGTGGAGTATCTCATGACTTGATGCTAGGGGTTGGTTCTTTTCTATAGCCTTATTGTAGAGGGAGGTGAAAGAAGATTCTGCCCTTCTGCAGGTGCCACAAACGTCTGTAACCAGATACACACACCAGGGGAGCAGAAAAAATAGACTCTTGAAGAAAACTAGAAGAGTCAGAGATTTATAAACTGTGCTTCAGTGGAAAAAAAGAGGGTCATTTTCCTAAGAATTTGGCCAAGTAAAATGGCCTGACTGAAAACTGCCCTCTTCCAATGCAACTAGAAGAAGGCACAACTGCTGCAGCATGTTCACTTTTATCCCCACTCCAAAGACGCATTCCCATTGGCTTGCTTCATTTGGAGAGGAAACTGGCTTGCACTATTTTTCTCCTGCCTTGGCATCTCCACAAATAGTATATGCAAAGCGTGTGGATATTTTTAATACAATCGTTAGATGCTTCCTGATTGTCAAAGAGAATCCAACCAGAATTGTTTTCTTTATACACAATATAGGCTAATCAACAACTGTTTCCAAAAAGGGTATGACCATGCATCCGAGAGACAAAAATCCATTCGCCCCCAATCGGCTAGAAGGACAGGAACTAGAACAGGAGATTACTACACAAGTAATCATCTCAATCATTTCATGTTGTGTTTAACCCGAAACTAGGGCTGGCTTAACCACTAGGAAGATTATGAGGTTGCCTAGGAATGGAAAAGACCAGCTGTAGTCTACAGTAACACAATCAGTCCTGACATTCACACTAACTCGGAAAACCATCAGCGCATACTCTTACCTGCAGGGAGGATACATAATATTCGAATACTCCTTTTGTTAGTTTCCCTCATCGTGAATATCCTGCATAGGTGAAAAATAGTTTAATAATTAAATAGTGATATTCAGTCATGCATTTTTATGAGTTCATTCTTGGAGGGGGGCAATTTCTTCAAATGGCATAGTTTTGCACATAATAAATTACTAAAATCTACTGCCAAAGGGTAAACTCAAATAATGTGCATAAATACCCTTAGAAACACCAATCTACACAAATACAAAAATGTTTTTATCAATCTATCAAACAACTATCACATGACACATTAAGGTATGTATGACCTCAGGATAACCTTTCCCCTACATTTGATGAAGTACATCACCATAGGGTTGAATGGCAGACTTCACATCACGGGTCACAACCCTTCTAAACTTTAATTATATTTTCCAAAAATTAATCCAAATCTAATTAAATTACCCACATCCAAAAAAGTACTTTTAGGGATTCTCAAAATATATAAAAAATTATTTTAAATCGTCTGAATTTTAGCACAGAACCGAACCTCTCAAACCACTCAGCCAAATACCTAAAAAGGAGGAGAGAGAAAAAACTCTTCAACTTAGTAGTATTATACAACATTTCATAAATATTAATCCACTTATCTGAGTGTTGTAGAAACTCCAGTCTGCACCTACAGTCAGACGTAAGTCTTCATCTTGGCAATATGCCACCAGGAAGTTTGCGAATATCCTCCGGTATCGCAGAAACTATGAATGCCCAACAAAAGCTTCTGTTTCACCTAGTAGGCTTCTACAGGGATTCCAATAATGCTGTTCTCGTAAAATTACCAGGTACTATTCGCCAAGTATCACTAACATCAGACATAACAAATGCCTCCTTGCTCTTAAATCAACAGCGTCTGACATTAGTCACTTTTAAAGAGAATTAAAACAAGCTGATTCGCTCACGAAGGCTGACGTAGTTATTCAACAACTGCTTTATTCCCATTACACACTAACCTGTACACTCTAACTAAATATATTAAATAAGAGGAAACACAAGAGGAAGTTCAAAGCTACCAATTTCATGATCTAATAACTAGTAATCAAATGAACAGCGTCCATTCGATTTTATCATTTAACCCATTTGGGTCTAATGTTTTAAGATCGTAAATCCAATTTTGTTCTTTCTGGATTAATGGGCGGCCTCTATCTCCCCTTCGTATATTATAGTGAACCTGTTCCAACACTGCATCACAACTCCTCAAAAGTATGATTGAAAGATATACAATGCTGGACTAATGGAGTTTCAAGTCTAGCTTTAGTGATGCTATATTTATGCTCCGTCAATCTGGTATGCAAAGGACGCGTGGTTTTTCCAATATAGATTTTAGAACGGGGCACCATAAAGCATACACCACAAATGAAGTGTTACAATTTGTATGTTGCTTCAATTTATAATTTCTATTACTATGTTGAACACAACTGATTTTCCATAACGTTGCGATATGAACAGCATCCACATTTTTTATGTTGGTAGACTAGAGGAGAAATTTTCTGTTTAGGAACCACTGAACAGAGTTGATCTCTTAGGTTCCTACCTCTGCTATATGCCATACGTAACGTATTACCCAACAGTTTAGGATGGGACAAAAGAATATTCCATCTTTTATGAATAGAAGCAGCTATCCGATTTGAAAGACTAGAATAAGGCAATACACATGTTCATCATCACACATAAGGCTCTTCACACTAGCTCCCCCCAGTATCTGGCCGACATCATTCACCTTCAGCCTTCTCCATGCCTTCTCCATTCGGCCCACGGCAATCGTCTTTTCCTCCCTCCTCCTGCCCAGGCCCACTTGGAACTCACCCACAACTCTGCCTTTTTCTTTTTAGGCCCCACCCTGAGGAACTCGCTCCCCCTGTCTCTCCGTACTGAACTGTCCTATCCCCGCTTTAAAGCTCTCCTCAAAACCTATCTCTTCTGTTAGGCCTTTGATCTCCCACCCCCTGCCGATGGTGCTTCATCCCCCAGCCGCGCCCACCACCTTTCATACCACCTCCCCATATGTCCTCTCCTACCTCCCCTTCTCCCTCCCGTTTCCCGTCATCTCACCCCTCTTTGGGCCTTTCCTGTCTTCTATCTTACTACTTGTCTCTCCCTGTCCTATTGTTTTTTGGCGTTCCTTTCTGACTTTGTTTTTGGTAGCCTTCCCTTTTGTATTGTACACCGCCCTGATGCTTTGGCCTGGGCGGTTTATCAAATTCTGCGAATAAAGGTAAAGATAAAGATGGATGATGCATCAGAAGGCAAAGTGGAATCGACACTTTTTCGGTGATTATATTTCTATCGTTTATAAGCTTTTCTTAAAACAGAATCAGGATAACCTTGTTTCTGGAATTTTGATATCATGCTCTTAGCTTGTATCTCATTTTCAGACGAACATATGCGACGGCATCGAAGTAATTGTGAGAATGGCAAGCTATGTTTCAGGTGATCTGGATGAAAACTGGAATAATGTAAAAGAGTATTCTATCTGTTGGCTTAGTATATACAGTTGTAGTAAATCTATCTCCATATTTCATAACTTGAACATCCAAAAAATGCACCATTGACTTTTGGATATTGATCTCAAACGTAATGTTGTTACTGCAGCTATTCAGATAATCAAAAAATTCATTTAAAGTATCCAAATGCCCACTCCATAGGAGAAAAATATCATCTATGTAACGATGCCAGCGCAAAATGTAAGAAGCATATTTAGAGCGGCATACCCACTTTCCTCAAAAGTATGCATATAAAGATTTACTAATGATGGCGCAAACGTTGCTCCCATAGCTATACCAGAGAACTGTTGAAAAAATTCTTGTTTATATATAAAATAATTCTTTTTCAATGCCAATTCAGCCAAGGTTAATAAGAATTTTGTTGGAACTTTATGTGGTCTTGGTCTAACATTCCACACATGTGATAACACCTGCAGAGCCCAATCCTGAGGAGTAGACGTGTACAAAGCTGCTACATCCAAAGTTGCCATCCAGGCAGTTCGTTCTGTTGAACCATACTCTTCTAAAATGGACAAAAATGTGTCGTATCTTTAATATACAAAGGAATTAGAGGAACTTCATCTTTCAAAAACATATCTAGATATATACCCACTCTTTCTAATAAAGAGTCATTACTCAACAATATTGGATGCTCTGGTGGATTAACTAAACTCTTATTACTTTAGGTAGAATATAGAATGCTGGAAATTTGGGATATGCTGGATTCAAAAATATTTTTTCCTTTTCTGTTAAATAACCATATTTAAAAGCAGTAGTGGTAACGTCCGATATGAGCTTCTGCAGTTCTTCAGTAGGGTCCATTGTAAGACGTACATAATGTGTAACATTATCTAACTGTCTTAAGATTTCAGCATCATATCTAAATGTATCCAAAACTACAACTGCACCTCCTTTATCTGCTAGCTTGATCGTGATATCATCCATCTTCAAAAGATCTTGTAACGCTTCAAATTCAGCGACAGACAGATTCTTAGGGTAATTGTTAAATTTTGATTCCATCTTGCTCAAATCTGAAAGTATTAGATGTTTGAATGTATGGACTATAGGATCCAGAGGGCCAGGAGGGGTCCAATCGGATTTCAAACTGACCAAAGACAAATCAGATGTAGAAGGCTTACCATAAAAAAAGATTTTCAAGAGAGACCATGTGATGCGGCTAGAGTAGTGGTCGCATCTTGGGTGCGCTCCGACACCCCCAGCCCGGACCGGCAAATTTGTACCATGCAGTACCGCAACATTTGAACGGGAGTGTGCCCGCTGTGTGCAGAATTGAGTGTAGTATCCCACAGTGTGGTCCTTTCAGCGAAGGGGATGGCGGCTGCGGCTAAAACGCTGAGACGAGATCGGGAGCGGGTGGCTGGCACGAGTAAGATGGCGGAGTCGGCTCCATCACCCAGCTCGCCTAGATCCACTGCCTCGCTGGATGAACTGTCGGCCGCAGTGGTAGCGGCTCTGTCCCCCCAATTTGAAGCCCTACAAGAAAAAATGGATGGGTTGCGCTCGTCGGTGGACCTCCTAGGGGGCAGACTGCGTGAGGCCGAAGATCGCCTGGGACAGGCGGAGGACAAAGTTGAGGGGCTGATCTCCGAGGTGGCAGGCCTAAAAGCTCAACTGGGTCTGCAGGAGGCAAAGCTGGATGACCTGGAGAACAGGTCAAGGCGCAATAACCTGCGTTTCATGGGGATCCCCGAAACTGTTTCAGACAAAGAGCTGAGGCACTATCTGGAAGAGCTAATCATGTACATCTTAGGGGATGCTGCGCTTGGAGACAAACTGCACATAGAAAGAGTGCACCGGGTCGGGGCCAGACAGACCCGAGATACCCGCCCCAGAATCGTGATCGCGAAGTTCTTGTACTATCCGCAGAAAGACCTGATTGTACGAACCGCTCGACAAAAGGGGGAAGTTGCCTACAATAACTGCAGAATTCGCGTGGCACAAGAGTACTCCATAGTACTGAGTCGCAAGCGACGGGAGTATGCCCCCCTCTGTGAGAAGCTCATTGGCGCAGGAGTTCGGTTCTCCGTCCAGTACCCTTCTAAATTGCATGTGATGCATGAAGGGACTCATCGGGCCTTCACAACAGCTGCGGAGGCTGAAGGTTATGTTAATCAGCTCATTGCTCGAGAGGCGACGGCGGCAACATCGCAGCCCTGAAATATAGAGGAATTGCCGGTGTGTGATCCTATGGTTCCTTTTTGGTAATGTGCACTGTGGCATGGGCTCTACCGGACTACTTGGTTACACTAGGGACATTGTAGCCAAGCTACTTTGTGTCCCTTGTACTGACTTGATTGTTACAAACTTTCTATGCTGGAATTGGTAACAGTGTTGTAAGTGAGACATGCCCTGCTAATGCTATTTGTTATTGTCGCTGCCCGTTGGCCTCTGGCCAGATAAATCTTTTTTCTCTTTTTCCTTCCTATTTCCCTTTGTTTTTTGATATATGATTGCATCCCTTAGAACGTTGGTTAAGTCTGGGCGAGGGGAGATAGCGGTGGTACCGAGCCTTTGGGCCGAGGCTTCCGTCCTTCCATGTGGGCGTGGAGAGTGGTGGTGTGAGTAGTTAATAACCACCCTGACTCCATAAGGGTGATCTCCCTTTGTGTTATTTTTGTTTTGTTAGGTTATTTTTGTAGTTCTTCTGCCGCTTGAACCGCAGCCGTGCCCAAGATACTGGCCCGTATTTTTTTCTTTCCCCTTTTTCCTTTATCGGTGCGGTGGCCAGGAGCATAAGGGCAGCGACTGCAAACGGAGGGAGAGCTGGGATTGGGTGACCTGCGGGCGGGGGTGGGGGGGGCCCTGCTGATGGGGTGACTTTACCAGATGGTCCCGGTGAGTGAATTGCTATTGTGTTGTTGTGTTGCCCACCGGGGACCCCCTCCTCGGCCTATAGTGGTGGGGCTCGGGGGGAGGCCTAGGGTGTCTTAGTGAGTGTGGGTGTGGAGCCCCGAAGCTCCTGGATGCTGGTGGCTCTGGGCTGCTCCCCCTCCTTCCCCTCCTGCTAGGCTCTGGGAGATGGTGTGCGGGGGTTGATGGGGGGAGTGTGGGGAGGGGGGCGGGAGCGGCACATGTTAACCTCTTAGGCTGCAGCCTGCTCCTATAGAGTCACATTCAGTGGTTCGAGGTTAAATCGGGATTGACTATGGAGGGGCGAGGCCGGACCCACGTGACTTTGGCCGCGGATTTTATAATTTTAGACACTGTTTAGTAGCGTGCACATCACAGTCGAGATGGGCTTGGTCATAGCTCCGCAACCGGGGACCTTGGCTGCTAGGGTGCCTTACAATGGGGGGGGGGGGGAGGGGGGCTGGATTACTCGCAGCAGCATGGTTCAGCGTAGTAGGGCCTCAGCGAGCCGTGGGCTGTCTGGACTGGGATCAGTTAGGTATTCCGGGTTGGGCACAATGTGCAGTGGGTGGGTGGGACCGTCCGCGGTTCTGCCTTACTATAGATGGGGAAGGGGGGGGGTCGGTCACACTTGGAGTGGCCTTGAGGGGCTTTCTCAGAGGTGGGTGGGAGGAGAGAGCCATGAGGGTTCAAGGATGGGAGTGGGGAAGAGATAGGGGGGGTATAAGGTGTGGGGTGGGGAAGGGTTAGACTTGGGGGGAGAGGGGGCTTCAGGGGGGATTAGAGGGAGGGGCGGGCATGGGTGGGGGGAGACTTTGGGGCCACAGGTACGGAGGAGCTCGAGACCCTTATAACGAGTACGGGTGGACCCCAGGCTGGGGGGGTTCACCTAGGAATTCTCGCGAATATCGGATTACTTGCTGTAATGTACTATGACTTGTGCTAAAGTTTGTCTCTTGGAACGTGTGTGGGATGGGAGGCCCAATTAAACGTCATAAGGTGTTGCGGGCTTTGACCCGCCTGCAGTGCGATATTGCCTTTTTACAGGAAACCCACCAGACTGCTGAGGAGCATGTGAAGCTGCAGAGAGCTTGGGTGGGGCAGAGTTGAGGCGCCCCGGCAATCGGGAAAAAGGGTGGAGTGGTCCTACTGATCCATAAAAGGCTGGGTTTTGAACTCCTACAACAATACGTAGATCCGTCAGGCAGATACCTCTTGGTATACGGTAATTTGGAAGGGAGGTCCGTGGTGCTAGGCAATGTATATGCCCCGAATGTCCTGGACAAATCTTTATATGCCCGCCTAGCCTCTAGGGTTGAACAGCTGCCGGATGCCCCTTTGATACTGGCGGGGGACTACAATGGGGTGTTGGATATTGATTTGGACACTTCCGGGGGTGGACGGGACAGCTGGCGGGCCCCAGCTACCAGGGCACTTCAGGGGCTAAGGAGCCGGTTGGGACTTGTGGACCCGTGGCGCCTGCTCCACCCTTTGGAGCGGGATTTCACTCACCAATCACGAGCTCACGATTCAAGTGCGCGAATAGATTATGTGTTCCTCTCCGAGCGGTTGTTTGTACAAGTAGGGGAAGCGGAGATTGGCCCGGCGGCAGTATCGGACCACGCCCCGGTTTGGGTGGACCTACAGTGGGGGGATCTTCCTGTCTCGCAGAGAGTTTGGCGGTTTCCCCTGGGGCTGTACACGGACCCTGAATTTCACGCATATCTGTCACAGAGATGGGGGGAGTTTATTGATATTCACGAACGGCATAGAGAGGAGCTGGAGCTATTGTGGGAAACAGCGAAGGTGGTCTTACGCGGTGACATCATTGCCTATGGAGCGCGGAAACGCAAGTTAGTAGCATCCCAAATAGTTCAGTTGGAAAAACAGCTCATAAAAGCCCGGCGCCGGTATGTGGGGGCTCCCACAGTGGCTAACAAATGGTTATATTGGGAGTTGCAGGCGTCCCTTAATGAGCTGCTCCACCAAAGAGCAAAGAAGTCCCTGACGTACTTTAAATACCAGCTCTATCGCTTTGGGAATAAGCCGGGCAAGCTCCTAGCGCGGTGTCTCCGAGGCAGTAGAGGGTCTCGCTCCATAGTGGCTTTGCGTGACGAGCAGGGCCGTTTGCATAAACACAGCCCGGCTATAGCTCAAGTATTTCGCTCCTTTTTTCAGCAGCTTTACAGAGGATCGGCTGCCTCCACGACATTAATGGGAGAATATCTTCAGGGGCTGCGGCTGCCTAGGCTGACGATGGAGCAGCGGTTGGCTTTGGATGCACCAGTAACAGAAGAGGAAGTCCACAAAGTGATCTTGGGGGCCAGCTGCTATAAGTCGCCGGGTCCGGATGGGTATGGGGCGGAGTTCTATAAACTTTTAGTCGAACGAGTTACCCCTGTGTTGACTGCGGTATACCGCTGGAGGGTGGAGCAGGGGAGCTTTGGTTGGGGGGCTAATCATGCCTTTATTACCTTGATACCTAAAACCGGCAAAGACCCCGCACAGGCGACTTCTTACCGACCCATCTCGCTGCTGAACTTCGATATGAAGATACTAGCGAAGGTGCTAGCGGATCGCTTAGCCTCCGTGCTAGGGGGCCTAATGCATGAGTCGCAGGTGGGTTTTATTCAGGGGCGTTATGCAGTGCGGAATCTGCGGAAGATCTTAGCCTCTATAGAATGGGTGCGTGCGCGTGATGAACAATCTTTGCTGATCAGCTTTGACGCGGAGAAGGCATTCGACCGGGTCAATTGGAATTATATGAAATTCCTTCTGCCCCAGTATGGCCTGGGCGACTCTTTTATCCGAATGGTGGAGCTGCTGTACACCAGCCCAACGGCTAGTATTTTATGTAACGGGGTACTGTCGGATACTTTTAATCTTGAGAGGGGGACGCGTCAGGGCTGTCCGCTCTCTCGACTGTTGTTTGTGTTAACGCTGGACCCGCTGTTGCGGAGCATAGTAGAGTCCGCTGACATTCGTGGGGTTCGCATCGGGCCCTGTGGTTTCAAAGTTGCAGCCTTTGCGGATGACATCCTTGTCCATTTACGAGACCCTCAATGGTCGTTGCCGTCTCTGCTGGCTGAATTTTCCCGTTATGGGGAATTTGCGGGGCTGCGAATCAACCGAGATAAATCGGAAGCCTTGGATATTGGGGGCCGACTCCAGGGGAATTGGGAAGGGACCTTCCCCCTGCGATGGGCTAGTGATTCCTTTGTTTACTTGGGGATTGAGCTAACTGGAGACATGTCGGCATTGTACAAGCGGAATTTCGAGCGCATCCTGGTCGGGATTCGCTCGCAGCTCCAGGCATGGTCCCCCCTCCCACTATCTTTGTCAGGCAGGGCGGCAGCCCTGGGGATGGTGATTCTGCCGCGGGTTCTTTACTGGCTACAGACTCTGCCGGTTTGGTTGTTACGCCGTGATCTTCTGTGTATAGAGCGTGAGCTTTGCAGGTTTTTGTGGCGAGGGGCCAGAGCACGTATCCCGATGAACCGCCTGAAAGGGGGATGGAGATCTGGGGGCATGGGTGTACCGGATCTCTGGACCTATGCCCTGGCCTGCCAGGCCCGGCACCTGGGGGACTGGCTGGGTAGTACCGAGGTGTATACTCCAAGGGCATTGGAGGAAGCCCTGGTGGCGCCGCATTCTTTGCTGGCAGTCTTACACCTACGGCGTGAGGTTCTGCCGGCTCGAGTGACACATAGCGTGCTGATCAATGCCGCGCAGCGCACTTGGCAGTGGTTGAATAAAGCGTGGGGATGCTCATCGGAGGTTTCGAGTTGGCTGCCGCTGCAGGGTAATGCACAATTTCTTCCGGGATCAGATTCGGTTCCCTTCCGTCGGTGGGCGCAGGCGGGGATATGGTTGTTGGGGCATGTAATTGACTTGGAGGGGCGGTGTAAACCTTTGGATGTGTTGTGTCAGGAGTATGGTTTGTGCTCCGGAGTCTCCCTGTTCCCATACCTGCAGCTTTCCCACTATGTGGGTTCAGTAACGGGGCGAGAATTGTGCGGCGACCACTCCACGCCGATATTAGAATTTTTTGCTCTTGGGACAGAGGCCCCGCCCACTATAGCAATATTTAAAAAAGCATTGGTGCTCTTGGTGACGCCGCCGGATTACTCAGCAGAAGAGGTTTCTTGGGCGCGGGAGTTGGGGTGCGAAGTGGCTCCGGGCTCGGTCCGTGCCGCGCTGGGCCGAATCGCCCTACTAGCGGAGGGAGCCTACTGGCGGGAGATTCAATTTAAATGCATTTTGAGAGCCCACTTCTCCCCGAGGCGTGCATTACGTAGTCGTCTCACCGACTATGGTGGATGTCCGAAATGTCCTTGTTTGCTAGCGGATTTGGGCCACATGTGGTGGGGTTGTCCCCGTATACGTCGCTACTGGACTCGGATTGCACATTACTTGGGGGTTATTTTGCAGCAGCGGGTTTGCTGGACAGGGCCACTGGTGGCATTGGATCAGTTGGGACCACTCCGCCCGAAGGGCCGATGGCAGCCATTATTGATACGGAAGGCATGTCTGGTGGGGAAGAATCCTGTACTGCGGCGATGGCTGGAGCCGACAGCCCCTTCTTTCTGGGAGTGGCGCAACGGGTTCCATCAGTTTATGCTCTTGGAGCGGAGGAGTGCGCAGCATCACCCCCGGAGTTGGGCTTCCTTTCTTTTGGTGTGGATGCCCTATATCCAAACACTGCGGCCTAAATCTCGTAGTGCTGTTTTGAGCTTGGAGTAGGGTGCTGAGGGGTTCCTCGGGGGTTTTTGCTGTATAATGAGATGTATGGTCCCTGTGGTCCTGGGTGGGGGGGTGGGGGGGAGGGGGAAGGGAGGGGTGTAACTAGGACATTGCAAAAAAAACCTTTGTTTGTACCTTTGTCACTCCCCGGGCAGTGGACAAGATAAAGCCCTGCCTGAGGTATATCTGCTTGTTATGCTGGTTAATGGAAAACCGAGACTGTTTACATAGTTTTGTCTTTTACTGTGTGTTTTTAATAAACAAATCTTTGAAAAAAAAAAAGATTTTCAATTGTATAGATCGAATCACCCTTTCAATGACTATCCTACACTTAAAGCCATCATAGCCATCATATCATTAATAAATGATAGGCCACGTGCTAAGACCATATTTTGTGCTGCAGTTAATGTCCTATGTGAAAGGTTAATCACCGTATCTGTTATTGAAAAGTTACTGTCTCTTTTTTGCGTCGTGATCATGTAGGAGGCCCGGGAAAAGTTTCTTGATTAGTTTGTAAATTACTCGGTTGATGATTCCGATAGTCTTTTTTACCTCCTGATTTAAACTGAGGTTCTGAGTGCCCAAGTTCCACACTAGAATTTATTGTGTGCACTGCGATAGCTATTAGTTGGAAAGATTCTTTCAGCTTTAGTTCAGAAAGAAGAGATGAGATTTTCAATCTTCCATCATTATTAGGAGAGGATGTTAGTAGTAGTCGATTGGAACTTCATAGCTTAACTTTATCAGAATATTGTAGGAAAGAAGTTATACCACAAGGATTGAGAATTTGGAAAGCTCCTGGTATGTTTCTTGAAGATGAAGCTTTTGTGTCACGTTGGAATCAAATCCTGAATAAATGTTCACTTGATTTGATGTTCTTAGTGATTGAATCAGCACATACAAAAAATGTTGCGTTAACTAAAGAATTAAATGAGGATTTGGATAAACTGAAGAAGATTGAAGATTTTGAAATCCGTCATGTAGAAGTACTTAAGCAATTGGAACGATATAAGACTGATTTGAAGAATTTGAAAATTAAAAAATTATTTAAAGACGAAAAACGAATGAAGGAAGGCTCCATTTATAATAATTGGTCATTACGTAAGACTAAACAAGCTGATAAATATAGAAAGACTGAATGTGGGGAGAATTCTACTTATTCCTCGGATTCTAGTGCAGAACATGGGCACTCAGAACCTCAGTTTAAATCAGGAGGTATAAAAGACTAGCGGGATCATCAACTGAGTAATTTACAAACTAATCAAGAAAATTTTCCCGGGCCTCCTACACGATCACGATGCAAAAAAGAGACAGTAACTTTTCAATAACAGATACGGTGATTAACCTTTCAAATAGGACATTAACTACAGCACAAAATATGGTCTTAGCATATGGCCTATCATTTATTAATGGACCACACTATGATGGCTTTAAAGTAGGATAGCCATTGAAAGGTTGATTCAATCTATACAATTGATTCGTCTTTGGTCAGTTTGAAATCCAATTGGACCCCTCCTGGCCCTCTGGATCCTATAGTCCATACATTCAAACATCTAATATTTTCAGATTTGAGCAAGATGGAATCAAAATTTAACAATTACCCTAAGAATCTGTCTGTCGCTGAATTTGAAGTGTTACAAGATCTTTTGAAGATGGATGATATCACGATCAAGCTAGCAGATAAAGGAGGTGCAGATGTAGTTTTGGATACATTTAGTTTTGATGCTGAAATCTTAAGACAGTTAGATAATGTTACACATTATGTACGTCTTACAATGGACCCTATTGAAGAACTGCAGAAGCTCATATCAGAAGTTATCACTACTGCTTTATAAGTATTGTTATTTAACAGAAAAGGAAAAAATATATTTGAATCCAGCATATTCCAAAATTCCAGCATTCTATATTCTACCTAAAGTACATAAGAGTTTAG
Organism: Ichthyophis bannanicus; assembly: GCA_033557465.1. Lineage (NCBI taxonomy): Eukaryota > Metazoa > Chordata > Amphibia > Gymnophiona > Ichthyophiidae > Ichthyophis > Ichthyophis bannanicus. The sequence goes on from CM066033.1 coordinate 1,299,441,285, forward strand.
TTAATCCACCAGGGCGTCCAATATTGTCGAGTAATGACTCTTTATTAGAAAGAGTGGGTATAACTGACTGGAAAAGATCTGTGTTTATACCAATACTAAAGAAAGGTGATCCAACTGACTGTGGAAATTATCGCACAATCGCTCTGATCCCACATGCCAGCAAGATTCTACTGAAGATTATTCAAAAGAGACTACAGCCATACCTGGAACAAGAACTACCTGAAGTGCAAGCAGGTTTCAGGAAAGGACGAGGAACGAGAGACATCATTGCGGATGTGAGATGGATCCTTGAAAAGACTAAAGAATACCAAAAGGATATCTATTTGTGCTTTATCGACTATAGCAAGGCTTTTGACTGTGTAAACCATGAGAAACTCTGGGCCACGTTAAGAAGCATGGGTATACCAGAACACCTGATCGTTCTCTTGCGCAATCTGTACATTGATCAAGAAGCAACAGTTCGAACGGAACAAGGAGAAACAGAATGGTTTAAAATAAGCAAAGGTGTAAGACAAGGCTGCATACTTTCCCCCTACCTGTTTAATTTATATGCAGAACAAATCATCAGAGAAGCAGGACTGTATGAAGACAACAGAGGTGTGAAGATTGGTGGAAGACTCATCAACAACCTTCGCTATGCTGATGATACCACATTACTGGCTGAAAGTGAAGATGATCTGAAACATTTGCTTCTCACAATCAAAGAACATAGTCTTAAAATGGGCCTGCACCTTAATGTAAAGAAGACAAAGATCATGACAACTGGCATAATCAACAGGTTCATCGTTGAAGGAGAAGAAATTGAAATTGTGAACAACTTTAACCTACTTGGATCAACTATCAATAAAGAAGCAACAAGCAGTCAAGAAATCAGACGACGCATTGCTCTTGGCAGAATGGCTATGAAAGACCTAGATAAGATTCTCAAGAGCAGAGATGTCTCTCTCCATACAAAGATTCGACTTGTTCAAGCCATGGTATTTTCAATAACATCATATGGATGTGAAAGCTGGACAGTGAAAAAGACAGACAGGAAGAAAATTGATGCCTTTGAATTATGGTGCTGGCGGCGAATACTGTGTATACCATGGACTGCCCGAAGAACAAACCAGTCGGTACTAGAGGAGATCAAACCTAAGCTTTCTTTAGAAGCTCAGATGACAAGACTTCGACTTTCATACTTCGGACACATCATGCGAAGAGAGAGATCATTAGAGAAAGACATCATGCTTGGCAAGATAGAAGGTCAACGCAAAAGAGGAAGGCCAGCAATGAGATGGATCGCTACAATAACAGCAGCTACGGGTACCAGTCTGTCAACAATGAGCCGCCTAACTGAAGACCGAACACAATTTAGGATAGCTATCCAGAGGGTCGCCATGAGTCGACTCCGACTCGACGGCACTTAACAACAACAACAACAACATGTTTTTGAAAGATGACGTTCCTCTAATTCCCTCGTATATTAAAGATGCGACACATTTTTTGTCCATTTTAGAAGAGTATGATTCAACAGAATGAGTTACCTGGATGGCAACTTTGGATGTAGCAGCTTTGTACACGTCTACTCCTCAGGATTGGGCTCTGCAAGTGTTATCACATGTGTGGAATGTTAGACCAAGACCACATAAAGTTCCAACAAAATTCTTATTAACCTTGGCCGAATTGGCATTGAAAAAGAATTATTTTATATATAAACAAGAATTTTTTCAACAGGTCTCTGGTACAGCTATGGGAGCAATGTATGCGCCATCATTAGCAAATCTTTATATACATGCTTTTGAGGACAAGTGGATATACCGCTCTAAGTATGCTTCTTACATTTTGCGCTGGCATCGTTACATAGATGATATTTTTCTCCTATGGAGTGGGCATTTGGATACTTTAAATGAATGTTTTTATTATCTGAATAGCTGCAGTAACAACATTACGTTTGAGATCAATGTCCAAAAGTCAATAGTGCATTTTTTGGATGTTCAAGTTATGAAATATGGAGATAGATTTACTACAACTGTATATACTAAGCCAACAGATAAAAATACTCTTTTACATTATTCCAGTTCTCATCCAGATCACCTGAAACATTGCTTGCCATACTCACAATTACTTCGATGCTTTCGCATATGTTCGTCTGAAAATGAATTTTGAGATACAAGCTAAGAACATAATATCAAAATTCCAGAAACAAGGTTATCCTGATTCTGTTATAAGAAAAGCTTATAAACGATAGAAATATAATCACCGTGAATGGCTATTAATGCCTAAAAGTGTCGATTCCACTTTGCCTTTTGATGCATCATCCATCACATGTGTATTGCCTTATTCTAGTCTTTGAAATCGGATAGCTGCTTCTATTCGTAAAAGATGGAATATTCTTTTGTCCCATCCTAAACTGTTGGGTAATAGCAGAGGTAGGAACCTAAGAGATAAACTCTGTTCAGCGGTTCGTAAACAGACAATTTCTCCTCTAGTCTACCAACATAAAAAATGTGGACGCTGTTCATATTGCAACGTTATGGAAAATCAGTTATGTGTTCAACATAGTAAATAGAAATTATAAGTTGAAGCAACATACAAATTGTAACACTTCATTTGTGGTGTATGCTTTATGGTGCCCCTGTTCTAAAATCTATATTGGAAAAACCACGCGTCCTTTGCATACCAGATTGACGGAGCATAAATATAGCATCTCTAAAGCTAGACTTGAAACTCCATTAGTCCAGCATAGTATATCTTTCAATCATATTTTTGAGGAGTTGTGATGCACAGTGTTGGAACAGGTTCACTATAATGTACGAAGGGGAGATAGAGGCCGCCTATTACTCCAGAAAGAACAAAAATGGATTTACGATCTTAAAACATTAGACCCAAATGGGTTAAATGATAAAATCGAATGGACGCTGTTCATTTGATTACTAGTTATTAGATCATGAACTTGGTAGCTTTGAAGTTCCTCTCGTGTTTCCTCTTATTTAATATATTTAGTTAGAGTGTACAGGTTAGTGTGTGATGGGAATAAAGCTGTTGTTGAATAACTACGTCAGCCTTCGTGAGCGAATCAGCTTGTTTTAATTCTCTTTAAAAGTGACTGACGTCAGACGCTGTTGATTTAAGAGCAAGGAGGCATTTGTTATGTCTGATGTTAGTGATACTTGGCGAATAGTACCTGGTAATTTTACGAGAATGGCATTACTGGAATCCCTGTAGAAGCCTACTAGGTGAAACAGAAGCTTTTGTTGGGCATTCATAGTTTCTGCGATACCGGAGGATATTCGCAAACTTCCTGGTGGCATATATCCGAGATGAAGACTTATATCTGACTGTAGGCGCAGACTGGAGTTTCTACAACACTCAGATAAGTGAATTAATACTTATGAAATGTTGTATAATGCTACTAAGTTTAAGAGGTTTTTTTCTCTCTCCTCCTTTTCTTAGGTATTCGGCTGAGTGGTTTGAGAGCTTCGGTTCTGTGCTAAAATTCAGACGATTTAAAATAATTTTTTATATATTTTGAGAATCCCTAAAAGTACTTTTTTGGATGTGGGTAATTTAATTAGATTTGGATTAATTTTCGGAAAATATAATTAAAGTTTTGAAAGGTTGTGACCCGTGATGTGAAGTCTGCCATTCAACCCTATGGTGATGTACTTCGTCAAATGTAGGGGAAGGGCTATCCTGAGGTCATACATACCTTAATGAGTCATGTGATAGTTATTTGCTAGACTGATAAAAACATTTTTGTATTTGTGTAGATTGGTGTTTCTAAGGGTATTTATGCACATTAGTTTAGTTTTGCACATACCATGACAGTCATGAACCTCACTTGTAAGCCAGGGTATGTGAAGGGGTGATGTTGGGGTGATCGTAATAGATCAGTTTAATTATCAAATTCTCAAGGTGTCTGAAAATTAATTGAAGAGGATGCAGTTGAAGGTTCACCTAGGGCTCCTAATATTCTTGCACCGACCCTGTCCAAAACGACAGGAAAAAAGCGCAAAATTTCAGGTTTTTCTTGTGTTAATAGTGCACCTTATTGCTTGCTAGTGAAGAATAGTGTACACTATTGATGACATTGTCCTTGAATGAAAAATAAAATAAAATAAAATGAAAAAAATCCCCTAAATGATATGGGATACTAAACAAAATGAAAGGTTTTGGCCTGCACACTCTTAGGTGTCACTAGCACGAAACAGAAGGTCACTAGTCTGCTTCCACCTTCCGTAGTGTGTTCAGTTCTGGATGTTAACTTTAATTTAGTTTCGGCGTCTTCGTAACAAGACTGAGAGATGGACGTGGTTCAGAGGACTATTGAAATGGTGCAGGACCTGCAACAAAAATGCTACACAATGTGGTTTAAGCAATTTAAAACGTACTCACAGGAGAAAAGAAGGGAAGTGGGGAATGATTAGAAATATTCAGATATCAAAAATGTTTCAGTAAGGTTCACTAAGGAGATATTTTTGATTAAGCACAATAAACTGAAGGACAAAGGGTCATAATGTGAAGGTTGAAAGATGAAGACTGAGAGGAAATATTCAGGTCAATATTTAAAATGACTGATGAGTTTGCTTTTCTCTGATCAGAGAAGGGCTGAACTTTTACAGAGCTCTGCTAGTGAGTGGATATTTGCCTCCTGGGACATCTTACTGTGAGTTCTAGCTGTTTATTTAATTATTTACTGTTTGTCTAACTGTTTGTTTGTTTAATTATTTATTGTTTGTCTTAGTGGTGTGCTAGTTCAGCCTTCTCAGCTGTACTTACCTTGCCTCTCTCAACTAACTGGGCTTTGTGTGGTAGCCATTTTGAATTAAATCTCTCTCCCCAGAACCTGCTGTTTGTTAAGCTTTTTTCCTGTCCTTGCCTGCCTGAGTGAATCCTCCCCCTCCCCCCCTCCCCCTGAGGTATTGTGTAGCCTTCTTCCTGTTTTCTCCACGTGTGCATAGGCTGTTTTAGTTTGCTTTTCTCTGATCAGAGAAGGGCTGAACTTTTACAGAGCTCTGCTAGTGAGTGGATATTTGCCTCCTGGGACATCTTACTGTGAGTTCTAGCTGTTTATTTAATTATTTACTGTTTGTCTAACTGTTTGTTTGTTTAATTATTTATTGTTTGTCTTAGTGGTGTGCTAGTTCAGCCTTCTCAGCTGTACTTACCTTGCCTCTCTCAACTAACTGGGCTTTGTGTGGTAGCCATTTTGAATTAAATCTCTCTCCCCAGAACCTGCTGTTTGTTAAGCTTTTTTCCTGTCCTTGCCTGCCTGAGTGAATCCTCCCCCTCCCCCCCTGAGGTATTGTGTAGCCTTCTTCCTGTTTTCTCCACGTGTGCATAGGCTGTTTTAGTTTGCTTTTCTCTGATCAGAGAAGGGCTGAACTTTTACAGAGCTCTGCTAGTGAGTGGATATTTGCCTCCTGGGACATCTTACTGTGAGTTCTAGCTGTTTATTTAATTATTTACTGTTTGTCTAACTGTTTGTTTGTTTAATTATTTATTGTTTGTCTTAGTGGTGTGCTAGTTCAGCCTTCTCAGCTGTACTTACCTTGCCTCTCTCAACTAACTGGGCTTTGTGTGGTAGCCATTTTGAATTAAATCTCTCTCCCCAGAACCTGCTGTTTGTTAAGCTTTTTTCCTGTCCTTGCCTGCCTGAGTGAATCCTCCCCCTCCCCCTGAGGTATTGTGTAGCCTTCTTCCTGTTTTCTCCACGTGTGCATAGGCTGTTTTAGTTTGCTTTTCTCTGATCAGAGAAGGGCTGAACTTTTACAGAGCTCTGCTAGTGAGTGGATATTTGCCTCCTGGGACATCTTACTGTGAGTTCTAGCTGTTTATTTAATTATTTACTGTTTGTCTAACTGTTTGTTTGTTTAATTATTTATTGTTTGTCTTAGTGGTGTGCTAGTTCAGCCTTCTCAGCTGTACTTACCTTGCCTCTCTCAACTAACTGGGCTTTGTGTGGTACCCCCATCCCCCTGCTGAGGGTTCAGGACAGGGTACCTTGTAACTGCCCTCTTTAATAGGACTTATCTCCCTCCCTCCCTCCCCAGCACCCATCCACCCCTGGGGTAATTGTAGTTTTATAGGTACTTGCACATCTTAGAGGAAAGGGGCTGCTCTCAGGTGCAGCTCTTAATCCAAATCAGTCATACACAGAGGACCTGAGATTAATTAAGCTTCAGGTACACAGGGTGTATTAGGGGTATTAGATACACTTTTATTAGTATAAGCATCTACACCAATCCTTATTATATACCGAATTTAAAAGACCTAAACACAAGCTTTAAACTAAGATGCAGACAGAGGTCCAGCAACGAGATGGGGGTTCTCCAGTCTTTTGCATTGAGTGTCACATGTATGATTTTCTCCCAGTTGGTGAGAGGTCCTACATATGCACTAAGTGCAGGGAGCTCTTTGCTCTCAGGGAGCGAGTCCATTCTCTAGAGGCTAGAGTAGCAGACCTGGAAGACATAAAGACAGAGAAGTACATGGACGAGACCTACAGGGATATAGTCCTGAAGTCCCACCTCCAGTCTGGCAGCATCCCTGTTGCCATGGAGGAGAGAGGTCACGTGACAGGAGAGCATCACCCTGGTGTGGCAGGAAGTGATCCTGTAACTAGGACCTGTCCTCCAGGTGATGTAAAACCCTCTCGCACCGAGGACGTTTCTCCAGGGCCATGTCCCCATGAGGGGAGGGTCAGGACAGCTGTTATAGTTGGTGATTCAATCATTAGGAATGTAGATAGCTGGGTGGCTGGTGGACGTGAGGATCGCCTGGTAACATGCCTGCCTGGTGCGAAGGTAGCAGATCTCACGCACCGCCTAGATAGGATCATAGATAGTGCTGGGGGGGGGAGTCTGCTGTCTTGGTACATGTTGGTACCAATGACATAGGAAAATGTGGTAGGGAAGTTCTGGAGGCTAAATTTAAGCTTTTAGGTAGGAAGTTGAAATCCAGAACTTCCAGGATAGCGTTCTCCGAAATGCTTCCTGTTCCACGTGCAGGACCCAAAAGACAGGCAGAGCTCCGGAGTCTCAATGCGTGGATGAGACAATGGTGCAAAGATGAGGTTTTGGATTTGTTAGGAACTGGGGAACATTCTGGGGAAAGGGGGGGCTCTTCCGAAGGGATGGGCTTCACCTTAATCAGGATGGGACCAGACTGCTGGCATTAACCTTTAAAAAAGAGATAGAGAAGCTTTTAAACTAGAAAATAGGGGAAAGCCGACAGTCACCCAGGAGCGCATGGTTCGGACAAAGGTATCCTTGAAGGATACTACCAAAAGCAGTGAGGTTCCAAAAGGGAGTATAGTAGCCCAAATGCCCTTGAGTAAGGAGCAGACAGAGCATAAGGATTCCCAATTACCCATGCCTACCAATAGCCAGATTAATATTAATAAAATACAGTCTCTAAAATGCTTGTATGCCAATGCTAGAAGTCTAAACAATAAGATGGGAGAATTAGAATATATAGCACTAAATGAGAGGTTAGATATGATTGCACTCAGAGACATGGTGGAAGGAGGATAACCAGTGGGACACTGTGATACCTGGATACAAACTATATCGTAATGATAGAGCTGAACAAATTGGTGGAGGGGTTGCGCTCTATGTTAGAGAGGGCATTGAGTCAGAAAGGATTAAAGTTTTGCAGGGAACAAAATTTGCTGTAGAATCTCTATGGATTGAAATTCCATTTATGAAGGGGAAGGTGATGGCAGTGGTAGTATACTATCGACCACCTGGCCAGAATGAACAAATGGATGATGAAATGCTCAAAGAAATCAAGGAAGCTAACAAAAGCCACAACAGAGTAGTAATAATGGGTGATTTCAATTACCCCGGTATCGACTGGGACAGTGTCACAGCAGGACAAGCTAAAGAGATAAAGTTTCTAGATGGAATAAATGACTGCTTCTTGGAGCAGCTGATTCATGAACCGACCAGAGGGGAAGCCATACTGGACCTAGTCCTTAGTGGAACGCCAGATCTGGTGCAAGAAATAAGGGTGTTGGGACCACTTGGCAATAGTGATCATAGTATGATCATGTTTGATTTAATCAGTGGAGGACAGATAGTAAAGGAATCCACAGTACTACCTTTTAACTTTCAAAAGGGAGACTATGATAGAATGAGGAATATAGTTCGGAAAAAACTAAAAGGAGCGGTTCCAAAGGTTAAAGACTTACAGCAAGCTTGGGTGTTATTTAAAAATACTATCCTCGAAGCCCAGACCAGCTGTATTCCACGCATTAAGAAAAGTGGAAGAAAGTCCAAAAAACTACCAGCATGGTTTAAAGGTGAGGTCAGAGAGGCTGTTGCTGCCAAAAGAGCAACCTTCAGGAAATGGAAAAAAGAGCCAAATGATGAAAACTGGAAAGAGCACAAGCACTGGCAAGTTAAATGCAAAGCATTGATAAGGCAGGCAAAGCGGGAATTTGAGAAGAAACTTGCTACGGAAGCAAAAACACGAAATAAAGACTTTTTCAAGTACATTCGTAGCAAAAGGCCTGTGAGAGAGTCAATTGGACCATTAGATGATAGAGGGGTAAAAGGGGCAGTAAGAGGAGACAAGGCTATAGCAGAGAGACTGAATGAATTCTTTGCTTCGGTCTTTACTGAGGAAGATGTAGGGATGTTACCCAAGACTGAAGTGGTATTTAAAGGTGATACTGCAGAGGAATTGAGAGAAATATCGATACACCGGGAAGATATATTACAACTATTTGATAAACTGAATAGTAGCAAATCACCTGGACCGGATGGTATACATCCCAGAGTGTTGAAAGAACTGAAATATGAGATTGCAGACCTGTTATTGGTAATCTGTGAACTTTCATTAAAATCATCTGTAATACCTGAAGATTGGAGGGTCGCCAACGTAACACCAATTTTTAAAAAGGGTTCCAGGGGTGACCCGGGAAATTACAGACCGGTGAGCCTGACGTCAGTACCAGGGAAAATGGTAGAAACCATCATAAAGAACAAAATTACACAGCATGTAGATAGTCATGGCCTAATGGGAGACAGCCAACATGGCTTTAGACAAGGAAGATCTTGTCTTACTAATCTGATCTGTTTTTTTGAAGGTGTGCATAAACAGGTAGACAAAGGTGAGTCGGTTGATATAGTGTATCTGGACTTTCAGAAAGCTTTTGACAAGGTCCCCCATCAGAGACTTTTGGCGAAGCTAAAAAGTAATGGGATAGGAGGCAGTGTACTATTGTGGATCGGGAACTGGTTAAAAGATAGAAAGCAGAGGGTAGGGCTAAATGGCCAATATTCCCAATGGAAAAAGGTGAATAGTGGAGTACCCCAGGGATCTGTACTGGGTCCGCTACTTTTTGACATATTCATAAATGACCTGGAAAAGGGAATAACTAGTGAGGTTATCAAATTTGCAGATGACACAAAACTGTTTAAAGTTGTTAAAACCCAAGAGGATTGTGGAAAACTGCAGGAGGATCTGGATAAATTGGAAGACTGGGCATCCAAATGGCAGATGAAATTTAATGTGGACAAGTGCAAAGTTATGCACCTAGGAAAGAACAACCCACACTATAGTTACACGATGCAAGGCTCCACATTAGAAACCACCACCCAGGAAAAAGATTTAGGAGTCATCGTGGATAACATGTTAAAACCCTCCGCCCAGTGTGCAGCGGCGGCCAAGAAAGCAAATAGAATGCTAGGTATCATAAGGAAAGGGATGGAGAATAAAACAAAGGATATTATAATGCCTCTGTATCGCTCCATGGTACGACCGCACCTTGAATATTGTGTGCAATTCTGGTCACCGTATCTTAAAAAGGACATAGAGTTATTAGAAAAAGTACAGAGAAGAGCCACCAAATTGGTGAAGGGGATGGAAGGCTACTCCTATGAAGAGAGGCTAAAAAGGTTAGGGCTCTTTAACCTAGAAAAGAGACGGCTGAGGGGAGATATGATAGAGGTGTATAAATTAATGAATGGAGTGGAACGGATAAACGTGGATCAATTGTTTACGCTTTCAGAATATAGAAGGACTAGGGGACATGTAATGAAGCTACAGGGTAAACTATTTAAGACAAATAGGAGAAAATATTTCTTCACTCAACGTGTAATCAAACTCTGGAATCTGTTACCGGAGGATGTAGTAAGGACTGTTAGTATAGCTGGGTTTAAAAAAGGTTTGGACAAGTTCCTGGAGGAAAGGTCCATAAACCACTATTAAAAAGGGACCCAGGATATCAATGCTTGGCCTAGTACAAGCACTGCAGAACCTGTGTCTTTTGGGGAAACTGCTAGGTACGTATGACCTAGATTGGCCACTGTTGGAAACAGGATACTGGGCTTGATGGACCTCGGTCTGACCCAGTATGGCATTTCTTATGTTCTTATGATGCACTCAACTTTGGAGTTAACCGTAAAACATTTGAGCCTCCAGTTAAATTTTAACTGAACGATTCATTACTTGGTTAAAGTTTAGCCGCTTAAGTTTAGGATGGATCAGAGGCATTCTGTGGTTGGAGTTTAAAGATAACTGGAAAGCGTCTCTGCTTATCTTCATCTTCGTAAGTAGAACTGCATACATAGTGGTCCTAGACATAACTTGATAACTTGGCCGATAATACGCTAAAATTTACACAGTTAAGTAATGTAGTTTGCCACTGAATATCAGCTCTTTTAGTGAGAGGGTGGCGACACCTGGAAAAGCCTTCCTGCAGATGTTTGCACTTCACTTTGTTCTATGGCTTTCATGGACGAGATGAGCGAGATGGAAGAGATATGAAAACACAGAATTTGATGGCAGATAAGGACCAAAAGGCTTATCCAGAATGTCCACTTTCATTCCTGCTGCATTACCATCGTCCACAGTTGAATTCTGTCCCTTCACATCTTTGCAACTTGGGATCCTCTGTATTTCTCCCAGGATTCCCTTCTGTTCTCTTTTTACCTCTTCTACTGGAAGGTTGTTCCATGTATCAGCCTATCCATGAAGACATTTTCTGATATTACTAGAGCTTCATAAGATGAGCTCTTATTCTAGAGCAGTGGTTCTCAACCCAGTTCTCTGGTACCTCCAGGCCAGTCAGGTTTTCAGGATATCCACAATGAATATGCATGAGATAGATCTGCATACAATGGAAGCAGTGCATGCAGATCTATCTCATGCATATTCATGCATTTATACAAAAGCACTTGCACCTCCTTTCTTCTACTGGCCATCCCTCTCCCTATGCACCCAAGCATCCTTCTAGCTTTCACCGTCGTCTTTTTACCTGTTTAGCTACTTTAGGATCATCACCTCATGCCTAGGTCCCGCTCTTATTTAGTGGACAAAAGTACTTCACCCCCTATACTATATCGCTCCCTTGGATTGCTGCAGCCCAAATGAATGACCTTGCATTTTTTAACATTAAATCTCAGCTGCCAAATTCTAGAAGAGGGAAGGAGGTCTGTGTGTGCTATGGAAATTTAAGGTAACCTGGAAAAGAGACAGCTGAGGGGAGATATGATAGAAGTCTATAAATTAATGAATGGAATGGAATGGGTAAATTTAGATCGATTGTTTACGTCATCAGAATATAGAAGGATTAGGGGACATGCAATGAAGCTACAGGGTAACCTATTTAAGACTAATAAGAGAAAATATCTTTTCACTCAATGTGTAATCAAACTTTGCAATTTGTTACCGGAGGATGTAGTAAAAGCTGCTAGTGTAGCTGGGTTTAAAAAAGGTTTGACAAGTTCCTGGAGGAAAGGTCCATAAACCATTATTAAAAGGGACCCGGGATATCACTGCTTGACCCAATACAATCATTGAGGAACCTGTGTCTTTTGGGGAGACTGCTAGGTACTTATGACCTAGATTGGCCACTGTTGGAAACAGGATACTGGGCTTGATGGACCTTGGTCTGACCCAGTATGGCATATCTTATGTTCTTATGTTTTACCTGATTTTTCTGAACATCAAAGCAGCTTTCTAGTCAGTTCCCCACAACATACTACTATACCACTTACAATCTTTAGGACTGGGTGACACAGCATTAAAGTGGTTCAGGACTTACCTAAGGGAACGTCAAGTGCAAATAAAGAGAGGAACACAAAAGTCAGCTCTGTACAGTCAATATCAAGGAATCCCACAAGGATCCACCCTCTCCTCACTCCTGTTTAATATCTTTCTTCAGCCAATCTGCACAGGCATTCAAGCTCATTATGTACTCTACCACATTTATGCGGATGACATAATGCTCTAAGTTCCTTTCTCCACAATATAACCAATAAGTACCTCCCTAAAAGATGTTTCAGCTCTGTCACCCAGTGGCTAGCTGAACGCAATATGTTTTTAAAATACAAAAATACAGAAGTTCTCTACATCACCAAAGACACCAACTTCAGCCCATCCACTTCAATAAGTATTGCAGGAGCACAGCTACAAGTAAAGCCCCAAGTCCGTTACTTAGGAGTAACCCTAGCCCAGAGGCTAATCTTACTTTCACATATTAGTAACATCACAAGGACTATATACCACAAAATAAAAACAGCTCAACACCTCAGTCCACTTCTGGATATGCAAGACTTCTGCAGTCTTCTAGGCAATTATCTTCTCACACTTTGACTACTGTATTCTCTTTCAGGGCTTGCTAAAATATGTGCTTCATCCCATTCAGCTGGCTCAAAACATGGCTGCCCATATCCTCTGCAATGCCTCTAGATCTGACCACATAACCCCTGTACTCAAGCAGCTACACTGGCTGCCCATCACAAAGTGAATAAGATACAGTACAAGGTCTTCTTCACAATATTCAAAGCCACTCATGGCCTCACATCCATTTACCTCCAATCACTACTACATAAAACACACAACAATAGATCCAGAAGGGCAAACTCCCTAAGCACATTCACCATACCTGCCTTAAATATAAAGAGCAACCAGACAACGTTCAACAGGGCCTTTACGCTATGTTCCAACCTTCTAGAGAACCTTCATGCCATAACCAACTTAACTGACTTCCGAAGGAAACTAAAACATATCTCTTCATGGAGCACTTCAGTGACGAGAACGAACCTAAATACCCTTCAAGAAACCACATGATTCTATTATGTATCATCATATCCCTTGTCTATCTTTCCTCTTCTTATCCCTCACCAATGTTCAAGTTACAAAGTTAGAGTTACCTGTTACTAAGTTGTAATTATGTTCAATGTAAAGCCATCTTGAGCCTATTGTTCAATCTGTAAACCGCTTTGACTTGCAGATATAGCGATATGTTTTGGTGTTGTTGTTGTTGTTAAGTGCCATTGAGTCAGCGGCGACTCCTGGAGACCCTCTGGATAGTTGTCCTAAACTTTGCTCAATCTTCAGCCAAATGGCTCATTGTTGATAGAGTGGCATCTATAGCTTCATGTTATTGTATCAGTCCATCTCATTGCTGGTCTTCCTCTTTTACAGTGACCTTCTTCCTTGCTAAGCATGATGTCTTTCTCCAATAATCTCTCTCTTCGCATGATGTGTCCAAAGTATGAAAGTCAAAGTCTTTTCATCTGAGCTTCTAAGGAAAGCTCCTCATGATGGTGGCAGCTACAGCCAGGAAAAGGGGAGAACACTTTTCCCCTATTGTTTCCTCTGCCTCCTCCCCCAAAAAAGCTTTTTTAAAAAAGTCAGAGCATGGCAGAATTCGTACTTACAATAAAGCGTTTGCCGCACTGCCTCCTACTGCCTCTCTGTCTGTAAAGTATGGTTCTGCAGCAGACAGGTAACCTGAGACCTCTGCCCACTGTTCCCTCTAAGCTGTGCGTGAGTGCGTGCGCACACACCTTGCCGAGCGAGCGCACATACTTTACAACAGAGCGCACAAAACTTACGGTTCTGATTCTGATAGAAAACACAGACGTCTTAAAATTTAAAAGTGTGATTGTAATTACTAGAAATTTTCCGCTTCATTTAGTAATCATCTATTTTCATTTAATTTGATTAAAATCAATGTGGTGTGCATACTGTATTCTGACGTGTAGTCAAATTTTAAAGTATATAACTCCGAGTGTCGTTATGTGGCGCACAAACATTTAACCTTCCTTCAAAAGCTGCACAGCTGACATTTTATGCGCACACAGCCTACAAAAAATTAGAGGGAACATTGGAAGGGGCCATACTGGACTTGGTGCTTACCAATGGTGAAAGTGTTTCTGATGTTGTAGTGGGAGATCATTTTGCATCCAGTGATCACCAGATGGTGTGGTTCAGTATTAGGACTAGGGCTGTTAGAATCCATTCAAAGGCGAGGATCTTAGACTTTAGGAAGACTAACTTTGCGAAGATGGGCCAATACCTCAGGGAGTCGTTAGTTGGATGGGAAGAGCTGAGGGATGTAGAAAAACAGTGGGAAAAACTGAAAGGGGATATTTTAAGGGCAACCAACCTTTTTGTTAAAATGGTAAATAAAGGTAAAAGGAAAAGGAGACCGCTATGGTTTTCTAAGGAAGTAGCTGAAAAAGTGAAGAAAAAGAGGGAGGCCTTCATGAAATACAAGAGATCACAGAGAGAAGAAGACAGGCATCTGTATTTGGAAAAACTTAGAGAAGCTAGCAAAGTAGTCAAGAAGGCAAAGATTCAAAAGGAGGAAGAAATAGCCAATGCAATAAAATTGGGGGATAAGACATTTTTCAGATATATTAGTGAGAAGAGGAAGGGCAAGGGTGGTATTGTCAGACTCAAGAGTGCAGGGGGGGAATATGTAGAAGCTGTGATAAGGAAGCTTATCATAGCTCAGGAAGGAGCTATAGTAAAGGTGAAGTGACTCTGAACAAGCAACCTGTCAGTTCTGGTAGAAATAAGAAAACAGAATTTTTCCATAAAAGACTACCAGTCCCAGAATGCACCAGGTTTCCAACAGCCATTAGAGGAGCTGAAGTGGGGAAACGTGTGTTCAATAAGGAGGGCTATGAGGTAATCCCCAAGCACTCATCTCAAAGGGCAGGGCCTGATTCAGCACAGCTGCGCTGTGCTAGGGTGGAGCACTCATCTAAGCAGAATAAAGGTAGAGTTTATGCTACAGAGAATTATCCTCAGAATCAGCTTGGATATCCTCAGCTTGGACATCTTCATCATCTGGAGGATCATCAGAAGCAGAAGCCAGAGCGTACGGACAGAGAGGGCAAGAAACCCTTTGGAAGAAAGAAGAGAAAAGCATTTGGGAGGTCTAAAGGAGTCCAGAGCAGTATGTATACTGGGAGACATTCAAAAGGCCAGCATACACCATTGGACTGGGGAAAACCAGAGGAGTGGTGCTGCAGAGCTAGGAATCTCCAGACGGTACCTGTGAGGGAGACGGCTGCACTTGGAAGGGACCCTAGGACCCATGCCAGAAGGTATGTGAAGAGAGATCCAGTGTCCAGGGATCTGGATTGGAAGGCTGGACATAAGAACTGGACTACATACTGGCCAGGCTATTTAGAGAGGAACTCTAACAGCAATAGTGGAGGAGTAGCCTAGTGGTTGGGGCAAGGTACTTCAGGCCGGAAGGTCGGTGGTTCAAATCCCACTAGAGGACAGGAACCTTGGGCCGGAAGGACTGGGGTTTCTAGTCCCATAGGTGCTCCTTGTGGTCTTGGGCAAGCCACTTAACCCTCCATAGCCCATGTTCCCTGTAAAATAGTTATCTCCAAGTTATAATGCCCTGTTCAATGTAATTTCAGTTTGTTCAATGTAAACCGCACTGATGCAGAATAGCGCGGTATATAAGAGAATGTAAATAAATGGAAGCTCAGATATGAACACTGATCTATGCCCTAGCTATACCCTTGAAAGACAGCAGGGAAACAAGTATTCTCCTGAGAGTGCTCCATTGAGAAATTCCTCTGTGCCAATCCATGATATTGAACCCATGATTGTTGAAGAAGGGGGAGAGGTGGTATATACAGGCTGTGAATACATGGATTGCTCTCTGTCTAAACTCCTTTGGTAATTTACTGTTACAAAGTACAACAACCATCACAAAGAAATACAAACTTGTTCTTTAATCTACTCAGAAAAGCTCCTGAGTAGGATTTGAGTCACGCAGTAGAAAGCAAGCCAGCTAAGGGGTTTCAGCTGAGTAACTGCTAGCAATTGAGCCTTACCTAATTGCTTGTGAGCTCTGAGGAAATCACTTCTGAGTCTGTGTGAAGATATAAGAAGTTAACCTGAAAAGAACAGTTTTTCCCTTCTTTGTGGGTTTTGTTTGTTGTTTGATGCACTGCTAAGAAAATATTAGCTAAAGCCTACAGAAAAGACCAGTTTGTTACCAACCAGGTCTTTATTCTTTTGATTTGATTGCCTGACAAGTTCAGCTGTTGTTTTCCTGATTTTGTTTTTCTAAGTTTAACACTGAAAGCAAGTATCCTGTTTTATGTGCTACCAAGCATATCTGTGTTGGGAGAAATAACCCCATAAATAAATATCTTATTGGCTTTACACTCAAGCACAACTAATTATTGTGAACGGCTGTGTCTGGTGTGAATGGACTACATTTCCCACAATCCCTTGCAAATCATATTGATATATGCCTTTGCCAAGACTGTGAACATTCTCACCCAGGCACCCGTCTGACAAAGCTGATAAGGATAAAGCGGAATTGCTTAACAAATATTTTTGTTCTGTGTTCACAGATGAAGAACCAGGAGCAGGACCTCAGAAAACACCCACAAATAGGAACAGAAGCAAAGGACATCTTGAACAATTTTCAAAAGACTGTGTTCGTGAGTAACTATCTCAACTTAAAGTAGACAGAGCAATGGGACCAGATGGGATATACCCGAGAATACTGAGGGAACTTGGGGACGTTCTAGCAGCTCCACTGACTGACCTTTTCAATGCCTCATTGGAGTCGGGAGTGGTGCCAAAGGACTGGAGAGAGGCTCATGTGGTCCCTTTACACAAAAGCGGAAGTAAGGATGTGGTTAAAAACTGCAGGCTGGTTAGTTTAACTTTGGTGGTGAGTAAATTATTGGAAACGCTGCTGAGGGAGAAAATAGTGAGGTTTCTGGAGTCCATCGGATTGCAGGATCCAAGGCGGCATGGATTCACCAGAGGCAGGTCTTGTCAGACAAATCTGATTGATTTCTTTGACTGGGTGACCAGGGAGTTGGACCAAGGGAGAGCCCTAGATGTGGTGTATTTAGATTTCAGTAAAGCCTTTGACACTGTTCCTCACAGGCAACTTATAAACAAACTCAGCACCCTAGGGATGGACCCTAAAGTTACTGCTTGGGTTAGAAATTGGTTGGGTGGGAGGCGACAAAGAGTACAAGTAAATGGAGCTCACTCTGAGGAGAAGGATGTTATCAGTGGTGTGCCCCAGGGATCTGTCCTTGGTCCGATTCTTTTTAACATCTTTGTTAGTGATATAGCGGAAGGGCTTTCAGGTAAGGTTTGCCTCTTTGCGGATGATACCAAAATCTGCAATAGAATAGACACCCAGGAAGGGGTAGATAACATGAGGAGGGATCTAGCTAAGCTTGAAGAATGGTCTAGAATTTGGCAGCTGGGATTTAATGTTAAAAAATGTAAGGTCATGCATTTGGGCTGCAGCAATCCAAGGGAGCAATATAGTATAGGGGGTCAAGTACTTTTGTCCACTAAAGAAGAGCGGGACCTAGGCGTGGTTGTGTCTGATGATCTTAAAGTAGCTAAACAGGTAGAAAAGGCGACGGCAAAAGCTAGAAGGATGCTTGGGTGCATATGGAGAGGAATGGCTAGCAGAAAAAAGGAGGTGATAATGCCTCTGTATAAGTCTTTGGTGCGACCTCATTTGGAGTACAGTGTGCAATTCTGGAGACCGCACCTTCAAAAGGATGTGAACAGGATGGAGTCGGTGCAGAGGGTGGCTATTAAAATGATTAGTGGTCTTCATTATAAAGCATATGAGGACAGACTGAAGGATCTTAATATGTACACCTTAGAGGAAAGGCGGGATAGAGGTGATATGATTGAGATGTTTAAATACCTCCGTGGCATAAATGTTCAGGGAGAGAGCCTCTTTCAATTGAAAGCAAGTTCTGCTACAAGGGGAGATGGGATGAGGGTGAAGGGAGATAGATTCAGGAGTGATATGCGGAAATATTTCTTTACAGAAAGAGTAATGGATCCGTGGAATAGTCTCCCAGTGGAGGTGGTAGAGATGAGGACACTAACTGAATTCAAAAAAGCATGGGACAAACAGAGGATCTCTAACGGTAAAAAGGGGACTGTTGTAGTTGTTATGGAAGGACAGACTAGATGGGCCATGTGGTCTTTTTCTGTCGTCATATTTCTATGTTTCTAAAATGCTTGTATGCAAATGATAAAAGCCTAAAAAATAATATGGGAGAGTAAGAATATATAGCACTAACTGAGAGGTTAGATATGATTGGTTTCTCAGAGACATGGTGGAAGGAGGACAACCAGTGTGACACTGTGATACCTGGGTACAAACTATATCATAATGATAGAGCTGATCAAATTGGTGGAGGGGTTGCGCTCTATGTTAGAGAGGGCATTGAGTCACAAAGGATTAAAGTTTTGCAGGAAACAAAATTTGCTATAGAATCTCTATTTGGCAGCTGGGATTTAATGTTAAAAAATGTAAGGTCATGCATTTGGGCTGCAGCAATCCAAGGGAGCAGTATAGTGTGGGAGGTGAAGTACTTTTGTCCACTGAAGAGGAGCAGGACCTAGGCGTGGTTGTGTCTGATGATCTTGGAGTGGCTAGGCAGGTGGAAGGGGGGACGGCAGGGGCTGGGGGGATGCTTGGGTGCATACGGAGAGGAATGGCTAGCAGAAAAAGGGAGGTGATAGTGCCTCTGTATAAGTCTTTGGTGCAACCTCATTTGGAGTATAGTGTGCAGTTCTGGAGACCGCACCTTCAGAAGGATGTGAACAGGATGGAGTCGGTGCAGAGGGTGGCTACTAAAATGATTAGTGGTCTTCATTATAAAGCATATGAGGACAGACTGAAGGATCTTAATATGTACACCTTAGAGGAAAGGCGGGATAGAGGTGATATGATTGAGATGTTTAAATACCTCCATGGCATAAATGTTCAGGGAGAGAGCCTCTTTCAATTGAAAGCAAGTTCTGCTATGAGGGGACATGGGCTGAGGGTGAAGGGAGATGGATTCAGGGGTGATATGCGGAAATATTTCTTTACGGAAGAAGTGGTGGATCCGTGGAGTGGTCTCCCAGTGGAGGTGGTAGAGATGAGGACGGTAACTGAATTTGGAAGGGCATGGGACAAACACAGAGGATCTCTGGGGGTAAAAGGAGGGGACTGTTGTGGTTGTTATGGAGGGACAGACTAGATGGGCCATGTGGTCTTTTTCTGTCGTCATATTTCTATGTTTCTATGTTTCTAAATTACACCAGGCTGATAAACACCATTTTTATTTATTTAATTTATTTAAACTTAGTTTTAAACCGCCTTTCTACTATTCAAAGAGGTTTACATTTAAGCAACAGATTAACATGACCAAAGGTACGATGTTTTACAGAGAACTGGAACAGTATAACGGATTAATAATATAACTGGATAACAATTGGTATAAATAAATATGAACTATTTATAGTGTTGTATGCTTCTCTTATTAAGTCCTTGCTGTATTGTTAGAGTCTGTTGAGTCAAATTGTGAGATTTTATAGTAAGGATTTATGGTGGTTGAGTCTCCACTTCTGAGTGGATATTGTATTCTTCTCTGAAGAGGTGCATTTTTAATTTCTTTCTGAAGTCTGACAGGTCTGATAGGCCTCACAATGATGGTGGTAGTTTGTTCTATATGGATAGAGCAAATACTATGAATGTTCTACAGCAGGTGGACTGTTTGCTTTTTGTCTTTAACTGTGGAATGTCGAGCTGGTTGATGGTGGAATTTCTTCGCAATCTTTCATTCTTTATGGTTGAGATTGAGCACAATTCAGGAAGAGGCATGTCTGGGCCATCCAGATAACCCCAAGCAGGAAAAGCCCCTGATTCTGTAAAGTGGGAGCAAAACGTTCCATGGCATACAGAATCGGGCCCAAGAACGGCCTGGTGTGCCCCAGCATAACCTGCAGGATGTCCATTCCTCAGGCCCGTGCGTGCCTGCAGGTCCCTAGCACTTATTCTGCCGCCCAAACCCAGAGACTGACAGAGTCTGGAATGGGTGTTGGGGACCCATCTCTGGTGTCCCTGCTGCTCCATTGGTGGGCTGCCATGCTCCTGTGGGGGGCTGCTGGGCAGGACCAGAGGGGTGGCTTGCCCTTATTCCACCTCCAAGGTAGAATAACCAGGCCGTCCCCCTGGTGACCCCCGGACATACAGGCCCACCCACGCCCCTTCCCCATCATGCCCACGTCCCCTGCTGCACACAGAGTTGCTCTGTGAGTCAAACGGAATACTACCAGGGCATCCCCATGGGATGTGCTGACCTGCTATTCCCCTTCTAGAATCGGGCCCATTAGGGGTTGGAGGCATGTAGCAGATTCTTTATGGAATATTTTGAATATTGCGATGAGGGTTTTACATCAGATCCTCGCTGAGATGGGAAGCCAGTGAAGTGGTGTGTGAACAATAGGGGGCACCAGTAATTATTCGGGCTGCAGTTTTTTGGGCCATTTGTAGTGGGTGGAGAGTTTGTCTGGGTAGGCCCTGGTAGATGATGTTGCAAAAATCTAGTAATGATGTGATCATTGCTTGGCATACAGTTCGGAATAAGTCTGAGGTGAGTAGTGAATGGAGGTGTTTCAGGATTCTTAGCTTATAATAAACTAATGTGGTTATTCTTTTTATGTGGGGTTGGAAGGACAGTTGCTGATCTAACGCTATGCCCAAGCATTTTGTCTCGGAATTTACCTTGATTTTTACATTTCCAAGTTTAATTGTTGATGGTGGTGTAAACGATGGGTTAGTGGTTATGTAGGGGGCTTCAGTCTTCTCTTGATTGATGAGGAGGTTATGTTTCCCAAGCCAAGCTTTTCCATCCGTGAAGCACTTACCTAAGCCAGTAAGGTCTGGAGAGAGGAGATAAGAACATAAGAACATAAGACATGCCATACTGGGTCAGACCGAGGTCCATCAAGCCCAGTATCCTGTTTCCAACAGTGGCCAATCTAGGTCATACGTACCTAGCAATATCCCCAAAAGACACAGGTTCCACAATGCTTGAACTGGGTCAAGCATTGATATCCTGGGTCCCTTTTTAATAGTGGTTTATGGACCTTTCCTCCAGGAACTTGTCCAAACCTTTTTTAAACCCAGCTATACTAACAGCCCTTACTACATCCTCCGGTAACAGATTCCAGAATTTGATTACACGTTGAGTGAAAAAATATTTTCTCTTATTTGTCTTAAATAGTTTACCCTGTAGCTTCATTACATGTCCCCTAGTCTTTCTATACTCTGATAGCGTAAACAATTGATCCACATTTATCCTTTCCACTCCATTCATTAATTTATAGACCTCTATCATATCTCCCCTCAGCCGTCTCTTCTCCAGGCTAAAGAGCCCTAACCTTCTTAGCCTCTCTTCATAGGAGTAGCCTTCCATCCCCATCACCAATTTGGTGGCTCTTCTCTGTACTTTTTCTAATAACGCTATGTCCTTTTTAAGATACGGTGACCAGAATTGCACACAATATTCAAGGTGCGGTCGTACCATGGAGCGATACAGAGGCATTATAACATCCTTTGTTTTATTCTCCATCCCTTTCCTTATGATACCTAGCATTCTATTTGCTTTCTTGGCCGCCGCTGCACACTGGGCGGAGGGTTTTAACATGTTATCCACGATGACTCCTAAATCTTTTTCCTGGGTGGTGGTTTCTAATGTGGAGCCTTGCATCGTGTAACTATAGTGTGGGTTGTTCTTTCCTAGGTGCATAACTTTGCACTTGTCCACATTAAATTTCATCTGCCATTTGGATGCCCAGTCTTCCAATTTATCCAGATCCTCCTGCAGTTTTCCACAATCCTCTTGGGTTTTAACAACTTTAAACAGTTTTGTGTCATCTGCAAATTTGATAACCTCACTAGTTATTCCCTTTTCCAGGTCATTTATGAATATGTCAAAAAGCAGCGGACCCAGTACAGATCCCTGGGGTACTCCACTATTCACCTTTTTCCATTGGGAATATTGGCCATTTAGCCCTACCCTCTGCTTTCTATCTTTTAACCAGTTCCCGATCCACAATAGTACACTGCCTCCTATCCCATGACTTTTTAGCTTCGCCAAAAGTCTCTGATGGGGGACTTTGTCAAAAGCTTTCTGAAAGTCCAGATACACTATATCAACCGACTCACCTTTGTCTACCTGTTTATGCACACCTTCAAAAAAACATATCAGATTAGTAAGACAAGATCTTCCTTGTCTAAAGCCATGTTGGCTGTCTCCCATTAGGCCATAACTATCTACATGCTGTGTAATTTTGTTCTTTATGATGGTTTCTACCATTTTCCCTGGTACTGACGTCAGGCTCACCGGTCTGTAATTTCCTGGGTCACCCCTGGAACCCTTTTTAAAAATTGGTGTTATGTTGGCGACCCTCCAATCTTCAGGTATTATAGATGATTTTAATGAAAGTTCACAGATTACCAATAGCAGGTCTGCAATCTCATATTTCAGTTCTTTCAACACTCTGGGATGTATACCATCCGGTCCAGGTGATTTGCTACTATTCAGTTTATCAAATAGTTGTAATATATCTTCCCGGTGTAGCGATATTTCTCTCAATTCCTCTGCAGTATCACCTTTAAATACCACTTCAGTCTTGGGTAACATCCCTACATCTTCCTCAGTAAAGACCGAAGCAAAGAATTCATTCAGTCTCTCTGCTATAGCCTTGTTTCCTCTTACTGCCCCTTTTACCCCTCTATCATCTAATGGTCCAATTGACTCTCTCACAGGCCTTTTGCTACGAATGTACTTGAAAAAGTCTTTATTTCGTGTTTTTGCTTCCGTAGCAAGTTTCTTCTCAAATTCCCGCTTTGCCTGCCTTATCAATGCTTTGCATTTAACTTGCCAGTGCTTGTGCTGTTTCCAGTTTTCATCATTTGGCTCTTTTTTCCATTTCCTGAAGGTTGCTTTTTTGGCAGCAACAGCTTCTCTGACCTCACCTTTAAACTATGCTGGCAGTTTTTTGGACTTTCTTCCACTTTTCCTAATGCGTGGAATATAGCTGGTCTGGGCTTCGAGGATAGTATTTTTAAATAACACCCAAGCTTGCTGTAAGTCTTTAACCTTTGGAACCGCTCCTTTTAGATTTTTCCTAACTATATTCCTCATTCTATCATAGTCTCCCTTTTGAAAGTTAAAAGGTAGTACTGTGGATGCCTTTACTATCTGTCCTCCACTAATTAAATCAAACATGATCATACTATGATCAGTATTGCCAAGTGGTCCCAACACCCTTATTTCTTGCACCAGATCTGGCGTTCCACTAAGGACTAGGTCCAGTATGGCTTCCCCTCTGGTCGGTTCATGAACCAGCTGCTCCAAGAAGCAGTCATTTATTCCATCTAGAAACTTTATCTCTTTAGCTTGTCCTGCTGTGACACTGACCCAGTCGATACCGGGGTAATTGAAATCACCCATTATTACTACTCTGTTGTGACTTTAGTTAGCTTCCTTGATTTCTTTGAGCATTTCATCATCCATTTGTTCATTCTGGCCAGGCGGTCGATAGTATACTCCAACTGCCATCACCTTCCCCTTCATAAATGGAATTTCAATCCATAGAGATTCTACAGCAAATTTTGTTCCCTGCAAAACTTTAATCCTTTCTGACTCAATGCCCTCTCTAACATAGAGCGCAACCCCTCCACCAATTTGATCAGCTCTATCATTACGATATAGTGTGTATCCAGGTATCACAGTGTCCCACTGGTTATCCTCCTTCCACCATGTCTCTGAGAGTGCAATCATATCTAACCTCTCATTTAGTGCTATATATTCTAACTCTCCCATCTTATTGTTTAGACTTCTAGCATTGGCATACACGCATTTTAGAGACTGTATTTTATTCATATTAATCTGGCTATTGGTAATTTGGAATCTTTATGCTCTCTCTGCTCCTTACTCAAGGGCATTTGGGCTACTATACTCCCTTTTGGAACCTCACTGCTTTTGGTAGTATCCTTCAAGGATACCTTTGTCTGAACCATGCACTCCTGGGTAACTGTCGGCTTTCCCCTAATTTCTAGTTTAAAAGCTTCTCTATCTCTTTTTTAAAGGTTAATGTCAGCAGTCTGGTCCCATCCTGATTAAGGTGAAGCCCATCCCTTCGGAAGAGCCCCCCCTTTCCCCAGAATGTTCCCCAGTTCCTAACAAATCCAAAACCCTCATCCTTGCACCATTGTCTCATCCACGCATTGAGACTCCGGAGCTCTGCCTGTCTTTTGGGTCCTGCACGTGGAACAGGAAGCATTTCGGAGAACGCTATCCTGGAAGATCTGGATTTCAACTTCATACCTAACAGCTTAAATTTAGCCTCCAGAACTTCCCTACCACATTTTCCTATGTCATTGGTACCAACAAGTACCAAGACAGCAGACTCCTCCCCAGCACTATCTATGATCCTATCTAGGCGGTGCGTGAGGTCCGCTACCTTCGCACCAGGCAGGCATGTTACCAGGCGATCCTCACGTCCACCAGCCACCCAGCTATCTACATTCCTAATGATTGAATCACCAACTATAACAGCTGTCCTGACCCTCCCCTCATGGGGACATGGCCCTGGAGAAACGTCCTCGGTGCGAGAGGGTTTTACATCACCTGGAGGACAGGTCCTAGTTACAGGATCACTTCCTGACACACCAGGGTTATGCTCTCCTGTCACGTGACCTCTCTCCTCCATGGCAACAGGGATGCTGCCAGACTGGAGGTGGGACTTCAGGACTATATCCCTGTAGGTCTCGTCCATGTACTTCTCTGTCTTTCTTATGTCTTCTAGGTCTGCTACTCTAGCCTCTAGAGAACGGACTCGTTCCCTGAGAGCAAAGAGTTCTTTGCACTTAGTGCATACGTAAGACCTCTCACCAACTGGGAGAAAATCATACATGTGATACTCAATGCAAAAGACCGGAGAACCCCCATCTCGTTGCTGGACTTCTGTCTGCATCTTAGTTTAAAGGTTGTGTTTAGGTCTTTTAAATTCTGTATATAATAAGGATTGGTGTGGATGCTTATACCAATAAAAGTGTATCTAATACCCCTAATACACCTTGTGTACCTGAAGCTTAAGTAATTAATCTCAGGTCCTCTGTTTATGACTGATTTGGATAATGAGCTGCATCTGAGAGCAGCCCCTTTCCTCTAAGATGTGCAAGTACCTATAAAACTACAATTACCCCAGGGGTGGGTGGGTGCTGGGGAGGGAGGGAGGGAGATAAGTCCTATTAAAGAGAGCAGTTACAAGGTACCCTGTCCTGAACCCTCAGCAGGGGGGAAGGGGGTACCACACAAAGCCCAGTTAGTTGAGAGAGGCAAGGTAAGTTATAGCTGAGAAGGCTGAACTAGCACACCACTAAGACAAACAATAAATAATTAAATAAACAGTTAGACAAACAATAAATAATTAATAAACAGCTAGAACAAACAGCAAGGTGTCACAGGAGACAAATATCCACTTCTCTAGCAGAGCACTGTAAAAAGCACTGCTCTTCTCTGATCAGAGAAAAGCAGACTAAAACAGACTATGCACACGTGGAGGAAACAGGAAGAAGGCTACACAATACCTCAGCAGGGGGGGGGAAGGGGGACGATTCACTCAGGCAGGCTAGGACAGGAAAAAAAGTTTAACACACAGCAGGTTCTGGGGAGAGAGATTTAATTTAAAATGAACAGTTAACCTGGCTACCACACAAAGCCCAGTTAGTTGAGAGAGGCAAGGTAAGTTATAGCTGAGAAGGCTGAACTAGCACACCACTAAGACAAACAATAAATAATTAAATAAATAGACAAACAATAAATAATTAATAAACAGCTAGAACTCACAGCAAGGTGTCACAGGAGACAAATATCCACTTCTCTAGCAGAGCACTGTAAAAAGCACTGCTCTTCTCTGATCAGAGAAAAGCAGAGATCAATCGGTGTGAAGAACATTACGTCATCTGCATATATTTGATATAGGATTTTATGTTTTTTGAAGAGCTGACATAATTTATTTATTTATTTATTTATTACAGTTTCTTATATACCGCGCTATTTAGAATCAGCGCGGTTTACATCATAACATAACGACCATAACGACAAGCTGTCAGGTTTTACATCGAACAGGAGTACAAACTTGGATAACAGGGTTAACTATATACATAAGCTATTTACACTGCTGATAATGGCTGGATGTAGATATTGAAGAGAAAGGTGGATAGACTGGATCCTTGGGATACACCTGTCTTCTGCGAGAATGAGTGTGATGTCATCTTGCCAGTCTGTATTTGCTGCTTCCAGGATTCCAGGCAAGAGTGGAACCAGTTGAGGGTGGTGTCATGGAGGCCAATTTCAGAGAGTCACCATAGCAGTTGTAGGTGTAAGAGGGAGTCAAAGGCTGCGGAGATATAAAGGAAAATTAGGACGAATCTGTCCCTGGTATATTGTAAGCAGATTGTAAGGGTGTTTAGGAGGAAGGTGATGAGAATTTCGACCCCATGTACTGTCTGAAGCTGTGTTGGTGGGGGTCTAGGGGAGCATGCTTGTCAAGGTGATCTTGCAGCTGTCTCAGGACAATTTTCTCTGTTATTTTTGTGACCAGTAGGATGCTAGAAATTGGTCTGTAAGATTTGGGGGAGGTAGGATCAAATTGTGTGCTTTTGAGTAGAGGTTGGATAGAGGTTTGCTTGAGTGCTGAAGGCATAAGGCCTAGAGAAAGTGAGCTGTGTGCTATAGTCTTGATGTACATACTCATTTGTGATCTGGTTTTCTTTACCCAGGTGATTGGGCATGGGTCTAATGTGGAGGTTTTCATGTTGAGGCTTTGAATGGTGTTCTTTATGTTTATTTCTGATGGCATCTTGAATTGTGACCAGATCTTTTGGAGGTTGATTTCAGGGTTGGATGCCATTGGGGTTTGATCCATTTAAGGTGTTTGTAGCTGTTTGGAGAGCAGGTAGGAGGCGCTCTTTTGGGGGGATATCTGTGCTGTCATTCTGGACTTCTTTCGCGAGTGTATTTACATTGTATATACATTGTATTTTGAGCATAATTAACAGAGATAACTATATACATAGGATTGGCTTTTGTGGGTTGGTTGTGTAGGGATAGATCACTGCATCTGCAGCTTGTAACTATATACATTGTATGTAAGAAGAGTTAATTTGTGCAGCTTAGCATAGGCTGGAATGAGATTTAGTATGTAGTGTATGGGAATCTGAAATGAGTATCATCTTGCTGTGGATAGACTATGTGATATTTCCAAAGGCTTCCTTGAAGAGATGTGTTTTTAGTTTTTTTCTGAAATCATTTAAATTCTGTATGGATCTTAGTGTGGGTGGTAGTGATTTCCAATTTGTAGGTGTGTAGAAAGAAAAAGCTATTTGAAAGAGCAATTGAGTACTTTTCGTTTTTAGAGCTGGGGTGGAGAGGAGGTTTTGGTGCTGTTGGCAATGTAATCTTGTGTCCATGTTCCTTTTGATGAGTGGCCGAGAGAGTATGCATAGCTTTAAAGGTGGTCATTATTGTCTTATATTTTATTCTTGTTCCTACTGGGAGCCAGTATAGTTCTTTAAGTATTGGTGTAATGTGGTCATGTTTGGGGGTTTCGCTGATGAGGCAAGCTGCTGTATTCTGTGTTGTCTGGAGAGGTTTAAGGGATAGGTTTGGTAGTCCTTGGAAAATCAAATCGCAATAATCCAGGTGTGGTGTGATGAGAGCCTGGCATATTGTATGGTAATGTGTTTCTAGTAATGGACGAAGGTTGTGTAGGATCCTGGTAGAATTCCCATTTTCTGTTGAGAGTTTCTTTGTTGCGTATTTTAAGTTGTTCAGCGTAAATGTTTTGGAGAGGAGGATCTCTTAAGTTTCTCCAGTTTCGCTCAATGCAGCGTAAGCTGCTTTTCTGTTTCTGTAGTGATGTTGAGAGCCATGGGGCACCGTTGCAGTGTTTTTGTGCTGTTTTCCTTGGTGGAGCAAGTGATGCGACAGAAAGCTCATCGTTCCAGATTGATATCATTTTGTCAAGGTCTTAATTTGCAGAATTGATGAGGTCTAGCTGTGGGGTGACTGCCTCGATGAATTCTTCATTGTTGAAGTCTCAGAACCTCTGGGTCATGAGTAGTGTGTTCTTTTGTTTCATTTGCTGGGCTGTGGTATGGATGGGGGAAGAGGATGGCAGCGTGATCAGACCAAGGGACAGGAAGGATAGTGTGTAGGGGTTGTTGGGAGTTGGAGAGTAGATCTGAAAGTATGAAGACTAGGTCACACATTTCCTTTCTTGTGAGTTGGTTCCGTTATGATTTGTGTGTATCCCTGGGTGTTCATGGCTTCCAGGAAGGCTCCTGATTGTGATGTGGGGGATGATGCCATATTAAGGTCTCCTAGAATTATCAAAGGTTGGTGACTGTGTGATGGGAGCATGCAATTTGATGGCAAGGTCTTTGCTATCCCCATAGGATGCTTGATAAGCTAAGCAGAGGGCAATGTTTCTGTTTGTTATGTATAAGGTGTTCATTTCTTTAGTGGAGCTAGAGTTTGTGATGCTGAATTTTAGGTTCTCATTAGCAATTACACACACTCCTCTTCCTCTACTGGTGGTTCTATTTGATGTGAATATTGTATGCCTAGGGGGACAAAGTTGGTTTACTAGGACTGCGTCCATGTCCGAGAACCAAGTTTTCATAATGAATAATATGTCTAGGCTGTACGTGCTTATAAAGTCAGTCAGGATTTGAATTTTATTTCTTGCTAAGCTGGCGTTGATGAGGGCACATTGTATAAGGAACGTTGTGTAATTCAGGTGGTTTGGCATCAATGTGTTTGTCAGCTGTGGTATGTATTTTAGAGTGCAGTAGCATTTTTGGTATTGAGGACTACTTTGTAATATCAGAGTTGCATTTAGTAGGCATCTATAACTGGTAATGATAGGTATCTGGCTGTTGTAGTTTGATCTAATTGCTGCTTGAGGTGAGTAATTGTCCAAGTGAACAGGAGGAGAACCAAGATGGTGGAAGCATACCTCTGTCCTAGGGATTCCATGTTGATGTTATGGGTGATTTCACTTTCCTGTTTGGTTGTTGGAGTGACTGTTTACAGTTTGTGATTCATGGGGTAGAGGAAGAGGACTCTTGGTGGCTTAGGTTAGTTACTTTTAAGGTAGGATGAGCAGATGTCCTAGCAATGGAATATAGATGAACAGTCAAGCAGTTCTTGGGCTGGCAGCAAGGATTTTATCTTGAATGAGCCATCTACCAATGCCCACGGTCACAATGGAGAGGAGGCAGAGTGATGATCGTGGCCAAGGACAACCTCAAATTCTGATGCCATACAAGTGAAAGTACCCATGAATCCAACTCCATCACCATAATCAACAAACTAATAACCATCTGCCTCATCTACAGCACATCAACTGCCAATTTCAATGACTTATCAGCTATCCTGGACAGAGTGATAACTGCACACAAAAACTGGAAAGGACCTCCTTCTGTTAGGAGACTTTAACCTCCCCTCACTACAAAAGAACCACGCCCACACTTTCATCAAAGCAATGACAGCAATGGACCTAACACAATTCATAGACACCTAACACAATTCATAAACACGAAAAAGGCAACACCCTGGACCTAATTTTCTTCAATGGCCATACACCCTAGTTGGGCTCCCCACATTCAATTCAGTCTCACCCAGTGCCATGGTCGGATCATAAACTGATCAAATTCTCCCTCCCACAGAATCTCACCAACAAGAATCACAACCTGCTCCACCAACAGGAAGATTTAACCCTTTCAACAAGGACAACTTTATCTAGGAAACTCTTCAACATCTGCTTGAAGACTCTACTAACCCCAATATCCTCATTGAGAACTGGAACAATGTCACCAGAAAAACAGCCATCACCACAAACACCACCATGCCTCCATGCAAGAAAAAAACCCAAAACAGAATGGTATGCTCCAGTCCTCCATAACCTAAAATGACATCTCCACAAATATAAATAAAAATGGCATAAAACTAAAAACAATGAACACAGGCTCCAATACCTATAACTACTAAATGACTACCACACCTCGGTAGACAAGGCAAAACGTGAACATCACACTAAACTACTCAACTTTATAATCAGCCAACAAAGAGAGCTCTTCAACATCATAAAACAGCTGACAAAAATGTCAATCACTGACAACCACGACATCACACTCACCCCTAACAGCTGGCTCAACACTACAAGCAACTACATCCCCATCCGGAAACCCCTCACCCCTCCCATGATGAAGGCGACTACCCAGACCCTTGGACCTCCTTCTTAGATATCACCAAAAGGCAAATAGAGGACACCATATCATCTCAATCACTGCAATCTCTTCCTGATTCCTGACCTGCCTCATGGATTAAGGCATCCAAAAAGGAGCTCAGCAGGACACTTGCCAAAATCACATGCTCAATACTACAACAAGGTATCATGCCCACATCTCTAAAAACCTCATCCATATGTCCAACACTGAAAAAACCTACCCTAGACCCTTCTGACCCTTCATCATACAGATCCATTGCTAGCCTTCCATTCGCAATCAAAATTTTTGAGAAAAACCATCCAGCACCAACTTCAAGACCATATCGATAGACATAACCTTCTGGACCCATAGCAGCATGGATTCTGCCCACACCATGGAGTAGAAACAATTCTAACTACCCTGGTAAATACTCTTATCCAAGGAATGCAGCACATCAACCAAGGCTTCCTACTAATCTTCTTAGACATCTCATTGGCTTTTGAAACTGTAAACCACCATATCCTCCTGCAACATCTCCGAACCAACGGAATTCAAGGCACAGTATTTAAATGGTTCACATCCTATCTCACAGATAAAAACCAACAAATAAAGATTGGACAAAACATCTTCATGCCATACAAACATACTCAAGGAGTCCCCCAAGGATCCACCCTCTCTGCACTCCTTTTCAACCTCTACCTTAAACCGATCTGCACAATCATAAGATCAAACAATCTCAATGTGCACATCTACGCCGATGATATCATGATCTACAGACAATCAACAAAAACAACCCTCATTATCTGCCCACCAAGAATGTTTCATCAATGAGTCAACTAGCTAAAAGACAACCACCTTCAAATCAACTAAAACGAAACAAAGGCACTTTGCATAAGAAAAGACATCACTTTCGTCCCCCCTTCCTCAATAACACTGAGCAATTAAAACCCAGACTGAAGTCTTATACCTTGGAATCACCCTCAGTCAGCACCTCACATTTAAAGCCCACATCAACAAAACCACCCAGACAATATATTACAAAGCAAAGACTCTTTAATGTCTCCGATCACTCCTTGAACTAATGGACTTTTGTACTGTGCTACAAACCTCCATTATATCACACCTGGATTACTGCAACGCTATCTACCAAGGCCTACCAAAATCCTCACACCAGCCCCTGCAAATAGCTCTCCACTCAACAGCAAGGTCCCTACAAGCAGCAGCAAAACATGACCACATCACATCTAGTGTATACTCAAGCAGCTCCACTGGCTTCCACTATACAGCCGAATAAAATTCAAAACCATCATTCTTACCCACAAAGCGATCCACTCCGATCCCCTTACACACCTCCATGCTACTCAAGACTTTCCAACAACACAGATCTAAACAGACCTCCACAATGAACACCCTCACCATCCCCCAAACCAGAACCAAATCCAACCAGCAAGCATGTAAACAAGCCTTCCAATTGTATGCATCCTCTGTATGGAACATTCTACCAGACAAGATAAGGAATATTATAGACCTCAAATCCTTCAGGAAACATCTGAAAACACACCTATTCACAGAACATTTCAACCCTATCACATAACCCCCCATGGAAAGAACATAACCAGATGATTATTACTGCCACTGTAAATAGTTTTAATTGTATATAGCTATGAACTCGAGACCTATCCATTGCATGATGTATATAGTTTAAGACGTTATTAGAATATATTTTCAAGTTTGTTCCCTGTAAATTGCTTTGACCTGGTGAAAGGTGGTACATAAATATAGCTAAATAAATTTAAAAAAGTAATTAATTAATTAACGCATGGATGTGGTGGTATACCAGAGTTATGGCTTCTTATAAAACACTAACCAGTGTAAAAGTACCCACTTTGGCATGAAGACGCACACTTTGACAGAAGATGTAGCCAGGGGTGTGATCTGGACAGAGTGTGGATGAAGTTTGCAAGCACATGCGTGGATTATAACATTCCTTAATTTACACACCTACTTGTGAGCTTTATGCGTGTTCTTGTACATCTTCAATAGAGCAGGTGGAAATGTTCCACCTGAATATAAGGCACGATCTCTACCACTTACACTGGTATTTTCTAATCGCAAGTGGTGCCTACTATGTCTTTATAAAATAGGCTTAAAAGTGGCGCATTGAGAACATAAGAACATAAGCACTGCCATACTGGATCAGACCAAGCTCCATCAAGCCCAGCATCCTGTTTCCACACAGTACCTGGCGGGGTCCCAAAAAGACACACTATCCCCCCTCAGCCATCTCTTTTCCAAGTTGAAGATCCCTAACCTTTTAAGCCTCTCCTAATAGCAGTATCCTTCCATCCCCTTTACCATTTTTGTTGCTTTTCTCTGTACCTTTTCTAATTCTGCTATATCCTTATTAAGATATGGCGACCAGAATTGCATACAATATTCAAGGTGCGGTTTCATCATGGAACGATACAGAGGCATTATAACATCCTTTGTTTTATTCTCCATTCCTTTCCTTCTTATTCCTAGAATTATATTTGCTTTCTTGACCGCCACTGCACACAGGGCAGAGGGTTTCAACATGTTATCCACAATGACGCCTAAATCTTTTTCCTGGGTGGTGGTTCTCAATGTGGAACCTTGCATCGTGTAACCATAATTTGGCTTGTTCTTTCCTAGGTGCATAACTTTGCACTTGTCCACATTAAATTTTATCTGCCATTTGAATGTCCAGTCTTCTGGCTGCCCTAACATAAGCGCCCTGTTCTAAACACACCCTTAGAGTTCAAGTATGGAGAGTGAAAAGCAGCAATGTTCCGCTCACTATCCATATAGCTTTACAGATAAATTTAGGCCAGCAGATGGGCTATCCTAAGTTCATACATATAGTGATGCTGAATATATAAAGTATATTTCTATGCCAGGGCCAGTATCTAAAGCAAACATCGACCATGGTTTTTAAATATTGATCTATTGGACATCAACAGCATAGTCATAGTGACTCGCTCCCAAACCAATTTTACTCAAGTGCCTAAGCAAGAGATCATGGTTACTAAGTCAAAAGCAGCAGAGATATCAAGTTGCATCAATAAACTTTTGATATCTAGAAAATATCAGCAGAAAAGGACTTTTTGTGCCCAGGCTAGTCTGCCCATTTCTACCTGCCTGCTGTTTTGTCACAGGTGTTGCTGGTTTTGTTGCCTGCCCTGCCTCTATCTGGAGTCAACCTAAAATCTTCTAAGAATTCTGCTAGAACTGTTTTATACTATAACCTTTTGTGAAGTCTGACTGGTGATCTCTTGGCTCAACAGGTTTGGCCAGGAATTGTAAGCTGGCAAAAGTTACTAATTCTTAAAGAACTTTATATAGGAATCAAAGTTGTCTGTTTTAGAGACAAATGATGACAACAATTTTTATTAATTTATTTACATTCTCTTATATACAGTGCTATTCTGTATCACTGTGGTTTATATTGAACAAACTGAAATTACATTGAACAGAGCATTATAACTTGGAGATAACTATTTTACAGGGAACATGGGCTATGGAGGGTTAAGTGGCTTGCCCAAGACCACAAGGAGCACCTGTGGGACTAGAAACCCCAGTCCTTCTGGCCCAAGGTTGCTGTTCTCTAGTGGGATTTGAACCCCTAACCTTCTGGTCTGAAATACCTTGCCCCAACCACTAGGCCACTCCTCCATTCCAGCAAGTTGACAAACTTTGCAATCCATCTCAACATAGGCTCTGTAACATTTGTGGAAAAGCTGGCCAAAAAGAAGTCTTGGTCACATGTCCCTTTACTAAATTTGGCAACTGTTCTTTTGATCTCATGTAGTGTGATTACTGAAATATCAGTCCAGGTAATCTTTGAGGACATCTTGCTTTGGCCAGCATTACCACCAAAGGTATATGTGTGAGAATCCTTTTGAGCTAAAATCACTGATGGCATAATATCCACTTGGGCCTGAAAGAACTGGACCAACTAGCCTGGGGTAGGAGGTATCAGGCAAGAGTTACCAGGCCTAACAACTCAGCCTCTAATAGGTGAAATCAGGAAAAGCACACAAGTTCTCTTACCACCTTTAGTCATTAAGAGGGTTGTTTTGGAAGATTTGTTTGTGATATATCAATGTCCAAAGCACAGAGATGTTTCCAGAACCATTTTAGAAGCTGGGGCTGTGGACATCCGAGTCTGAAGAGGGGCGTGGCTGGCGCATTCCCAGGAACGTGGACATCATTGCCTGATCTCAGAAGCGTCCTGAACATACTTCTTAGTTTAGACCTGCTCCAGGCAGGAGTAAAGCATCTCATCCATGTCTCTGTATAGCATCTCATACTCCTTGTAGCGCTATACAAATGATCAATAGTAGTAGTTTTGGCTGAAAATGTTCCAGAGGGTGAAAAGAAGATAGCACCCAATCATCCCCATCACATGATAGCAGCAGTGGGATTTGAACCCTGGCTTCCCTGGTCCTGACCCACTACTATTCTAACCATCAGGTTATTCTTAGATACTATTCTGGGGACATCTATGTAGACACCCCACAAACCTCTATAGTGGGCATGTCCACATTTGTGAAATCGTGTCTGCTCCTGGACCATCCTTTCTCAAATGCACCTCCACACTTGCAAGTTGTTCTTTTACATTAGGGCACTTTCCTGCAGGTAACATTGCCTTTTATTTAGCTTGATGTTCCAAGATACTAGAGCATTTCCAATCCCACTCCAATTTTCTCTGTTCAATCTTAGAATTGTTCAGACAATCCAAGAACCACAGTGACGCCTTTCTGCAAGGTGGCCTACATCACTTTAAAGAAGTTGCTTCACCTAAAGCAGAAGAAATGGAAGATTTCCATGCGGCCATCGTAGCTTCGGGAAAGGAACAATCCAGATCCTCAGTACTTAAAAGAACCTTGCTCTTTCGTTGGACCCAAGAATAGACCTGGGGGCTCTGGAGCCATCATGGTCTTCCAGTTTCTTCCAAGAGAAGCAACCCATGGTTAAAAAAGCATTAAATAATGCATTCTGAGGTTTTTTTCCCCTATATTCCATTTTTTTAATCGGCATATACATTAGTGTGGTTTTCATTTATTCAATGGTTTTTGATATGTGGTATGATTTGATGTCACTGAACTCTACTGTGTGTTGGGTTAGTCTACACATCCATCAATCCCTGAAGAAATGGGTTTTTTTATGTAACACCTGTGTCTTACCCTTGGAGCCCCATATAGTGACCTCTAGTTTCAGAGTTAGCTTGGTTCAGTGACCCAATTGAGCTTTTGTATGCTGCCAAATGAGACCTGTGTCCAATTCCCAGGTCAGAATTTTCCTTCTCTGAGCTGGCTGGGCTTTGTGATGCTCAGTAATGATATATAGAGGCCAATGCTGAGGTCCAGAGGGTTGATACAGGTTGTGGCCCTTGGGCAAGAATTGCCATTGTGAAAGTTGGGTTGGGAGACAACATAAAAATAGGCAAAAAGACATTAGGTGGCTGCTAATGACATTTACAGTGCCATAGCCCAATAGTGGCTAGTTCAATTGAGCTGGAAGCGTAAAGAAACAGGAGGAAACCACTAGACCAAAACCCTCCTTTCTTTTCACATAAAAATTCCATATGAAACAGAGAATTATTGTTCAGAATGTGATTGTTCCTTACCAGAACATGTTACCACCATACATAATGAAGATAACACCGTTAACAGAAAAGGGATGATGAAGTGATATTGGAAGTGGAAAGCCTCAGAGGAAATGTGAGGAAATACTGCTTTACTGAGAGGATGGTGGATGCTTAGAACAGTTGTGGGGACTATTAGAAGACAAAAAGATAAGATATATTATGTTATGCTCACATATGTCTAGGGGAAAGTCTGCCGTTAGTCCCTCGCCCACCGTTCAGTGGGACCTTCTGATAATGAGCCAGTACAGAGAGACAGAGTTCTCTGGTTATATATATGTATAGAAAAATAGAAAATGTAAGACTAACATTACAGATGAGATAATAAGTTGTTGTTGTTAAGTGCCGTCGAGTCGGAGTCGACTCATGGCGACCCTCTGGATACCTATCCTAAATTGTGTTCGGTCTTCAGTCAGGCGGCTCATTGTTCACAGACTGGTACCTGTAGCTGCTGTTATTGTATCGAGCCATCTCATTGCTGGCCTTCCTCTTTTGCGTTGACCTTCTATCTTACCAAGCATGATGTCTTTCTCTAATGATCTCTCTCTTCGCATGATGTGTCCAAAGTATGAAAGTTGAAGTCTTGTCATCTGAGCTTCTAAAGAAGGCTTAGGTTTGATCTCCTCTAGTACTGACTGGTTTGTTCTTCGGACAGTCCATGGTATACACAGTATTCGCCGCCAGCACCATATTTCAAAGGCATCAATTTTCTTCCTGTCTATCTTTTTCACTGTCCAGCTTTCACATCCATATGATGTTATTGAAAATACCATGGCTTGAACAAGTCAAATCTTTGTATGGAGAGAGACATCTCTGCTCTTCAGAATCTTATCTAGGTCTTTCATAGCCATTCTGCCAAGAGCAATGTGTCGTCTGATTTCTTGAGTGCTTGTTGCTTCTTTATTGATAGTTGATCCAAGTAGGTTAAGAACATAAGAACATAAGATATGCCATACTGGGTCAGACCAAGGTCCATCAAGCCCAGTATCCTGTTTCCAACAGTGGCCAATCTAGGTCATACGTACCTAGCAGTTTCCCCAAAAGATACAGGTTCCGCAATGCTTGTACTGGGTCAATCATTGATATCCTGGGTCCCTTCTTAATAATGGTTTATGGACATTTCCTCCAGGAACTTGTCAAAACCTTTTTTAAACCCAGCTACACTAACAGCCTTTACTACATCCTCCGGTAACAAATTCCAGAGTTTGATTACACGTTGAGTGAAAAAATATTTTCTTTTATTAGTCTTAAATAGTTTACCCTGTAGCTTCATTGCATGTCCCCTAGTCTTTCTATATTCTGATAAGGTAAACAATCGATCTACGTTTACCCGTTCCACTCCGTTCATTAATTTATAGACTTCTATCATATCTCCCCTCAGCTGTCTCTTTTCCAGGTTAAAGAGCTCTAACCTTTTCAGCCTTTCTTCATAGGAGTGTCCTTCCATCCCCTTTACCATTTTGGTGGCTCTTCTCTGAACCTTTTCTAATAACGCTATATCTTTTTAAAGATACGGCGACCAGAATTGCACAGAATATTCAAGGTGCGGTCTCACCATAGAACGATATAGAGGCATTATAATATCTTTTGTTTTATTTTCCATTCCTTTCCTTTTGATACCTAGCATTCTATTTGCTCTCTTGGCCACCGCTGCACACTGGGCCGAGGGTTTTAACATGTTATCCACGATGACACCTAAATCTTTTTCCTGGGTGGTGGTTCCTAATGTGGAACCTTGCATCGTGTAACCATAGTTTGGGTTGCTCTTCCCTAGGTGCATAACTTTGCACTTGTCCACATTAAATTTCGTCTGCCATTTTGATGCCCAGTCTTCTAATTTATCAAGATCCTCTTGCAATTTTCCACAATCCTCTTGGGGTTTTTTTTGTATATTTCTGTTTATTGAATTTTATATGTAAATACAACAGTAACAGCAACATTCCCCATTCATGATCCCACACATTGCCTTGCAAGTCAGGAACATCAACAGGCATATAAGCAATATACTACAAATACCTTCCCCCCAACCCCCTGAATAAGGAATATAGAACACCCTTCTATCTCAACTAGGGATGTTTCTTCCATCGCCCCCCCCCCCCTTTCCCCGGGCGGCATAGTGTACATTGCCCAAGTTTCTCACCAAAGTAGTCCAGGTGCTATGATGTTCCCCTCTAGGCACCCCAAGGAACCTTCAATCCCCCCTCTACTTGTTAAGTTTATCTCCTCCAATCCCTCCAATCCCCCCTTAAACCCCCCCCTCCCTCTCGAGTCCCGAAGGCATTAGATTCTTAAATGTTCTAAAAGTGGGAGCCACTGCTCCCTAAATTTCTCCCCCCTCTGGCGGCGAACTGCCGTCAATTGTTCCATCAGGGTAATGTGCCTGAGTCGACTCTTCCAGCTCTCCAAGCCTGGAAGTTGGGTCTGTTTCCACGCCCTGGCGATCTCACTACGTGCTGCTTGAATACACGCCCTAATGGGGCGTTCAAACTTCTTACCAATGTGCTCTGGCCAAAGCCCCAAGAGTCCCAGCCCCATGTCCACATTAAGGCACACCCCCACCAGATCTTGAATCTGCCCCGCTACCATGACCGAATACCCCTGGACTGTAGGGCACTCCCACCACATATGCAGAAATGTTCCCTCACTCCCACAGTCCCTCCAGCAACGATCCGACACTGCCAGGAACATCCTATGTAGCTGCTCTGGGGAGCAATACCAGCGATACAGCAGCTTATAGGAAGTCTCCCGAATTGCCACCGACAAGGCCTGCCGTGCAATATTGGTGTGGACCCGTTGCCACCCCAGCTCCCCTAGCTCCCTTCCCAAATCCATGTCCCACGCTATCTGATGAGGAAACTTCCCCCCAGTCCTCCCCCCAATCCTTTATAGAGTTGGGTTATCAATCCCCTAGAGCCCTCCCAGCCCTGCCACAGCACTACCCTTTCATCCGGGCCCCCTTCCCAAGACTCCCTGACTTCCCTCTGGGTCAGGAAATGCTTTACTTGTAAGTATGGGAAAACATCCCCCCCTCGCAGTTGAAACCGCACCCTTAGGTCCGGAAATGGAATCAATTCCCCATCTTTTAAAAACCTCTCAAACGTGTTCAACCCTGCCCTTTCCCATCTCTGGAACGTTCCCTCTCTCCCCGGTTCAAATTCTCTCAGCCCCCTCACTGGAGCCAAAAGCGAAAAGCTGGCTCCTGGTGCAAATATCCTATTGGCCTTGCGCCATTGCATAGCTAAATGCCAAAGAAACGGATTATCCCGCCATCTCCCCCCAGGAAGTTTACCAAAGATCCAAGGCAAATACTTCAATTGAACCTCCCCCCCCCCCCAGTACTGTTCAATTTCCCGAAACCTTTTCTCAACCCCACCACTATCCCTCCACACGAAAACTTGCTGCAGTTGTGCAGCCGCATAGTATCGAGCGACATCTGGCACCCCTAGTCCCCCCCTTTCCCTGCTCACGTACATTACCCTCCTACTCACCCGGGAACGACTCCCTCCCCACACAAAAGCAAACATCTGGTTCTGTAATATGCGTAATTCCCTACGTGGAACGGGGACCAGCAAAGTTTGGAACAAATACAGCATCCGTGGCAAAAGGTTCATCTTCAAGACTGCTATTCTGCCCATCCAGGAGATCTCCGCACCCTGCCACCGAGACATATCCTCCCTCAGCCTTCTAAATGTCTGGGGATAATTCGCCCCATAAAGTCCCAAGGGGTGAGCGGTGACCTGCACTCCCAAATATTTTATGGATCTGCTCGCCCAGCGAAATGGAAAGGAGCCCTTCAAACCTTCAATGACCTGTGGTTGCAATGATACTGACATGGCTTCCATCTTATCCCAGTTAACTTTGAATCCCGAGAGGGCCCCATAGTCCCCAAGCTCCTTCATCAACATCGGTAGCGAGACCAAAGGCTGTGTCAGGGCAAAAAGCACATCATCCGCAAACATTACCATCTTATGTTGTTTCTGCCCCACCTCTACACCCTTAATATCCTGCATCGACCGAATCCTGGCGGCCAGTGGTTCCATGACTAACGCAAAGAGCAACGGTGACAGTGGGCACCCCTGCCGAGTACCCCTACCCAATGGAAAAAAATCAGAATACCCGCCATTAGCGTTCACTGCAGCTACTGGGGAAGCATATAACGCCCCTAACCATGCTCAGAACCTAGGTCCCAAACCTATGTACTTTAATACCACTTGCAGAAAATCAAAGTTGACCCTATCGAAGGCCTTCTCCGCGTCAATAGAGAGAAACATAGCCTGCTGCCCCTCCTGCCTCGCCAGCCACCCCAATTGAATCACCCTCCTTATCCCATCTGCGGTTTGTCTGCCCATTATAAAGCCAGATTGATCCGGGTGCACCAGCCCAGGCATAAGCGGGCCTAGTCTCAAAGCCAACACCTTTGCCAGAATCTTGACATCTATGTTCAGCAAAGATATAGGTCGGTATGACCCACACACCGCTGGATCTCTTCCTGGCTTGGGTATGACCACTATGGCCGCT
The DNA here is from genome assembly GCA_033557465.1 of Ichthyophis bannanicus. Classification (NCBI taxonomy): domain Eukaryota; kingdom Metazoa; phylum Chordata; class Amphibia; order Gymnophiona; family Ichthyophiidae; genus Ichthyophis; species Ichthyophis bannanicus. Next base: position 1,299,481,847 of record CM066033.1, read on the forward strand.
TGACTCATAGAGGAAGGTAAAGGGTCTCCCCCCAACACTGCATTAAACACTCTCGTTAGGACCGGAGCCACCAACTCGGACATTTTTTTATAGAACAACCCCGTGAAGCCATCTAAGCCCGGTGCCTTGCCTGGGACCAAGGATTTAATGGCACCCATCACCTCCTCCAAGGTTATATCCTCCTCCAGCACTACCCCCTCCATTTCCCCGAGCTTCGCACTCCCTCTGCCCCCATTCTGGAGATACTGCTCAATGTCTTCCCCGTCCCCCTGAGGCTCAGCTGCATACAGCTGCTGATAGTAATCCCGAAACCTCTCCTGGATCTCCCCGCTTTTATACAGTAATCTATCCTGGGGGCCTTTAAGTTTGGCAACTAACCGCCGTTGCCTCTGAGTCTTTAATTTATTACTCAGAAGCCGGCCTGCCTTGTTATCAAATTCATAGTATCGCTGACCTACCCTCTCCAGTTGCCTAGAGATCTGTTCCAACTGGAGGGCCTTAAGCTGATTCCGAATATCCTCCATTTTTCCCCTCAGTTTAATCCCCCCTGCTGTTTATGGACCCGCTCCAACTCCTCCAATTGGCTAGTGAGGCGACAGACCTCCTCCTCCCTTTTTTTCTTCCTCCAGGCTCCCATCTGAATCAGATGACCCCGGACAACCGCCTTCAGCCCGTCCCAGAGACTTCCCATCTTCACTTCCCCATTGTCATTAAATGCCATATACTCAGTAATCACCGCTCTTAACTTCTGCTCCCCTCCCCCCCCTGCAACAAATAATCATTTAGTCTCCAAAAGGTTCGCCTACCCCCTTCCCTTGGTGGACCAAACCGGACTCCCACTGGGGCATGGTCGGACCACGTGATCAGCCCTATGGAAGCCCTGTCCAAGGCCTCCAGCCAATACCGATCTCCCAATAGATAGTCTATACGACTATAGGAGTCGTGGACCGCTGAATAAAACGAAAAGTCCTTTACCCTGGGATTTGCCACCCTCCATAAATCCTCAAGCCCCAATTCCTTCAGCCATTTCCGGAATTCCCTAAGATCCCCCTCCTCCCTTCCCCTCCGCCCTTGCCTTCCCTCCAGTTATATGTTGCAATCCCCCCCCACCCCCCCACCAACACATTCCCTTGAATTTTTCCTACCAGCCAAACTCCCATCTCTTCCCAAAACCTAATTTGGCCAGTATTGGGGCCATAAACAGAGATCAGTGTGACCTGCTCTCCCTCCAACAGTCCCCCCACCACCACCGCTCTCCCATCCGCTTTCCTATAAACCTGGCCTACCTCGAGGGGAACCCCCTGCCCCACCAGTATAGCAACCCCTGCTCTCTTCTTCCCTCCCTCTTCCGCTGCACAATACCCCTGATAGGTACCGGATCGCAGCAGAGATTCATCCTCCTTTCGCAGGTGTGTCTCCTGCAGGAAAGCCACTTGCCATTTCTGACTCCGCAACTCCTTCCACATCAACTTTCTCTTTTGTGGCGAATTCAGGCCCCGGACATTCAAACTCCCTACAATTAACCCCGACGCCATTCTGACTTTATATTGCCCCTCCTGTCCCCATTACTCAACCTCAATGCCTTCCCCCTCCCCCACCCCCCCAAAATACGGAACTCCTTTCCGACCTCCATCAAGGATGTGACCCCCCCCTTGGACGCTGTCTCTCCTTTTACTCTACGACTTCGCCCCCCCTTAAGCCCCCCTCCCCCTTACACCCCTCAACTCTGTTCCCCCCCCTTTATTAAAAGTGCTGATTCATCAAGGGAAGTCCCCCCCCCCCCCCCGGAAACCCTTTGTACCCCTTTGTACCTGCTCCTTAGCCCTTACTTTTCCTCCCCCACCCTCCCGGTAACACAATGCATAGAAATCATCACATATCTCAATAGTCTATCACACAGTTCCGCTGGGCAGTCCCTCAGCTTGTTCCTCTTGATCCGTCGCTCCAGCCTTCCTCCTCAATCTCTGACCCTTCACCAACACTCTCTCCCAGCCCGGGCGTCGCACTTTACTTCCCTTCTGGCTTGTGGTGGTATCTGGCTCCGGCAGTCGGGGCGCTCCCTCCTGTCGCAGAATTCTCCAGGCCTCCTCCTCCGACCGCACCCTGAAGCCCCTTCCGTTAATGTCCATTAGCAGCGCAAATGGGAAGAGCCACCGGTACCGCATTCTCTCAGTCTGCAGGTATTGCATAACCGGTTTCATTTCCCTGCGCCGCTGTAGCGTGCTGGAGGATAGGTCATGGTACACCTCCACCTTGTGATTCTCCCACTGAAAGCTCCTCCGGGCCGCGGCCACTCTCATTACTCTCTCCTTTACCGCATACGAAGTCAGACAGGCCACAATATCATGCGGTTGACCTCCCCTAGCTGGGCACAGCGCTCGGTGAGCTCTCTCTACCGCCACCTCCACTTCTCCCGCTGATGTCTCCTCACCCTGCAGCAAGAATTGGCAGACCTTTTGAACTTCTGCCATTGCGTCTGCAAAGGCCGCTATCTCCGGCAGCCCCCTCACTCGCACATTGTTTCGCCGAGACCGGTTTTCAAGGTCCTCTAGCTTATCTTTCAAAGCTAACTGTTCAGTTTGTAACCGCTGCATATGGCCTTCCACTTCCGCGGCCCTCTCCATGTGGCGATCTGTCTGCTCCTCTAGCAATTCCACTCTGTTCCCGAGCTCCTTTACATCCTCCTTAATGCTCGCCAAGGTCTCCTTCAACTCTCCTCGCATGGCACCAATATCTCTCCAGCCCCAGATATCGCCACGAGTGCAGGCATCATCCGCTCTCTCCAATTCCTCCTCGGAATCCTCTCCGGAGGCCATGTGCTCTGACTCCTCTCGGGCCCACGGCTCCGAAGTTTCCGCATAGGGGGATTTAAACTTGGCCAGCTTCTTACGAACTGACATCCCTACTGACTCCCCTCTCCTCCGGCACCGATTAAACTGGCTGGGATGGGGTCAGTCTGCCAATTTCCTCCTTTATTTTAGCGTCCCGATGGAAGCTTCAACACTAAGCTGCCATCTCCCAGGTGATGTCACTTTCTTCCAATCCTCTTTGGTTTTAACAACTTTAAATAGTTTTGTGTCATCCGCAAATTTGATAACCTCACTTGTCATTCCACTTTCCAGGTCATTTCTGAATATGTCAAAAAGCAGCGGACCCAGCACAGATCCCTGGGGTACACCACTATTCACCTTTTTCCATTGGGAAAATTGGCCATTTAACCCAACCTTCTGCTTTCTATCTTTTAACCAGTTCTTGATCCATAGTAGTACACTGCCTCCTATCCCATCACTCTTTAGTTTTGCCAAAAATCTCTGATGAGGGACCTTGTCAAAGGCTTTCTGAAAGTCCAGATACACTATATCAACCGACTCACCTTTGTCCACCTGTTTATTCACACATAACAGATTAGTAAGACAAGATCTTCCTTGTCTAAAGCCATGTTGGCTGTCTCCCATTAGGCCATGACTATCTACATGCTGAGTAATTTTATTCTTTATGATGGTTTCTACCATTTTTCCCAGTACTGACGTGAGGCTCACCGGTCTGTAGTTTCCCGGATCACCCCTGGAATCCTTTTTAAAAATTGGTGTTACATTGGCGATCCTCCAATCTTCAGGTATTAGAGATGATTTTAATGATAGTTCACAGATTACTAATAGCAGGTCTGCAATCTCATATTTCAGTTCTTTCAACACCCTTGGATGTATACCATCCAACCCAGGTGATTTGCTACTCTTCAGTTTATCTAATAGTTGTAATACATCTTCCCGATGTATCGATATTTCCTTCAATTCTTCCGCACCTTTAAATACCACTTCAGTCATGGGTAACATCCCTACATCTTCCTCAGTAAAGACCGAAGCAAAGAATTCATTCTGTCTCTCCGCTATCGCCTTGTCGCCTTTTAGTGCCCCTTTAACTCCTCTATCATCTAATGGACCAACTCTCACAGGTTTTTTGCTACGAATGTACTTGAAAAAATCTTTATGTCGCGTTTTTGCTTCCGCAGCAGGTTAAAGTTGTTCACGATTTCAATTTCTTCTCCTTCAACGATGAACCTGTTGATTATGGCAGCACTATAATTATGGTTACGCAGTAGCAAAAGATCACTGATTAGCAATCAGAGGTCACAGGCTCACTCTGCACTTAGGAAAAGTACAGGAAGGAGCTAACTAATTTCCACACCCATGGGTGAAGACATAAAACCGGTACCTTAGCTCTGTTTGTGTCCTCTGTTCCTGACTGCCTTTTTGGGGGCAAAAAACACAGGAATCCTTCCTTGGACCTTAGTTTTCTATCTCTGGTCTCAGGGCAAGTGAGGAGAAATGAAAACACAATGCACACAGAATTATATCTTAACAATACCCAAGTTCTATTAATGGGCCTGCAAACCTGAGCAGTATCCCGTAGCTCCCTTAATTTTCTTGGTTGCAGCATCTAGGAAAAAACTGCCACATTATACATTATTTTGCCTTATTACTTTGTATCATGCTTTTTGCTTTACTTTTTATTTATCTATATCTATCTATTACAGGTCATGCCAAACACAAACATATTGCTCACGCTTAATCAGGACAAATGTCCTGCAAACAGAAGATCTCTAAACATAAAAAACATAGTAACATAGTATATGATGGCAGATAAAGACCTTGGCAGCATATTTGGAGTTGTTGTCACATTCAAAGCATTTCCCTGAGACTCTAGCTCCCCTTCGGGTCCCTTTCTACAAGTTCTTCCAGGTGCACAAATGCAACTGGGGTCCAAAGCAGTCTCTCGAACAGCACAAGGTCCAAAGAGACATAAGGAAGCTACACTGCTTCTAGCCATAGGAGGCAAGCCATGTAAGAACACAGAATACTACAGGTGCCTATGGGAGCCTTGATTTGTTTCACAGGGTTAGGGAACAGCCTTGGAATGACACACTGTGTCTTTGTGCTTATAGAAGTAGCGAGAAGAAAAAGGAAGGGAACGTTAATCTTCTGTGTGCAGATGCACAAACATTTGGCAGGCAGTTCCTAGGAAGTCAGCAGATCTGAGGCTTGGAACACAGCAGAAGGTTCTGTAGCAATAATCCATTTTGTTTGGTTCAGGCTTTTGGTTCAGAGCAGACCACAGGCTTTGGAACCAGGCCTACATAGCCTACTGGCAGAAGTGATGGAAACCAAAAGTGAGATAGAATCCAAGCAGGCTTGGGGCAGATTTAGAAGGTAGTTGTAAGGGCATGAGAAGGAAATGACCAGAGATCAAGTAGGGTCTGCTCTACAGTGACTCAGCAGTTGGGACAACTGGGCAGACTGGGTTTTTATTTTATTTTATTTTTTGTTTATATTCTCTTATATACTGTGCTATTCTGCATCAGTGCAGTTTATATTGAACAAACTGAAATGACATTGAACAGGGCATTATAACTTGGAGATAACTATTTTACAGGGAACATTGGCTATGTTGGGTTAAGTGGCTTGTCCAAGAACACAAGGAGCACCTTTGGGAATAGAAATCCCAGTCCTTCCAGCCCAAGGTTGCTGTCCTTTTAGTGGGATTTGAACCCCCAACCTTCCAGCCTGAAGTACCTTGCCCCAACCACTAGGCCACTCCTCCACTCATTACTTGGGTTGACCAGGAGGTCCCTCTCTTCCTACAATTATTAGCAGATCAGTATTAAGTCACACAGTAAATATTTAATTTAAACATCTTGCTTAGATGTTTTGAAAGCATACGTACATTCAGCAACACTATCCATTTAGGTAGAGCCACTGATCTATGTATAATATGAACCATCTAAGTTAGTTGTTTCAAGTTACACCTTTTATGTGTGAGGCCTACTTAGAAGCATGATATGTACATTTAGTGGCTGAATATTGACACTTAAATGTTTAAATGTATAACTTATAGATCTAAGTGGAATGTCCCAAAATCCATCTCCTTTTGGGATGGATAATTTTAATCCATATAACAATTTGTATGTTCAAAATGATCTATTCGCGCCATTCGCCCCTTCCTCTCTCCCTCTGCTCTTATCACCCTTCTGCTCGCCCTCGTCATCTCCCGTATCGACTTCGCCAATTCTGTCTTCTCTGGTATTTCTAAGCTCCAACTATCACGATTTCAGCACATCCAGAATACTGCCGCCCGTCTCATATCTTACTCCTCTCCTAGAGACCATGTCACTCCTCTTCTTTTCCGTCTCCACTGGCTTCCCATCTCCTGTCGCATCCACTTCAAACTTCTCACGCTCACCCATAATGTTCTCCATACCTCCACACCATAATACCTGGCCGACCTCATCCACTTCCATACCCCCAGACACATCCCCCGCTCTTTCCATCTCAACCGTCTCGCACTTCCCTCCCCCTCACTTGCTCATCTCCAATCCACCCGTTCCTCTGCTTTCTTCTTCATAGGCCCGGCTCTCTGGAATTCCCTACCCCCCTCTCTCCGCCTGGAGCCCCACCACACTGCCTTTAAACACGCCCTGAAGACCCACCTTTTCTCCCTTGCCTTCAACTCCCCTCCCCCCTAGCCCATCCTCTCCCTATGCCGTCTACCCCCCCCCCCCCCGTGTTTGTCCCTTTACTCTTTCTCTTCTTTTCTCTTAAGAAAAATTGTAACTTCCTTTCCTGCCTCCGGCCCTGTGCCTTGCTGTAACCGACAAATTTATTTTTATTTGTAAACCGCTCTGCTTATCACTGAAGGGCGGTCAAGCAAAATCAATAAACATAAACATAAACATATTCCATGCCATATTTTTAAGTACTTCCTGCTTGCCCCACTGCCAACCACATAAGTGCTTTTGAATATCAACATCTGTGTAACTATAGTTGCATCCATCAAGGCTTTATGCTCATGGTTTACTATAAGTCTGTCACCCTTCAACTTGTTCTCACAACTGTTCCAGAAGAGCACTTTAACTTATAACATCTTGTACGTTGCTTTTCAAACAGCCTCAAGCCCTTCACCGGAAGGACAGGATGCCGCTCGCCCATCCAGCAAAGACCCTTCCACCTGGACTGTTGAAGATGTGGTGTGGTTTGTGAAGGACGCAGACCCTCACGCACTAGGACCTCATGTCGAGCTCTTCAGGAAACATGTATGTAGGGGTATATGAAATTAAGTTGACAAATTAATACAATCAGGGCCAAATTGTGGGGCATGTAAGATGCTAAAAAGATTTTGCACACCTTTCTTAGGTGGTGGAGTAGAGTTCCTCCTGACCTATCCAAACACCTTAAGTTACAGCTCATATGTGCCTTTAGGCCACATGGTAATATTTCTCAGCTGTGCTCTGAGAGAAGGCAATGGGGATCATAAGCTGGGTTGCCTCTCTCCCCTCTGTGGGAGAAGGCACAGGAAATAAAGTAAGTAGGGCAATGATGGTGTGGCAGGCTGGTGGGTATTGCTGCAAACTTCCCGGAGCTTTCTCAACTGAGCTGGAAAAGGAATGTGAGACTTATCTTTTATTTATTTTACATTCTCTTATATACTGTGCTATTCTGCATCAGTGTGGTTTACATTGAACAAACTGAAATTACATTGAACAGGGCATTATAACTTGGAGATAACTATTTTACAGGGAACATGGGCTATGGAGGGTTAAGTGGCTTGCCCAAGACCACAAGGAGCACCTGTGGGACTAGAAACCCCAGTCCTTCCAGCCCAAGGTTGCTGTCCTCTAGTGGGATTTGAACCCCCAACCCTTTGGCCTGAAGTACCTTGCCCCAACCACTAGGCCACTCCTCTACTATCTGAAGAGAAAATAGCAGTGATCAGGTAAAGAGTGTATGCCAGAGATCCTTCCTTATCTAGAAGCCATCCCTCGGTGATTTGACCATCCTTAAAGTACTCCTTTATGCCGGACTGTGACAGAATGTAGACATCAAGGAAAGATCCTGCAAAGAATGGGGAAATTTCAGTGATGAGACCAGCATGTTGAGAGAATGAAAGACCCTGTGGTCTCACTCCCTTGATTGTAATATGTGTGTGGCCCACAAAAGTGATACAAAGTGAACACTGTCATAAAATTCCATCTTGGCTTGCTGTTGATACTCTCTGTCTTCAGGAAAAAAAATATATTGATTTATTCTCCTTAGAAAGGAACTACAGAGTGAGATGGCTGACTGGCTAATTCGCACAGTGGCTGGAAGTTTCTAATGACCAAAAAGATGAGGTCTGTGCTAACCTTCAGATGGACTGGCCTGGCATATCCTCTCCTTTATCTTTATTTCTTCACTTTATATACCGCTCTCATCGAGACATTTATAGCGGTTTACAATAAATGTATCTATGCTACAGAAGAAAGGAAAAGGAACACCATAGCAATATAGGAAAGGAGTAGAAGCAGTAGTAAAATCAACATAATAGACAAACAGAAAACAAAAATACTTAGGAGGGGGAATCACAAGGGAGGTCAAAAGCCTGTTGAAACAGGTGGGTTTTTAACAATACTTTAAACTTTGGGTATGAGGGTTCCAGGCGGAGGGAGGGTGGTAGAGCGTTCCAGAGTGAGGGGCCGAGAAAAAAGAAGGCAGAGTGGCGAGTCTGTTCCAAGTGAGCCTGAGAAGGGGAGGGTAAGGACAAACGATTAGCATGTAGGGAACGAAGTTGACGATATGGGGTATGAAGAGAAATAAGATTTGCTAAGTAGAGAGGGTTGGATGTGTAAAAGGGAGGAGTAGCCTAGTGGTTGGGGCAACGTACTTCAGGCTGGAAGGTCAGGGGTTCAAATCCCACTAGAGGACAGCAACCTTGGGCCGGAAGGACTGGGGTTTCTAGTCCCACAGGTGCTCCTTGTGGTCTTGGGCAAGCCACTTAACCTTCCATAGCCCATGTTCCCTGTTAAGTATTAGTGTATGTGTCTCATATCCCCACATGTTAAATGTATCCTCCAATTGTGTTGTGACTGCTTTGATTGAAGGATAAGGTGGTATATAAAACTGTCTAAATAAATAAATGGCCCTGTGTGTCAATATTAGAAATTTGTATTGAAATCTGTAACGAAGTGGCAACCAAAGGAGGCGGAGAAGAAGGGGAGTGATATGGTCAGATTGCCAAGCATAAGTGATAAGACAGGCTGCAGCATTTTGTAATAGCTGTAAGCGTTGGAGCTGATAGGATGGTAAGTTGGATAGAACCACATTACAGTAGTCAAGTCTACTAGTGACCAAAGCCAGTACTAGAGAAATCAGTGAACTGGGGGGAAAAGGGACTGAACTGCCCTGATCTGCCGCAGGGCAGAGAAAGAGCGACGAGTAAGAGTGGATAAATGAGTATGGAAAGAGAGAGAGAAATCCAAAGTTACCCCTAGGTATCGGAAGGAAGGAGTGAGAGGAATCGGAAAGATCAATTTGAGGTGCGATGGTTGGACAAGGAGTACTCAAAGAGACCCACATTGCTGTAGATTTAGAGGGATTCAGATGGAGATAATTAGAGGAGAGCCAGGAAGCAATGTGAGAGAGACAATTATTAAGCTGTGAGATATCTATGTTTACTGGCGAAGTGTGGAAGAGGAGCACAATGTCATCGGTGTAAATGTAAGAAGAAACTGGGTATTGTTGAATCAAAAGTGGTGAAGGAGAGAGAAAGATGTTAAATAGCAGAGGGGAGAGAACGGAGCTTATCCTATGACTCCTGGCAGAGATGGAGAATGGTCCTCTTATCAAACCTAAATCTGAATAGGCATTACTTCTCTGACAAGGTAAGAGGCTGGGTTCTGAGTCTGTATGTATGTCCTGTGTAAGGGGTACTTCCTCCTCCTCCTCTGAGGCAGATCCCACTTATTCTAGATACACAACCCAGCATCAGCACATCCAGGCGCACCACCATTATCTCAAAATTACACACCCACACACAGAGACCCAGCCACACCCCTGCCCCACAGCGGCACACCAAGGGCAGAGTGGTAGTTGTGGCCCATCCCGGTTCCGGCCTGGAGCAGGTGCACCACCATCGGGCCCACACTTTGGAGGTAGCACAGCAAACTTACCTTAAAGTCGGGTGGCATGCCGTGCTGCCTCCACCGTGTGGGCTCATTGGGGGGGGCACACCCCATCGCACCATGGGGTCTGGGAACAGCATTGCTTCCCCCCCCCCCCAAAAAAAAACCACAGATAGCAAGAGGAGGCAGACAGACAGACACAAATAACAGAGCAAGCAGGAAGACAGAGACTTATACTGATGACAGCAAAGGAAAAAAGTGAAGAAAGAAAGAGCAGGGTAAAGGGACAGAGAAATACAAAGACAAGAACCTGCGAACAACTCTCCAGCACGAACCATTAACCCAACCACCAAGTCCCAGCAGACATGAGAAATACAAAGACTGACAAGCAGTGATCAATAACCTGCGAGCAGCTCTCCAGAACGGACCATTAACCCAACCACCAGATCCCAACAAACAGACATGTTAGTCCTATGTACCTTAGGCATTTGATATAGTAAGTACTGGTATTATAAAACACGTAGTACACACATACTTCAGAAACACATCCTCAACAAGCCCCTTTTTATATAACTCATTCATGCACATTCCCTTTCCTGTTAAATTGCTTTGTAGACCTAACCCCATGCTCATGCACGTATATCCCACCTAAGTCTCTTAAAGTTACTCCCATTGTGTATTAGCACGTGTCCAAATTGCTTTGCCAAGAAAGTTTCTGGCATTTCAGTAGAGAGAGGGAAGGTGGGTACTGGAGGTTATCAGCACTGTAAACTGGAGTTAAAGAGGTGTGGCCCTTTGCTGCGTTGCTTCAGTTCATGCAGTAGGTGATCCGCTCTGAAACTGATTGGGACATGCTGAGAAGAGTCTCTTTTGAATCACACAGTTATAGTTATCAGAAGAAGCCAAGGACTCTTCCAAAGCTCCAGAAATGACAGCATAAGACCACATAGCGGTCTCCTGTTAATACTGGAAATGGAGACCGTCCTTCAGGCTGTCTGTGGTAGGGAATATGGAAGAGGCGATGCTCTAAGACGTAGCCCTCGCTACTTTCTTTGTCACTAAGGTTGACACCCTTCGTCAGTCCTTCCCCTTGTGTCCTCTTCCCCTCTCTCCCCCTGCCCCGCCCTCCCCTCCCTCCCCTCCATCCCCATCCCGGTCCACCCCCACGTTATCTCATCTCTGGTCCTCTTTTGAGATGATCACTCCCTCTGCTCTTCAAAAAACATTTCTCTCCCTTCGTAAGACCACCTGCTCAGCTGACCCCATCCCATCCTCCTGGCTTCTTGAACCATCACTAGCTCTCTCCCCCTATATCCTCTCCCTGTTCAATTCTAGTCTGTCCTCTGGTACTTTTCCTTCTGGTTGGAAACACGCTATTGTTCGCCCCATCCTAAAATCCCATTCCTCTGATCCCTCTGTACTTTCAAACTGGCGTCCTGTTTCTAACCTCTCTTTTCTCTCCAAATTTCTTGAGAAACTGGTCTTCACACAACTTTCCTCTCACCTCGAAGCCTCCCTCACTCTTCACCCCCGCCAATCTGGCTTTCGCCCTGCTCACAGCACTGAAACGGTTCTCCTTTCCCTCCTTAATGAACTTCACGCTGCTCACGATCGTGGTCTCTATACACTGGCTGTTTCTCTCGATCTCTCTGCTGCTTTCGACCTAGTGGATCACCGCACCCTCCTCACCCGTCTTCGGGAAGCAGGTCTCTCTGGAATGGTTCTTCAATGGTTTCACTCTTTTCTCTCCTGCCGCTCTTTTTCTGTAGTTTCTGGGTCCTCCTCTTCTGCTTCCACCCCCCTCTCTTGCAGGGTTCCTCAAGGGTCTGTTCTTGCTCCGCTCCTCTTTAATGTTTTCCTAGCACCCCTTACCCTTCTAATTCAACAGTTTGGTATCTCCGCGTACTATTACGCGGATGACATTTTTCTCTTGCTTCACACCAATTCCCTTTCCCCAGATATCACCCCCCTCAATCTCTGCCTTGCTGCTATTGCTTCCTGGTTTTCCTCAAATTTTCTACAGGTGAATCCTTCTAAGTCTCACGCCATCTGGTTCACATTCGGGGGCCCCTCCCCCGCATGCGCCCCTTCTTTTTCTTCACAGCCTATCCCTCTTGTTTCCTCACTTCGCTACTTGGGTGTTATACTTGATTCTTCTCTTTCCTTCAAGGATCATATTTCTTCCATTATTCAGCGCTCCTTTTTCTCCCTCAGACAACTTCGCTCTATCCGTCCTTTTCTTTCCTCCTCCGCTCTGGCTACCCTTCTCCTTTCCCTTGTGGTGTCCCGTCTCGATTACTGTAATGTCGTCCTTGTTGGTCTGCCCAAATCCCAACTGTCCCGCCTTCAACGTGTCCAAAACACAGCTGTCCGTCTTCTCGCTCATGCCTCCCGTTTCGACCATGTCACCCCGCTTCTTCTTCACTATCATTGGTTGCCTATTTCTTTTCGCGCTCAGTATAAAATTCTCATTCTCACACACAAGGCTGTTCGCACTGGTACCCCCCTCTATCTCGCCGATCAGATACACTTCCGCCCCTCCCCCCCGCCTACTTCGCGCTATCCATTCCAATCGTTTATCTCTCCCCTCACCTTCCCAGGCTCATCTTGTTTCCACCTGCTCCTCTGCCTTCTATTTTCTAGCCCCCAGCCTCTGGAACTCGCTCCCCCCCTCGCTTCGTGCTGAGGAATCTTACCAATCATTTAAGTCACAACTCAAAACCCACCTCTTTAGTCTTGCGTTTAATCTACCGTCCCAGGCTTCCCCTTCCCCCTCTGCCACTCCCTCCCCCCCGCTCCCTGATGCTTAACTATTGTAATGTGGTCTGTTACCCTTTTGTTATTTCTTTCCTCCTCTATCCTATCAGTATTACTTGCGTTCCTTTTCTCTTCTCAGCCATTTTTTTAAGTTGTTTTTAAGTTGTTTTAACTATATTATAAACCGCTCAGGTGCTACCAGTGTTGGACAGTATAAAAAGTTTTAATAAACATAAACATAGCCATCTTTCCTTTTCCTGTCTGAGACATCCAAGTATCACTTCAGGGCACCGTCTATCAGTGCACTTGGACCAAGCTGCATGGGGGGTGGGGGGGGGGGGGTCTGTCATTGAACAAAGACCTGTAACAACTCAGTCTCCATCCATTTCCCATCTCTAACCCAGCAAACATGGCGGCCAGTCAGACTGAGGCATGTTCTAAATGGCCTACAGGCCCGGAATCAGAGGAGAGCAATTATGCAGTACACAAATAAAGGATAGAGATATAGAAAAGGAAGATTCCAGTGCCTCTCACCAGCTCGGTATTTGTTTCCGTACTTCTTACCTACCTCCTGCATTTCAAGGGAGTCAGGTACAGGAAACGTTATTGCTATGACATTTGGACTTGTACTGCCAAAGTGATTAAAGAAAATAAAAAGGAAAAAAAATGTTTAATTTTATTGTGAACTGCTTTGTTGGCTCTCCTGTCCAAGTGGCGGTAGAGCAAATTCTACAATTAAATAAAAATAAAGATATTCAGAGGCTCTCCACCTTTTAGCTAACTCCTTAAACTTCCTCCGCTAAGATGTAGTGCAGTGGCCTAAACAGCCCTTATTCTGCTTCAATGGCTGAATTAGCCAGAGATCCTCACTCCTCCCATGTGGTGCAATAGTTATTGGAGCCAAAGTCAGCTATGGTACAGTGGCTTAGCCAGCCAAAGACAGGAAATTGCCTTTGAGCTTGGTCTTTATCAGTCAGGTTTCCCTCCAAGCAGAAGTCTCCTCCTATCATTATCTTACTGGTCAGGAGAGCCCTCCCACATTCTGGTAACAAAAGTTCACAATACAGTACTTTAATAGAGCCACTAGAGGTCTCTGTCTTTCAAACAATGGCAGAACCTTCGGCGTTTCTGTACAAGTAGATTCAGTATCAATACAACTTATGTTATTTTCCAATCTGCAAGTCACAATAGAAAGTAAATTGGTGTTCTCAGTCCCACTGTAATATCTACAGTGCTGATGTTTCATAGCTAGAATGTTTTGGGGTTAGTACTGATTTGGTACAGCATATTTGCTGCATAGGGTACTGAGTATGTTTTTCACAGAATTTTGTGTTATGCCAGAGACTTCCTAATAATGGAAGGAGATTGCATCATCCTCTTAAATTTCTCTTCTTCACATTTGTCTCTGTAGAATTTGAGGATAATTTTCAAAGGAATTTAGCCGACTGTATTTGTCAGCTGAGAGAATTGCTTCCCTTCCTTCTGGTTAAAAGAAGATATAACCATGAGATTAAACAGAGACATTCCAGAGGCTGTGAATTTAGGTTGGGAGAGTAAATAGTGCATGGAGAATAGACCTCTCAAACAGATGCAAGGTTTTTCACCCCATTCTGCTGCCCGCAGGAATAGCAGGTGCAAATATTCTTTTGTACCCACCTGTTCATGGCCTCATATGAACAAGAACCTTAACCACCAATCCACGCAGCCTTGCCGATACAGCCACCATACACCAATATTACAGACCTGGGACTCAACCCCCAGGAATGTATGTACGTCTTGTTACCTATGTTTAATGTAGACCCCTAGTTATATCCCTAACCACTTTGATTGAAGGATAAGGTGGTATACAAAACTGGCTAAATAAATAAATAAATTAGTTGGGAAGCTTCCATGGTACAACAGTAGCCACTTATTTTCACCAATGCCCCATTTATTAGCAAAAATTGTAAATATATTTTCCTCACATCATTCACCTCCATAAATTTCATTGGTATCGCCCCCCCCCTCCCCTCCCCAAACTTGCTAGTCACCTCCATAAACCTCCGTGACACTGCCATGCTAGCCATATCATTCACCTCTGTAGACGTCAGGGGCATCATCCTCTCAGCCATGTGATTCATCTCATAGACTTCAGTGTCGTCACCCTCCTAACCATGTCATCCACCTCTGTAGACGTCAGTGGCCTCACTCTTCTAACCATGTCATTTACCTCCCATAGATTTCACTGGCATCATCCTCCTAGCCATGGCATTCAGCTATGTAGGCTTCAGTGGTATCACCCTCCTAACCATGTCATTCACCTCTGTAGACTTTAGTGGCATCATCCACCCAATTAGATTATTCATCTCCATAGGCTTCAGTGATATCGCACTTTTAACCACATCATTCACCTCCATAGACTCAGTGCTGTCATCCTTCTAATGACATCCTTCACCTCCATAGACCTCAGTGGTATCACCCTTCTAACGACATCCTTCATCTCCATAGACCTCAGTGGTATCACCCTTCTAACGACATCCTTCACCTCCATAGACCTCAGTGGTATCACCCTTCTGACCACATCCTTCAATTCTATAGAGTTCAGTGGTATCACCCTTCTAACCATATCATTCACCTCCACAGTCTTAAACGGTATCACCCTCCTAACCATATCATCCACCTCTGAGTCCTCCGTAGCATCACCTTTCTTACCATGGCATTCACCTCCACATAATTCAGTGGTGTTGTCCTCCTAACCTTGTCATTTGCCTACATAGAGCTCAATGGCATGATCATTCCAACCCCTTGATTCACCTCCATTGTATCAGAATGCTCAGACTGAATGATTGAACGTCTCAGAGCTTCACTCGTTATTGGCTTAGCAGGTTGAGAGGTATGTGGACTTTGTGGGCTGCTATCCTAAAGCTGGCTGACTCGTTTTGTCCTTTTCTCTGCCTTGCTTCTCTGCAGGAGATTGACGGTAATGCTTTGCTTCTGTTGAAGAGTGACATGGTCATGAAGTATTTGGGGCTCAAACTGGGGCCGGCACTGAAACTCTGTTTCCACATCGACAAGCTGAAACAAGTCAAATTTTGACTTTTTTTTCTGAAGTACGGGGAGGAAACCAACAAAATCCCAGTGAAATCTGAGGTAGTAGAGCAAAGGTAACATGTTGCCTTAGAAAACTTGTTTATCTTTGGACTTTTTACCAGTCTCTTTGTTTTCACACAGACTCAAGAAGTTTTTTTTTAAACATACCATCTTGAAACAAACTCGAGTCACCTGTGTGCAATTTAGTAGGACTTTTTTCTCATTTCACCAAAAAAAGGATCTCATTGTATGTATTTTGTTGTACGTACTTTTATTGTTTTGATAATCAGCAGGGAATATGTGAAGAAAACTTGATCAGGTGAGGATGGCGGTTCGTTTGTGGAAGCACGGGTAAGACCCGCTTGCTTTTCTTGGTCACTGCACTTTACTGGGTTCTCAAGGTAACAATTCCAGTTAGATTAATAGACTAGGAAAAGATGGATTGGATTAACTGGCCAGAAAATACATGGTAGCCTTAAATAAGAGAGTTGATTAAAGCTCTCCAGTATTTTGCAAAGGAGGGTAACCATGAAAGGTTTATCCAGTCCTGATTTTACCCCTTGGCCTGCCTGGTTTTTCCTAGGGAGACCAGATCTATAAATCCATGCATGCAACACAATAAATACCAGGACTGGATCACTCATCTTGAAAGAGAAGAAATGGAGCTCTTGGTAACCCTAGCAAGAAAGCTTCTGTTTCCTGCCAATGAAAGAAGAGGTTTTCTGAACCCTGAAGTTCCTTTGAGTACCAGCAGAAGAATGAAACATGTGGTGCAGCTGAAGACCACTAGGTACATTGCGTCTCTTCATTTTCCCCTACTTGACCTGCCTTTTTACCATCTCTGCCCTACTACTGTCTACTTGTCTCATGCTTTCTTGATCATGTGACAGCTTGTGGGTGTTTCATTCCCCTGACAGAAAGTGTTGAGATTAGTGGTACTAGAAGATACTTTTAGGACCATGTTTACTAAACCATGTTAGCTGCTAATGTGGCGGAGGGCACACGCTATCTGGCCATGGTAGCAGTAACCGCAGGACAAGTACAGATAATGCAGTGAGTTTCTGCAGGAACGGGCGTCTTTGCAACAAGTGGTTACTGCAAGCCTCAGCACGTGAATTTGCAGGCAGCGCGGGTGCAGCTAACGCCACCTCAACGGGTGGCATAAGCAGCTTCCAATCGCATTCTCTGCGCTTTCGGTGCGTTAGCTGCCGGGGAAATGCAATGCGTGTCCCCAATAGATACTGCACAACTTGTGCAATACCTGCACCTTTTTGGCATGTTAGCATGAGCCTCAGGATATGGACAGATTGGCATCATCCCCTTCCCTGGCAAAAAAAAACAACAATATATATGGGTTTTCATTTTCCCCGGTGATCAAACTGTTCCACAGGCATAATAACCTGACCACTTCCAAAGCAGTATGTTACCATCAACAGATTTACTGATTTCACAGGAACGTAAATGGTACTGGGATGGCTTTCAACTGCTGGTAACCTTCCCCAGGGTTGGCACGATTTATTGTCCTTATCCCGGGCAGTGCGTGAAGAAGGGGTATTCCATGGGGTAAGGGGAAGTAATTCATTAAGTATTAAGCATGGCAACATCTGGACTCTGGACTGCAGGTTTATTAGCAGGGTAACATCCAGCTGTGGATGAGCACAAAAGTGCAGTATCTTACCATGCAGGATGTGGGTTAAACACTTTCTCCTTTCTTTTTCCATACACAGTTGTGGTCAACATTATTGGCACCCTTCCTTTTTAGGTATGTTGTGTAAAATATCTTGAGAAATAATTGGAAATATTCCAACTGTATGTCATCATAATATTTTAGTAGTATGTTCAAAGGTATATAACAAAAAAAACCGTCTGTGCAATTTAGACGCAGTAATTTCTGAGAAAACAAAATATGACCTGGACAGCATTAATAGCACCCTTCACTAATATTTAGTTGCACAATCCTTGTCAGTGATGACAGTCTCTAAATGTTTCTTGCAGCCGATTATATGTTTTGTACATTTGTCTGCTGGTAGTTTCTCCCACTCTTCAACTGTGATTTGTTCCAGCTCTTGAATGTTTCCAGGATTCTTTTTACCAATGGTAGATTTCAGCTCTTTCCAAAGGTTCTTGATTGAATTGAGATCAGGACTCACTGCTGGCCAGTTTAAAACTGTCCGTTTGTTCATTTTTAACCATTCTTTTGTACTTTTGGATATATGTTTTGGGTTCTGCTGGAGGACCCATGACCTTTGCTCCAAAATATCTTGGTAGTCCTCTGACTTCATGATTCCTTTAATACGTTCCAGGCCTCCAGTTCCCAAGGCAGCAAAACAGCCCCACAACATTACAGAACCTCCATCATATTTAACTGGAGGAAGGGTGTTTTTTTACTTATAAGTTTTGTTTCTTTGACTGTAAATGTATCACTAGTCTGCATTGCCAAAGAGCTCAAATTTGGTTTCATCTGTCCACAGAACATTTTCCCAGAAGTACTGTGGTTTCTCAAGGTGGGTTTCTGCAAAGATTCGACGTGCCTTTTTATGTCTATCTTTGAGCAGTGGAGTCCTCCTTGGCCTTCACTTATGAAGTCCTTCTTTGTTTAGTGCGCGGCGTATGATGTGGGTTGAAACCACCACTTTAGATTGTTCCAGGTCAGCCTTAAGCTCTTTGGATGTTGTATGTGGTGTTTTTCCAACAGTTCACACTAACCTTCAAAGGCTTCTTGGATTAATTTTCCTCTTCCCACCACGTCCTGGGAGGTTCTTGATAGTTCCATGAGCAGAAAACCTCTTATTAACATTGCAAACTGTAGACACAGGAATCCCAAGGTCTTTGGAGATGGCCTTGTACCCCTATGAAGTTTGATGCCTTTTCTGATGGTCTCAGGCAGCTCTCTTGTCTTCACCATTGTGAAAATGGAATAGGGAGTGAATGTGGCCATTTTAAACATTAGAGCTATCATTCATTGGTTGATTCAAGTCATGTGAGTACTGACAATTGATCATAGGTGTGTTTAATTTAACTGCAGTGGGAATGTGGATCTTCTGTTCAAACTTATTTGAATTGTTTATAAGGGTGCCAATAATCATGTTTATAAGGGTGCCAATAATCACAGTTTTTGTTGTTGGCACATCCCAAGACACCAGTTATATATATGGTGCCGAAAATCCAAAAGTCTTTGCAGAACCCCCCTGGGCGACCATTTGTTTTGTTTCGCGGTTCGGTGCTTGAACCTTTATCGAAGTTTTGTGATGTTTTTTTGAAGGTAGAAGCAGCTCGGGTACTGTCCTTTATTAGAGATTCTACTCATTTTTTGACATTTCTTAATTCATTATCTCTGTTGTCATCAGATTTATTCTTGGTGACTTTGGATGTCACTTCGTTATATACGAACATTGACCAACAAGCTGCTTTATAGTTACTTCAAACTTTATTTACAGGGGCCTCTGCGCGATTACCTAAATCGTTTTTGATGGAATTAATAACTATGGTTCTTACTCGAAATTATTTTTTGTTTGAGGGGGACTTTATCAGCAGATTTTCGGCATTGCAATGGGAGCCACTGTTGCTCCCTCGATTGCTACATTATATTTGGCTGCCATAGAGGCTGCAAATATATGTGTCTCCTTTTTTTTGCACATGTACCTCTATGGAAGAGATTTTTGGATGACATCTTTTTTGTTTGGCAGTCCGATTATGCATCCTTACAGGAGTTTGTGGGATGGTTGAACACGTTGAAGCCTAATATTAAGTTTGTGGTTCACATTGATCCTGAAAAATTGGAGTTTCTGGATATGACTGTATATTGAATGGGAAGTTCTTTATCCATGACTTATACCAAAAACCAGTCCAATGAAATTGCCTGTTAAATTATCGCAGTTTTCATCCTGAACCACTTTGTAGAGGTCTTCCATATGGTCAGTTTTTGCGTATTCGTCGCCTGTGTTCATCTTTGGCAGAATTTAAACTCCATGCATGGGATTTATCATTGCGGTTGTCACAGAGCGGTTACCCTTCTACAGTTATTTCTCAGGCATATCGTCATGCCTTATACACCCATCAGGAGTGGCTGTTGGAACCAGAAGCTTATGGAACTGAGGATTCAACTGAGGAGACAATGGTGGGTGTTTTACCCTATATGAGCCATTGTTCTGAGGTGATGGATATTCTGAAGAGGCATTGGATTGGATTGTCATCACACAATTGTTTCAATAAACCCTTACGTTTGGCGCATTTGCGGGGAGTTAACCTGCGGGACCTTTTGGTAAAGTCGGCAATGGAGCAGGACAGACCGGTTTCTCTGGATGGGATGTCATGAGGTCATTTCCCTTGCAATGATTGCAGTTACTGCAATTCCACATTATCGGGCGATTCATGGTTGGATTTGAAAACAGGTCAGACCTACTATCGGCGTTGGTTAACGTCCTGTAAGTCCACGTTTGTGGTATACATTTTGCAATGCACTTGCCCAGCTATTTATGTGGGGAGCACTATACAAGCAATCAGAGTATGAATGGGTGAACATGCTTCAAGACTTCGCCAGCAGGAACTTTCAGCACCTGTTGTCCAGCATTGTTTAAAATATCATCACACTTTGTCAGACGGCCGCCTGGGTGAGAATGTTCACAGTCTTGGCAAAAGCATACCTCTATATGATTTGCAAGGATTTTTGGGTAATGTAGTCCATTCATTCCAGACACAGCCGTGACCAATAATTAATTATACTTGCTCAAGGGTAAAGCAAATAAGATTTTTATTTATGAGGGGTTCTCCCAACACAGATAATGCTTGGTAGCACAGAACTCAGGATACTTGCTTGCAGTTTTAAAGTTAGGAAAACAAAATCAGGAAAAAAACAACATCTGAACTTGTCAGGTAATTAAAGCAAAGGATTAAAGACCTGGTTGGCAACAAACTGGTCTTTCTTGTAGGCTTTAGCAAATAATGTCTTAGCAATGCAGTAAGCAACAAAATAAACCCACAAAGTAGGAAAAATGTTCTTTTCTTCAGGTTAACTTCTTATATCTTTACATATAAATTCAGAAGTGATTCCCTTCAGAGCACACAAGCAATTAGGTAAGCTCAATTGCTAGCAATCACCCAGCTGAAACCCCTTAGCTGGCTTGCTTTCACTGTGTAGCTCAAAATCTTACTCAGAAGGTTTTCTGAGTAGATTAAAGAACAAGTTGGTATTTCTTTGTGAGGGTTGTTGCACTTTGTAACAGAAAACTACCATTTGAGTTTGGACAGAGAGCAGTCCATATATTCACATTCTGGTTCTAAGACCTCTCCCCTTTCTTCAATAATCATAGGTTCAATATCTTGGCTTGGCACAAAGGAATTTCTCAATGGAGCACTACCAGGAGAATAATCATTTCCCTGCTTCCATTCAAAGTTATAGCTAGGGCATAGATCAGTGTTCATACCTGAGCTTCCATTGCTGTTAGAGTTCCCCTTTAAATAGCCTGGCCAATATGTAGTCCAGTTTCTGTGTCCAGCCTTCCAATCTAGATCCCTGGACACTGGATCTCTCTTCACATACCTTCTGGCATGGGTCTCAGGGTCCCTTCCACGTGCAGCTGTTTCCCTCACAGGTGCCGTCTGGAGATTCCTGGCTCTGCAATACCACTCCTCTGGTTTCCCCCAGTCCAATGGTGTATACTGACCTCTTGTCTGTCTCCCAGTATACGTACTGTGCTGGACTCCTGTAGACTTCCCAGAGGCTTTTCTCTTCCTTCTTTTAAAGGGCTTCTTGCTCTCTCTGTCCGTCCGTTCTGACCTCTGCTTCTGATGAGAATGAAGATCAGGATCCCGTGGATGATCAAGATACCAATGATCATGACATCCCAGCTCTGGATGATTCTCTGTAGAATAGACTCTATCTTTATTCTGCCTTGATGAGTGCTCCACCTTAGCACAGCGCAGCTGTGCTGAATCAGGCCTTGCCCTTTGAGATGAGTGTTCCATCCTAGCACAGCACAGCTGTGCTGAATCAAGCCCTGCCCTTTGCAATGAGTACTTGGGGATCACCTCATAGCCCTTTTGATTGAACACACGTTTTCTCACTTCAGCTCCTCTCATGGCTGTTGGAAACCTGGTGCATTCTGGGACTGGTAGTCTTTTATGGCAAAATTCTGTTTTCTCATTTCTACCAGCACTGACAGGTTGCTTGTTCAGAGACACTTTACCTTTTCTATAGCCCCTTCCTGAGCTATGATAAGCTTCCTTATCACAACGTTTGACCAACTTCATTGGTCGGTTATTGATCATATTGCACAATATCCTCGGGGTGGTGACCGCGTGATGCGGCTAAGATGGCTTGAGCAACGCTGGATCTTCAGATTGCAATCTGTCACTCCGACTGGTATGAACCATGAGATTGATTGGTCAATCTCATTCTGACGTAAGACCATTCACATGTGGGCTTCCCTGGCTTGTGGGAAATCCCTCTGTGATTGGATGTGCTAAGATGATAGGCAGTTGGTTATTAGCCAATCTTGAGAGAGGAGTCCCTTATTTGATTTGCCAATGATACTGGCATTTTCTAACGGTTGGAAGCGGCTATGGAGCACTTGATACAGGGGTTGAGGCACCCCAAAACGTGCACGTCGTGCGGTTGTAATGGTTCAGCATCCAGATAAGTGTTACAGTTCGGAAGGATTTTTTAATCAATCCTAGACACAATTGGTGAATAAAAGGACATTTGTTGTTTGGAGGGGATGGATTCAAGTATCATCCTCCCTCAACTCTGCCCGACAAAAAATTATATTATTTCTTATTTGGGATTGTTCAGTGATTGTTGGATGGGTTATCGATGTGGATCACTGTTTGAGGAATTTTTGATTTTGTGAATAATCATGTCCTGGCAATGTCACAGTTTTTGTACTATTTCCTTTTTTAATTAGTCTTGTTTTATTTGATTCTTTTATGTGTCAAATATGTGTGCATATATAGTCCAAAGCCATTTCACTGACCACTTTTTTTTAGAAGATATTGGACATTAAGGGGTTGAACCACAAGGGTGCCAATAATGTTGACCACAACTATATTAAAGATGTCCGCTTCTATTTTTAAAAGTCAAGATTTTACATTTTGTAAAAGGTGCTTCTTTTTGGGTGCTCACATACTCCCTTCTAGGGGAAAAAGCTTTTTGCAGTAATTCATTATTTTGTGCTGTGTTTGGGTCTGCCAATATTAGATAGAGCTAATGGGGTTGCCTAATCATCAGGGCAAGGTTAAGTCTCTAGCAGTCTTGAAAGTGGGAATCTGGAGGCAAAAGCAGATGTCAAGTTCTCTGTGTTTGGCTTCTCTTTGACATTCTGTTCATATCTGCTCAATTTCCTAGTTGAAATCTCTTTGCACATTTTTTGGATTCATAAATTGTCCAATAGAAATGGATGAGAAATCTCAGTGGTCTTCATTCCTGATCTGACATCAAAGACTGACCATCGTAATGCATAATAAAGTCATGAACATCGGAAGCAGAAGCAGAACCACTAGCGGGGGGCCCCCAAGCTAAATTTTGCTGACAGGTTCCCCATGAGGAGATCGTACACATGCGGCCAACCTTCCTTCACTCCCCCTTCCTCCTTCGCATCACCTCCCCCCCCTCGGCGTTTCAGAAACTTACTTAAAGTTGGCTACGTGTTGTCTCCCTTTTCTGCTTTTAAGCAAAACTCTTCTAGCCTGGCAGTGTTCACTTCCAGCTGCCATTCTGAAGTCTTGTGATAACCATTGCAAAATCACGTGGCTGTTATCGCGAGACTTCGGCCCAGCAATGGAAGATGAATGCTGCTGGGCAAGAAGAGTTTTACATGCAGCAAATGTCAAAAGATATCATGTTTGCTGTACTCTGCCTCGCCCATCGCAGTGCGGGGTCACTGCGACAAGCGGGCCCCCTTCCTGCCTGGGCTCCCCTGCACTACAGGGGCTGCTTGACAGGAAGTTGAACCTGAATATTGCACTCTATATCAGTGATCTTTCCAATGAGAAGACCACGCCAACATCTTACCCACTTTCTTATAAGACTAATGCTCTTAATTTTTATAAGAAAGACATTACTAGTCCTTGTACTCCCTAGGAAGGGCATTTAGATGAACAGACTTGGGTGCCAAGTTTGTGTTGAGTTTATGGAGAGAAGAAAAGAAAAATCCCTTCAGGTCTGCGAATGATCTTTCCGTACGTCTTCTTGGGCGGGCTCCTTTTTCCCATTCCAGAAAAGGTGATGATTCCGCCTGGCAGGATCCTCTCTACTGCATACTCTCGACTTTCTGTCCTTGTGAGTCAATCAAATGCAGTGCACCTGGAAACTGCAGCCAGTGTCACACTGGGTTTGTTGAGCTTCCACGGTAAACTTCATTGTAGATGGGGTCAAGAATCTCTTCTATTAGCCAACATTCCTGATTGGTCTTGATGGTATATATCAAGGCATTAGGTATGTAAGGGTATTGATAGTTGTATTCTGTCCTTATGAGCTGCCTCAAGGTTCCGGTCTCTTGGACAGTGGTCTAGCTTCTTCTTGCCTCCCTCATTGGGGTTGTATCAGGATCAGTTCAGTACAGTAGGCGCTGTTGCACTTTCAATATGATTTGTCGTCAGCACTCCCTGGTGGCCAGTGGCAGTAAGGGTAGGCTGAGCATTTTTTATTATTTCAAGGAGGAAAGGGCTCTTTAAGGCCAAGTGCAGGTTGGTCTTTGTAGTCCAGCTCCTTGTGTGAACAAATGGTATAAGCCAAATAGAGGGTATTAAGGCTTTTATTTCCCCTTTAACGCAAAGGCTCAATAAGGCACAGAAATAAAGAAAGTCCTTTCTTTCAGGGTTCCAGCAAACATAAGCAAGAAGAAAAACTGTTACAAGTTTCACAATTGATTGGAGAGATTAACTGAAAGATTCTCTTACTTCAGAGCAACTTAAATAAGCAAAACAATTCTCTGGCATTTAGCACAAAACATGAGCATTCTCAAAGCCAAAAAGGTCTGCTCAATTCACAGTTCTGCTAATGACTCAAGGCTACTAGCAATACACAAGGTACAGTCCATTAATTCATCTGGAGGTATGGGAATAGGATTCTCTAGGTCTATTTCCATGGACTCTGGGTCACTGGCCTCTCCCTCTGAATTGGATGTTTCCCTTGCTGCTATACTTTCCCAGACTTTGTCTCTGTTTGCTTGCTTCAAATAGGGCTGTTCTAAGGCTCTCAAACGTACATGGCCTGTTCTTCTGCCCTTAGATACTGGGTTGTAAAACTCTGACTTGTTTCCTTTTCTCCTGCACTGAGCATCTGTTTCACCAGAGCTTCTAGGAGATAAACTTTCTTTTATAAATGAAGTGGCACCATACCTGGGCTTCCTCCTGTAGCCAGTATAACTGGAGCTTTCTCTCTGAGGCACCTCTCTCTGGAGACAGGCTTTCTCTTGGAACCTTCTGAGCAGTGCTTTACCTTTCTGTAGTTCAGGAAAACCTGGTGAGGAATCCGGATTTCCTTGCTTCTGGGTAAAGGTAGCTCTGCTATCAGAACCTTTCCTTCTTGTACCTCTTAATCCTGATTCAGACTCCTCCGGTGAGCGGGGGCCTCTCTCAAAGCATGGCTTTCTCCTCCCAAGCTCTTTGCCTCTGTGGTCCTCTGCTACCGAGTCTCTCTCCAGACAGACTCTCCTCGAGATGTCTTTCTTTCTGACTTTCTCTGCTCCTTTTCCAGCACTTACTGTTCTGGGCGTTTTGCTTGATCCAGCTACACTGCTTGGGCTGGAGGTATCACTCCTTCCACCTGAAGTGCTTCTCCTGGCAGTCTCTCTCTGGACTGTCCCTCTCTGGACTGCTTTCCTCCGGACTGCTTCCCTCTGGACCGGTTCCCTCTGAACTGGTTCCTCCTGCTGGCCTGCTTTCCTCTGGACTGGTTCCTCCTGCTGGTCTGCTTTCCTCTGGACTGCCGTTCTCTTATAAAGGCATTCTACCTTTGAGTTTCCCGGGCTTGTCGTCAGGTGCAGCTGATTAGCTCTTACATAATCAGTGGCTGGGTGTGTTAACTCAGCCTCAGTAGTTTTGCTCCTGCTCCCTCTAGCTGGGCTGCAAGGTAATTGCATCCTCTGCACATCAACAGCTCTGTGAAAGACAGGTTTTTTTCCTAAGTCTGCACTCTCAGTAGCTTCAGCTTCATGACAGATTATAATAGGGATCTTTGGCAGTACTCAAAATGGACAAGCTTTTTTCTTAGAATGGGTCCTTCTTCAGGCTGTAATGTAGCCTAGACCACAAAGAATTTCACCAACCTTCTCTTTTCCTTCATCACCTAGCTGGGGTTAAGCCTGGTCAGCTTGTAGGTCACAGTACTCCCTGGGCCTATCTAGGCTCTTGCAGCCTTTCCTTCTTCTTTAGCCTCCTCTGGAGGAAGACTCCAGGCCCCAACAGATGGGGTCTTTTATTCTGCCTTCCAAAAGTAGTGGAGGAGATATCTCCTGCCCGGTGAATGGCAGACAATACTAGCTTCCATTGCCTCACCGAATCTAGAGTCAGAATAGGAGCAGGGACTCCAGAACATTCTTTGTTAAGCTATAGAGAGCACATTGTAGTATCCTTTCTAGATACACGGAGTCCCTGTAGCTGACAGATGTAAGTTTAATGTCTCGCAAGATGTCTTTCACATGGTCATTCCTTTTCTTATATATCAATAACTTTGCTGCCATACTTTGAAGTTTCTGCATCCACCTTAGAGGTTTTTTAGGTAACTCTGCAAAAAACGAATTGCAGTAGTCTAATCTTTCATAGCCAGTGTGTGAAATGAGTCCAGTTTAATTGTCCTGAGTCCTTCAGCACCTTAGGACGAACCCTGGCTGCGTGCTCTCGGCTTGCATTTATGCACACTAACTGAAAAGGATATGTATGCAGCAAGGTCTGATTTTCAAGTGTTGCCACTCCCGCTCCATATCATCAAGGCAGTTTTCCAAAAGCCCAGGAAGTTCCATCTGTTGTTGTCCGATGTGGAAACAATGAACCCACAGTTGTACATACCAAGCGTGTTGTACAACCCAAGTTGTACATATCAATGCTATTTCAAAGTTCCTCTAACTTGCCATTCATGTTGGCTGATTCCGGTGTTGTCTACTCAACAGAAGTTCCTGACCAAGCAGGCATCCAAAGTCAGATGTTTTGTTTTCTTTCCTTCTGTTTCTCTATTTTTTAATAAACGTTTTTATTTCCAATGCAGACGGGCAACATAAAAGAGGAGATGCCATATGACAATTGTAACAAAAATTGAGATACAATCATGTATACCAAAATATTTCCACAACTTGCCTCAAATCAGTACAAGTGACGTTGGAAAGCTGAGCATGGCAATATGCCACAGCATGAGATGACTCCCCAAATCCAGCTATAGTGCACCTTGCAGCTAGTAACATTTTAGGGGTAGTATCGAGTCTGCCATAGTCGGTGGTTTTTTTTAAACACCAGTCGCCGCGGGTATCTACATACTAACTGCCATTGAATATCCAGATCGAATGGTTAAGATGCTGGCGCTATTGGGCTGCACCATATCCAGCCACTATTCAGCTTTTTTGCTGTCCTATGTTATCTGGATAGTGCTGCAGACAGCGGCACTGAAAATCACCGTGATACGGATAACTAAAGTCCCTGCCCATATACTACCCTGACACTATCCGGATAGCACTGAGGTAGTCTGCAGAGAGATTCAGCAATGGCCAAATATCCCCCTCAGTGGGCCTTATCCAGTTAGCAGGTGCCTTAGAGAATAACTTTGTGGATGCATTAAATATGGAAGTTGTCCCCCCTTGGCTCAGTAAATCTAGTTCCAAAAAAAAGTCCACAGGGAGGCTAGTAAGGGTTCCAGTTTCACAAAAGCCTCTTTCCAAAAGCCTATAATTTGGGGACAAATCCTCTTCATGAGTAGACGAGATTCAATGTAACCATAGCCCCACTAACACTGAGATTTGGATTGACTATTAAATTTACAAAAATACATTGGCAAGCAAAAAATACAATGTAGTAGTTAGTTCATAAGCTGTGACCTCTTCCTACAAATAAAAAACTTACGGGCTTCCTTCTACAATATGTGCCAGTCTCACATTTCCAAATGCGGCACTGGCCCATATTGTAGTCTTGACAAGGGAAAACCATATGGGTATCAACTCAGATTGTGAGCCCTATGGAAACAGGGAAATACATACTGTACCTGAATGGAACTTGCCTTGATCATTCCCCAAATAAATAAATCATATAGTATGTCTTTCTATGCCCGAGTAAAAGCCAGGATTAATCCCCCAGTGGATTTACAGTCACATAAAAAGATTCTACATCACTTAACTCCTGAGGAATCCAGTGATTTGAGTTTGTATCATTGGGAAATCATAACTCTGACATCGAGAAGACCATGGCGGTCAAAGCAACACACTAGACCCAAGAGCCACCCAAACTCAAAGAGCCACCAACACATGATTTGGCCCACAGAAAGAGTGAACAAGTTTTGAATAGTCAATTAACTGGGGTAAATGACTCTTGGGAAATTTCCCTCACTGGGGGCAGTTTTATAAGAAGCCACATAGTTACTCGCCATTGGCCTGCATAAATCAGGGTATTTTAGTGATTTACAGAAGCTAATGGACATTTACACGAGTACTTCAGCCAGTCATGATTTTATAAGTACGCACGTCAGCCCAATGCTGCCCACTTTCGCTGTAGGCGTGTACATGGGCAAAGTTTGGGCAGAGCACACAAGTACACGTGTTAATTATAAAGTGCTATAATTTACATGCATTCTTTACACATTGAGGTACAAGCATTTGCAATAGGGCTGGTGCAAGTGATCATGCCTTAAATTTACACGCATTTTCACCCATTTAAGTATGCGTGTATTTAACTTTATAAAATAGGCATGAAATATGCACAGAAAAATGCACTTTAGCTACGGGTGACTTGATAAAATTGCTCTCCGTATGTGTATATTATTTATGTATATATTTGTTTGTATTTAGCTCACATCTTTGAATTAGTAGCACAAGGTGAGTTATGTCTGAGAACAGTAGTTATTTCCCTGTCCTCGGGGCTCTTACAGTCTAAGGGGCATGTTTACTGAAGTGTGCTAGCTAGTAGTGCAGGGTTTACCAGGTTTCATGCACGTTTGGGCCATGTGGTAGTAAGGAGCGTGCAGTCCAAGGACAAGCATGCTAAAAATCCCACGCTAGCAGCGTAGTGTGTAACTAGGCAGGGTCAAGGCAGAGAGTGGCGGAGTCAGGGCACACGGCTGTGGCAGGTGCGGTAGCCTTGTGCTAGCTACATAACCACACCGCTAGCGCGGCTGCAGCTAATACCAGCCTCTGACCAGGCACTAGCTGCACTCGCCATGCTCCCATGCAGCAACTATGCAGTTTGGACGCATGGTTCATACATGAGTGTTAAGAAATATGAAGGGCAGGAGCAGGGCGAACATACTGGAACAATAGGGGGCCAATAGGAGTTGAATACTAAGGCACCCATCTAGGCCAATAATTTTGGGGTGCTGCATAGTACAGCTGACATGGCAGTGGAACACACTGGCCTGACAACCTCAACACCAGGCTTGCAGGTCTGTGGCCACCCTGCTGGGACAGTTGGCAAATGTACCTGAACACAGCAAAAGCTGTCCTGATGGCTTGCTGTTCACATCTGCATATGCATTGGATAGGTTTCAGAGGGCTGCTGGTTTGTGTGCTGTGAAGGTGTCAGAAGACAGAACCTACACTCTGTGCTGCAGTCAGTACTGGCCAGTGGGGGGACAGGCATGCAAATTAGGTGATACACTTCATGGCTAGATGATGGTGTGGCAGCATAGGAGCCTTCTGACCCCTGGGCCTTGTGCATCGGGGTGCATGTGACAGTGAATATATGCACTGGGGGGACCATGCTGCTGCAATGGGCCATGTGCTTGTGGGCTGATGGCCCCTCGCCCTGACTGATGGAGGATGTGACTGAACCCTACCAGCTCTGAGCAGAAGCATGATACTAATATCACGGAATGTAAGCCTCCACTCATTGATGTTCTGTGCCTGTCCATTGTACTGGAGTTCCAGCTATCTGTGGACCTGGGGGGGCTCTTTTGATCCTCCCAAGTCTGGTGAGCCATGACTGCAGGGATGCTCATCCTGGGAGCTGTGTGGGATTTACCAGCTCCATGTGGTGTACTCCCAACCCTCCCTCCTTCTTTAGTTGCTATTAGACCACAGGGGTGGGTGTTCCATATGGTGGGCCATGGGGGTGCTGCTTGACCCTATGATCCCCATGTGCAGGCTGCCATGAGCACGTGTGCTGATTGTGTTTGGTCTCCAGACCCTCCTGGCCCTTTTACCCCCCTTCCTTCAACATGGTGAACTCACTTCACAATGGCTAAGGTGCTACCCAAGCCATGATTGGAAGGGAGAGAATGAGCTGTGAAGCTCATCCCCCCGAGGCCTTGTACTGTGTTCCCTGCAGCCTAGATGAACATCCATCCTTGGTGCCTCAGGGTGAGGGGGTCTATATCCCTGTCCTCTATGATGGATACCGTGGACATCCTGCCTGATCCCATACATGCCCTCTGCATCTCCAAATGCCACATTTGCACCCTATCACCTACAATTTGAGATACAGCACATACTCTCTGCATATTTGCTTTATGATTTGAGTGCCCCATCCTCTTGTACTTAGCCCCTGTGCTCAGAGCTGTGCTGGCTGTTCAGTCCATTCTCAGCCATCACTCTATTCTGGATTGACCAGTTGCTACCTTCCTGTATGGATGCTAGGAGCACAGGCCATACTGTCCACAGTGACTCCGAGGCCCACAGACGCCTCAATATTGCGCTTGTAGCATTCTATTTTCCAGTGCACCTTGAAACTGTCCACTGGGGTCATGCATCCGCTACTACCACGCTAATGATGCGTCCAGTGTGGAGACAATTGCATACTGTAGCCATGTCCTCCATCCCTATCGTTGCACTCCGGCATAGTAGTAATACGCAAATTTTGCTCGTTAACCCGGCGCTCTCTACTGCAAAGATTAATATTTAAAAGTATGATGTTAAAATGTGGGCTTTCATAGGATTGTTCCGGGAAAGGTGGTATTGGGATGATCGGGGTTGTTGAGTGATTATCCAAAGCAAGGAGGATGAGCGCTAGGGGTCTGAAAGTTCATTGAGAAGGGGACACAAGGCTTCAGGTCCACATAGGGTGCTTAATACCCCTGCACTAGCCCTATAGGAAGCAAATTTTATTGATACTCTTTGAACATCACAATTGCCCAATGGAGTATAGACCCATGACTTCCCAACATGCCAGAATAGGAGGAAAGGCACACACTAAAATTTCCATGTGGTTACATATAGGAATCATTGGAGATAAGATCTCACAGTTAAGCCCATTTTTATCATGAAATGTTTCCAGTTACGGAGATTATGAGAATGAAACAGATTGCCCTAACAAATATGCCTTATTGAAAGCAAAGTGCGATCACAGGTTGGTGAGCTGAGAAAGATTTCTGTGTCCTCTAAGAAGGCTTTTTCCGTGGATTTGCTAGGAGACTGGAAAGAAGTAATGTAAAAGAATTAGGTAAGCTATACCACCCATGTCTTTAGGCAACTATAAAGACCTGAGCTTAATATGAGGAAGCCCGTAACCCCAAATAAAACTAGCATAAGGGCTCCCTCATCTCAGGGAAGTCCATATACCATGGGCCCACAACACTGTTCTTATTCCAAGTCCTCTCCCTTCCTTAAACCTTACACCTTCAGTCAGCTTAATGACATAGGTTTATTAGCCACTTCAAACAAATCTCCAAGCGTGGTACAAGACAGCCTAATCATTTAATCAAACATGCGACATTTATCCAACAAAATAAATCAAGAATACAACAAACTTAAAACAATAGGATCAATATTGGGCTGACAAGGCGACTGCATTCATTCAAGTACTGGTGCTGAAAGCAATACTGTACATATGTTCAGCACTGTTACTCATAAAGCTCCCAGCTTCCTCTCTAGCTGTCCCAGTATCACCAACAATTCTCGCTTCCCAGAGCAGAGCTTCTAAGTTATCACATATGTACCCAGGTGCAATGATTTAATACTACCGGCAGCCATTTGAACCTAATCCGATAGGTCATAGGGAGCCAATGAAGGGCATTCTACATGGGGAAGAAATGGTCTTTCATCTTAAGCCTTGCATAATCCTCACCGTGGGAGGAAAAGACACCCTTATTTTATTTAAAGAAATATAGATGAAAGTAGAAGAAATCAAATCTATAATGCTTGGCGTAGTACTCACATCGTGCCAAAGGGAGCCTCCCTCGGGAGTTCGTAAGATGTAGAATGTATGGGTAATATCAAGATGTGCTTGGAAATTCTTCTTAATCAAGCCTGTAGCACCCAACATGGTGGGAAATATCTTGGTATCTTTCTGCCACGTTTTTCTGGTCTCTGACTGCATTGCTTGGTACTAATGACAGACCAATGAAATTTCATAATATTTCCTTCAGATTCCCCTCAAAACGATATGACATGAGATGGTGTAGGAAATGTCAATAGTATTTCTTCTGTCCTTCCAACAACTGCACAGTCCTAGTGCATACATCCACGTTGAATGTTACTGCAGGAAAATGTACACTTGCTCTCTGGAGCACCCAAATCATCTGAGTTAATTTAGGCACATAAGCAGCGCTGCGTACGACTTGTAGCGCTATTCAAATGCTCAGTAGTACATAAGCTTCGACAGTATGGGTGTAAGTGAAAGTCCCACTTGACCCCGCCCCTAGGAAAACCTGCTTTACTCAGCAATTAATGTACTGCTTTACCCATCAAAAGCCTGTGTTTTATTTCCTGCTTAAGCAAAAAAAGGATGAACAACTATCCTGTCGTTTAATCTGTCTATAAACAGAAAGAGAAATCTGATTGCCTTTCATGTGTGACTGTAGCTTTAGTGCGTTATGGGTGAGTGTTCAGTGTCAACGGTGATTAGTCCTGTCTATGACAGCACATGCCTTATACAGAACTGGCTCTCAGATGGGTGGTATCCTGGGAGAGGTTGTCAATGGCACCCTTGCCCCTCATAGGGGGCATGCCTATAATGGCACCCTTGCCCAGGAGAGTGGGGGGTATTGCCCTTCCAGACAGAGGGGGCAGGTTGTATTGATGGGGGCCTTGCTAGTTTCAGTGTTTCTGGAGTGCATGTGCTCAGGGAGGGTTGGGTCAGCAGGGGACCATGTGGTGCTCCTGATTCACATACATTTGGAGTGGGTTGGAGTGACTGGGGGTTGTGTAAGCTCCTGGTGTGTCACATGCTCAGAGATTCTGATGGCAGCTAGCTGGGTAATTTTAGATGTCTTTTGCTCGACTCTGTTCCTAACATTGCCTTCCATACTGTCCCAAATACACCCAAAATCTATAATACCAAGGTGCTGATATTAAACATTTCATAATAAGATGAATGATTTGCAAAGTTCATGTATGAAATAGAGGCTCTCTTGGAGGTCCTTTACTACAGTGCTTCTCAACCCAGTCCTCAGGGACTGCTTGGCTGGTCAGGTTTTCAGAATATTCACAATGAATATGCATGAGAGAGATCTGCTTAAAGTGGAGGCAGTGCCTGCAAATCTATCTCATGCATATTCATTGTGGATATCCTGACAATCTGACCAGCCATGCGGTCCCTGTGGATTGGGTTGGAGAACCATTGCTTTATTGCTCTTCCCTGGAACTGGAGCTGAGTACTGGGATCAGGAGACCACTAGGCTAGAGGATTATTAATCAGGTATTATAATCTTCCTCAGACTGGGTTAGTCTGGTGCGGGAAATCAGAAATACAGAACAGCTAGAGCACTTCCAGAAGGTCACTCCCTGTCTTTCTGGTGCACGGTCTTGGGTAAGGTCCCAAGAAAGAGGAATGCTGCCTGATTCGTACCCATCGTATGTCCAGATAATCCATTCTTCTTCCTCATTTGGACATCGTGGTGGATCATTCTCCCTCCCCTCACCTAGATTGTCTGGCACGTATCCACGCTATAGAGAACTTTGAAGGAAGGCTCATAGCAAAACAATACTTTTCTCAGTGGAGAAGGAAGTAGTGAGCAACCAACCTGCATTGCTGGGACCAGATAACCCTAAAGGCTTTGACTTATTTGCAACCAACTTTAACTTGGAATCTTTCTTTGGACCCTTGTCTCAGTTGAAATCTCAATGAAATCAGACCATTCTATGATGTCATTAGCCATTGTTCAAGCTACTGTACCATTGGTCGGAACCTCATGATTTGCTACCTGTTATTGTCTCTCAACCATTTGCCCAAAGATTGTATAGAAGTTATTAAGCCCTCAGCCCATAGGATAGAAATTCCTACATTTGGATAGATTTTTTTTTTGCCACTGTTACTGAAAGATTCCTTAGAGAGATATCATCACATCTCAAACGGTCACAGGGAATGGTGCACAGCAGACCTTTTGTTCTGTTAATGAAGGCATTAAAAATAAATGAGCGACCAGAGCACAATAATAGTCATTTGTATGCAAGCATAATATTGAAGAGCATCAGTTACAACCCTAAACGAAGGCATGGCGGGGAAGGGGTAGAGAAGTAACCTGCACAGAGTGGCAGGCTAACACATCATGCACAAAGTGGCAGTCTCCACCCCATTGGAAGGCATGGGGGTAACCTGCAAGGAAAGGCAGTCACAACCTTTAAAACCTTGCCGGGCAGCCTGGTCCTTATCTGCTTTCATTTACTATATTCTTATGCTAAGATTTCTAGGGCTGCGTTATTGAGATTCCAATACTGAATGGTGCTAAGTGGTCTCGTTACGTTTGCAATCTGTGAGGCATGCTTACAGAAGACTAGTATGTTTGAAAAATTTTTAGACCATGAATTCTTCTTGCCATACGTGGCAGAACTCAGTAGCCAGGAGACCACATAAACTGGCTTTAGTACAGTTTTTATATAGAGGTAGCCAATTGCCCTCAAGGCTTCAGAAGCAGTATAGCAGAAATCTATTCTCTGCTGGCCATAAGAAAACAAATCGGCTACCGACTTTCATCAGTGAATAGTCCAATGAACTACCAGGGGTTTACTAGGATTTCTGCCTCCATGGTCTCAGTATAGATAGTGATTCCCGTCTTGTAAAGGCACCATCTTGCTTTCCCTAGCTGGGACCTTTCTGCACAAACAAATTAGCGGTGCAATATTGCCTCATCTTGTTTCCCCCTTTCTTGAGAAAGCGGGGCAAACTTATAGATTCTTTGGGTGCTATTTCATGACCACTCAGCCTGTAGAAGGCCCTCACAGCAGGGTGGCCTTCCGAACCTCTTTCATGTGCGTAATGGTTCTCGAGCTGCTTGTACGGTTGACAGTTTTCATCACTACTTTCGTCTTATGTTATCTTGGGATGCCCAGCTAGTAGCAAATGTGTAGCTTGTGTATGCAGCTTTAGAGGCTCACTTTGTCTTTTGCACAAGAGTTTCTTGTTTAATGTTGGTTGATATGGTCAATAGGAGGGCTTTGCACCTCTTCTCAGACATGGTGTCTCACAAGGAGTCTGCATGTCACCGCAAAGCAGAGCAGATCTATGTTGCGTGATTCCCAGGAGAAAATGAAACTCTGCCAAACAGCACAGACACCTCCTACTGGCCACATGTACATGCCATTATATGAAATTGTGAATACATGGAAATATTGTAATAGGTAAGACGCATTAAAATGCAAAATAATCTAAACAATAAAAAAGTATTTTTAAAGCTGTCGGGTTTTTTCAATGTGATAATTGTACAGTTCAATCCATAGCTCTGTGTGCGTCCCATTAAAGTAATATGTCTTCAATGAGGTCACATTCCAACAACATGCAGGACATGGGAGCAAAGAGAGAGAGACTAGGGAGGTTTCAGAAATGAAGAACGCTTCCTGGCTGTTCCCTACCCAAATTCCACTGTATGAATATAGTGTCCAAGGTGGTCGATGGTGCTACGGAGTCTTATTCAATAAAGAGCTTTTTTTCACACGCACAGAATGCAGAAAAGGTCCTCTCTGAATAAGGTCTCTAATGCATTAAGGGATAAATACATACTATTTATATAGCAGTCATACATAAACCATTTTCCGGGGGATGGGGGTGTAATTCTTCCTACAGGCAAAATAGTCTTTTGTACATAATAACTGATTGTGTCATATAAACCCCGTCCACACTTTTGATTTTGTATCTGCTAATTTTGGTCAAACGGTGTACCAAATGCAAAGGGTCTGCATCCAACCTAAAAGACTGGCCAGCTAAAGATAAGTTAGCTGAAATGTCTCCTTCAAAGCGCTATAGCTGAGACTGATGTAAAAATGATAAGCCCAATATTCAAAGAAAACTAAGCGCCTAAATTTAGGTATCTAAGTTAGGTGCCTAAATCTGTCCCCTATTTTCAGCCAAACTTTAGATTTTAGGGGGCTGATATTCAAGGCTCTTAAATTGGCCTCTTTGAAC
Source organism: Ichthyophis bannanicus (assembly GCA_033557465.1). Taxonomy (NCBI): domain Eukaryota; kingdom Metazoa; phylum Chordata; class Amphibia; order Gymnophiona; family Ichthyophiidae; genus Ichthyophis; species Ichthyophis bannanicus. Next base: position 1,299,518,067 of record CM066033.1, read on the forward strand.
ATTTACTAGGGCTGAGTGACTAAATTTATTCTCAAAATTTCACTCAACTCCTAACTTTAGGATCCTAAAAAGTGAAATGCAACAAGGACAGATTTGGGGCAGGGAAAAATGTTAAAAGCTTAGCACTGATTTTCAGCACTATGTTCATACATCTAGGCAAAACGAATATCAGACCTAAAATATAGGAGCATAATTTAAGTTCCTAAATTTAGGTGACTTTTCAGCAGAAAATTTAGGCTGCTATATTTGACTGAAAATAAGGGCCAAATTTAGGAACCTAACTTAGGTGCATAAATTTAGGAGCTCAACTTTTTTATATATCAGGCCCTAAGGTTTCAGCTGAAAATTTACCTAAATTTAAGAGCTTAAAGTTATGTTCCTAAATTCAGGCCTGCCATTCATTCCCTAAATTTAAGTGCTTAATTTAGATGCTTAGTGCTGAAAATCTATGCTAAGCTCTGTCACCTTTTCCACCCATTTTTAGCTCCTAAATTCAGGAGTTTAATGAAATATTGAGCATAAATTTAGGCACTCAGCCCTAGTAAATTTTTAAAGAGGCAAAGCTAGAGGCCTAAACCCTTTAAACATTCACCCCGATGTCTTTAGGACAAAGCTTCCTGGACCCATCCTTGTGACCCCGCAGGATATCCGCAGGGTGTATACAGGAGATCAATTTTACAGGTACTGAGTGGTCAATGCTTGCAAACTAACTTCCTGCATATTTATAGTGGCTACTCGGAATAGCTGGCTGCCTTTTGGGTAACCAGGGCAGGCTTAGGGACCTTTGTTTTAGCCAGAAGTAGTCAATAGCATCAGGTAATATTTCCCTGTCTTTTTCGAGAATGGTATATGAGGCTTTGAAGACTTCATTGTTCACCTTGTGGTTATCCATTCCACTGAGATACTATACTGATTACTAAAAGGAATTCTGTTTAAGCTTTAGGCAATATACTCCTCTTGGGTGCAACTTTTCCCCTTCTGAGGAAAGTATCTTTTTAGCAGTATGAACAGAACATATTTGCCCCGGGATTCTCATAGATAAGTATTATGTATAGATACATGCGTGTACATGCACTCACGCACACACACACACATGCACCAGCAGAGTGAAGATTTCAAAAATGCGCATGTTGTACAGAGGTGGATCTGAACTATTTAATCTCACTGTACAGTGTCTTAAAACATATTCTACAGTACCTGACATTTTACGGACATTTGTGTCAGCAATGTGATTTATTTTCAGTTTTGCTAAAATTCAAGAGAGAGAGTTTATTGGTAATTTCTTGCTCAGAGTGGACTTTATCGCTATTCAAGGCATGAATTTTTAATATATGACTGTATATTGACTGTTAAATGTGCTGTGAACTCCACAACCCCCCCCCCCCTTGCATCTTTACTGAAAATCGATTGTTACTCGGCCTTAATGTTTTTAACTCTTTGAAAGTAATTATCATTTATTTCTTTTTTGATATCTGATGCGGTGTGTTTAAGATGCAGTCTTCTTGACTGCGTAGCGTGACAGAACAGAAAGATCTACTCAAACCTCATGGTTGTTTTACTATTGCAAATGATTTCTGTATTTTTTAATAAAGAATGACATTTATTTGGTGCTGTGTGTTTTATGAAGTGTTCTAAAGTATCTTGTATGTGGCAGTCTCCTTGATGGGGTGAGGGTGGCCTCGGAGTCCCCACAGAAGCATTTGTATAGAGGCGCCTGTTGCTTTAAACTGGAAAAAAGCTTACAGATTCTGCAAAAGCAGGTTATCAGAATAATCCAAGGCGTCCTGCTAGATGGAGGGAGACAAAAATCAAGACCTAATGTGGCCTAAAAGTAAAAGAAGCAAGACAAAAAGGCCGAGAAGTGCAAAAAAAGATAGCTTTTGAGTAAAACACCTTTATTGAGTGATCCTCAAAAATGAAGCAAAGTATTGGAGGAGATTCAAAGTCCTTCAGTGTTATTTTATTATTTATTTATTTATTTATTTATTACAAGTTCTTATATACCGCACTATTCGGCATCAGCGCGGTTTACATTATAACATAAAGACCATAACATTTTAGCTTAGGAGCCCTTTTACTAACGGGCACTAGGGTGCTGCCCTATATGTGCCAATAGCGTGGAAACTGTGCAACACCAGTGTGTTAACTGTCAGGGGTGTGGAAAGCATTTCCCCAGCAGTTAGCACGGAGCACTTTTTCCTAGCATGCGCTTAACTCCACCCGTTGAGTTGGCGTTAGGTGAATCCACGCTAATGCACTTAATAATCCACTGCTAGCTGCGCTGAGCTCACCATACCCACTCTGCACCCACTAATGACCCTGACACATTGCACAGTTAGTGAGGGAATCGCCCTGCGCTGTCATGGCCTGGCGTCTAGCTGGCAACGGGGTCCCAGCACGTCTTCAGCGCACACCAGATCACGTGCTGCTAGTTAGGGCCTTTAGTCTCCTGTTCTCTCCAGTATTTATTTATTTGGCTGGTTTTTTATACCACTTTTCACCAGGACAAAGCAATGCACATTACAGCAAGTTGTTATACATAGAACAGTGGAACTTATTTACAGAGCAATTTTTATATGCTATCGATATTACATAGAATGGTGAAACCTATATACATTATAATACCTTGGCGGTATAGCTATATACATTGAAATTCTGGACAGAAGGTCGACTGAGCATTATGGGCGGGTGTTGTGCAAGGGGGGGTTATGTAATGGGATTGAAATGTTCATTGAATATGTGCATTTGAGCAGTTTTCTGAACTTGGATAGATCGTTTGTTGAACGGAGGGTTCCTGGGACGGACTTCTAGAGGGATGGTGCATAGATTTCAAATGCCCAGCAATCTCATGAGTCAGTCCCAGGTTGGGTACTCTGCTCAATACTCCTTTTAATTCAGCTTGGTCCCTTCTTCATCTGTTGTCTGATGACGTGTATATGAGGGACTGTTAGCAGCCAGCAGTTATGTTGTGTATACTCTTGAAAGTGTTCATAATTGATTTGTATTTTATGCATGCTTGGATGGGCAGCCAATGTAGTTCTTTTAGGACCGGGGTGATGTGCTCTTGTCTAGATGTCCATGTGATCATGCAGGCTACAGCGTTTTGAGCTATTGGAAGTGGAGGAGTGTACATTTTGGAAGTCGTTGAAGTACAGAGTTACAGTAATCCGATATAGGAGTGATGATCGCCTGGCAAACAGTGCGGAATCGGTCATGGTCTAGTAACGGGCGGAGGTTGTGAAGGATCTTTATTCTTTGATAAATCGCTGCAGTTGTTTTCTTAATATGGGTTTGGAAATTCAGTTTCTGGTCTAGAGTCACACCTAGGTATTTGACTTCAGACCTGATGGGGATATCGTAGTGATTGAATGTGATTTTCTCTGATGGTATGTAGGTGGGATCTCTATTAACGATTAGTGCCTTGGTTTTGCTAAGATTTAATGTAAGTGAATGTTCATGTAACCAGAGCATCATTTCATTGAGACATGAGAGGATGGTGGAGAAGTCTGGGTTTTTTGTTGTGAATGGAGTATATCACATAATGTCATTTGCATAAATGTGATACATTATGTTGTGCTTCCAGAGGATGTGATTATGGGCTGGATGTAAAGGGTTAATAATAGAGCTGAGAGGGCTGATCCTTGAGGCAATCCTTTGTGTACTTGACATGGCTTTGAGCTCTCATATCGCAGTTTAACCTGTTGCATGCAATCGGTTAAATAAGAGTGAAACAATCTTAAGGTTGTCCCATTTACTCCAATTTCTACAAGGTGATCAAGGAGTCTTCTGTGATTGACGGAGTCAAAAGCCACTGATATATCAATGAAAATGAGGATGAAGGCCTGTTTGGATCTTTCTATTCCTTTTAGCAAGGTGTCGAGGAGGGTAGTAAGTTGCATTTCGGTACCATAATGTTGTCGGAGCCCGTGTTGTTGGTCATCAAGGGGTGCATGTTAATCTACAAAATCCTGGAGTTCTAGCTGGATGGCCTTCTCTATTATTTTAGCTATAAGAGGAATACTTGAAATGGGTCTGTAGGATGTGGGTAGCCTTAGTGTTCTTCAGAGTGGGTCTCATTGAGGAAGTCATCAGGTTAGTTGGCATCAGCCTTTTGGTGAGAGAAGTATTTATTATTTTGAGCAGTGGTGGGGCTAGCTCTTCTTTGGACATTTAGACACAAAACTCCAAAAATGCCCTTTCAGTTCCTCTAACCAATGAGGTATATCCCTGAGTTGTAAACACCCAAAGATACCGAGCAAAAATAGTCTAAACCTCTCTTAAGAACATAAGAACATAAGATATACCATACTGGGTCAGACCAAGGTCCATCAAGCCCAGTATCCTGTTTCCAACAGTGGCCAATCTAGGTCATGCATACCTAGCAGTTTCCCCAAAAGACACAGGTTCTGCAATGCTTGTACTGGGTCAAGCATTGATATCCTGTGTCCCTTCTTAATAATGGTTTATGGACCTTTCCTCCAGGAACTTGTCCAAACCTTTTTTAAATCCAGCTACACTAACAGCCTTTACTACATCCTCCGGTAACAAATTCCAGAGTTTGATTACATGTTGAGTGAAAAAATATTTTCTTTTATTAGTCTTAAATAGTTTACCCTGTAGCTTCCTTGCATGTCCCCTAGTCTTTCTATATTCTGATAACATAAACAATCAATCTACGTTTACCCGTTCCACTCCGTTCATTAATTTATAGACTTCTATCATATCTCCCCTCAGCCGTCTCTTTTCCAGGATAAAGAGCCCTAACCTTTTTAGCGTTTCTTCATAGGAGTATCCTTCCATCCCCTTTACCATTTTGGTGGCTCTTCTCTGAACCTTTTCTAATAACTCTATATCCTTTTTAAGATACGGCGATCAGAATTGCACACAATATTCAAGGTGCGGTCTCACCATGGAACGATATAGAGGCATTATAATATCTTTTGTTTTATTTTCCATTCCTTTCCTTATGATACCTAGCATTCTATTTGCTCTCTTGGCTGCCGCTGCACACTGGGCTGAGGGTTTTAACATGTTATCCACAATGACGCCTAAATCTTTTTCCTGGGTGGTGGTTCCTAATGTGGAACCTTGCATTGTGTAACCATAGTTTGGGTTGTTCTTCCCTAGATGCATAACTTTGCACTTGTCCATTAAATTTCATCTGCCGTTTTGATGCCCAGTCTTCTAATTTATCAAGATCCTCTTGCAATTTTCCACAATCCTCTTGGGTTTTAACAACTTGAAATAGTTTTGTGTCATCTGCAAATTTGATAACCTCACTTGTTATTCCACTTTCCAGGTCATTTATGAATATGTCAAAAAGCAGCGGACCCAGCACAGATCCCTGGGGTACACCACTATTCACCTTTCTCCAATGGGAAAATTGGTCATTTAGCCCAACCCTCTGCTTTCTATCTTCTAACCAGTTCTTGATCCACAGTAGTACACTGCCTCCTATGCCATGACTCTTTCGTTTTGCCAAAAGTCTCTGATGAGGGACCTTGTCAAAGGCTTTCTGAAAGTCCAGATACACTGTATCAACTGACTCACCGTTGTCCACCTGTTTATTCACACTTTCAAAAAAACACAACAGATTAGTAAGACAAGATCTTCCTTGTCTAAAGTCATGTTGGCTGTCTCCCATTATGCCATGACTATCTACATGCTGAGTAATTTTATTCTTTATGATGGTTTCTACCATTTTTCCCGGTACTGACGTGAGGCTTACCGATCTGTAGTTTCCCGGATCACCCCTCGAACCCTTTTTAAAAATTGGTGTTACATTGGCGATCCGCCAATCTTCAGGTATTAGAGATGATTTTAATGATAGTTAACAGATTACTAATAACAGGTCTGCAATCTCATATTTCAGTTCTTTCAACACCCTTGGATGTATACCATCCGGCCCAGGTGATTTGCTACTCTTCAGTTTATCTAATAGTTGTAATACATCTTCTCGATGTATCGATATTTCCTTCAATTCTTCTGCACTTTTAAATACCACTTCAGTCATGGGTAACATCCCTACATCTTCCTCAGTAAAGACTGAAGCAAAGAATTCATTCAGTCTCTCCGCTATCGCCTTGTCACCTCTTAGTGCCCCTTTAACTCCTCTATCATCTAATGGACCAACTGACTCTCTCACAAGTTTTTTGCTACGAATGTACTTGAAAAAATCTTTATTTCATGTTTTTGCTTCCACAGCAAGCTTCTTCTCAAATTCTCCCTTTGCCTGCTTTATCAATGCCTTGCATTTGACTTGCCAGTGCTTGTTCTGTTTCCAGGTTTCGTCATTTGGCTCTTTTTTCCATTTCCTGAAAGATGCTTTTTTGGCAACAACAGCCTGTCTGACCTCACCTTTAAACCATGCTGGCAGTTTTTTGGACTTCCTTCCACTTTTCTTAAAGCATGGAATACAGCTGGTCTGGGCTGCCAAGATAGTATTTTTCAACAACACCCAAGCTTGATGTAAGTCTTTAACCTTTGCAACTGCTCCTTTTAGTTTTTTCTTAACTATTTTCCTCATTTTATCATAGTCTCCCTTTCGAAAGTTAAAAGGTAGTACTGTGGATTTCCGTACTATTCCTCCTCCACTAATTAAATCAAAGGTGATGGTGTTCCACTAAGGACTAGGTCTAATATGGCTTCCCCTCTGGTCGTTTCATGAACCAGCTGCTCCAAGAAGCAGTCATTTATGTCATCTAGGAACTTTATCTCCCTAGCATGTCCTGCCGTGACACTGACCCAGTCGATACTGGGGTAATTGAAATCACCCATTATTATTACTGCGCTGTAACGTTTGTTAGCTTCCTTGATTTCTTTGAGCATTTCATCATCCATTTGTTCATTCTGGCCCGATGGTCGATAGTACACCCCCACTGCCATCGCCTTCCCCTTTTTACATGGAATTTCAATCCATAGAGATTCTACAGCAAATTTTGTTTCCTGCAACATAAGAACATAAGATATGCCATACTGGGTCAGACCATAGTCCATCAAACCCAGTATCCTGTTTCCAACAGTGACCAATCCAGGTCACAAGTACCTAGCAGTTTCCGCAAAAGACACAGGTTCCACAATGCTTGTATTGGGTCAAGAAGTGATATCCCGGGTTTATGGACCTTTCCTCTAGGAACTTGTCCAAACCTTTTTTAAACCCAGCTACACTGATAGCTTTTAGTACATCCTCCGGTAACAAATTCCAGAGTTTGATTACACGTTGAGTGAAAAAATATTTTCTCTTATTAGTCTTAAATAGGTTACCCTATAGCTTCATTGTATGTACCCTAGTCTTTCTATATTCTGATGATATAAACAATTGATCTACATTTACCCGTTCCACTCCATTCATTAATTTATAGACCTTTATCATATCTCCCCTCAGCCATCTCTTTTCCAGGAATAAGAGCCTAACCTCTTTAGCCTCTCTTCATAGGGATATACTTACATCCCCTTTATCATTTTGGTGGCTTTTCTCTGTACCTTTTCTAATAACACTATATCCTTTTTAAAATACGGCGACCAGAATTGCACACAATATTCAAGGTGCGGTCGCCCCATGGAACGATACAGAGGCATTATAATATCTTTTGTTTTATTTTCCATTCGATACCTAGCATTATATTTGCTCTCTTGGCCGCTGCTGCACAATGTGCAGAGCGTTTTAACATGTTATCCACGATGACACCTAAATCCTTTTCCTGGGTGGTGGTTCCTAATGTGGAACCTTGCATCGTGTAACCATAGTTTGGATTTTTCTTTCCTAGGTGCATAACTTTGCACTTGTCCACATTAAATTTCATCTGCCAATTTGGATGCCCAGTCTTCTACTGTGAGATAAGGGATGCCCCGACGTAGCAGGTCCCTTCCATACAGTACAAAGTCATCCGAAGTGGTCAGCAGAGACCTACCTGGGTGACATGTCTCTCTTACACTCTGATTTTTTTCTATTGTCCTCCAGCAGAAGGGAAAATGGTTATCTTCTCCTTGGCACATTAGCTCTTCTGCCAATGACTCATCTCTTTACCACAGATGTCCCTAGTCTGTGCCTTTCTTTTTCCCTTAGAACTCCTTCTTTTGGGGTGACTACTGTCTACAAGCTGCAGCCAGGTAGTTAGGCAGATGCAGCACCCTGGCTGTGCTGGGCCCCAACCCTGGGCTCAGTCAGCCTCTTTCATGTCCTTGGACTCCTGTCAAGGAAGGCAATGGTTGGTGGCTTACCAGATCTTTTATACTTTCCTCCAAACTATGCAAGGATATTTCTCCTGTCCCAAGACAAACAGAGAAACCCTCCCCCATTACATCATCTCATATTGCAACTTAACCTAGAAGCATGGACTCCAGAATGTTCCTCCTTGTAAGACAGAAGACACAGCTGATTTTGTTTGTGTCATAGACTGATCCCTTGAGGCCAATTCGCTCTGTCAAGAATTCAGAAATAACCTCTCTTTCCATAGATAAAACAGGCAAAAATATACTATTTACATGATTTGTGCGGATGCTTCACCATAGACTGGTTAACAACTTTCCACAACTACCATACATCCCCCTTGCACCACTTAATCCAAGGTGCATTTACAGACAAGGGCATTCCATAAACACAGCTATTATGACCTTCCATGGAACAAACTGTAGCCTATGGGCTTTTATATGTCCTTATTTAATGCCTACAACAAACTTATAACTCCTTGCACAACTTAATCCAAAGTGAATCTTATAAGAAAGCAATAAAGATTCTCTCTTTAAGCTTGTCTGACTCTCCACTCTACAGACTAGAACCTAGGGGTCTTTATAAAAAAAACCCACTGCAAGTTAGATGCAAGGCACTGATAAGGCAGGCAAAGAGAGAATTTGAAAAAAAGTTTGCTGTGGAAGCAAAAACGCATAATAAAAACTTTTTCAAGTACATTCGTAGCAAAAAACCTGTGAGAGAATCAATTGGACCATTAGATGACAGAGGGTTAAAAGGGCCACTAAGAGAGGAGAAGGCCATAGCAGAGAGGCTGAATGAATTCTTTGCTTCGGTCTTTACTGAAGAACATGTAGGGAAGTTACGCATGCCTGAAATGGTATTTAAAGGTGATGCACTGGAAGAATTGAAAGAAATATCGATAAATCGGGAAGTGGTATTACAACTATTTGATAAACTAAAGAGTAGAAAATCACCTGGACCAGATGGTATATATCCAAGGGTGTTGAAAGAACTGAAATATGAGATTGCAAACCTATTATTAAAAATCTGTGAACTATTATTAAAATCATCTGTGATACCTGAAGATTGACAAAGGGCCAATGTAACACCAATTTTTAAAAAGGGTTACAGGATTGATCCAGGAAACTACAGAGAGGTGAGCCTGACGTCAGTACCGGGCAAAATTATAAAGAACAAAATTACTAAACATGTAAATTATCATGGTTTAATGGGAGAAAACCAACATGGCTTTAACTAAGGAAGGTCTTGTCTTATTAATCTGTTATATTCTTTTGAAGGTGTGAATAAACAGTTAGACAAAGTTGAGCCGGTCAATATAGTGTATCTGGATTTTCAGAAAGCCTTTGTCAAGGTCCCTTATGAGAGACTCTTGGCAAAGTTAAAAAGTTATGGGATAAGAGGTAGTGCACTATTGTGGATCAGGATCTGGTTAAAAGATAGAAAACATTACTACTACAACTACTACTACTGAACATTTGTATAGCGCTACAAGGTGTATGCAGCACTGCGCAGACACATGTAAAAGACAGGCCCTGCTCATCAGAGCTTACAAGCAGAATAACATCAGAAACAGCCACACTTTTAAACCACACATCAGAAACAAGTGGGAAGATGTGGGCAGAACAAAAGCAATGCAAAATACACACAAGCCAGGTAAATGCTGGAAAGCAATGAGCACAAATGCTCGAAGCTTAGCCAACAAAGTTCCAGACCTGGAAGCCCTAATGGTGGAAATGGATTTGGACATTGTGGAAATTACAAAAACATGGTTTAATGAATCGCATGATTGGGATATAGCCATAGCTGGCTATAATCTATTCAGAAGAGACAGAGAAAATGGAAAAGGAGGAGGAGTAGCCTTGTAGGTCAAAAGCAATATTAAAGATACTGAAATGCAGGGGGCATGGGGAAAAGAAGAAGCGCTCTAGATTGTGTTGGAAAGAGGAGATGGCACTGTCATCCATACATACTGCTGTAGTCTACAGACCTCCGACTCAAATTAAAGAGAGAGATAACGAATTGATTATAGATATTGCCAAGATAGCCATAAAGGGGGAAGTGATCATTTTGGGTGACTTTAATGTACCTGATGTGGATTGTATTATTCCTTCTGCACATCTGGAAAGAAGCAAAAAAATTGTAGATGCTCTCCAAGATGCATCACTTAGACAAATGGTCATGGAACCAACCAGGGAAAGCTCAACGCTGGATTTAGTGCTCACCAACGGTGATAGCGTGTCGAATGTCTGCGTGAGTGCCCCTGTGAGCAACAGCGATCATCACACGGTGTGGTTTGAGATAAAAGCCAAGGTACAGGCCAAACATAGCAAGCTCAAAGTCCTAAACTTCAAAAACACTGACTTCCAAAAAATGGCCGGGTACCTAAAGGAGGAGGTGACAGGGTGGAAGGAGATAAGGGAAGTGGAATTGCAATGGGCTAAACTAAAGGTGGCAATAAAAGGGGCAACAGATAAATATGTAAAAAAAGTAAATAAAAACAAGAGGAGAAAGAAACCTATTTGGTTTTCCAAAGAAGTGGCTGCTCAAATAAAGGCAAAAAACACAGCTTTCGCAAAATTCAAAAGCTTGCAAAGAGAAGAACACAGAAATGAATACAGGATCAAACTCAAAGAGTCAAAAAGAGAAATAAGGATAGCAAAATCAAAGGCTGAGAAAAAGATGGCTAAAGATGTTAAGGGTGGCGACAAAACTTTCTTCAGGTATATTCGGGAAAGGAAGACGATCAGAGTTGGAATTGCAGGACTCAGAAGTGCTGGGAAAGAACTCGTGGAAAGTGACATAGAAAAAGCAAAATTGCTAAACAAATTGAAAAAGCGAAATTGCTCTGTTTTTACTAAAGAAAATCCTGGAGATGGACCAGCTGTGACTCCCAAATATAAAAATGGAAATGAAGTAGATACCACACCATTCACAGAAGATGAGGTGCTGGAACAACTTGCTAAACTGAAAGTGGACAAAGCCATTGGACCGGATGGGATACATCCCAGGATACTGAAAGAGCTCAGAGAGGTTCTTGCAGGGCCGTTAAAGGATGTATTCAACAGATCCTTGGAAACAGGAGAGGTTCCTCAGGACTGGAGAATGGCTGATGTCGTACCTCTACACAAAAGTGGTGACAGGGAAGTAATGTCAAACTATAGACCCGTGAGCCTTACCTCGGTGGCGGGAAAAGTAATGGAGGCGCTCCTGAAAGAGCGAATAGTGAACTTTCTCAAAACCAACAGGTTGCAAGATCCGAGGCAACATGGTTTTACTGAAGGACAGTCTTGCCAAACAAATATAATTGAGTCCTTTGACTGGGTAACCAAGGAACTAGATCAGGGGCATGAGATGGATGTCATCTACCTGTATTTCAGCAAAGCCTTTGATACTGTTCCTCATAGGAGGCTTGTCAACAGTAGCTTGGGGATGGGTCCCAAGATGGTGAACTGGATTAGAAATTGGTTGACTGACAGACGACAGAAGGTGATGGTACATGGAGCTCACTCGGATGAAAGGAAGGTGATTAGCGGGGTGCCCCAGGATTCGGTCCTGGGCCCGGCACTGTTCAATGTATTTGTAAGGGATATTGCTGAAGGACTAAATGGAAAAGTCTGTCTTTTTGCAGATGACACAAAAATTTGCAACAGAGTGGACTCCCCCGAGGGAGTGGATAACATGAAGAAAGATCTACAAAAGCTGGAAGAACGGTCTAATGCTTGGCAATTACGATTTAATGTGAAAAAGTGCAGTGTCATGCACTTAGGTAGCAGAAATCCAAGGGAAATGTATGCGATAGGGGGCGAGAGGTTGGTGTGCATGGTTCAGGAGAAAGACCTTGGTGTGATTATCTGTGATGATCTCAAGGTGACAAAACAGTGCGACAAGGCGGTGGCAAAAACCAGGAGGATGTTGGGCTGCATACAAAGAGGGATTACCAGCAGAAAGGAAGAGGTACTTATGCCACTGTACAAGTCACTGGTGAGGCCTCACTTGGAATACTGTGTTCATTTTTGGAGACCATATCTTGCAAAAGATGTAAAATGACTGGAAACTGTTCAGAGGAAGGCGACCAAAATGATTTGGAGCCTGCGTAAGAAAACCTATCAGAAGAGACTTGAAGACCTACATATGTACACTTTGGAAGAGAGATGGGATAGGGGAGATATGATTCAGACCCTGAAATACTTAAAGAGGAACGATGAATAAACAAACCTCTTCCAAAGACGGGGAAGCTGCAAAACTAGAGGGCACAACATGAAGCTGCAAGGTGGAAAATTGAAAGGCAATGTCAGGAAATATTTTTTCACTGAAAGGGTGGTGGATGCTTGGAATGCTCTCCCGATGGAAGTGGTGGGGGCAAACACGGTGACGGAATTCAAAACAGCATGGGACAAGCACTGCAGATCCCTTTATAGCAACAGGATAAAAACAAAATGAACAGAACCATCTAACTTCTCAACAAATAGGGTTGTCCTACATGGAGTGGTGGGTCCACCCCTAAACAAAGACATGGGGAGGGGTGGCCTGCACGGAGCGACGGGTGCACCTACTCTTGCCGTATATTTGCTGGACAGACTGGATGCTGGGCAGACTGGATGCTGGTCTTTATCTGCCGTCATTTACTATGTTACTATGGGGCTTGTTTACAAAGCCGCGGTAGCGGTTCGCGATCGTTATTGGAGCCGCGGCCCCATTGATTTCAATGGGGCCACGGCTCTGATAACGATCGCGAACCGCTACCGCGGCTTTGTAAACAAGCCCCTATGTTATTATGTAGTTGAGAAAGACAACACAGTAGCTATAGACTTGGGATACAACTAGGGGGAATAGTAAGGGAACACAAAAGAGATCAAGTGAGTCAAGATCCGCAAGTGACACCAATTTTTCCAATAGAGAAATGGTGAATATTGGAGTACCCCAGGGATCTGTGCTGGGCCCGCTGTTTTTTAATATATTCATAAATGACCTGGAAAGAGAATAACGAGTGGAGTGATCAAATTTGCAGATGACAAAAAATTATTCAAAGTTGTTAAAACCCAAGAGGATTGTGAAAAATTGCAAGAGGACCTTCATAAATTGGAAGACTGGATGTTCAAATGGCAGTTGAAATTTAATGTGAACAAGTGCAAATTTATGCACCTATGAAAGAACAACCCACACTATGGTTACACAATGAAAGATTCCACTTTAGGAACCACCACCCAGGAAAAAGATTTAGGCGTCATTATGGATGACATGTTAAAACCCTCCGCCCAGGCGCTAGAGAGCCCGTAAAGGAATGGCCGCAAATTAAAACAGCTCTGATTCGGGCTCTCCATATCTTGAGCTACTACTTGCTTTCCCCAGCGCAAGACACCCGAGTCTGCCTGAATCGAGTGTAGGACTGTCCGGGGTATATTTCTGGCGGATAAAGATTGTGATCAGCGGTCATCCCTGTGTCTGGGAGACCGTGGAGTGAAACGCTGTGGCGGGGATCGCCTTCATACCTTGCTGTGAGAGATCGGAGTGTGGCTTCTGCTTGGGCTGTTCCTGCCCCATACCCTGTTCGACCCGGCGATCGGAGGGGACCTTGAGAGTTGCTGCCTCTTTGTTAGCTGCCGGCTCCCGTTTCTGCTGATTATCTGCTGGAGGGGGAGAGAGATCGGGGTCCCCGGTATCATCTGTGCGTTGCTCCCTCCTTCAACACGGTGCTGGCCAGGTAGGAGGCTATTCGAAGCGGAGGACAACTGGCTGTGGCAGTGGGGCTTGCTCGGGAAGTACGGCGGCCATTACCATGCAGTCGTGGAACGCATGAAACTCTTTGTGTTCCAGTCCGTTTTGGCGGGAAGCAGCCCTTTGTGTGACGTCAGCTCCTCGGAGATTTGCATTTTGGATCTTCCTGCTTTTCCCGAATCCTGCTATCACAGTTGGAACTTTGCTCAAGATTTTTGGATTTTACACTGGATTGGCTGCTTCTTCCTTCCCTGAACAGTGGAATTTGCTATAGCAGTAGCTAACGTGGTGCCTCTCTCTGTGCTAGCTGGCCGGTGTAATCTGCTGTGAGTCTGGAGCGCACTCTGCTGTCTTACAGTGGGACATTTTCTCTCTAATTTTTTTTTTTTTCACCATAGCTTCTCAACACCTGCTTGCTGATTCTGGCATATACCTGGCCTGGTTGTGGGCGTGTCTATCACCTGGTGCTGCCCTATATTTCTTTGCCTGCCCGCCTGGGGGAGAACGTGGTGCCCTATGGCTGCTAAAACCAAGGGGCTGGAAGCCCGAGAAAAGTTCCGGGCCTCTCAGCGTCTGCTGAGTAAAAGTGGTTCTCCGAACAGTTCACCCAAAAAGCAGCCATCAGAGGGGTCTGTGATGAGACATTAAGTGAACTCGAGCTGGGTTCTGCGGAGTCTTCTACACAGGCTCTCCTGCAGCGGGAGCTTCGCAGGGGATTTGAAGACTTAGCTTGTGAATTTCGATCCATGCGAGATGAAGTGATGGGTACGATCGCGGAGCTTAGAGGTGACATAAAAGACCTTGGCACTCGAGTGGAAGAGGCTGAGACAAAAATAGAGGACCACGACAGTGCTTTGGTGGAGTTACAGTGTGTGGCGGATCACCAGAAGTCGCAAGCCATGGACTTGACATATAAGATTGATGATATTGAAAATAGGTCTCGTCGCAATAATGTGCGTTTCAGAGGCATTCCGGAGGCTGTGGGAGGTGCTGAGGATCTGCAGGTGGTGCTTAAGACTCTGATGGGTGCCCTTCTTACGACGGAGGAATTCGATGCTCGTGGGAATGAGATGGAAATCGAAAGAGTGCACCGCGCCCTAGGCAAACCACCTAACAACCAACCACGGGATGTCATTGCAAGATTTCTGAGATATTCTGATGCTGAGCTGCTTTTACGACAGGGCCGCGAGAAAAAGGTGATTCATTACCAGGAGGCGCAGGTATCCGTCTATCAAGACCTTTCGATTTTTACGTTGGCACGCCAGAGAGAGATGAAACCGATTATAATGGTGCTGAATAACAAAGGGATTCGTTATTCCTGGTCCTTTCCTTTCAGGATGAACTTTCTCTTGGGCAATAAAAAAATTTCAGCAAAGGACCATACGGAAGCTTGGAGAGCCTTGCGTCAGGCAGGTCTTGTAGAAGACAATGCGCTGCCGGTGCTTCCAACTCCCAAGCCACAGTCTTCAAAGTGGACTCCGGTGGGAAGATCTGCTTAAGCCTGCCTGGCTCCTGTGGCGCAGTTTCTATAGAATGGGGGGGTTCCCAGTGTTTACGGTGTTAAGTGGGTTGGGTTTATTGTAATACCTGCGTGGGACTTTGACGCTCCACCCTCTTGTTATTACTGTCCTCACTGAGCTCCTCTGATGCTATGGAGGTTTTTTCTTTTTTTTTTCTGGATCTTGATCTTTAAGCATGTGGGAGTGAAGGTTACTGCGGTTGTCCTGTTGAGGGGGGGGGGGGTACAAGGTATGGTAGCTGCACAGTTACATCATTCTGGGGGATGCAAGTACTTATATGCTTATTATATTGTATTTTCTCTTGTGTGGGGAGTTCGGGTGGGAGCTGGGTTAGGGGATCAGTTTTACCGTGTCCTGTCTTTTTGACTGGTGGGTGGTACTGATGGGTTGGGGGGAGGGATATGACGGGGGGGTGGGATTGATGAAGGATGTTTGGGGGGCAGGGTTGGGGGGTGGGGGTTACTGTGCCAATTTCTGGGGAAGGGGTGGGGGGAGGGGAGGGGGGCTCATATGTGTAACTATTAAGGGGTACCGGGTGAGCGGCTGCTTTTTGGTGCTTACGGACTGTGCATATGGGAGGAGGGGGGGGGCTAGCCTACCCCAGGCAGAGGGAGTGGACGGGCAGCAGTGAGGTGGGAGTAGACTCCTCATGCTGAAGGTGGTGTCTTTGAATGTAAAGGGTCTTAATTCCCCTGGGAAGCGTTCCTTGCTATTTGCGGAGATGAGATCCCTGAGGGGGGACATTGTGTTTCTGCAGGAAACTCATCTTCGTGGGTGTAATCAAGGTTGGTTGAAACGTAAGCCTTACTCTGAGGTGTGGGTAGCATCGGATATGCATGGCAGGAAGAAGTGTGGAGTGGCCCTGCTGTTTCATCAGTGTTTGTCTCTTAGGGTGGAGGAGGTTAAGAAGGATACACTGGGGCGGTGGCTTTTGATGAATGTCCGGTTAGAGGGCCGATTATTAATGCTGGCTAATATATATGCCCCCAATGAAGGCCAGGTGATCTTTATTGCGCGACTGAAACCTCTACTGGCTGAATTTGTGAAAGGGCCTATTATATTGGGCGGGGATTGTAATGCTCATATGATCCCACATTTGGACTCGACGGGCTGTGCTGGATGGGTGCAGGGTGGGTCTAGCAAGGCGCTGCAAACATTCACGTTTGATTTAGGTTTGCGTGACGTTTGGAGAGATACTCATGTTGGGGAAAAAGGCTATACCTATTACTCGCCTGTACACAGGGTCCACACTCGTATTGATTACTTTTTGTTGGATCAATGCCTGATGGACGGGAGGGTGGAGGCTGGACATGGGCCGTTGATGTGGTCAGACCATGCTCCGTGCTGGCTGGTTCTTCCCGCTGATTTGTGTGGCGAGCGGCCAGGGTCGTGGCGGTTGGATGATTGTTTTTTCCGGCGGCAGAGTGCAGTTCAGGAGCATGGGCGCTTTATCACTGAATTTTTCGAGTTAAATGATTCCGGGGAGGTTTCGTTATCTATGGTCTGGGATGCTTTTAAAGCTACGGCGCGGGGTCGCCTGATTGCTGAGGCTGCTCACACTCGGCAGGCTTGGAAACGGGAATCCTGCCGGCTGATGGCGGAAAGTAGTCGCCTCCAGATGGAGCATGCTCGGATGGGCTCTAAATGTGTTTTGCGTCAATGGCGTGTGGCAAGGGCTCAATTGGATGTGTGTATGCAGAGAGACCTCGATAATATACGTCGGAAGCTGTGGCAAACGTTTTATGAGCGGGGGAATAAGGCGGGTCGATACCTTGCTTTACGGCTTCGTCAGCAGCAGACCTCGAGAGTAGTGCGAGAAATTCGGGATTCTCGGGGACATATGCAGGTGGTTTCTCGGGAGGTGCGTGAGGTTTTTGCTACATTTTTTAAACAGCTGTATAAAGCTGAGCCTTTCGATTCGCTTTGTGTGCAGGATTACCTGTGGACTGTTACACTGCCACAGTTGGACGGTTCTGATAGAGAGCAACTTGATGCTGACATAACTATGGAAGAGGTGGGGGCCGCCATTCGACGTTTGCGGACGGGGAGGGCACTGGGCAGTGATGGCTTTCCCGGGGAATATTATAAGAAATTTAGTGCTCAACTAACGCCAACTCTGGTGGTGCTCTTTAATGAGGTTCTGAAGGGGGGGTCATTGCCCCCTTCCCAGCTTGAGGCTTTTGTGGTGGTTCTCCCTAAGCCAGGTAAGCCTGTGCAGGAGGCGGCTTCCTACCGTCTTATTTCTTTATTGAATACGGATGTTAAAATCCTGGCTTCGGTACTGGCTGCTCGACTGAACCGGGTCCTCCCCGCACTGGTACATCCGGATCAGGTTGGTTTTGTGCCGGGTCGCCAGGCGGCGGATAATATAAGACGAATGTTACAGGTGATACATGTGGCCCGACAGGACTCTCAGCCGGCGCTTTTGGTGGGTGTCGATGCTGAAAAGGCATTTGACCGCGTCAGCTGGGGCTATCTTTGGTGTGTGTTGGAAAAGATGGGATTCGGGCCTCATTTTATGCATTGGGTTCAAAGTCTCTATCAAAATCCCACAGCCTGTGTCCGGGTTAATGGGGGTCAGTCAGGGAGCTTTGTGTTGGAACGGGGGACTCGGCAGGGGTGTCCATTGTCACCACTGCTGTTTGCATTGGTGATGGAGCCTTTGGCGCAGGGCTTTCAAGAGCATCCGGACATTTTGGGCGTGCGGGTGGGCCCCTCTGAATACAAAATTGCTCTCTTTGCGGATGATATTATATTATCGTTGGTGAACCCGGTTGGGTCTCTTTCGGCTGCTATGCAACTTTTTGAGGTCTTTTCGCAAGTTTCCGGATTCAAAATTAATTATACTAAATCGGAGATTTTAAACGTTGGGGTCCCGGAGGCCCTCTGCTTGCAATTGAAGGCTAACTATCCCTTTCGGTGGGTGACGGGGTCTCTCCGCTACTTAGGGGTGAATCTGACCATGGATCGGGCTGCGCTCTATAAGGCCAACTATGGACCTTTAATTCAGCAGGTTCGGCGAGATTTGGAGACCTGGGCCAGTTTGATGCTGTCCTGGTTTGGACGTATCGCAGTGGTTAAGATGGTGGTTGTCCCTAGGTTTTTATACCTTTTTCAAGTGCTTCCTATACCTTTGCCCCGGGGAGCCTTGGTTAATTGGCAAACGCTATTGATGAAGTTTATTTGGCGGTACTGCCGACCCCGCATAGCGCGACGGCTTCTCTATATGCATACGTGCTCTGGAGGTATGGGGGCGCCCAACCTTCAGTGGTATTACACGGCGGCGCAGTGCCATGCTGGTGTGGAATGGATGAATACTGATAGCAACAAATGTTGGGTTCAAATGGAAATATACCTTTCGGGGGGGGCGGGATTGGGGGACCGCTTGTGGCTTAGTTCCAAGCTGCGCGGTGGTATGCGTATGAATAACCCCTATATCCTCCATACTCTTCAATGTTGGGACCAGTTTTTTTGGCCTCGGGAGTTGGTCTTGTCTCCCTTGGCGCCCATAGTAGTTAATGCGTTATTCCCACCTGGGCTGACTGACCCTGCTTTTCGGCTGTGGGGGCATCAGGGACTTAGCCGTGTCGGTCAACTTTTTGAGGAGGGGAGGTTGCGTTCTTTTCACGTGCTTCGGAGAGAATTTGATCTTCCCGAGTGTCATGCTTTTCAATACACTCAGGTGGCTCATTGAGTGCAAGATAGAGTCGTTCGGTCTCACGTTGCACGGGACTTGAATGATGTAGAGCGCTTTTGTGAGGGGTGCACTGTCACGAAAGGTGTTATAGCCACTCTGTATGCTCATTTGCAAGCCCAGCAGTCGGGACTCGGCAAACATTGAGAGCAATGGAACTTGGACTTGGGGCTTTCCTATACTGCGCAGAATTGGGAACAGGTTGAGGGTAAACTTTGGAAAAGTTCAATGGCAATTAATGCCCGTGAAACTAATTATAAAATATTATATAGATGGTACATGACCCCTGCACGGGTTGCTCAAATGTATCCGGGGGCATCGGATACGTGCTGGCGGCAATGTGGCCAGCGAGGTTCTTTGGGACATGTTTGGTGGTCCTGTCCCCGCATCTGTATTTATTGGAGGGGGATCCAGTATCATTTACGGCACTTGGTTGGGTTGGACATTCCTTGGGATCCCGGCATTTTCTTGTTCGGTGTGAATGTTCCTGGTGCTCGATCGCCTCAGCTAGCTCTGATTCGCCATGGATTGAATGCTGCCCGGCTGGCTTTGGCAGCTGCTTGGAAGCAGGTCTGGCCTCCGGCCTTCTCTGGTTGGTTGGACTGGATGTGGGAGACATACACTATGGAACGTGGAGTGGCGGTTGGCAGACTGCGGTTGCCTCACTTTGAGCGAGTGTGGGAGGCTTTTGTCTCCAAGTATGGCTCCTAGTGTTACGAGATTGTTTATCTATTTTGGAGGCGTTAGCCTGATGCTTTCCTGTGCGGTGCCCTCCCTGGGTTCTTCTTCCTCTTTCCTGTCTGGTCTGTTCTAGTGGCGTATCTTTTCCTGTTTACCTGGTACAGCAGTTATGGCGGGGGGGGGGGTTGGGGGGTAGAGGGGGTGGGTAATGTGTATTGAGAGTTATATTGACTGTTTGCTGGGGGGGGAATATCCATCTTGCTTAGAGGAGGGGAGGGGAGGTAAGGAGGGGGGAAAAAAAAAGCGCTTTGTTGATTGCATCTTCTGTAGCTTGTATTTCCTTGCAGTGTCATTTGTTGTTTTCGATACTGTATTGTATTTGCAGAAGGTTCGACAATTGTCTGTTGTAATATGTGTTGCTTTTTCAATTAAAAAAAAACAAAAACCCTCCGCCCAGAGTGCAGTGGCGACCAAGAGAGCAAATAGAATGCTAGGAATTATAAGGAAAGGAATGGAAAATAAAACAAAGGATATTATAATGCCTCTGCATCGTTCCATGGTGTGACCACACCTTGAATGTTGTGTGCAATTCTAGTCATCATCTCTTAAGAAGGATATAGCAGAATTAGAAAAGTACAGAGAAGAGCCACTAAAATGGTAAAGGGGATGGAAGGATACTGCTATGAGGAGAGGCTTAAAATGTTAGTGCTCTTTAACCTAGAAAATAGATGTCTGGGGAGAGATATGATAGAAGTCTATAAATTCATGAATGTAGGAATGTAGATAGCTGGGTGGCTGGTGGACGTGAGGATCGCCTGGTAACATGCCTGCCTGGTGCGAAGGTAGCGGACCTCACGCACCGCCTAGATAGGATCATAGATAGTGCTGGGGAGGAGTCTGCTGTCTTGGTACATGTTGGTACCAATGACTTAGGAAAATGTGGTAGGGAAGTTCTGGAGGCTAAATTTAAGCTTTTAGGTAGGAAGTTGAAATCCAGAACTTCCAGGGTAGCGTTCTCCGAAATGCTTCCTGTTCCACGTGCAGGACCCAAAAGACAGGCAGAGCTCCGGAGTCTCAATGCGTGGATGAGACAATGGTGCAAGGATGAGGGTTTTGGATTTGATAGGAACTGGGGAACATTCTGGGGAAAGGAGGGGCTCTTCTGAAGGGATGGGCTTCACCTTAATCAGGATGGAACCAGACTGCTGGCATTAACCTTTAAAAAGGAGATAGAGAAGCCTTTAAACTAGAAAATAGGGGAAAGCCGACAGTCGCCCAGGAGCGCATGGTTCGGATGAAGGTATCCTTGAAGGATACTACCAAAAGCAGTGAGGTTCCAAAAAAGAGTATAGTACCCCAAATGCCCTTGAGTAAGGTGCAGACAGAGCGTAAAGATTCCAAATTACCCATGCCTACCAATAGCCAGATTAATATTAATAAAATACAGTCTCTAAAATGCTTGTATGCAAATGCTAGAAGTCCAAACAATAAGATGGGAGAGTTAGAATATATAGCACTAAATGAGAGGTTAGATATGATTGCAATCTCAGAGACATGGTGGAAGGAGGATAACCAGTGGATACAAACTATATCGTAATGATAGAACTGATCAAATTGGTGGAGGGGTTGCGCTCTATGTTAGAGAGGGCATTGAGTCAGAAAGGATTGAAGTTTTGCAGGGAACAAAATTTGCTGTAGAATCTCTATGGATTGAAATTCCATGTATGAAGGGGAAGGTGATGGCAGTGGGAGTGTACTATCGACCGCCTGGCCAGAATGAACAAATGGATGATGAAATGCTCAAAGAAATCAAGGAAGCTAACAAAAGTCACAGCAGAGTAGTAATAATGGGTGATTTCAATTACCCCGGTATCGACTGGGTCAGTGTCACGGCAGGACAAGCTAGGGAGATAAAGTTTCTAGATGAAATAAATGACTGCTTCTTGGAGCAGCTGGTTCATGAACCGACCAGAGGGGAAGCCATACTGGACCTAGTCCTTAGTGGAACGCCAGATCTGGTGCAAGAAATAAGGGTGTTGGGACCACTTGCCAATAGTGATCATAGCATGATCATGTTTGATTTAATTAGTGGAGGAGGGATAGTAAAGAAATCCACAGTACTACCTTTTAACTTTCAAAAGGGAGACTATGATAAAATGAGGAATATAGTTAAGAAAAAACTAAAAGAAGCGGTTGCAAAGGTTAAAGACTTACAGCAAGCTGGGGTGTTATTTAAAAATACTATCCTCGAAGCCCAGACCAGCTGTATTCCATGCATTAAGAAAAGTGGAAGAAAGTCCAAAAAACTGCCAGCATGGTTTAAAGGTGAGGTCAGAGAAGCTGTTGCTGCCAAAAAAGCATCCTTCAGGAAATGGAAAAAAGAGTCAAATGAAGAAAACTGGAAACAGCACAAACACTGGCAAGTTAAATGCAAAGCATTGATAAGGCACGCAAAGCGAGAATTTGAGAAGGAACTTGCTATGGAAGCAAAAATACGAAATAAAGACTTTTTCAAGTACATTCGTAGCAAAAGGCCTGTGAGAGAGTCAGTTGGGCCATTAGATGATAGAAGGGTAAAAGGGGCAGTAAGAGGAGACAAGGCTATAGCAGAGAGACTGAATGAATTCTTTGCTTCGGTCTTTACTGAGGAAGATGTAGGGATGTTACCCAAGACTGAAGTGGTATTTTAAGGTGATACTGCAGAGGAATTGAAAGAAATATTGCTACACCGGGAAGATATATTACAACTATTTGATAAACTGAAAGGTAGCAAATCACCTGGACCGGATGGTATACATCCAAGAGTGTTGAAAGAACTGAAATATGAGATTGCGGACCTGCTATTGGTAATCTGTGAACTTTCATTAAAATCATCTCTAATACCTGAAGATTGGAGGATCCCCAACGTAACACCAATCTTTAAAAAGGGTTCCAGGGGTGACCCGGGAAATTACAGACCGGTGAGTCTGACGTCAGTACCGGGGAAAATGGTAGAAACCATCATAAAGAACAAAATTACACAGCATGTAGAAAGTCATGGCCTAATGGGAGACAGCCAACATGGCTTTAGACAAGGAAGATCTTGTCTTACTAATCTGATATGTTTTTTTGAAGGTGTGCATAAACAGGTAGACAAAGGTGAGTCGGTTGATATAGTGTATCTGGACTTTCAGAAAGCTTTTGATAAGGTCCCTCATCAGAGACTTTTGGCGAAACTAAAAAGTCATGGGATAGGAGGCAGTGTACTATTGTGGATCGGGAACTGGTTAAAAGATAGAAAGCAGAGGGTAGGGCTAAATGGCCAATATTCCCAATGGAAAAAGGTGAATAGTGGGGTACCCCAGGGATCTGTACTGGGTCCGCTACTTTTTGACTTATTCATAAATGACCTGGAAAAGGGAATAACGAGTGAGGTTATCAAATTTGCAGATGATCCAAAACTGTTTAAAGTTGTTAAAACCCAAGAGGATTGTGGAAAACTGCAGGAGGATCTGGATAAATTGGAAGACTGTGCATCCAAATGGCAGATGAAATTCAATGTGGACAAGTGCAAAGTTATGCACCTAGGAAAGAACAACCCACACTATAGTTGCACGATGCAAGGCTCCACATTAGAAACCACGACCCAGGAAAAAGATTTAGGAGTCATTGTGGATAACATGTTAAAACCCTCCGCCCAGTGTGCAGCGGCGGCCAAGAAAGCAAATAGAATGCTAGGTATCATAAGGAAAGGGATGGAAAATAAAACAAAGGATATTATAATGCCTCTGTATCGTTCCATGGTACGACCGCACCTTGAATATTGTGTGCAGTTCTGGTCACCGTATCTTAAAAAGGACATAGCGTTATTAGAAAAAGTACAGAGAAGAGCCACCAAAATGGTAAAGGGGATGGAAGGCTACTCCTATGAAGAGAGGCTACAAAGGTTAGGGCTCTTCAACCTGGAAAAGAGACGGCTGAGGGGAGATATGATAGAGGTCTATAAATTAATGAATGGAGTGGAGCGGGTAAACGTGGATCAATTGTTTACGCTATCAGAATATAGAAAGACTAGGGGGCATGCAATGAAGCTACAGGGGTAAACTATTTAAGACAAATAAGAGAAAATATTTTTTCACTCAACGTGTAATCAAACTCTGGAATTTGTTACCGGAGGATGTAGTAAGGGCTTTTAGTGTAGCTGGGTTTAAAAAAGGTTTGGACAAGTTCCTGGAGGAAAGGTCCATAAACCACTATTAAAAAGGGACCCAGGATAATCAATGCTTGACCCAGTACAAGCATTGTGGAATCTGTGTCTTTTGGGGATATTGCTAGGTACGTATGACCTAGATTGGCCACTGTTGGAAACAGGATACTGGGCTTGATGGACCTCGGTCTGACCCAGTATGGCATATCTTATGTTCTTATGAGTGGAAGGGGTAAATGTAGATTGATTGTTTATGTCATCGAAAAGTAGAAAGACTAGGGGACATGCAATGAGGCTACAATGTAATCCATTTAAGACTAAAAAGAGAAAACATTTTTGCACTCAACGCATAATCAAACTCTGGAATTTATTACTGGAGGAGGTAATAAAAGCTGTTAGTGTAGCTGGGTTTTAAAAAGGTTTGGACAAGTTCCTGGAGGAAAGGTCCATAAATCATTATTAAAGAGGATCCGGGAAATCCACTGCTTGTCCTTATACAAGCATTATGGAACCCCGTGTCTTTTTGGGACCCTGCCAGGTATTTGTGACCTGGATTGGCCACTGTTGGATACAGGATACTGGGCTTGATGGACCTTGGTCTGACCCAGTATGGCATATCTTATGTTCTTAAATGGCTAAACAGTCAGTTCAGTGATGAAAAAAAAAAACCAGGTTTTAAGTAAAATCTTAAATTTAAGATAACTTTGCTTCCCTCTAGCTTCCAAAGCAGGGGAGCAATAGACTAAGAAGCGGAGTAGACAAGGTTCAAGTCTCCCTGACACTCCTTGTGGTCTAGAGAAAATCCGTTAACACTCCACAGCGTCAAGTCCAAACGTAGGGCTCAATGCAGCAAAGCGTGCAAGACATTAACACATAGCTGCTGTGTCTGACTGTAGCTCATCTTGAACTTCTGAGAAAGGAACGTCAGGCACAATGTCTTGTGGCCAATCCAGGGCACAATACCTGGCAGGTTCCCAAAGAAGCACACAGGGATATCCACAATGCTCGTCCCCGGGCAAGCAGTGGATATCCCAAGTTCTCTTTAATAATGGTTTATGGACCTTTCCTTCAGGAATTTGTCAAAACCTTTTCTAAACCCAGCTACACTAACAGCTTTTATTTCATTCTCCAGTAACAAATTCCAGAACCTGTGTCCCTTGGGGAAACTGCTAGGTACATATGACCTAGATTGGCCACTGTTGGAAACAGGATACTGGGCTTGATGGACCTTGGTCTGAGCCAGTATGGCATATCTTATGTTCTTAGAGTTTGATTACGCATTGAGTAAAAAACATATTTTCTCTTATTACTCTTAAATGGGTTGCATTGTAGCTTCATTGTGTGCCCTCTAGTCTTTCTACTTTATGAAGGAATAAATAACCGATCTACAGTTACCTGTTCTACTCCATTCTTTACTTTATAGACCTCTATCATATCCTCCCCTCAGCCATCTCTTTTCCAAGTTGAAGAGCTCGAACCTGTTAAGCCTCTACCCATAGGGGTAGCCTTCCATCCCCTTTACCATTTTCATCGCTCTTCTTTGTACCTTTTCTAATTCAGCTATATCCTTTTTAAGATATGGTGACCAGAATTGCACACAATATTCAAGGTGAAGTCGCACCATGGAACGATACAGAGGCATTATAATATCCTATGTTTTATTCTCCATTCCTTTCCTTATGATTCCTAGCATTCTATTTGCTTTCTTAGCCGCTGCTGCACACTGGGCGGAGGATTTCAATGTATTATTCACGGGGATGCCTAAATCTTTTTCCTGGGTGCTTCCTTGCATCATTTAACCATAGTTTGGGTTGTTATTTTCTAGCAGCCCAAATCTGTCCCAGACATAGAAGCACTCTGTAGGTCTGGTCTGAACCAGACATACAGAAGGCATCGCGATTCTGATCCCGCGGGGCACATCTAGCCCAGCGGGATCAGAATTGCGAACAGTCCTGTACATGCAGGCTGGGACTGCAATTCAGTCCAGCCTGCATGTACAGGATATGCCCAACTAACTCAGGGCTTATAAACGGAGCCGTGGTGCCATGGCGTCCTGTTGCCATGACACAGCTGCTCCATTTAAAAGCCACGATCTCGGCCACCAGCTCCTGCAGCTAATTCTCCACAACCTGACCTCTGATCTGGCTGCCTATGGCCAGAGTCAGGCTGTGGGGAATGTCCTCGGCCCCCCCTGCCCCATCCGCACCCCTGGCCCGCCGATCCACTATACCCAGGGAAATTATTTCACTTCGGAGGTGGAATAACTTCCTTGTACAAGTCGCCGGCCCTGGACATACAGGGCCGACATTAGAATTGGCCCTGTACGTCCAGGCCCGATGACCACTCACCACCCACCCTAACTCTGCCCCCAATCTGCCCCCTCTCCACCCCCATCTAGCTTCCTCATACAACCAGCGGGGAAATTAGACGCCAGCAAGGGGGGGTGGGCCACAAATAGTGGGGATGGACATCCTGTTGGGATGTGCATCCCTGCTATTTGTGGGACAGAATAACCCCATAGGTGTATAATTTTTCACTTGTACAAATTAAATTTCATCTGCCATTTGAATGTTCAGTCTTTCAATTTTTCAAGGTCCTCTTGCAATTTTTCACAATCGTCTTGTGTTTTAACAACTTTGAATAATTTTGTGTCATCTGCAAATTTGATCACCTCACTCATTATTCCTATTTCCAGGTCATTTCTGAATATGTTAAAAAGTAGTGGGCCCAACACAGGTTCCTGAGGTACTCCTACTCTCTGCTTTCTATCTCTTAACCATTTCCTGATCCACAATACTACACTGCCTCCAATCCTATGGCTTTTTAATTTCACCAAGAGTCATTCATGAGGGATCTTCTCAAAAGCTTTCTGAAAATCCAGATA
This sequence comes from Ichthyophis bannanicus, assembly GCA_033557465.1. Taxonomy (NCBI): domain Eukaryota; kingdom Metazoa; phylum Chordata; class Amphibia; order Gymnophiona; family Ichthyophiidae; genus Ichthyophis; species Ichthyophis bannanicus. The sequence goes on from CM066033.1 coordinate 1,299,544,959, forward strand.
CACTATATCTACTGGGTCACTTTTGTCTACCTGGTTATTCACACTTTCAAAAAAATGTAACAGATTAGTTAATACAAGACTTTTTTTGGCTAAATCCATGTTGGCTGTCTCCCATTAGACCATGACTATCTACTTGTTCAGTAATTTTGTTTTGTATAATGGTTTCTACCATTTTGCCTGGTACCGACATCAAGTTCAGCAATCTGTAGGTTTCCAGATCACCCCCTGAGCTCTTTTTAAAAATTGGAGTTACATTAGCCACTCTCCAATCCGCAGGTACTATAGTTCATTTTAATGATAGTTCACAGAATACTAATAGTAGGTCTGCAATCTGATATTTCAGTTCTTTCAACACCCATGGATGATGTATACCATCTGATCCAGGTGATTTGCTATTCTTCAGTTTATCAAACAGTTGTAATACATCCTCCCGGTTTATTGATATTTCTTTCAATTGTTCCACTACATCAGCTTTATATACCATTTCAGACAGGGGTAACTTCCCTACAATTTCTTCAGTAAAGACCAAAGCAAAGAATTCATTCAGTCTCTCCGCTATGGCTTTGTCCTCCCATTTAAGAATTCATCTAAGCTATGGCCCACAATGAGTAACCTAATGGTTAGAGCGAAGAGAGAGATCATTAGAGAAAGACATCATGCTTGGCAAGATAGAAGGTCAACGCAAAAGAGGAAGACCAGTAATGAGATGGATCAATACAATAACAGCAGCTACGGGTACCAGTCTGTCAACAATGAGCCACTTGACTGAAGGCCGAACACATTTTAGGACAACTATTCAGAGGGTCACCATGAGTCAAAACTGACTCGATGGCACTTAACAACAACAATAGTTAGAGCACTGATTTAGGAACCCAGAGATCAAGTCCCACTAATACTGCTTATGGCCTTGGGCAAGTCATTTAACCCTCCATTGCTTCAGAACAATCCAAGTTATCAATGTCCCTGTTTAATGTACATTACCAAGTTTAAGTTACAATGTAAACCATTTTGACTGAAATGATAAAGTGGTATAAAAACCCTATTAAATAAATAAATATCCCCCCACCATGTATATAGGGTTGCTGAATATCCCCACCCCTCACTTGGTTTGCAGCTTGTCGTGCTGTGAGGGCTTGTGTGCATCTGTGATGCTGAGAGCTAAACTATTGGTAGTTTAACTACTGGCAGGGTCTCCCAAGATGGACAGGTCTCAGCTGACATGCCAGACCAAGACAAACCACCCATCTGGGCAGCAGCAGAATGGGATAGTGTTGACGGCGGAGGATCACATTTCTGTGACAACGGCAACAACACCAAACTTAAACTGCGCGGAAGAAAGGCCCGGCAATCTACTTCTGTATCTTGCCATGAAAACCCAATAGATAGTTACAACAAAACAAATTGTGCTATAGTGCTGGAAGATGAGACCCCCAGGTCGGAAGGCACTCAACTAGCTACTGGGGAAGAGCTGAAGACTTTTCAGAGAAAAGCCAGAATTTATGATGTGGTTGGATCAAAGCCCTCAGGACATCTGACTGCTGATGTAGCTGTGCATGAAATGAGAGTCAGAAGCTGTAAAGATGTCTTGCACACTGGAACATGGAACGTATGAAGCATGAACCAAGGGAAGTTGGAGGTGGTGAAGAATGAAATGGAACGTGTACAACTTGATCTGTTGGGTGTCAGCGAACTGAAATGGACTGGCATCGGGCACTTTGCATCAGATGATCACATGGTCTACTATGCTGGAAATGAAAGACAAAGAAGAAATGGTGTTGCATTTATAATAAAGAAGAAACTTGCAAGAACTGTAATGAAATACAATGCAGTCAGCGAACGCTTAATCTCTGTTCGTCTACGAGGAATGCCTATCAACACAACTATAATTCAAGTATATGCCCCAACAGCAGCTGCAGAAGAGAATGAAATTGAAGAGTTCTATGAACAAGTACAAGCTGAAATTGACAGAACATGCAAACAGGATATCCTGATAGTCATGGGTGACTGGAACACAAAAGTTGGCAACAAAGAAGAAGGCAAAGTAGTTGGAAAATATGGACCTGGCAACAGAAATGAAGCTGGAGAAAGACTGATAGAATTCTGCAAGACCAATGATCTATTCATCTCAAACACCTTCTTCCATCAACACAAGCGGAGACTGTACACATGGACTTCACCCAATGGATTGGATAAAAATCAAATTGACTACATCTGTGGAAGTCAACAATGGAAAAGTTCTATAACATCAACAAAGACAAAACCTGGAGCTGACTGTGGTACAGATCATCAACTACTAGTATGTGTAATGAGGAAGATCCATCCTTTGCCTTAAAAACACAGGATTCTGTGAGAACTAGGTTAGAAGCTAACAGGCAGGCAAGCCATATGATCAGCTGTTGTCAGGGGCAACGTAAACAAACCCAGCCACGAGGTTTGCAACCCCGCCCAACTAGCAAGCAATCCCTAGTTCCTAATAGCTTTCACCTGAGTGGGGGAAGTGCTAATCAGCACTATAAGAAACACTCAGGAAACCCAGAGAGAGGACAGCCAGGAACAGGACAGCCAGGAGCAGAGGAGTCAGAGACCAGCTGTGAAAGTCCGTCTGCTGTGACGCAGTTTGGAAGTCAGAGGCAACGTTCTTTACAGAGTGAATGGAAGCCTGAAAGAGTGAAACAGTATGTATCTGGGAGCTGTGATCCTGAAAGTGATTCTGAACCAGATTTAAGGAAGTTTACTGGCAGCAGAAATACCTGGAGGGTTAATGCTCAAAAGCCTCGTAGGAAAAGTCCAAGGTGAGTGCCGTGCTGTGAAAGCCAACCGAAGGATTTAACTAGAGAGCTAACGTGGGAGCATTTACAAGTCCCTGAAAGAGAGAGGTATTCTGTAGAAGATATTTGCATGTCAGAAGAGGAAGTGTTTGAAAAGCCTAAACCTCAGAGAAAGATTCACCGAGCAAAACCCTGTGCTGACAAGGGAGAACAATTCCTTTATTCCCAGCCAAAGCCTGAAGTTAGAACAAACAAATACTTTAAAGGGAAAAGTTCTTATAAGAAGTTATGTTCTGAAAATCCTGAATGGTGGGTCTCTCCTCTCTCACACTCTGATAAATACGGTAAAAGCAATTCCAGCCCTAGAGAGAGCTGGTCAGATAAGCTCCGTGACGAGACATTGCAAGGAGATTTACAAACGTTCTGTAGCAAGGGAAATGTTTGTCCATCTGAAAGTCAGCATGAACCCATGGTCATTGATTATGCTAGTGAAAGCTCATTTGATGATCCAATGGACTGTACGTTAACTATCTCAGACAAAATTACCTCTTTATGTTAAACCAGTAATTGTACATTGCTTGAGCCTAGCAGTGAAGATCAAGAGTGCCTGTTTATCTACAGAGGAACTATGTGCTGAGTATTGTTTTCTTATGGCTATCATTTAATTAAGAAGCAAGAAAAAGCTATCATTTATTTCCTTTATAACATGCCAGAGAGTATGGCTTTATTGTCTTAAGTTTCATGTGTTGTGCATTTGAGAATCCGACCCCGGGAGGGGAAATAAAACCCTAACTTTACCTGAACCATTCGTGTCTACAACTACTTATTCTTCATAAACATCATCAGGCAGACAGACCTGCTACCCTAGGCAGCAGCCTGCCCACCTGGTGGTGACATATGCAAACTCAAGCTAAAGTTGAAAAAGAGCAAACCACTCATGAATGCAGCAAAATATGACCTTGAGAATATACCACTGGAATTTAAAGACTGCCTGCAAAATCGATTTGCTGCTTTAGATACAAATGACAGAGCTCCAGAAGAGTTATGGAATGACATCAAGAAGGTTGTGTTGGAAGAAAGCGAGAAGTCTCTACCAAAGGTGAAAAAGCAAAAATGGCCAAAATGGATGATGGAAGAAACTCTGAAAATTGCCCAGAAACGCAGAGAAGCTAAAGCCAGAGGAGAAAGAAAGACAATAACAGAACTCAACAGAGATTTCCAACATGCAGCAAGACAGGAAAGGAAAAGTACTACAACGACGCATGCAAGGAAATAGAAGCAGAAACTATTAGAGGAAGAACAAGATCGGCTTTCCTAAAGCTACGAGAGTTAAAGAAAAAGTTCCAGCCTCGAATTGGAATGTTACAAGATCCTCAAGGTTGAATGATGCTGAAAAGATCAAGAAAAGGTGGAAGGAATATACAGAGTTTTTATATGATAAAGATCAAGTGGACCAACAGCCGTTTCAACCTGTACCTTATGATCGGGAGCATTGGTGAAGAAAGAAGAAGTTAAAGCAGCATTGAAAGCCTTATCAAAGAACAAAGCACCAGGCATTGATAGCATTCCCATAGAAGTATTACAGCAATCTGATGCAGCTGTTACCGTACTTACAAGGCTCTGCCAAGAAATATGGAAGACAACATCATGGCCAACTGACTGGAAAAGATCTGTGTTTATACCAATACTAAAGAAAGGTGATCCAACTGACTGTGGAAATTATCGCACAATCGCTCTGATCCCACATGCCAGCAAGATTCTACTGAAGATTATTCAAAAAAGACTACAACCATACCTGGAACAAGAACTACCTGAAATGTAAGCAGGCTTTAGGAAAGGGCGAGGAACGAGAGACATCATTGCGGATGTGAGATGGATCCTTGAAAAGACTAAAGAATACCAAAAGGATATCTATTTGTGCTTTATCGACTATAGCAAGGCTTTTGACTGTGTAAACCATGAGAAACTCTGGGCCACATTAAGAAGCATGGGTATACTAGAACACCTGATCGTACTCTTGCACAATCTGTACATTGATCAAGAAGCAACAGTTCGAATGCATCAAGGAGAAACAGAATGGTTTAAAATAAGCAAAGGTGTAAGACAAGGCTGCATACTTTCCCCCTACCTGTTTAATTTATATGTAGAATAAATCATCAGAGAAGCAGGATTGTATGAAGACAACAGAGGTGTGAAGATTGGTGGAAGACTCATCAACAACCTTCGCTATGCTGATGATACCACATTACTGGCTGAAAGTGAAGATGATCTGAAACATTTGCTTCTCACAATCAAATAGCATAGTCTCAAAATGGGCCTGCACCTTAATGTAAAGAAGACAAAGATCATGAAGACCTAATTGAGGAACCCGTGGGCAGAGGACGGAAAACTAAAGCAGAGCGAAGGAGGGAGCGGAGATGCCGCTCGCGAGGACGTGCGGAATTGGAAGCTGGAGAGGGGATGCCCTGGGTACCAGCGGATTTGATGGAGAAGTTTCCTTCCTTCAAAAGGGAGCAAGCTACAGACCCGGTATTAGCCCACGCCTTTGAGCAAGCACAAGAGGAAAGAAGTTCCTTCCCCAGGTTTATTATGGAGCAGGAGATACTCTACCGAGAGAGTATGGACCCGCGAACTGGGTCTTTGCGAAAACAATTGGTAGTACCAAACGCATTTAAATCGCTGGTCCTACGGTTGGCCCACGACCATCCCGTAGGGGGCCATAAGGGAACGCAGGGAACCCTCGACCAGATTTTGGCCCGCTTTTACTGGCCAGGAGTATTCCGGGAAGCAACGCGTTTTTGCGAATCTTGTGCGTCGTGTCAAAGAGTGGCTCCGCACAAACCCCCTGCAGTACCCTTAGTACCAATACCCGTGATTTCGGATCCAGTGAGGCGATTAGCCATGGACATAGTGGGTCCCCTCATCAAAACACCTAGAGGATACCAATATATGCTGGTAATCATTGACCAGGCCACCCGTTTCCCATGGGCGGTCCCTCTGAGAAATATTTTGGCTAAAGCAATTGCCGGGGAATTTGTTAAACTATTCTGCGAGATCGGATTCCCGCAGGAGGTCCTGACGGATAGAGGCAGCAATTTCCTGTCAAAATACCTTGCTCAGGTTTGGGACGCCTTTGGCATCCACCACAAGAAAACCGCAGCCTACCATCCCCAGTGTAATGGCCTGGTGGAGCGCTTGAATCAAAGCATAAAACAAATGCTCCGGCGTGCATTGGGAGGACAAATGTCCGAGTGGGATACTATGCTACCATTTGTTTTGTACACCTGCAGGGAAAGAAGACAAAAGTCCTTGGGCACTTCCCCTTACGAACTTCTGTATGGAAGACCCCCCAGAGGCCTATTAGACGTCTTAAAGGAGCAATGGGTTGAACCCGTGGAGACGGAAATAGGGGTGCCTCTATTCCTAAAGAACCTAAGAACGCACCTGGAACGCACTTCCCAGGTGGCGAGTGAGAATTTGGAGGAGAGTCAACTAAAGCAGAAGAAGTATTATGATCAGCGGACAAAGCCTAGACAACTAAAAGCAGGAGAAAAAGTGATGGTCCTGGTATCAGGAGCTACTCCTAAATTCGAGGCTCGGTGGAGGGGACCTCATGTGATAGTTAAGCCTAAGGGACCCACCTCCTACGAAGTCCAGGATACCAAAGGACACACACAAATTTACCATATTAATGCTCTTCGGTCTTGGCACGACCGATCGGTTTTACTAGCCTCAGTAGCCAACACATATCACCCAGAAGAGATAGTAGTGGATAACAGGCGGAAGACATATGGTACCAGCAAATTACAGTTCAATGCCGACGCCATGTCACGTATTCCGTGCTGTGTGAAGGGGGCTTCACCAGCCCGTCATATTTTAAGAGGGGGGATATGTGGTACTGCAGAGCCTATGCAAACAGGAAAAAAGGTTTTAAATTTAGAAAAAAGATTCCAACACCAGATGCGACATTACGAGGAGCCAGATAGGGGGAGCAAGAGAGACCTTCTAGGGCCTAGAGAACCGCACCCCAGAGCTTGTGATGTGATGCCGGCCAACAGCCAATCCAGGAAAGGGGGAGTTCCTTTTAAGAAAGGCTGGGAAGTCGGAAATAGAGAGGAGAAGAAGGAGGAGAAGGAGTCTTGGCGAAAAGACCCGAGAGGAAGGAGTTCCTGGCAAGGAGACACAGGGAGTCCGGTGCAGCAAGATACCAGGAGTCCTTGGCAAAGAGACACTGGGAGGAAAGGTACCAGGAGAGAAGCAGAGGTCAGAGGTTTATCTGATGAACCGGTACCAGCAGACTCAGGACCCTGTGGAAGTTACCAGAAGGGTGGTGAAGTCATTGCCATAGGTGGTAACACTCCTTATTCAAGGAGAAAGAGGTATGGGTGTGAGAGAGAGATAACTCCACCCGAAGGCCAGCTGGACAGTGGGAGGCCTGCTACTCGAGTAAGGCTGAATTGCAGCAGGACTAGGCCTCAAACCTCAACTCACTGGGATAGGCCTGGAGAACAAGGTAATCCACATTTTTATACTTCTAACCGTTATAACCTGGTGACACAGGGAGCACAAGGAACAAGGGTGTGCTCGCCTTATCAAGCTGTTTGTAAGACAAGACACAAGCTTTTACAAGATAAAAGACTGTTTAATATAAGGCACCAAGACAAAGGAAGGTATTCTCCTAGCAAGCCTTCGTATGACCGAGGCCCAAACCTAGGCCCAGAACATTGGAGGCTGATACAAGCTGTACATGAAAAGCCTCAGCGTATTTCACCAGACTACACTGATACAGAGTCAGAGCTCTCAGACCCACAGCCCATGCAGGTGGAATTCATTGAGGACCCTTCCGAAGTGCCCATGGATTGTAGCTACTGTCAGGCAGGAAGCCTAGAATCCCTGCCTAGTGTATAAAGCAGGGATCAGCAAGCAAAGACTGTGTGTTTTATTGTATAAATTCCTGTGAAGATAACAGTGGATAAAGCATTAACTGGTTATGTTTCTTTTCTACCTGAAGTAAGGTTTCTTTATGTTGACGTAGATTCCACTACCTGAATCATTGTGCATTAAGGGAAATAAAAAGCCTTTCTTTCCCTACTCTCGGACTTTGTGTTTACTTGAGGCTTTGGTACACGGAAGGCCACTGGGAACAGATACCCAGACCCCGCATACAAGAACCAAACTCAAACTAGAAAAATAACTCATGTCCACCCGACCTGCCTTAACCACCTTTGACCACTAGGGCGGCGGTGCGACAATAGTCATGACCTAATGGGAGACAGCCAACATGGCTTTAGACAAGGAAGATCTTGTCTTACTAATCTGTTATGTTTTTTTGAAGGAGTGAATAATCAGGTGGACAAAGGTGAATCGGTTGATATTGTGTATCTGGACTTTCAGAGAGCCTTTGACAAGGTCCCTCATCAGAGACTTTTGGCAAAACTAAAGAGTCATGGGATAGGAGGCAGTGTACTATTGTGGATCAGGAACTGGTTAAAAGATAGAAAGCAGAGGGTAGGGCTAAATGGCCAATTTTCCCAATGGAGAAAGGTGAATAGTGGTGTACCCCAGGGATTTGTGCTGGGTCCGCTGCTTTTTGACATATTCATAAATGACCTGGAAAGTGGAATAACGAGTGAGGTTATCAAATTTGCAGATGACACAAAACTATTTAAAGTTGTTAAAACCCAAGAGGATTGTGGAAAACTGCAAGAGGATCTTGATAAATTGGAAGACTGGGCATCAAAATGGCAGATGAAATTTAATGTGGACAAGTGCAAGGTTATGCACCTAGGGAAGAACAACCCAAACTATGGTTACACGATGCAAGGTTCCACATTAGGAACCACCACCCAGGAAAAATATTTAGGCGTCATTGTGGATACCATGTTAAAACCCTCGGCCCAGTGTGTAGCGGCGGCCAAGAGAGCAAATAGAATGCTAGGTATGATAAGGAAAGGAATGGAAAATAAAACAAAAGATATTATAATGTCTCTGTATCGTTCCATGGTGAAGACCGCACCTTGAATATTGTGTGCAATTCTGGTCGCCGTATCTTAAAAAGGATATAGCAATTTTAGAAAAGGTTCAGAGAAGAGCCACCAAAATGGTAAAGGGGATGGAAGGATACTCCTATGAAGAAAGGCTTAAAAGGTTAGGGCTCTTTAACCTGGAAAAGAGACGGCTGAGGGGAGATATGATAGAGGTCTATAAATTAATGAATGGAGTGGAACGGGTAAATGTAGATCGATTGTTTACCTTATCAGAATATAGAAAGACTAGGGGACATGCAATGAAGCTACAGGGTAAGCTATTTAAGACTAATAAAAGAAAATATTTTTTCACTCAACGTGTAATCAAACTCTGGAATTTGTTACTGGAGGATGTAGTAAAGGCTGTTAGTGTAGCTGGGTTTAAAAAAGGTTTGGACAAGTTCCTGGAGGAAAGGTCCATAAACCATTATTAAGAAGGGACCCAGGATATCAATGCTTGACCCAGTACAAGCATTGTGGAACTTGTGTCTCATGGGGAAACTGCTAGGTACATATGACCTAGATTGGCCACTGTTGGAAACAGAATACTGGGCTTGATGGACCTTGGTCTGATCCAGTATGGCATATCTTATGTTCTTATGTTCTTAACAATGAGCCGCCTGACTCAAGACCGAACACAATTTAGGATAGCTATCCAGAGGGTCGCCATGAGTCGACTCTGACTCGACGGCACTTAACAACAACAACAACATATCCCTACAGATCACCAAAAAGTGGGTGTTGGCATTATTTGCATATGGCAGTCCATGCATGGAGCTGGGGTGGAGTCTGAGACGATACTTAGAACCACTACCTGGAAAACTCAGGAGAGCAAGAATAAGGTGCTCTAGGTATCTGGATAGATCTCATTATAGCAGTTCTGAATATCATTGCTATACAGATATTTTATACCACTTTATCATTTCAGTCAAAGCAGTTTACATCGTAACTTAAACTTGGTAATGTACATTAAACAGGGACATTGATAGCTTGGAATTTTCTGAGGCAATGGAGGGTTAAGTGATTTGCCCAAGGCCACAAGGAGTGCTAGTGGGAATTGAACCTAGGTCACTTGGTTTCCAAGCCAGAGCTCTAACCATTAGGTTATTCCTCCACTCTGGATGGTGTAGTGTCTGGATATTCAGCACCAACCACTATCTGGACCATGGTGCTGAATATCTGGGATTTTCTTTTAGCCATGGCAGCCAGTGTTTAAAAAAATACCCTGACTGCATGTCTCGATATTGAGGGGACTGTTGTACTTGTTGTAGTTGTTGATATGGAAAGACAGACCAGATAGGCCATGTGGTCTTTTTCTGTCGTCATATTTCTATGTTTCTATGATACCGAAATGATACTCTCTTAAGATACCGGGAAAAGCTATAGAGCAGCGAGACCAGGAATGAGATAACCTACTTGCATCGCTTCTCCCCTATTAAAATACCTTCCTTCCTCTCTTTACTATGTGACAGCTCATTAAGGTTTTGCATTTGCTTTTTTATCTCCCGGGGTTCCTTTTTGAATTCCTTTTAGTGGGAAATGCCTTGTGAAACGATCCAGCTGTGCTCAGTCTTTGTTACTGCAACAATTACTTTTCGTCTTGGCTTTAGTCATTATCCCAACTAATTGTTAACCCATTAGTCGAGGCCATGGAAATTATTAGAAGGGTACAGCTTTTCAAGGGAGGAGTGTCTCCACAGCTAGTCCCCTGGGACGAGGGAGGGTTTCTCGCTGCCATTCTGAGAACATTAGGTTGGAGATGGTGTTTTGTGAACAGTTGTTAATCTGGTGCATTTCCTTTGCTAATAAGGCTTAGCATTTGTTGGTAAAGTGGAAAAATTGTAAATGATAGCATAGAGGGCATGCACAGTGATGGGTAACCACCGAGCAGAAGTACCACGTCTGGGGCTGCAGGACGTCCCAATAAATACTGATAATGCCTGCAGTGCATAGGTTTGGATCAAGAGACAGGTTCATTTACATATTTCACTGACCCCATTTGCCGTCATCAAAGATGCGTACCTCTTGTATATGAGGTTTCAAAAAGTCAGGTTAAATATTTATTTATTGGTTCATTGATTGTTGTGAAATATTTATAATTTGCACCAGTCGCCATTCTGAATGGAGAACCAATAAAACATACAGTACTTAATAAATGAGATTGACAAAAACATCTAAAAAAACCCCCTATAACACATTTAAACATACAACAAAACCTACACACAAAAAAAACAAAACATAAAAGACATAATGGATGCTTTTACCGACTTGCAAGACACATATTTATACCAACTATAATGCACTTACCTATTGTAATAGAAGTGTTTTCAGTTGCGTCCAGAAAATAATTATGTTTGGACTTAGTGTAACAGATGCAAGATAAATAAATAAATGTGTGAAATATTTTTGTCCCACTGTGCATTCTGCTGAAATTGTTATTTTCTTGTTTTGGGTTTGGTTGAGTTCTCTCTGGGGCAGCTTCAGCTAGTTTTCATTCCAGTCCAAAGGGAGGATTGTTGGACTATTCCAATGTGCAGCTGAAAAGGGGGAGCTTAGTATGTTGTGTCCGTTTATCTCTGTGCATAAACTGTAGTCTTTGCTCCATTCGCATGCTTATAATACAGTAATTTCACAACTAAAGCGCAATATCATTTTGTTGTTTGTAAGTATAATTTGAGTTGGAGGAAAATTCTGGGGAATTTCTATTCCCCTGACCTTCAACATGTCCGTCTCCCTTCCCCCTTTTTCCATTCTGCCTGGGTCAGAGGTTATTAAGCTTTTCCTGACCTCTGATCAGGTAGAATGTGCTAATTGACCATAAAGAAACACTAGGAGTGGAGGTACTTTCCTTCATCCTGCCTAAGCTTGTTTGCATTGTGTTTTGGGTTACAGAAGAACATAAGATATGCCGTGCTGGGTCAGATCAAAGGTCCATCAAGCCCAGTATCCTGTTCCCAACGGTAGCCAATCCAGGTCACAAGGACCTGACAGGTTCCCAGAAGGTACAGAGAGCCCATGAAGTGGGTTTCCCCGGTCCACTTTAATAATGGTTTGTGGACTTTTTTCCAGCAACTTGTCCAAACCTCTTTTAAACCCAACTAAAGTAACAGCTGTTACTATATCTTCTGGCAATGAATTCCAGAGTTTGACTCCACGTTGAGTGAAAAAATATGTTCTCTGGCTAGTCTTAATTTTGCTACATTGTAGCTTCATTACGTGTCCCCTAGTCTTTCCACGTTTTGAAGGGGTAAACAACCAATCTACGTTTACCTGTTCCACTCCACTCATTATTTTATAGACCTCCATCATATCTCTCAGAAGCTAAGTATGGTTAGGCCTAGCTAGTACTTGGATGGAAGACCACATGCTGTAGACTTGTTGCATAGAATAAAGGGTTGTCAATCTTCTTCCAGTTGCATCTTGCCAAAAAACCCTAGGGACTGGCTCGCCGGCAGCCAGAAATGATTCCATGTCTTTATATAATAGGTGACTACTTGCCTTCTTAACCCAGGTGACCTATTATAAAATGACCCCCAAAGTGTCATACCATTTTAATCTCAAAAGTCTTACATTCCTGGGTTGTTTTAAATTTTCATTATGTATCATTGTCATTAGATCATTTCAGCATTGTTTGGTCCTGAAAAGTCTCCCCCACGGTGATGTCACTTTGATCTTCTCTGTGGTGTTTGGGCTTGAGTTTGGGTGAATTGATTCTAGTCTTTAACATTTATTTATTTATTTGGTTTTATAAACTGCACTATTCATAATCAGCGCGGTTTACAGGAGAACAACTTATTACATAGAACAGGTTACATTGAACGTGTGAACATAATTTAACGCAAATAATAGGCTACATTAAATCTGTGAACAAAGTTTGACAAACTGAGTCATACAACAGTAGCATTTAAGAACAGTGAATTATTTACAAGATGAAGGGAGCATGGGTGTAGGATGGCCAAAGAGCTGAGTTACATGGTCGAATGCGAGATGGAAAAGGTGTGTTTTGATTGCTTTACGAAAGTTGGACAAGTCAGAAGTGAGACGGATAGGAGCTGGTAGGGCGTTCCAGAGCAGAAGGGCGAAGAGGGAGACGGCTCTGTGCCTGGCGAACTGGGAGCTTTTACTAGCTAGGGCTCAGATGGCAAGAGTGTTTGCCATATTTGTTCTTCTAACTATATTGTCAGGTGTCCAATGTTCGAGATCTTCCAGTGAGGATGCAGAGAGGTGATAAAGAATTTTAAATGTCATCAGGAGGGCTTTGTAGAGTCAATTGTTTATTGGGAGCAAATGTAGATGAATTAGAAGAGGTGTTACATGTTCATATCGGGAAGCTCTGTAAATGGTTTGTGCAGCAGTATTCAAAGCTAATTGTAGACGACGTCCGGTGACATCATCAGGGTACATGGTGGAGTAGAAGACCGGCTCCGCCAACAAAACCTACTCAAGGGGGATAAATCCTCCCGAAGACAGCCCAAAAGAGTAGAATGAGGAGCCATGACCGGGAGAGGAAGACCGGATAACAGCACCGGCGGCGTGAGTGGGTTGCAGCACTTACCAGAGGGGTAGTTTGTGGCTGGTGGGAGAACGGCCTGAAGCAGTGAAGGCCGGCGAGCGCCATTAACAGACCACGCAGTCTGTGTGCATGACGGGGACAGTCTGCAGTGAGGCGCGGCGGTGGAAAGCGGAGGCTGGGTGCCTCTGTGGCGGGCCGGAAAACAGGTGGCTGGAGAGCTCCAGGGGAGTGGCAATCCCTGAAATCGAGAGCAGCCCAAGAGTGCAGGACGGAGAGCAGACCAGTGTGTACTGGGCTGGAGGACAAGACGAGGCAAAGGAGAGCAAGGCACAATTAGCAGCCAGTGGAGGAAAAGGAGAGTGCGTCAGATCCGTCGAGTTGGAAGGAGCTGCTGGTCGCTAGGGGAGCGCAATCAGTCAGCATGAGACCCTGAGGAGTGTTGCTGACCAGGTACACAGGCTCCAGGCTGAGTTGGTAGTGAATAAACAAGAGAGCCCTGAGATAGTGGCCATATAACCTAGCCTTTCAGTGGTCTCACTGAGGGGGGGGGGAGTAGAGAGCATTGTATATAGTTTACCCTGTGCAATTCATCTGCATATGTATATAGTTTACCCTGTTCTCCAAGTTTTCCAACATTTCCTGTTCAATGTAATGACCAGACATTTGTTTATTGTCGGATTTTGTTTGTTCTATGTAAACCGCGCTGATCGCAAATAGTGTGGTATATAAGAAATGTAAATAAATAAATAAATTGTCTAAAAGCCGCTGAAGTGGGTGGAGGAGAATCTGCACTATTTCAATAATGGACAAATCAAAAAGAGAAGGTGCTGTGAGAAAAAAACTAGTGGAATTCCACTCCTCATATGTCACACCACGAAGCGAAAAGGAAGGAGAGAAGACCAGTAGAACAATGGCGGAGTCGCTGCTAAGACAAGAGGAGGACACGGACGGCGAGGAGTGTTTGGGAGTGGCTGAGAAAATTAAACAGTGGCTTCTAGAATTAAAGAAGGATTTAAAGGAAGAAATAAGTGTAGTAAAAAATGAGATAAAGGAGACTCTGCAAACCCTTAAACAGGATATTACAGATCTGGGGAGAGCGTGTAGAGGAGACTGAGACTCAGTTGGAACATCAGGGTGGAGTAATGGAGCAAATCCAGAAAGGATGGGAGGAGCTGAGACTGGCTCAAGAGGAGATAAAGGCAAAAACGGAAGATCTGGAAGATCGCTTGAGAAGGTGCAATCTCAGAGTGTGGGGTGTACCGGAGGAGTCTAAGTACAAGAACAGCGAGGAGGTGGTGCAAAAAATATTCGGAGAACTCTTGGCAGTGGCAGATCAAACAGAAGAAGTAGAAGGGAGCCACCCGAAAATAGAAAGAGCGCACAGAGGGTTGGGTCCCATAAGGGAAAACAGGCCGAGAGACATTGTAGTTTGTTTGAGCTCCTTTAAAATGAAAGAACGCCTGCTGGGAGTGGCTAGAAAACTAAGAAACTATCAATGGGATGGCCACAAAGTGGAACTGTTTCAGGATTTGTCCCAGGGAACACTGCAGCGCAGAAGGGAGATAAAAGCGGTCACAGCCTACTTGAGAAGGGCCGATCTGAGATACAAGTGGCTGTACCTGTTTGAACTGTTGATTACGGTGCAAGGGAGTTCAAGGAAAGTGAGGAAAAGAGCAGAAGCCTGGAAAGCGATGAGAGAACTCGGAGCGGAAAATCTTCCGGAAGAGGCAAGAAGTCCAGCAAAGCTGATGGATAAGGAGACCAGTGCTACGAGGCCGGAGAGCTTGAGGTGGCAAAGAGCAGCGGCAGGCGGAAGGAGATTGGCGAGGGTGGTCAACAGAGCACAGTGCTGGAACAAGAAGCTGGTTGACGCTGCAGACAAAAGTTGGACTGGTACCAGTTGATGTTCCATTTGGACATGGTCTTTTGAGGTGGTAAAAAGCATAATAAAATATATGTGGGAGTTAGGACGAGGAGGATTGAGGGCGGGAGGTTAGGGGGGAGGGTGAGAGAGGATTAATCGGGAGTTAGGGGGTTGGAGAGAGGAGAGAGGGTCTAAGTGGCTGGGGGGGAGGGGGCATTGGGAGGGGAAAGGGGGAGAGGGGTAGCTGGAGTATAGCTGGATAAAGGGGGGAGGAGGGAGGTAGAGGGAGGTGGAATAGGGAGTAGGGTAGGTTGGGGTTTGAATTCAATCACCGTCATGGAAGTTATATCTCCTCAACGGAGAAGAAGGACGGGGAGAGGAGGGGAGGGGAGGGAGGAGGGGGGAAGAGCTGGAGGGGGGTAGAGGGGGGATAGTTTGTGGGGGGAGCGATTTGCAGATTGGGAAGGTAGATGGGAAGGGGGGTGGAGGTAGGGGGAATGGGGGTAAGGGAAGGGAAGGGAAGGGGGGAGGTGGAGGGGGTGGGAGGGGAGGAATACAGGGGGGGGGGAGAACGGGGGGAGTAAGGTCAGATGGTGAACTGAAAATCATAACCTTGAATGTGAAGGGGCTGAACTCACCTTGGAACACATTTACAGAAAAAGCATGAATCGGTAGTGCAGCCTAAGGGCTACAGGGAGTGCGTTTTTGCTTCCAATTTAAGGGAACAGAAGAAAGGAAGGGTGGCGGTATTCATTAGTGGGGCACTTAAAACAGAAGTACAGGATGTGATTCGGGATGAGGGGGGAAGATATTTACTAATGAGAGTGAAAACTGGGGAGGAATGGTTCAGTGTGGTAAATGTATATGCGCCTACGGGGTCCCAGAAAGAATTTTGGGAGGAGTTGAGTACGCAAGTCGCCTTAATGGGTAACGGGGCGATGATTTGTGGGGGGGATTTCAATATGCTCTGGGAGGTGGGGAGAGACACGACAGGCAAGAGAGAAGGGCGGGGAAAGGATAGGCAGCGATACCATAGGTTTGTGAATGAGAATGATTCGATCGATGCTTGGCGTTTGCTGAACCCGGGTAGGAGACAGTTCTCCTTCTTTTCGGCAGTGCATGGTACTTATTCAAGGCTCGATGTTATATGGGTAGGGAAGGAACTGGCGGGCAGGATAAAGGGAGGAGAAACTGAGCCTATAACGTGGTCAGATCATGCGCCCGTGGTAGTACAGGTGAGGGTGCGGGGTGAAAATAAAGAGGGGCAATATTGGAAACTTAATGAAGGGTTGTTGGAGGATAGTAGGGTGGTGAAAGAGGTAAAACTATTAATATCGGAGTACTTTGAGAAGAATGGGGGGGAGGGGTAAAAGAGGGAGTTGTCTAGGATGCGTTCAAGGCAGTGGTAAGGGGGGTGTTGATAAAGTGGGGAGCGTGGATAAAGAGGGAACGAGAGGAACAGGAATGGCAGTTAAGGCACCAATTAGGGATTCTGGAGGGGAAAGATGCACAGGGGGGGGGGGGGGGTGGGCAATATCAGGGAGCAGTACTGGAATTGAGGGCTAAACTGAATGCGCTAGAGGCGGAACGGATCAGGCATCATATGCAGCTGCTGAAGCAGAATTTTTTTGAAGGGGGTAATAAAGCGGGGAAATACCTGGCAAGGCAGCTCAAAAAGAGAAAGAAATGGAATAGGATCACACAGATCAGAAGCAGGGGGGGGGGGGGGGGGTAGTAGTGCGGGATGACCACCAGGTTAGAGAATTTGTAGCGTTTTATCAAAAGTTATATACGGCCCATGAGGAGGGACCCGAAGAAGACGTTAATACTTATTTGGGTGGTGTGGGGCTGCCGAGGTTGAAAGAAGAGGAGCAGCAGATGCTAGATAGAGAGGCTGGAGCAGAGGAAGTGTTACGGGCAATCAAGGTTATGAAGCTAGGAAAGGCGCCAGGGTTGGATGGCCTGACAGCGCTGTTTTATAAGAAATTTGGGAGCCTATTGGTACAACCACTAACAAGGGTTTTCAATGTGCATTGAGGTGGGGAGAAACTGGCGGATACGATGGGCTGGGCAGGCATTACTCTTATCCACAAGGAAGGGAAAGATCCGCAGGAGTGTGCGTCATATCGGCCAATTTCGCTGTTAAATATCGACGCAAAACTTTTAGCAAAAGTTTTAGCGGCAAGGCTTAATAAAATTCTGGGGAAATTAGTCCACGAGGATCAAGCAGGATTTATACCGGGAAGGCAGGTGGCGGATAACATCCGGAAAGTGTTAAATGTGATTTGGAAGGCACGAAGGACAGGAGAAGATACGCTGTTGGTTTTACTTGATGCTGAAAAAGCATTTGATCAAGTGTCCTGGAAATTTCTCTTTTCGGTATTAGAGGCCATGGGGTTTGGGGCAGATTTTGTGAAGTGGATAAAAGCTCTATATGCCAGTCCTAAAACGTGCATGTGAGTGAATGGAGGGTATTCATGTTTTTTTCCTCTGGGAAGGGGAACTAGACAGGGCTGCCCTTTGTCACCATTGCTGTCTGCGCTCTCCTCAGAGCTACTGGCAGCGCGGATAAGGCAAGCCAAGACATTTCGGGGGTATGGGTGGGACAAAAAGAGTACCGTATGTCGCTTTTTGCAGATGACATCCTGTTAACAATTACGAGGCTTGGAGAAACATTGCCTCCAATAATGAGCGAGATTCAGAAGTATGGGAAGTTGGCGGGGTTCCAGATCAACTGGGGGACATCAGAAATTTTAAGCGTGGTAGGGGAGGAGGAACGCCAAGTGGAGCTGCAGCAGCGCTTTCCTTTCAGGTGGGCAAAGAAATCAATTAGGTACTTGGGGGTGCATGTGGGGAGGGCTTTGGAGGACTTATTTGAGTTAAACTACAAAAAACTACTGGGGCAAGTGGAGGGTCAGTTGAGGGGGTGGAGTAGGGGATATTATTCCTGGTTTGGGCGGATGGCAATAGTTAAAATGATGTTGCTTCCCCAGTTTTTGTTTTACTTCCAAGTGCTACCAATAGCTGTACCGAGAAGAATATTGAGGAAGGTACAACATCAAGTGGAGGGTTTTATATTGGGGGGGGGGGGGGGGGCAAATGGCCAAGGGTGGCGGCGAGAACACTACAAGTACAGGGACTGGAGGGCGGGATGGGTGTACCTAACTTTACCTTGTATGACAAGGCAGCGCAACTAAGGGCAGTATATGCATGGTTAAGGGAATCAAATAAACAATGGGTGATAATGGAAGCAGTCGAGTTTGGCCCTGGGAAGTTGGAAAGGTTGGTTTGGGGGGGAAGGGAGAGAGGGGAACGAACCCTTTGGTGGGGCATACGGTCAATGTGTGGCAGCAGCATAGGAAGAGGTTGGTGGGGGACAAGAGATGGTCACATTTAATGTCCCTTCAAGCGTGTTGTGAAGAGGGTGTAGGTCCGAGTAGAATGGTGCTCAGAAGATGGGTGGAGCAGGGGTTAAATCAGGGGACACAGATATTGGTGGGGAAGGAGGTAAGAGGTTTTGAGGGGGTCCGAGACATGTATCAGTTGTTGGAGGCAGATAGATTCACGTATGTGCAAATGGGGTCAGTGATTAGACAGAGGATGAGGGAGCAGGCTGGAGGGGAGGGAGTTGAGTGTGGTTTGAAGGGGCATATTTAGGTTCCTTGGGGCAGAGGGGCATGTTGTCTAGAATTTATAAAGGCTTAATTGCGAGGGGAATGGGGAAGTTGAGCTATATGGAAGCATGGGAAAGGGATTTAGGGGAGACATGGGGGGTGGAAGATTGGGAGGGAGTGGCGTTGGGAATAGCCAGATTCTCCATAGCCATTTCGTTGCGGGAGAATGGGTTCAAGGTGTTGAGTCGGTGGTATCTCACACCGGAGAGGTTGCACAAGGTGGGGGTAATGAAGTTGGATGACTGTTGGAGATTGTGTGGTGAAAGGGGAACTTGGATGCATATGTGATGGTCATGCTCAGTGGTTCAAAGGTATTGGGGAAAAATTGGGGATAACATTAATAAAATTGTGGGATCCAGTATTGAGCTTACGCCTGTAATGTGTCTCCTGCATAAACAGGATGGAAAGTGGGAAGGAGATTGGAGAATCATTTGGTATTGTGTTACTGCGGCCAGATGTGAAATAGCATGGTATTGGAACAGGAAGAGTCTACCATCTATGGCCAGCTATGCTAAACGATTGTCGAACATATATTCTATGTACAAATTGACGGGGGAAAGGAAGGGCAGAGGGGGACAAATGGTAAAACGGTGGGAGGGGGTATGGCGCTGGTTAAGAGAGGGCATGTGGAAGGCGTATGCAGTAGAGGGGGAGAGGGAGGAGCGATATAGGTGGGGGGAGGGAAGCTGCTTCATTGTTGGGTGACAAGAATGTGTTTTGTTTTTTAGGAGGGGAGTAGGGGAATGGAGGTGAGGGGGGTGGGGGGAGGGGAGATCATGGGTGACAAGTTGGTAAGGGGTATGAAGGGGGGGGGGAGGCTGGGATAGGGTGGGTGGAGAAGGAGTTCTGAGGGAGAATAAAGGGGGTATAAATCTGTCATTGTGGACTGTAACAGCAATTGTTGGAATAAGTTGCTTGTGAAAAATTCAATAAAGTCTACGTTAAAAAAAAAAATAAAGCTAATTGTAGAGGATGGAGAACATAGCCAGGTAGACTGTGTAGGATGATATGCAGTCTCACCAATGACCAATGTAGCAACCCACAAATCTGTGAGTTTAAAACACAGTTTCTAATAGAATAATTCTGAATGTCTCATTCTGTTGTAGTAAGTCATATTAGTGGACTGACTCTTCCTTAATATAAATCTAATAGGTTGATATTTAAAGTCCATGATTGGTGTTTAATATGTGTATAGTGCAGTCAGCTCTGGTGCTATCGAGAGAGAAATCATATTCAGTCTGTTATCCAGATAACTATCCAGATCAATTTAGGACCATTTTTTTTGCTATCCTAATTTTATCTGGATAGTTAGAAGGATAGCGGACTGAATATCACCATTCCCCGTATGACTCTGAAAGATGTAATAGGGTCATTTGATAAATTAAAGAGTAGCAAATAACCAGGACTAGATGGTATCCATCCCAGGGTGCTAAAAGATCTAAAAAATGAAACTGCAAACCTACTATTAGTTATTTGTAAATTATCAATAAAATTGTCTACAATACCTGAAGATTGGAGAGCGGCCACCGTAATGCTAATTTTTGAAAAGGATTCCAGGGGTGATCATGGAAACTATAGACCGGTGAGCCTGATGTTAGTTCCAAGCAAAATGGTAGAAACGGTTCTAAAAAACAAAGGGACAAATTTTCAGAAGGGATGATATTTAAATGCCATGATGGTCAGCCTGGCGCTTAAATATTGCCAGGATATTCAAAGGCAGCGTCCGGCTATCCGGGTTGAGTGGTGCTCTTCAGGCAAGTGCCAGCACATTCCCGGTTCATGCGATTTCCAACTGCCACTTATCTGGATGGCAGCTTAGGCCTGCTTCTCACATGAACTAGAAAGGCATCCAGGACATCATCACGGTCATCAACATCACCACAGCTCCAAACGACCCCTGCCCAGCATTCTGGATAAAATCTCTGCGCATAGAACTCAGCCCATTCCTGGCCAGACTCATAGACCTATCCTTCTCAACTGGGACATTCCTACGAAGCCTGAAGCAAACATCCATCAGGCCACTTCTAAAAAACAACAAACTGGACCCCCGGAAGGTAGACTCATACAGACCATCTCAAGCATCCCACTATTGGCCAAAATAATTGAAAAGGTTGTCCAACACCAACTCCAACACCATATTGAGACCACCGCTCCTCTTGACCCATGTCAGCATGGATTCAGAGAATCACATGGCGTCGAGACCCTCCTGACCACCCTCTTCAGCACCTTAACCACCGGGATAGACAAGATCAGACAAGGATTTGCCCTAATCTTCATGGATATTGCCACAGCATTCAACTCCGTCAGCCATGAACTACTCCTGGCACGTCTCAATGAGAAGGGAATCCACAATACAGCGCTAAGCTGGTGCAAGTCATACTTGACAGACAGATGGCAACATGTGCGAACCAGCTCCACGACATCCAAACCTTTCCAACAAGAACAAGGCGTACCACAGGGATCCTCACTCTCGGCCCTTCTTTTCAATATATACATGCAGCCCATTTGCACTCTCATCTGCTCCTTCAAATCGCCTGCCGGGTATACGCCGACGACGTACTGCTCTACATGCCGTTCTCAACCGACCAGCCAGATTTTTCACCGCTAACAACCTGCTTCGATGCTATCACCGACTGGTTCCATACACAAAACCTCAGAATAAATTTCAACAAAACAGAGGCCCTATTCATTACCAGGAACCAAGCATTTACTCCTCCCACGTCACTAAAAGTAAAAAATGCTGAGCTCCTAAGCAAGCCTACTGTACGCTACCTAGGGGTCACACTAGACCAACAGCTAGACATGAAAGCCCATATAAGCAACACGGTCAAGGCAGTTTACCACAAAATATGGACAACCCAACATCTACGACACCTGCTGGAGCCAGACGACTTCCGAACAGTCTATCAGGCCCTTGTAATCTCCCACCTTGACTACGCCAACTCAATTCTACACGGACTCCCGAAGAACACGCTGAACCCACTTCAGCTTGCAATGAACGGAGCCACCAGAATATTGCACAGAGCCTCTAGGAGGGATCACGTAACCCCAATCTTGAAACACCTCCATTGCCTGCCAGTCCACTGCAGATTCTCCTTCAAAATACTATTGATGACCTTCAAAGCCATCAACAAGTGCTCCTCCACCTCCCTCACAAACCTCGTCCACCCCACTCCCCCTAACAGAACCAGGAGGTCATTCACCGCCAACATGCTGATAATACCAAACGCAATAACGAAATGCTCGCAAGCAACAAGAAACAGAGCCTTTGTATTCTATGCACCCACATGTTGGAACGCCCTCCCACCCACCATCCGGGCCATTACTGACCTCGCCCAATTTAGGAAGTCACTGAAGCACCATCTCTTCCTTCAGCACTACTCCCAAACTAGTGACAAATCACAACCAGCCATACTCAACCACCACGACACCACCCCCAGCACTACCACATCACACTGTTGCAGCCCCACCCTTTAGCACAACGGTGCACCCAGTATATTGAACATGTATATAGTTTCTAATACTGCAAATAGATGCCAATGTGTATATAGTCGCCAATGTGCATGTAGCCTTCTAATATTCAGATAGATGCCAAGCATCCCCGGTCAAGGTGTACATCTGCGATCTGAATGAACAACCTGCATATAGTTAGACAACCTGTAAATAGTCACCAGTCGATCCGGTCACCTGCGACCTGATCGTTCAGCCTGTACATAGTTACCCTTGTTAGTCCCAAGTTGTAACACCTGTTCATTGTAAGGACAGTGCAGGCTCTGTCTGCACTGTACAAATTTTGTTGACTGTAAACCACACTGATTCTAAAGAGCGCGGTATAGAAAAGACATTCAATAAATAAATAAGTTGCCCAGAAAACTACCAGCTGAAAATTGCTCTAATTGGGTGAGTATTTGATTTTATTTGATATACCGCCTGTAACCAAGGCAAGTAGGCCGTTAAAAAGTCAAATGACAAGAAAGTTAAAATAACTAAGAGGATAACTGATGAGGGAAGACAAGAAGAGAATGTGCGAGGGAAAAGGGAGAGGGTCTAGGTTACAAATTAGGAGTGGGTGTCTCAATAAACCAGATACGAGAGGGAGGGGAAGGGAGAGGACTTGGATAGTGCTGGTTCCACCCTCGCTTTGCCCACGGACGATCCCTGCAGTAAACTGGAGAGTGCCAGGGCGGACTGTGGAGATATTCAGTGTCATGATTTGGACAATGTTGTTGAATATCTTGGTCCATGTTGGATTTCTCCCATTAAACTACGACTGGAGCCGACATTCAGAACCCTAATCTGGAGTCGAAGGACCGCGTGGCTTGTTTGTTGGTTTTTTTAAAATAATTTGAAGTCAGGTGTGCCTCACCGCTGCCGCCTCCGTGAAAACAAAAAGTGGTGTCAGCAGGGCAAGCGCAGGCTGTGGCTGGACATCAAGAACATTGAGGTATGGGGGAGATTTGGGGGAGGGGGCCCCAGATGTGCAAATAGCCCAGGGCAGAATTATGGCTTGCTGCGGCCCTGGGCTGAGGAGAGATATGATAGAGGTCTATAAAATAATGAGTGGCGTGAAACAAGTAAACGTAGATCAGTTGTTTACTCTTTCAAAAAATGCAAAGACTAGGAGTCATGCAATGAAACTACTGAACAGTATATATAAGCGTAAGATAAATCAGAGAAAATATTTTTATACTTAAAAGCATAATTAAGCTTTGGAATTCATTGCTGGAGGATGCAGTAAAAAGTGTTAGTGTATCTGGGTCGAAAAGAGGTTTGGACAAGATCCTGGAGGAAAAGTCCATAAACCAAAGTGGACTGGGGAAATGCACTGCTTACCCCTGGGATAAACAGTACGGAATCTGTCTACCTTTTGGGAACCTGGCAGGTACTTGTGACCTGGACTGGCCAGAGTTGGAAACAAGCGTTGGGCTCGATGGTTCTTTGCGCTGACTCAGTATGGCAGATCTTATGTTCTAGCTTGGTGCTGTACCCACGCTTGCCCACACACTGCCCTGGCACTATAAGGGTAGTGCTGAGGTATTCTGAAAGGATTTTCAGCGGCACTATGCATATAGTGTCACTGAAATCTATGGATAATATTGTCTAAGACAGTGGCTCCCAAACTTGTTGTCCGGACCCCACATGGGGTCACATCATCAGTGGACGGGGTCACAGAAACATGGCTGGTTCTTCTTCTCTCTGGACTTTCACCGTGACATGCCAAATAATGGCAGTCACCAGTCAGCGTGTGGCCAGTGAACATTCATAGGCCCTTGCCCCTCCTTTTAGACTGGAAGCCCATGCTGAGTACTGGGGTCGGTAAGCACACACTGCACACTGACACAAGGGACCCTGTGCTGACCGCCGCTGCTGCCTTCCTGCTTTAGATGAGTGGTAGGAGGGGAGGGAGTCTGGATACCTGCCAGGTTCATCATCATTTGGGGTCACGTGAACTTTCTGTTGTTAAAATGGGGTCAGACAAGATATAAGTCTGAAAAGCAGTGGTCTAAGAGAATTATCCACATCACTCCCTTTGACTATCAGCCTGTAAATTCTCAAAAAGAGCACCCATGTTACTTTCTTAAACAAGGGCCCAGGAAGGATTCATGTTCTTGGTCCCCACCTGTACACAGCAAAGAAGGGACCCACTAAAGGCAGAAGGTAGAAAGAAGACGGGAAACCTTTTCTGACTGGATTCACGCTGCTCAGACGTCAGGAATAAATGTCCTCTTGGAAGATCCTTGCCTGATATGTAACCTTGCTGCAGGCTGCTGCTGACACCTGGTGGTTGTTTGGTGGCCCTGCAAGCAGCACTTTCAACCTACAAAAATAAAGCTTAATCATTAAAAAGAAACCTCCAGCTAGAGAGCTGACCCAGTTATTATGTATCTATTTTTTTCCTGTGACTCTAATCATTTTCTGTAGTACTATGGCGACATACATTCAAATTGTCTTGCCAGCACGGTTTTCTGACTCTACGGAGAGCAAGAGTCTGCCTGACTAACATCTTCTGGCCGCACACGTACAAATGATCAATCCCAGACTGATGTTTGGGTCAGAACCTGAATGGGAAAGAGTCCAGAATCCTTTTATTAGGTGTGAGCCTGACCCAAGTCATGATTCCTGAGTGTGGCTGTCATTGCTTTCCAGTAACTTATATTAGATCCACTGAATCTTATTGTATCCGTTCATTTCAACGGACTTACAGCAGGTCCAGTGATCATTAGCAGAGTTTTGGGAGCTTATAATCTATTTAACAGCTTGCATCAAATGTCCCACATTGGTATAAACTCTGTGGGTTTTTTTACCTGTGGGGGTATGGACCAAAGATCAAAGCAAAACCACGTAAGTAATTTTTCTTTATTGCTCTAGGGAAAATTCTCTGCAGGTTGTTGCTGTGGGTGTCAAGTCAATGCCGACGCCTGGTGACTCTGTGGATAGTTGTCCCTATTCAATGGGTTTTCTTGGCAAGGTGCGACTGGACATAGATGCAGCCCTCTCTTCCATGCAGGAGGTCCACATCACCTGCTATTCCAAGGTGGTCTCCCATCAGGCCTGACAAGAACAGGATTGCTTCGGGTAATGTGGCTGTATTTCTGCAGGTAGCTTTTTGGCAGGGTTAGTCCAACCACTCAGAGGACCAGGCAGCCACTAGCCTGGCAGTCAGTGACAATAAACCGTATTCAGCGCTGCCAGTGTGGGGCCTTAAGCTCATGGCCTGCATGTCCCATCCCATCTGAAACAGGAAGCTCGGAGGTTCTTGAGCAGGTGGAGATGCTGAAGGCTCCATGTTGGCCTTGCTGATTCTGCTTTAGTGCCACAGGGGTGGGAGGAATTGGTAACGGCAGAATTATATCAACTAGAGGGGAGGGTCAGCCCGGAAACAGAAAGGGGACACCTGGGGAGGGGGTGGGGAAGGGTAGCACTCCTCACTACCTTTCCTCTCTCCTCTCTCGCCCCCCTCAGGAACTCTGCTCTTCTGGCAGATCCCTCCTATCGTGCCCTTCTCTTCCACTGCCAACTCCAGACCATTCATTCCACCTTGCTGCTCCTTATGCCTGGAACAAACTACCTGAGTCATTGCATCAGGCTTCATCTATGGCCCTTTTTCAAATCCAGGCTGAAAACTCACCTGTTCGAGGTCGCTTTTGGATCCTGATCTGCTTATTTTCCTGTTCTCCAACTGTGTGTTACCTTACCATTCCCCTGGCTATATCTTAGTGTTGCGTGTCTTGATTAGACTGTAAGCTCTGATGAGCAGGGACCGTCTCTTACATGTCTGTGCAGTGCTGCGTACGCCTTGTAGTCAGTGCCATATCTAGCCCTGTGTGAGTGGTGCAGCCGCACAGGGTGCAAAGAAATAGGGGCACATTTGGGACTGCCAGTCTCTGCTCCCCCACCCCCACATTGTCTGCCCTTGCCTATCCACTGCCGCTTTTAATGTTACCATGGCAATGGAGGTGACAGCAGCGACATCCAATTGAAAAAACCCCTGCAGGTCCTTCCGACTCCGCGCTTGCGTGTTGGCCTGATCCCTCCCTCCTCTGACGTATGCTCATGTCAGAGGAAGGAGGAACCAGACCAGCCATGCAACCATGGAGTTGGAAAGACCCACTTTTTTCAATTGGAGCACCTGCTGCCACTGACCCCACCAACACCCCAGACAAAAAAAACCTAGTCAACATTCAGGTGCTTATCCACCAGGGAGATTATGGACATTATAGCAAGCCTCAACTGCACCAACTCATCACTCAACCCCTGTCCCTTCTCTTGGATCAAGGTAACTAGACATGACCTTGCCCCAACCACACTCGGCCACATGATGATTCCTCTCAAGCAAGCCTCCATCAGACCCCTACTAAAAAAAACACTCAGCTGACCCCCAAGTCCCAGCCTCCTACAGACCTATCTCAAGCATCCCCTCCCTAGTCAAAACCATAGAAAAAGCAGTGCAGCTTCAGTTGCAAGAATTCATAGACACTCATGCCCCTCTTGACGAGCACCAGCACAGATTTAGGCCATTTCACAGCACCAAAACCCTTCTGACCTCCCTCCTGGATAACTTAATCAAAGGTACACAGAAAATCACCTAAGAATTTATTCTCATCTTTCTCGACCTCTCTGCAGCCTTCGACTCAGTCACCCACACCCAACTATGCTCTCGTCTCCATTCAATTGGAATCAGAGGGACAGCTCTACAGTGGTTCCAGTCTTCCCTTTCCAACCGATCCCAACAAATACAAATCAGAACTGAAACCTCCAAACCTTTCCAGCTACTACAGGGATTGCCTCAATGTTCTGCATTATCATCACTTCTGTTCAGCATCTTCATCCAACCCCTATGCACACTCATAAAACATCATAAAATCCATCATTATAGCAACAGGATAAAATCAAAATAAGCATAACAATCTCTTATATCTGAACCTATAGGGGTGACCTACTTGGAGCGGTGGGTACACCTCTAAACAAAGGCATGGGGAAAGGAGACCTGCAAGGAGTGGTAAGTGCATTTACTCTTGCTGCCTTGCTGGACAGACTAGATGAACCATACTGGTCTTTATCTGCCGTCATATACTATGTATGTTACGATGTTACTGTGTGCGCAGATGACATATTGTTTACACCCCATTCTCCACTACCAACCCGGACTACTCCATAACCAGCAGATGCCTAGAAGATACCATCCAATGGCTCAACAAACACAACATGTACATCAACCTCAGCAAAACAGAAGTCCTCCTCATAACCAAACACCCAACCTTTACTCCTCCAAATTCTATCAATCTGGACAATTTAACCCTACACCTCAAACAACATGTAAAATATTTGGGCATCATCCCGGATCAACACCTGAGCTTCCACCACCACATTAAACAGGTTACTAAAGTTGCCTACTTCAAGATGAGAACACTACGACACCTATGCCCACTGCTGGACTCTAATGACTTCAGAAACATCTGCCAATCACTCATCACCCCCATCCTGGACTATGCAAACATAATATACCAGGGACTCCCTCAAGCTACCTTACTACCCTTACAGCTTGTCCAGAACTCTGCAGCCAGAATAATCACAAGCACGGGCCCACGAGAGCACATCACCCCCACTCTGAACCAGCTACACTGGCTGCCCATCCACATGAGGATCAAATATAAACTCACGCTAACCATATTCAAGACCATCCACCACCTCTCAGCAGACATTCTTTGCCACTTTCTTCAACAACCCCTCAATAAGAGAACAACATGGCCCAACAATCATAACCTCCTCTTGATTTCAGCTTCTTTCACCCACTCCAACAATATCACTACTAATAGAGCCTTCTCCTATTACACCCCATTCATTTGGAATTTCCTCACCACAGAATTACGGGCCTTCACAGAACTAGGCGAATTCCAGCGCAAGCTAAAAACCTCCCACTTTTTGGAATGCTTTGGCACAGACTCTTAGCTACCCTTCCATCACATCATCATATGAATCTCACACAGCACCAATTCAGCTTTATATAAATAGTTAAGTTATTTATTGTTCCCTATGTTCAATGTAAGTTACTTGTTCTTTTGTTCCATGTAAACCACTGTGACTGGTAGATACAGCCGTATAAAAAAAGTTGCTAAATAAATCTGGGGAGGGGCAGGGAAGGGAATAGGAGTTACAGATACCTGGGGAGGGGGTAGAGAAAAAAGCAAGATGCTGGACACCTGGGAAGGAGATAGGGTAGGAAAAGGAAGGGGAGATGTTGGATCACTTGTGGGGGGAAGAGATGGTGGGATGTTGGACACCTCGGAAGGAAGGAAGAGGATGCCTTGGGGGTGGATGCAGGACTGATGGTTCACCTAGGGTATCGGATACCATTGGGCAGTGGGACAGGTGGTGTATAATTTGAAATAAGTAATGTAAATGTTTCATATCATAGGTTTATGCAGCCATGTCATAGATTCTAAAACAAGTCGTCTATGCGTGAAGGCAAGGCAGGTGCCTGCTATGAGCCGATTTAATAAAGGCACCAGGGACAAACTGGAAGAAGTTGGGGCTAGACTGAACTCCTGAGCAGTAGAAACGTGCGCACGTACAATCTGCACAATTGCATGTATTTTATAAAGATTATGTGACTCTGCTTGTGCCCTGCACCAGAGCAGGCTTTCACGCACATCACATAAGAGTACCCGCTCTTTTGTCACTGTGCCTGTTTTACATGCATAATGCCCGGGTCATTGTATTTTACGTGTGATCAAGTTCATAAAGTGACCAGCCAATGCAGTGCGGTGAATATACGAAGAGCAGCACAATGTCTAAAGGAGACATTCTGGCTTACCCCTGCTCTTCATCCAGCGCAGTGGCATATATGATCTACCGTATATGGCAACAGCTGAACACTGCCAATCTACGTGTCACCCCCAAATGCCCCGAAGCCCTGCCCCCTTTTCACACATACAATTCTGGACATATAGTCAATTCTATATCCAGGCTAAGATGGAACGTTATGTGATAGTTACATGCTTACGTCCCTATGTTAAAGGACTTAAGTGTGCTTTGGATGGCCACTATTGTGTAAGTCCCATCAGGGGTACTTTCCATTGGGATGTGCAGGGCCTGAGTATAAGTTCTGGAATACTATATGCGTGTTCTGCAAATCTAGATGTGGGCACTTATGTCTTAAGTGCTGTCAAGTCAATGCTGACTCCTGGTGACCCAGTAGCCCCTGGGTTTTCTTGGCAGGGTATCACCGGAAGCAGATTGCCAGGCCTTTTCTTCCAAGGCAATAGAGGGTAAAGTGACTTGCCTGAGGTCACAAGAAGTGCCGGTGGGAATTGAAGCCAGATCTCCTGGGTGCCAGGCTTTTGCTATAACCACCAAGCTACTTGTATACTCCACTCTGCTATGTCTGTCGTAGGTTAAGGCACATCGGTACGCCCCTGTTTCATAAAGTAAAGTAGACACATGCTTCACCTTATAAAATAAATCCCCAAAATGTTACTGTGCAGGAGTTTATAAAATTGCCCCCGACAGGGTATTTTATGAAGTGAAGCACTCATGTGCTTAGGGTTGTAGGAAAGTCAAGCTGTCACAGCGGCACCCCAGCTGGGACTTGAACGGCACAACCCCTAGCTTAGGAGAGTAATGCCTTGGCCATCAGGACTGGTGTGCTGTGATCTTCTTGCAGCTCTTACACTTGTCCTAGAGCAGGTGTAGTTCTCTATGCTTAGACTGGCCAAAAAGGCACACCCATTTTTTTGTGTTTTGAAGTCCGTGCTGACTCCTGGGGACCCAGAAGCTCCTGGGTTTTCCTGGTAGTATGGTGGGAAGGAGATTGCCAGGCCTTTCTTCTGAGGCAGTGGAAGGTTACGTGATTTGCCTGGGGCCACAGGGAGTATGAGTGGGCGTTAAACTCTGGCCTCTTGATTAGCCACTAGGTTACTCCTCCCCACTGGAAGACACTTACGTCATAGTATTTGGGGGGATAGTCAAAGGCATTTACACGGTTAGTGCAGCTGAATATCCACAGGTGCTGCCTTTACATACCCTGATACTACGCGGTTAGCACTGGGGCATTATGGGGCTGAGCGGAGGCAGCACCTGTTGTTCATCGGGCGATGGCGATCTGCAGCCACTGCCTGGTTAGCTTCTGAGCTCTGCAGTGACCCGGATATTCAATCCCGGTGACCAGATATTGAATATCCAGGGTTAGTCTTCTGCTGCCTTTGATACTGTTGATCGCCGCCTTCTCCTCGATACCCTCTCCTGTCCTTGATACCCTCTCCTGTCCTCTCCTCTCCTCGATACCCTCTCCTGTCCTCTCTCTCCCACTGCACTTTTGGTGTATGTTCTGCTGGTTCCTCCTCTACCGCCATCCCGCTTTCAGTCAGTGTACCTCAAGGCTCTGTCTTGGGACCTCTCCTTTTCGCTCTCCACACTCAGTCCCTTGGTGCACTTATTTCCTCTCATGGTTTCAGTACCATCTTTATGCTGATGACTCTCTGATCTACCTCTCTGCACCTGAAATCTCTCCAGAAATCCAGGCCCAGATCTCTGCCTGCCTGGATGTTTCACCACCGTCTGAAACTGAACATGGCCAAAACTGAGCTCCTTATCTTTCTCCCTAAACCCACCTCCCCCTTCCTCCCTTCTCTATTTCTATGGACGACACTACACCCCTCCCTGTTTCCTCAGCTTGCGATCTTGAAAGGGGGCAGGGAAGCCACTGGAGAAGGTATGGCTGCAAGCACAATTGGTAGCTGATGGAGTTGATTCACCAGGTGCCTGGCTATGTGGAAGTATGTGTGATGAGCATGTTTGACCATACAGCAGGCCTGTGCTGTTGACTAGGCAAGATAAGCGGCTGTCTAGTGATGCTGGTAGTGGGTGTTGGCAGTGTCATGGGTGGGTGGTTGTGGCAGCAGAGTCAGCGGAGATGCAGCAGCAGGGGGCGCTGTGACAGGCATGCAGTCCTAGATGCTCCTGAAAGCATACACCGTGCCGTAAGTTATATTATCGTGCCTGTGAGGTGTGGACATGGATCCAGATGTACTGTCAGTGTGTGGCATGCCACAGACCAGGACAGTGTCTGGGTGGAGGCAGCATGTGCCTGATGTGGGCAGCAAAGGGAGGATTGTCCATGAGTGCTCATGTGGAGCAGTCACAGGAGAGGTGTGCATGATATGGCTAACTGCTGCAAATGACCCCTGATGGCCATGGTGGGGCAGTTTACTGCCAGTAAGCTGCCCCACCATGAATCTCCCTGACAGTCAGATGATAGGTGCAGGGCTGTACCATGGATCTTCCAAGCAGAGAATTTGCAATTTGTGTGGTGGGTGGATATATGGGATCATACAGGCCAAAAGCATTTGGTGTGTGTGAACCAAAAGTAGCAGTGCCATAGGGTACATTAAACACCATTTGTGTGGGTGGGATTGGTGCCTCAGCCTTGTGCAACTGCAAGACAATACACCTGACAGAGTGACATGATAGAAAGTGACAAGTTGAACCCATTTGCCCCATATGGGGCAAGTAATGATGGCAGAACAGTGCAGGGGATGGCTATGCAACAAGTGTTAGGTGACTGAATGTACAAGATATATCCTCTTTATGTAAAGAGAGCTTATTTATTTTCTCTTATATACTGCATCACTGCAGTTTACATTGAACAAACTGAAATTACATTGAACAGGGCATTATAACTTGGAGATAACTATTTTACAGGGAATATGGGCTATGGAGGGTTAAGTGGCTTGCCCAAGACCACAAGGAGCACCTGTGGGACTAGAAACCCCAGTCCTTCCGACCCAAGGTTGCTGTCCTCTAGTGGGATTTGAACCCCTGACCTTCCAGCCTGAAGTACCTTGCCCCAACCACTAGGCCACTCCTCCACTCCATGTAAAGCTGGGAGGTCACAATAATGGCAAAACAGAAAACGCATCCATACCAGTTGACCCAGATATCTGCTGCGTATACATCACTGACCCGCTGCAATGCGCCGAGGCAGAGCCACTAAAGCCATGCTCACAGATGTCCATGATGGGGAATGCTATGTTGGGCTACCCAACGTGTCACCATAATGCATAGAAATGTAGAAGAATGATTGTCTGCAGGTCACAGCACAGCCAGGACTATGAGAGGTGGGCAAGCGCACCCAGGCACAAAATGAACAAATGGGAATCAAACCCTGGACTTTTGACCATGGAGACATTGCGCCAACCAGTAGGCTACACCTCCACACAGCCTGCTGATATCTGATCAAACTATTTGCTGTCTATGCAGGTATAGGTTGGGCCCTCCAGTACCCTTGAGGCACTGTACATGCAAAACAGTGATCTGTTGCTGGAAACTTAATGGGGAAGGCACTGATACAGCACATTAGCTAACTAAGATGCACTGGCTGTGTGTGCTACATACACATAATAGCAGCAAGCTATGCCGCAGAGCCGTTTCAGCTAGCACCCTGAGGGTGAGGAGGGATGCCCAGCAACTGGTACACTGATCCTGCACTGTTAGAGATGCTCTCTGCTGCCGGTGCACATCATTGCTAGTGTGTGGCAGCTTTTGTCTGTGGTGTGTTCTGCTTTTCTCCTTGGTTCCTGCATGCTGTAGGTGATGGTGACAGCAACAGCTTGATGCTGTATTCTACACAGGTTAGCCTCTAGTGGATAGTGGATAGCCTCTAGGCTAGTGGATAGTGTTAATATACTGCTACTATGAATAGCCACTGCTGGTGTGGGGCTATCCTGCCAGGACTCCAGTGAGTAGGCTATGAGGCAGTGCTGCCCCAAACATTGAGAACTAACAATTGACTACAGCATATGCAGTAAGACCTGCCCCTGCTGCCCTTCACTGTGCTGTGTCAGCTAAGCACAAACCAACTAAAGTTGGTCTGCTAGTCAGCATGCCCATAGTGCAACCACAAGCACCCAGCTATTTGCTCAGTGATTGGCAACCCCAGCCAAAGAATGCACCCACATCACTGGAGCCAGCCATTATAATAAGCTCTATGTGGATACATAGCA
The DNA here is from genome assembly GCA_033557465.1 of Ichthyophis bannanicus. Classification (NCBI taxonomy): domain Eukaryota; kingdom Metazoa; phylum Chordata; class Amphibia; order Gymnophiona; family Ichthyophiidae; genus Ichthyophis; species Ichthyophis bannanicus. Next base: position 1,299,578,305 of record CM066033.1, read on the forward strand.
TGTCATGGTCACTTTTTGGTCATAGTGAGAGCGCCATCTCAGCGTGTCATACAGTGGCCACCCAGGCAATGCAGGTAGCCGAAGGGCAAAATGGCATCTCAGCCAGTGACCCTACCATTGTTAAGGCAGACACATCCAGGCCAATCTGTGCTGTTTCAGGCAATGCCCGCAATCCTCTGCCTCACCTTATTCATATTTTCCAAAAAACTGGGAAAAACTCAGACAATGTGAGTCAAAGTGTAGTGCATAGAGCCACAGGACAAAGGGGAGACACACCCACACACACATGCACACACATACACTCTCATTGGCGCACTGGGCAAAAGTGGAGATGATTGGCATTTCTACTTGATACCCCTGTCTCAATGTCAGCTCAAGGATCAATAACATGTGCTCTGTTTGCACATTACCGTGCCTTACCGTCACCACAGATTGATAATGTGCATACGGTTGGCACATATATTACTGTGTGCTATTAGCCTCCAACCAGCTGTGGATAGTGGAGCCTGTCAGTGCTGCTGGTGGGTGTTTCCACCCTTGCTGGCCATCTCCTTGAGGGTTGCACATGCTGGAGCTGTACTTACATTATCAGCTAAACTTTGTCCACAGGGAGATGCAATACAGAAACCCCAGTGGGGACCTCAACCTGTGACCCTCTACATCTATACAATCCAACTGTGTGTGTTGCAGAACAGTGCTGCCTTATGGGGATAGCAGCTCCTGTTGCTGACATGTTTCTCTTCAGCTGACCTTCAGCACATGCTGCAATGCACATGGTGCACATGACCAGGACAAGGCTTCTGTCTGCTGAAGGCTGGTGCCACTCCCCCACACCACCACTAACACCCCACCATGCAGACATGCCCATGCACTATCAGTGCTGGTGGTTGCAGTCCCACCATGTTAAACATGTGGGTTTGACGGGCACCTTGGGAAAAAGGTCCAGATGGGGGAGGGGCAGGGGCACACACGGACAGCCATGCAGCCCCCCAACCAGTAGCCCCCCACCACCTGCCACCAAAACATCTCGGGGGGAGGATAGCAGCCACTGCTGTAGTATTTCCACATGCACCTGCATTTTCCAGCTACCTGGAGGGCTACAGCATCTGGCACTATCAGCCTCTTCCCCCATAGCTGGGTTCTGCAACAGCAGAGGGGGGGAGCAGCCTAGATCTCTGCCTGGGGTGCCAGGACCCTTGGACCACCCCATGTGGCACATTGCTTTTCCGCACCAGTAGCAGGACTGTGTGCTGCCACTGTCACTGTGGGATCATGACGAACATCACAGATGGTTCTGCGGATGGCAGAATACCCTTTGTGGAGAGGCTAAAAAGGTTGGGGCTCATCAACCTAGGGAAGAGACGTCTGAGGGGAGATATGATAGAGGTCTATTTTATGCCATCAGACTGTGGACAGACTAGGGGACTGCAATATGGCTACAGTGTATCCTATTTGGGTCTTCTAGGTGAAAATACTTTTTCGGTCAATGCGTAATCAAACCCTGCAACCCATTACCGGAGGCTGTGGTAAAAGCTGTCAGTGTAGCTGGGTTTTAAACATTTGGACGGATTCCTGGGTAACGGTCCATAAACCATTGCTAAACAGGATCTGAGCTATGCCCTGCTTGCCCCATTACAATTATTGGGGATCCTGTGTGTCTTTTGGGGAAACTGCTAGGTACTTGTGACCTAGATTGTGCACTGTTGGACACAGGATACTGGGCATGATGGACCTTGGTCTGACAGTTTGGCATATTTTGTAGTCTTATGTTCCTAAGTGCATCTAGGCAGCTGCCTGTTTTCCCCTGTGCACCAGCAACCCCCAATGCATGACCCATGTGCCACCTCCTTTGCCCCCATTTGCACCATCAACATAGTGCCCTTTCATACTTAGGCACTATGCTGTTGCTGCAAATGAAGCACTACTATCACTTTTCTTGGGATCACTGTCTGTGCATCACATTGCTGACACTGAAATGGTCTCTCTCTCCTGCAAAAGTGCATTTACCGACAGGTTTTCACTGGTGGTAAAGTCCTGGCGTTACTGTTCCAGTGTTAGTGTAGCAGGGGCTTCTCCCCATCCACTCCATTGACCCCTACTCTCCGCCCTCTCCCCACCCTCTGGGACATTTACCGCTGCCGGTAACATTACCACATGTTAACGTTACATTAATTAACATTACTGATGCTGCATTACCGTGGTTTACTAAACATTTCCACCTTTTCTTGATCTTCTCAGAATCATTCAACATGGATCCTTGAGCATCTTGCAGCATGCCAATTCGAGGCTGGAATTTTCTCTTTAACTCTCATAGCTTTAGGAAAGCCAACCTTATTCTTCTTTTAATAGTGTCTGATTCTATTTCCTTGCATATGTCATTGTAGTACTTCTCCTTGTCTCATCTTGCTGCACATTTGAAATCCCTGTTGAGTTCTGTGATTTATTTATTTGAACAATTTTTCTATACCGCCCCTTCCAAAGATCAGGGGCGGTTTACATCGAACTAACGAGTTTCGAAGAGTGGTCTAGAAAATGATTATACATTTAAGTATTTACATAGTAACCATTAATATGGAGCATTGAAGTATTGCCTCTCTTTCTCCTCTGGCTTTAGCTTCTCTGCATTTCTGGGCAATTGTCAGATTCTCCTCAGTCATCCATTTTGGCCGTTTTTGCTTTTTCACCTTTTGTAGAGACTTCTCACTTTCTTCGAGCAGAATCTTCTTGATGTCATCCCATAACTCTTCTGGTGCTCTGTCATTTGTATTCAAAGTAGCAAATCGAATTTGCAGGTATTCTTTGAATTCCAGTGGCATATTCTCAAGGTCATATTTTGCTACATTCATGAGTGGTTTGCTCTTTTTCAGCTTTAGCTTGAGTTTGCATATTAGTAGTTGATGATCTGTACCACAGTCAGCTTCAGGTTTTGTTGTCGTTGATGTTGTAGAGCTTTTCCATTGTTGACTTCTACACATGTAGTCTATATGATTTTTGTAGAATTCATTGGGTGAAGTCCATATGTACAGTCACTGCTTGTGTTACTTGAAAAAAGGTGTTTGAGATGAATAGATTGTCAGTCTTGCAGAATTCTATCAGTCTTTCTCCAGCTTCATTTCTGTTGCCGTCTATATTTTCTAACCACTTTGCCTTCTTCTTTGTTGCCAACGTTTGTGTTCCAGTCACCCATGACTATCAGGATATCCTGTTTGCATGTCTTGTCAATTTCAGCTTGAACTTGTTCATAGAACTGATCAACTTCATCCTCTTCTTCAGCTGTTGTTGGGGCATATACCTGAATAATAATTGTTTTGATGGGCATTCCTTGTAGATGAATAGAAATTAAGCATTCACTGATTGCACTGTATTTCATTACAGTTCTTGCAAGTTTGTTCTTTGTCTTTCATTTCCAGCATAGTAGATCATGTGATCATCAGATGCAACTTGCCCAATGTCAGTCCATTTCAGTTCGCTAACACCCAACAGATCGAGTTGTACACGTTCCATTTAATTCTTGACCACCTCCAATTTCCCTTGCTTCATGCTTCATATGTTCTATGTCCCAATGTCCCAATCTTTGCAGATTCTGACTCTCATTTCATGCGCAGCTACATCAGCAGTCAGACGTTCCATAGGCTTTGAGCCAACTACATCATAAATGCTGGCTTTACTCTGAAAAGTCTTCAGCTCATCCCCAGTAGCCAGTTGAGTGTCTTCTGATCTGGGGATTTCATCTTCCAGCACTATAGTGCAATTTGTTTTGTTGTGACTATCCATTGGGTTTTTATGGCAAGATACGGAAGTAGATTGTCGGCCCTCTTTTCCATGCAGGTAATGTTAGTGTTGTTGCCAGAAGAATTGCCAACAGAAAAAAGGAGGTGATAATGGCTCTGTATAAGTCTTTGGTGCGACCTCATTTGGAGTATAGTGTGCAATTCTGGAGACCGCACCTTCAAAAGGATGTGAACAGGATGGAGTCGGTGCAGAGGGTGGCTACTAAAATGGTTAGTGGTCTTCATTATAAAGCATATGAGGACAGACTTAAGGATCTTAATATGTACACCTTAGAGGAAAGGCGGGATAGAGGTAATATGATTGAGATGTTTAAGTACCTCTGTGGCATAAATGCACAGGGAGAGAGCCTCTTTCAATTGAAAGCAAGCTTTGCTACGAGGGGACATGGGATGAGGGTGAAAGAAGATAGATTCAGGAGTGATATGTGGAAATATTTCTTTACGGAAAGAGTGGTGGATCCATGGAATAGTCCCCCCAGTGGAGGTGGTAGGGATGAAGACAGTATCTGAATTCAAAAAAGAATGTGACAAACACAGAGGATCTCTAAAGGAAAAATAGGAACTGTTGTAGTTGTTGATATGGAAGGATAGACTAGATAGGCCATGTGGTCTTTTTCTGTCATCATTTTTCTATGTTTCTAGCTGCAAAGAGGGGCAGGGGGGCCAGGTAGCCTGCATCATGGCACCTTCACCTCTCGAGACTCTCCAGAACCCAGCAGACCAGAGCTTCATCATACCACGGAACCTCAAGATGCCGGTGCTGAGACTGGTGCATGTGGCAGCGTACATACGCTGGCCATTACTTTGTGGAATCAAACTCAAGTGCTTGATATGAGGTGCGGGATTTTGTACCCCAATTCTTGATACAAGAAGGATACACCAGGTTACTGGAATATGCTGGTCTGGAACTGACTTGCAGTGCACACTCCAGACTTGATATTGAGGGTTAAAAAGAGAACTCAGTAAGGAGATCCTCTTGGGACTGGCAGAAGGAGGTCTTCCATTAGAAGTGGTACTTACATCAGTAGTGTGGCAACAATCGTAAGGTGGATTCTAGTAAAAATTGTAGTTGCTGTTCACATTGCTAAGTTTGAAAGTGTTAATAAGTTTTGCACTATTCAAATTTGATTTATGTTCTTTTCAATTAGCTAGCCTTCTTTTACTCCATCCCACATCTTTCAACAAAATTCAAGTAGACAGGAGCTTGGGACCAGGACCTTTGCTGCCTCAATATTCCCTGGAATACACTCTCAGGATTAGAGGTCCCTGGTATATCACAGCAGAAATGGAAATCTGAACTGAACCAGTTAATGGTAAAGTTTGCTATGTAAAGGGTAATGTGCAAGGTGTGGCCTTTGGGGCTGAAGGCATTCCGGGGGTGGGAGGAGATTGAGGCGATGGCTTTGGAGAAGTGGCCTTCTCACATGCTTATCCAGGGACTTATTTCCTGACTGCTGCAATGGTCTACATGGCAGCGATTGGCGTCCCTCCAGTCCTGTGGGGCTTGTACAACATCTCACCACACCAGTTGAGGCACCAATAGCCCAACTTGTATTGGGAACCAATGGGGTCAAGTAGATTCTTTCTTAAGAATTTTATTTATTTATTTTATTTATTTGTGTGCTTTTATATATCGCCCTTTGCAGTGATCAAGGGCAGTTTACAAGTAACAAGAACAAAAATATTACATTGAACTAGTGGTAAGAACTAAATTACAATGAACTATGTCATAACATATATACAGTTGATTTTACTTCTTTACAGAAACTATAGTACATTAAGATATTTACATATGAGCATTTACAAGGTGAGACGTGAAGCTTGTTAAGTGTGGTGCATATGTGAATTTAGGTTGGTAATGTTCTGTCTATGTGTTTTGACTGACCAAAGTATCCCGTGAATAAGAGTGTTTTTAATGTCTTCCGGAAATCTTTAAGATCATTGATGGCTCTAATTTTGTCTGGAAAGGCATTCCAAAGGATTGGAGCAATGTATGCAAAAGCTCTATTGCTGTCAGAATAGGTTGTTTTACGGTAATTGGCTGGTACTATTAAGGTGTTTTTGTGGCAATCTCTCCAGGATCTTCCGATAGTTGGGATGATAACACAGGTACACTACCAAAAAACTGCCTCCAGTTTTGCAACTGATTCCTATAGATTTTGGGGTGCTGAATCCAGGAAAAATAGCCAAAATGTTCCATCACGTCACGTTTTCTTGCAAAATTAGATTTCTTACCCATATAAGGAATGTTCACATAATTTCTTTTTAGCCGACTGCAGTTTATTTTCTTGGCCCAAAATAGAGGTTGTAATGGTTAACTAACTAGAAACACTCCCTCATGATATTTTAGAATGTTTTGTATTCATTTTATACATTAACAGGACAATTGGGAGGCGGGGGGCTAAATCCAGTACTCGCGCTGGCGCATATTCTTTCCTGTTCGCCTCGCCTCGTTCGCTCGCTCAAACACGGTGGTTGCGACATGAACGTTCCTGTCAAATTTCAGTTTCTTGCAAGTTCATTATTACCTTTTGTTTGCTCAGTCGTAATCCAGCTTTATTCCGAAGTGGTTCACTACAGTTGTAGTTTGCAGTGCTGTGTATTTGTGATGGCTCACAGAGCCAGAGGTTGTGTCAACTCTCCGGACAGTTTTTGTTTTATTTGTGGGGAATATACCGTGAAAAAGCGGCAGAGGAACATTTCTGCATTTATTAAAAAAGTATATTTCGCCTATTTCGGTTTGAAGTTAGGCGATCAAGACAAACCGTGGGCTCCTCACAAAGTGTGCAAGACATGTGAGGAAGATCTACGCTTATGGATGAAAGGTAAAAAACAAGCATTTCGCTTCAGAATACCTATGATGTGGCGTGAACAAAGAGACCACAGCAGTGACTGCTATTTTTGCTCTTGCATTGTGAAGGGATACAACTTAAAAAATAAGAACGTAATAAGTTACCCCAACCTTCCCTCAGCAATTAGGCCTATGCCTCATAGCAACGAAGTACCTGTGCCTGAACCACCAAAATCTTTGGATCATATTTGTGTGGACGGTTCTGATCATGATGAGACTCATCAGATGGCTTTTCCCGATGAGTCCAGTACTTCCGAGTTTGAAACTGAACCAGATCCGAAACCTGAACTTTTCTCTCAAGCTGAATTGAATGATTTAGTCCGGGATTTAGGACTCCCAAAAGATGCTGCCCAACTGCTAGGTTCTCGGCTTAAACAGAAAAATCTATTGTCACCAGGAACAACTTTTTATTGGTACCGCAACCGCGAGACACAATTTTTGAAGTATTTCAGCAAAGAGGAAGATTTGGTATTTTGCAACGATATATACGGAGTGATGGAAAAGTTTAAACTCAAGTATGATCCTGCTGAATGGCGGCTGTTCATTGATTCGTCAAAAGACAGCATAAAAGGTGTTCTTCTTCATAATGGCAACACATTCGCTTCAGTTCCTATTGCTCACTCTGTTATTCTCCAAGAAAAATACGAGAATTTGGCCCTGATTCTTCAGAAGATTCGTTATGATGAGCATAAGTGGATGATTTGTGGAGACTTTAAAATTCTATCCATGCTATTAGGGCAGCAATCCGGTTTCACCAAATATCCCTGCTTCCTTTGCTTGTGGGATAGCCGGGCCCGCGACCTACACTGGGGGAAAAAAGACTGGCCAATTCGGGAGTATTTGAGACCCGGTGAAAAAAATGTTCTTCATGAGAGCTTGGTACCTCGTGATAAAATTCTATTACCAACTCTCCACATTAAGTTGGGTCTCATTAAGCAATTCATCAAGTCCCTTCCAAAAGATGGTGAGTGCTTTCGGTACCTTTGCTCAAAGTTCCCCCGACTTTCTGAAGCAAAGCTAAAGGAAGGAGTGTTTGTTGGCCCTGATATAAGGAAACTCATTTCAGATGGAGCATTCGCTGAAACGATGTCTGAGAAGGAAAAAGAAGCCTGGGATTCCTTCAAGGATGTTGTTCTCAAATTCTTGGGGAACAGGCGGGATGAGAACTATAAGGATATTGTTGCCAGGATGCTCAATGCCTTCAAAGAACAAGGCTGTAACATGAGCCTGAAAGTCCATTTCTTGCACTCCCATGTGAACTACTTTCCCGAAAACTTGGGGGCGTACAGTGAAGAACAAGGTGAAAGGTTTCACCAGGACATCAAGGACGCAGAGAGAAGGTACCAAGGAAGATGGAACACCACTATGATGGCTGATTTCTGCTGGTTGCTGCTGCGGGAAACCCCAGATGAAAAATACGCCAAGCAGCGCACCAAGAGAAGCATTCGGGGGAAGAAGAAATGGGCCCACCAGGAGATTGATTGACCCAAGAATGACTTTAAAATCTAAACTGTGTTGACAAATATCGTGTTTTTACTAAACTTTGAAATAAAAATTTGCTAGTTATTACCACAGTGTCGGATCTCATTTATTAGAATTTTATTTTCACACCATCGGGTGTTTGTCTTCATGTATTGCAATGGTGCGGTTTGCGTTTTCTATTCTTACATACATACCTGTACAACATTTTTTGCACATTTCTTTGCTTTGCTTTGTGTCTAACCTCGCTCTTATATGCTCAATGTTTGTGCACATGTATGTGGCTGTTTTAAGTGCAGACAATTTTGCTACCATCACAGTGTGTTTTGTTGACATTACTCTATTCTTATGTGCTGCCTTGTTACAATTTTCTTTATTCTTATTTGAATAACTACTAAACAATTAGTATAAAGAATTCATCCAAGAAACCTTTATCTCGATCGCACTCAATCTGAAACGTTCACCTCAAACTGCTAACCCAATGTAGCAAAAAATCTGTACGTGATGGAGCAAATTGGTTACCAGATTTGGATTCAGCGCACCAAAAAACGTAAAAATCAATCGAAACATTAGAGGCAGTTTAAAAAAAATTTTTTTTAGTGTACCTGTGTAATTAGGGAGGATAGGTAAGAGGGGGCTATTTCTTGAGACCGCACTCTGCAAGGGATATAAAAAAGGACAGAGAGTGGTCATTAAAATGATCAGTAGTCTTCATCACAAACTGCAAGGGGACAGACTTAAAATCGAAATCTGTAGACTTTGAAAGAGAGGCAGGAGACGGGAGATTATTATAGAGGCTTTCAAATACTTCTGTGGTATAAATGCACAGGAATTGCACCTCTTTAAATTGAAGGAAAGCTCTGGATGAGGGGGTAAAAGGGGATAGACTCAGGAGAAATCTAAGGAAACATTTCTTTACAGAAAAAGTGGTGGATGTCTGAAACAGTGAAGGTGGCAAAGATGAGGACTGTATCTGAATTCACGAAAGCGTAGGACAAGCTTGAAGATCTGTTTTCTTTCCCCTCCTACCTCTTTCTCTATCCTCTGAGAACCAGGGAAACCAGGTCTGTAACCCTTCTTCCCTCTCTTCGGCCTCTCATCCTCTTCCTTTGCTACTCTAGTCCCTTATTTTTTCCACCCCACTCTTGTGCAGTGGGCTGAGAGCCAGGGAAGTCAGAGTTCAGATCCCACCGTTGATCCTTGTGATCTTGGACAAGTCACTTAATTTATTTCTTTTATTTCTTTAGCATTTCTTATATACTGCCCCTTCCAATGGTCAGGGGCGGTTTACATTGAACAGAAATTTCAGAAACTTGGTTACAGGGAACATTTCAAACTTAACCCTCTGTTGCCTCAGGTGCACACTAGGGCCTGATATTCAGTGCCCGTGGCTAGCTGGCACTGAAATTTAAACCCAGATATTCAAGGCCCATATCCGGGCTCCGGCATTGAATATCTGAGTTGCCTGGATTGCCACGATGTTGATATTCAGTCGCTGCCCAGTTAGCCTCTGCAGTCAAAGATCGGACGGTGTTTCTTGCGCCTGGCTTTCACCATGTGTCACTAGTGGAGGAGTGGAGGAGTAGCCTAGTGGTTGGGGCAAGGTACTTCAGGCCGGAAGGTCGGGGGTTCAAATCCCACTAGAGGACAGCAACCTTGGGCCGGAAGGACTGGGGTTTCTAGTCCCACAGGTGCTCCATGTGGTCTTGGGCAAGCCACTTAACCCTCCATTGCCCATGTTCCCTGTAAAATAGTTATCTCCAAGTTATAATACCCTGTTCAATGTAATTTCAGTTTGTTCAATGTAAACCGCACTGATGCAGAATAGCACCATATATAAGAGAATGTAAATAAATAAAATAAATAATCAGTCAGCAGCTCAATATCGAGCGCCACCCTGGCACCCCTCCCCATGATAACCAGTTAGCACTGGAGTGTGTAGTGTGGGCTCCCTCTGAATACCCTGCTGAGAGGCATTACATGTGTAAATGCCTTTGCATATCTCCCCCTACTGTGCAAAGGTCCCTGTAACTTTAACTGAAACCTTTGCTTCTAAGGTGAGTGAGAGACTCAGGTAAAGACCAGGTCCCTGCAAATCTACTAGTTCTATTCCAAGTAGCTTTATATCCCAAGTGTCCCTGGCCAGTAGGCCTTACATGAACTGAGGCCACACTCAGAGATCTGATCTAAGGGCTACACAAGGAATGTAGGCAGTCAGAATATTCCCCAAAATTAATGTATAACCAACAGTTAAATTCTATATTAGCAACAAAACAGGCAAAAAAGATAGAAAGCTGAAAACCTAGCTGTGTGGAGGTTCTGGAAGCTCTTCTTTTGTGCCCAGAAGTCCTTCATTCCCTATACTACCGTTCCCTTTGGTTTCTGCAGCCCCGATGCATGACCCTGTATTTTTTAGCATTAAATCTTAGCTGCCAGATTCTAGACCATTCTTCAAGGTTCTCTAGAGCCTTTCTCATGTTATCTACACCTTCCAGGGTGTCTGCCTTGTTGCAGATTTTTGTATCATCCTCACAGAGACAAACTTTTCCAGGCAGTCCTTCCATGACAAAGACCTTACTGAAATCCAAGTATACCATATCTTTTCCCTGATCCAACTTTCTGGTCATGCGGTCAAAGAAATAGACAAGATTCATCTGACAAACCGTACCTCTGGATTTTGCTTCAGTTCCTGTTGTAAAAGTGCTTCCATTAATTTGCCACCGAGATCAGATTAACCAACCAACAGTTCCCAACCTCTTTGTTATGTCCACTTTTGTAGAGAGGAACCTCATGCACCTGTCTCCAGTCCCCTGACGCTAAAGAATCATTGAAAAGATCAGGCAGTACACAGATGCTTAAAAATGATACAGAACAGGGAACAGGGAACTTTCATCTGGCACAGCTAAAGCTTTCCAGGAGGAAAATCGAGCCCACCCATCTCCTGAACTTGGGAAGCATCCAAAACCCTGTTTCAATGGCTCTGAAATCACCTCTTATCCTCTCTGGAGAGAAGGAGGTCAGATTCTCAAAGTCCTGGGCACAAAGGGAGGGCAGATGGAAAGACAGACTCAGAGTTAGGAAACGTTCCTGACCTGGCTGTTGGTATGTGTCGTGCCAAAGTAATGCATCAAATCTCAAGCCGGTGAGCATGTTCTGCAGGGTGTATTTCCTGTTCTCTGGTACAAGAACGCTACACACTCTCTAGTACCCAGGGGCGGGAGGGGAACCAGTTCCCAAATGGAACAACTCTGCAGAAATAATTCTTCTTAACATGGATATTGCCAAATGCCTGAAAGTGTCCGAAAGGTGGGGGATGAAGCTAGGGGCTGAAGAAAAGCAGGGTGCCCTCTCTAACATCTGCAGAATGACTGCTTTTAGCGGCACGCACAGCACCAAGGCAGGACACCATGGGATAAAATAGCTTTTAACACAGGGCGAGAGATAGAGAGACACCCTGGGCACATGGGCAGACCAAACTCCCATTGTGCTTGCAGTCGCTTCACATGGATCATGTTAAGTGCCGTGGGCAGATCAGAAACTAAGAAAGCTCTTTGTACTGATTTTTTTTTTTTATCAGTTTTTCGAACACTACCCCATTGTTCATGTCCCGATTTAATGATACCTGGTAGAAGAAGCATCAAAGTGCACGTAGAAGCTTAAAACAGAGGAAAGTTAATCAGCCGCTCTCTGATAAAGCAAGCCCTGTTTTCCTCCAAGAGATTTAACTCCACGGTTAGCTTTAGTAAACAAATTATTAATATCAACAGGAGTCCTTGGGTTCCAGGGAACCTAAGTCAACAATCTCTAATCTGGATACTGGGCTCAGCTTTTGAGCTCTGATTTCAGCTCAAAAGTCGACAGAGGCAGGAATAAAAAGAAACGGGAGACCTTGGGAGAATAAGGAAGTGAAGATGACTTTCATTCAAATCTTGACAGTGTGGAAGCTGCAGTCAGACTACGTCTCATTTTCTTGTCATTGCTGCAAAAGGAACTTGCCCATTGCGCTTTCCCTGTGTAAGCCCGGGAAGAGCTTCATTCCCGCATGCGCCTGGTGTGAAACATGATCAAAAGCAGTGGCAGGAGTTTGCAGGACAGCACCACAGGGCACTGGATTTTCCCTTATCCTTTTGATACCTGACCCCACTCAGAGCATTGCTAGGCACATACAATATTTTGGAAAAGCTATAGACAGAGATTTAAACCACTGATGAGAAAGCATGCCAGAAAAACAGAAGGGTTAAATGTGCAGCACTTAGGATAAAAAAGAGAAAACAAAGTTGTGTTTCCGACTTATCGGATTTATGCTTCATTCAGGAAAAATAGCACAGTTTATTTATACTGAATGTTTCAATGAATTTGCAACAACAGTAAACCCCACAATAAACCTAAGTGTAATACCAAAATATACAAAAAAAATAAAGAATAAAGCAAAACATACTAAATTAGAGCTTCATCAAATCTGACCACTCGCTCGTTATTCCCATTTCCAGGTCATTTATGAATATGTTAAAAAGCAGCGGACCCAAGATGGTAGCTGCAGTGTGAAGCTCCCGAATTCGGGAAGACAAGATCCCCCAAAATAGCGTGAACTCCTGGAAAAAAGGTTTGAAAGGAGTCGGTGATCTCCGGTGGAGTGCTCAAGTAGGAAACAGCACAAAAACCCCCCGAGCCCGGACCTGAAAACCTTTGGGTTTAAGGCGACCCCAGGGACAATGGGAACCAGAGCAAAAATGGTGCCAAATGGCACTGTGGGGGAAGAGAAGAAAATTTCACTGCCTGGGGCCCGTGAGCCAGCGGACGGTGATTTAAACATACTCAAGGAGGAGCTGAAAGAGTGCTTTGGGACTATTCGCCAGGATTTGGCCAACTTTAAGGCACAAGCAAAATCGTGGATCAAAGAGTTAAGTGATGATATTCATGAGCTTGGACAGCGAGTAGAAGCAATGGAACAGGAAGAAGAGGATCACGAGGGACTGCTTCATAATATGAAAGAGGGCAGCGAACTTGCTAAAGTGGAGATGGCGGAATTATGGACAAAGTTGGAGGATCTGGAAAATAGAGCGCAACCCTCTAACATACGCCTGAGAGGTATTCCAGAGAAAGAGGGGACCCATAACTATAAAACGCTGGTAGAACAACTATGCAAAGCCATCCTGAAGCAAGATGAAACACCAGTGGATAATTTGTGTTTTGAAAAAGACAGAGCACATAGGGCGTTGGGTCCGGGGCAAGAAGGCCAGCCAAGAGACGTTGTGGCATGCATCCATTATTTCAGTACAAAAGAGGCGGCCGTGCATGCTGTGTGGAAAGTGGGCAAAGTGCATTGGGAGGATCAACTAGTGGAACTATATGCTGACATTTCTGTAATAACCATCAGAAGGAGGAGAACATTCAAAGATATTTATTTATGTTTTCTTATATACCGTGCTATTCTGCATCAGTGTGGTTTACATTGAACAAACTGAAATTATATTGAACAGGACATTATAACTTGGAGATAACTATTTACAGGGAACATGGGCTATGGAGGGTTAAGTGGCTTGCCCAAGACCACAAGGAGCACCTGTGGGACTAGAAACCCCAGTCCTTCCGGCCCAAGGTTGCTGTCCTCTAGTGGGATTTGAACCCCTGACCTTCTGGCCTGAAGTAGCTTGCCCCAACCACTAGGCCACTCCAAGACTGAGAGAAGAACGGATCCTCGAAGGTGGAATAACAGCATCAACCTGGCGATCAGGCCTGGGGTTCCCCACCGGGGCTGGGGCCAGGTGCGGCAGATCCCTGCTGCCCGATCCAGGCCTTGGAAGGTCAGTCGTGGGTCGGATGGAGGGGAAGAGGGAGGCATAAGCTGCAGGAGTCGGGGGCGCCTATGGGGAGGACGTCCCCTCAGGCAGCATGGGCATGCTGCGCCATCCACGGGCCCAATTCTGTGCACCGTGGGAGCGTTTTGTTCCCGCGGTCCAGAATTGGGTCCTAATGGACCCATCTTGCTTGGGGCATCCAGACAACCTGGATGTGCCCCTTTGTGAATCGGGCTCCACATCAACTGGCTCACCTTTATCTACCTGTTTATTCAACCCTTCAAAAAAATATAACAGATTAGTAAGACAAGATTTTCCTTGGCTAAATCCATGTTGGCTTTCTCCCATTAAATCATGACTATCTACATGTTCAGTAATTTTGTTCTTTATAATGGTTTCTACCATTTTGCCCTGTACAGATGTCAAGCTCACTGGTGTGTAGTTTCCCAGATCACCCCTGAAACCCTTTTTAAAAATTGGTGTGCCTTTGCCCATGCTCCAGCCCTTTGGTACTACAGATAATTTTAAGGATAGTTCACAGTTGACTAGAAATAGTTCTGCAATCTCATATTTAAGTTCTTTCAGCACCCTGGGATGTGTGCCATCCGGTCCAGGTGATTTTTTCAACTTGGAAAAAGAGATGGCTGAGGGGAGATATGATAGAGGTCTATAAATTAATGAATGGAATGGAACGGGTAAACGTAGATCAGTTGTTTATGCCATCAAAAAGTAGAAAGACTAGGGGACACGCAATGAAGCTACAATGTAACCCTTTTAAGACTAATAAGAGAAAATATTTTTTCACTCAACCCATAATCAAACTCTGGAATTCGTTACCAGAGGATGTAGTAAAAGCTGTTAGTGTAGCTGAGTTTAAAAAAGGTTTGGAGAAGTTCCTGGAGGAAAGATTCATAAACCATTGTTAAAGAAGACCCAGGAAATCCACTGCTTGCCTCAGGATGAGAACTGTGGAACCTGTGTCTTTTGGGGAAACTGCTAGGTACTTGTTACCTAGATTGGCCACTATTGGAAACAGGATACTGGGCTTGATGGACTTTGGTCTGACCCAGTATGGCATTTCTGATGTTCTATTATGCGCTTTTGCTTCCACGGCAAGCTTCTTTTCAAATTTTCTTAAGAGACTCATGAGGGACCTCATCAAAGGCTTTCTGTAAATCCAGATACACTATCAGCCTGATTCTGTCCCGCATGTACATCCCCTTTGTACATGAGCCGGACGTACAAAGGGGATCGCGATTCTGATCCTGCGGGGAACGTCTAGCCCTGTGGGATCAGAATCACAATCAGGCCTGTAAGTGCAGTTCAGTCAGACTTTTCAATGGAGCCGCGGCACCATGGCATTGTGGCTCCATTTAAAAGCTGCGATGCCGGCGGCCAGAAATTAAGTTTTATTCCCCACAGCCCAAACCCTGATCTGGCCTCCTAAGGCCAGGGTCACGCTGCAAGGAATAGACCCTGCCCCCCCTCCCCTAGCCCCTTCCATGCCCTGGAGTGCAGAGATAAAAACATCCAGGGAAGTTATTCAACCTCGGAGGTGGAATAACTTCCCCGGCCACTTTGCACGCCCTGGACGTACAGGGCTGGCATTAGAATTGGTCCTGTACATCCAGGACTGGCAATCACCCACTGCTCACCCACTCTACATCCCTGGGCTGCCTCTTCCCTGCCCCAACTTGATTTACACTTTCAAAAAAATATTAACAGATCAGTGAGACAAGACTTCCCTTGGCTAAATCCATGTTGGCTTTCTGCCATTAAACCATGACTCATTCAGTAATTCAGTATTCAGTAATTTTGTTCTTTATAATGGTTTCTACCATTTTGCCCAGCACTGACATCAGGTTCACCAGTCTGTAGTTTCCGAGATAGTAACATAGTATATGACAGTAGATAAAGACCAGTATGGTCCATCTAATCTGCCCAGTAAGGCGGCAAGAGTAGGTGCACTTGCCGCTCCGTGCAGGTCACCCCTCCCCATGCCTTTGTTTAGGGGTGAACCTACCTCTCTGTGTAGGTCACCCCTATTTGTTCAGATATAAGAGATAGTTATGTTTATTTTGATTTTATCCTGTTGCTGTAAAGGGATCCACTGTGTCTGTCCCATGACACTTTGAATTCTGTCACTGTATTTGCCTCCACCACTTCCATCGGGAGGGCATTCCAAGCATCCACCACCCTTTCAGTGAAAAAGTATTTCCTGACCTTGCCTTTCAGTTTACCCCCTTGTAGCTTCATGTTATGCCCTCTAGTTTTACAGCTTCCCTGTCTTTGGAAGAGGTTTGTTTGTTTATTAATACTCTTTAAGTATTTAAAGGTCTGAATCATATCTCTCCTGTCCCTCCTCTCCTCTAGAGTGCACATATTCAGGTCTTCAAGGCTCTCCTCATAAGTCTTCTGACGCAGGCTCCAAATCATTTTGGTCACCTTCCTTTGAACTACTTCCAGCCTTTTTATATCCTTTGCGAGATATGGTCTCCAAAACTAAACACAATATTCCAAGTGAGGCCTCACCAGCGACTTGTATAGTGGCATTAGTACCTCTTCCTTTCTGCTGGTAATTCCTCTTTGTATGCAACCCAACATCTTCCTGGCTTTTGCCACCGCCTTGTCACACTGTTTCACCACCTGTATTTCCTGACATTGCCTTTCTGTTTAACCCCTATTAATTTCTTACTAATGTTGGGGATTTATCCTAATATTATTTTTAAAAAAAGGGGGAACTGCAAACAGAGTCATCCGTCTCTGCATCCAACAGAGTTTCTCAAACTCAGCTAACCTCAGTGGACTTCTGCTCATAAATGATTTTTTGAAACTGGAATTCCTGTATATTGGAACTATGAATGTCACTTTCCACTAATCCGTTCCCAACACTTTTGAGTCCTGCAGTTCCACCTCTGCTTTTCCTCCTCTCCCGAATATACCTGAAAAAAGTCTTGTCGCTCCTCTTCACGCACGGAGATCACCCCTGAAACCTTTTTAAAAATTGGCATTATGTTGGTCACTCTCCAATCTTCAGGTACTATAGGCAATTTTAATGATAGTTTACAAATTACTAATAGTAGGTCTGCAATTTCATTTTTAAGTTCTTTCAACACACTGGGATGCATACCATCCAATCCAGGTCATTAACTACACTTTAAATTGTCAACTTGCACTATTACATCTTCCAAGTTCTACAAGATGTGTTTCAATTCCTGCTATTCATCACCTTTAAATAGAACTTCTGGCATGGATATCTCCCTTATATTTTCTTCAGTAAAGATTTAAGTAAAGAATTCATATAGTTTCTCCGCTATGGCCATGCTCTCCCTTAGTACCCTTTACTCCTCCATCATCTGATGGTCCTACTGAGTCGATTTCTTTGTTCAGTAAATCCAGAGCTACTCCAATCATTGTAGTTTAAAGACCCGGTTACCACCACGAGGGTCATACGGGACATGATTGTCCAATGAAGATCCTCAAATTTGTGGACAAACGTCAAACAGTGATCCACTATCAGGGCTGATCGCACCTGGGAATGGATGTGAGAAGCATGCTCACCCAAGCGCGTCTTCATGGCATGGATTGTACGGCCGATGTATAATAAATTGCATGGACAATGTAATAAATAAACAACAAAGTCAGATGTACAAGTGGTTTTCCATTGAAACTAGGCCTTTAAACTACAATGGTTGGAGCAGCACTGGATTTACCGATTAAATACGGTATATCCGCATGGACTGAACAAAGAAATTGATTGGCTGAGTTTGTTCTGATTTTGACCAGTGAAGAGTGAGTTTCCACGATGACGTGGGGTATTCCCTCTCTTTTCATTGGCAAGTTTGTTGAGTGACTATGCTTTCACACGGCCAATAGAAGCATAAGCAGACTCTCAAATGCTCACTTGGTGTTTTATGGCAGTTGCCTTGAGAATGGTGATTTTTTTCTGTTTGGATTTGATAGTAATCACTGAATTTAGGGTTTATTTTTTGGACTGTTTTCTATGAATCAAAGCAGTTTACATGGAACGAACCTCTACAGGGTATACATACACACGCTGTTTTACATTGAGCTCAAACATAGGCTAACTTATGAATAAACTAGAAGGCAAGCATAGGCTAACTTAAACTTAAACTAAATCTTTAACACATGAGTTAAACTTATGTACATTGGGATGGTGAAAGCAATCAATGGTACTATCTATAAACGGTCAGGGGCAAGTTGATTGAGTGATTAGGTAATGGGGTGTTCTGAGGCAAATCTGGGCTGAGATTCTGGAGGCAAGGTGGCGTTGAAGTAGTCTTGGAATAGATGCATCTTCAGCTTTTTCCGGAAGACTGTTAGATCCAGGTTGGAGATGGGCACCTGTGTTTTTTCTTCATAAAAGTGAAAGTAAGGTGAAAGCTGCGAACTACAGACCACTTGGGGGCTTGTTTACAAAGCCGCGGTAGTGGTTCGCGATCGCGATCGCAGCCGCGGCCCCATTGAAATCAATGGGGCCGCGGCTCCGATTACGATCGCAAACCGCTACCGCGGCTTTGTAAACAAGCCCCTTGGTCTGATTTTGGTAGAAAGTAAATTAATAGAATCACTGAAAGGGGATACTGCTTATCCCTGGGGTATGTATCATGGAATCTAGCTACTTTTTGGGATCGTGCCAGGTACTTGTGATCGAGATTCGCCACTGTTGGTGATAAAATATAGGCCTGATGGACCTTCAGTCTGACCTAGTACAGTATTGCAATTCTAATGGGGGGGGGGCCATAGTCAGCGGTGGCAGCTAGTATGAGTAAAATGGCTGGCTGCAATGCACAAAAGCAGTGGAGCACTGCTTGGTAACTAAGAGATCAGCATTTGGTTCCCACTAGCACTCCTTGTGGCCTTGAGAAAGTCACTTAACCCTCCATTGCCGTGGAAGAAAGGCCTGGCAATCTACTTCCACTTTAAGTAAAATTCCATACCCGGGCCATTATCATCCACTGGCATTGATATCTGGTTCGCCCAGATAGCAAATTAGCTATCCGGTCAGGCGTGATATTTAGCCACTGGCTGGATGCTTAAGCTGCCTAATGTTAGGCCAGGGTTTTTTTTAGCCTACCTTTAGCCAGGGAGGGTTAACTGGCCAGCAACTCATATCACCCTCAATGCTGCCCCCCCCCCTCCACCCAGGAAAAACTCCAATGCTAAGTGGTTAGTGTTGGGGTGTTTAAACCAGGTAGGAGGGGATATTCACGAAACACTTTAATGCCACTGAATATCCCATTGACGGGGGGCTAACCAGTTACAGTAGCAGGTCAGCTATCAGCTCAACCGTTGTGAATATATCCCCAATGTTCTTAGGTCCTTATATTCTTAGGGTTGTCTCTTGTACATTTATACCTTGGAGGTATTTAAACATCTTTATTATATCTTCTCTCTCCCCCATTCTTCCAAAGTATATATTGCAATTTTTAAGTCTGTTCCCATATGCCTGTGAATAAAACCACCAACCATTTTAGTTGCTGTTCTCTAGGTTGTTCATATCTTTTTGAAGGTCTGGTCTCCAGAATTGTACACAGTACTCCTTATTCCTCTTGGCCATTGCTCTCCCTATGCACCCACACATCATTTTGGATTTTGCTGTTGCCTCTTCTACCTGTTCGGTCACCTTAAGTTCATCAGATATGATCACCCATAAACTCACTCCTTTAATGCACAGAAGTACTTCACTCACTATACTGTTGCCTTGGATTTTGGAAGCCCAAGTGCATGTCTCTGCATTTTTTAGCATTAAGGGGCTTGTTTACAAAGCCATGGTAGCGGTTTCTGATCGTTATCGGAGCCGCGGCCCCATTGAAAATGATCGGAAACCGCTACCAAAACAAGCTCTGTAAACAAGCCCCTAAATATTAGCTGCAAATACTAGACCATTCTTCAAGCATTGCTAGATACCTCTTTATGTTATCTACACCTTCCTGGGTGTCTACTCTTGTGCAGATTTTGGTATCATCCACAAAGAGGCAAACTTTACCTGATAACTCTTCCGCAATATTGCTTACCAAAATGTTAAAAAGGGTCAGATGAAGCACCAATCTCTCTGATGCCACTGGAATACTCCTTTCCTCAAAGTGAACTCCATTTACCAATACCCTTTGTCACTTTATACTTAATTAGTTTCTGATTCACTCAATCTCTAGGGCCCATCTCATTGGTACTTATTTGTGCAACTATGCCAAAGGCTTACTGAAATCTAAGTACACCACATCTAGGACCCTACTGCCTCAGATCCTATAATCCATTGTATTTCAGAAATTGAACTATCCTCTGTTTGTGCAGTGATTCCATTTATTTGCTCACTGCCAAGATCAGACAAACAGGTCTGTAGTCAGCTAAAATACTACCTTTCCTATTTCCTCCTGCATCATGTTAGAAAGGTAAATAAATGTAAAAGGAAAAGGAGGCCACTAAGGTTCTCAAAAAAAGCTAGAAGGGTGAAGAAAAAAAGTATAGCCTTCATAAAATACAAGAGATCACAGAAAGAGGAAGATAAGCATCAATACTCGTACAATCACTGAACTAAATTCTAGCACAGCTCCTTCAGATCCCTACCTGGTGGCCTGGATAAAATCTACAAAAGAAGAGCTGGTAAAATTCATCCAAGGATTAATAGCTGTCTTTCTAACCCAAGGCTACATGTCCGCAGCACTAAAAGAAGCCACAATATGCCCAATCCCAAAGACAAACTCACCAGACCCTACAGACCCTGCCACATACAGACTTATATCCAGCCTCCCATTTCTGACCAAGATTATTGAGAAGACAGTACAGAGACAGCTCCAAAATCACCTAGATACCCATGCTCCACTGGATCAGCACCAACATTGTTTTTGCCCTAACCACAGTGTCGAGACCCTACTGATCTACTTACTCGATACGATAATCAGAGGAATTGACAACATCAAAACTGGTTTCCTGCTAGTATTCATTGACATCTCCTCCGCTTTTGACACAGTATCCCATAACACCCTCTTGTGCAGGCTAAAAGACATTGGGCTATGTGACACAACCCACAAATGGTTCCAATCTTACCTTAGTGCCAGACAGCAGAGAGTCAAAGTAGGAGCACACTCCTCTGATCCATTCCACACAACACAAGGAGTCCCCCAAGGATCTTCCCTCTCTGCCCTTCTTTTTAACATCTATATTCAGCCAGTCTGCAATATCTTCAAGAAGCACAATTTAAAATATGCTATATATGCCGATATCATGGCATACACACCTATCAACCTGGACTCTCCAGACTACTCCTCCATGACAAATTGTCTACAAGAAATGTCCACATGGCTTTCCAACAATAACCTAAACATAAATATGAATAAAACTGAGGCACTACTCATCACACACAACACTCTGTCCAACCTCCCTACCTCAATAGCTGTGGCAGACTCCATCATTCCAATTAAAGACGAGGCTTGTTACCTTGGAATAACTCTTGAACTTAACCTAAGCCTACAACCCCACATCAATAAAATCACTAAGAATTCATTTTGCAAGCTTGCCATCATATGTAGACTTAAGCTCCTCCTCAAACAGGAACACTTCAGATCAGTCTGTCAAGCTATCATAACTCGTATACTGGACTATTGTAATGCCATCTATCAAGGTTTACCTAAGCAAGCTATAAGATCTCTCCAGCTAGTTCAAAATACTGCTGCCAGAATCATTACTGATTCAAAAAAAGAAGATCACACAACACCCTTCCTTCATCAACTCCACTGGCTCCCAATTACCATACGTGCCAAATACAAATATGCCCTAACTGTATTCAAAAGAAGACACAACATGACAGTGGGAGTCCTGCAGGAGATGTTCTGCACTAATCACAGTAACAGGCCTAAGAGACAAAGCATGAAGGACACCATCCCTACACCTTCTGCATACAAGGATTTAAGGGAATCAACCACAAAAAAAAAGCATTCTCCTTTGCTGCACCTGCTATCTGGAATGCTCTCCCTGGCAAATTGAGGTCCACCAATGACATGAAGGACTTCAGAAAACAGCTATAGACCTTTCTATTTACAAAACAACCCGATGAACCCACTTAACTCTTGAACAGCTGAACTACCACTTAATACTGATGGTATAACACATTACTTATGTAAATATGTTCTTTGTAAAAATACACTCTCTGTAAATAAGCTATGCCTCAGTGCATCTGCTGCATGTCCCCCCTCCTCATCACAAGTTTTCTGTAAATGTGTGTTTATAAAAGTTCCCTGTAACTTGTAAGTTAAAATGTAAACCGCTTTGATTTTATGAGAAAGCAGTATAGAAAAACTGTTAAATAAATAAAAATAAATAAATAAATATCTGGAAAAACTTAGAGAAGCTAGGAAGATAGTCAGGAAAGCAAAGACACAAAAATTAACAAATGCCACAGTGAGATATATATATTGGACAACTAATAAATGTAGCTATATCACCTCACTCTGCAACAATGTTACTGCACATAGTTAGCCATTGTTAAATGTATCCACTACCCCATATATTCCTCCAAGTTCCTACTCCCTGTTCTTTGTAAAAGCCTATTGCTATGTTTGTTCCATGTGAACCGCCTTGGGTTAAAGATAAGGTGGTATACAAAACCTGTTAAGTAAATAAATAAATAAAGAAAGAAAGAAAGAAAGCAAGAAAGAAGACAAAATAGCCAATGCAATAAAATGGGGGGGGTAAAACATTTTTCAGATATGTTTGTGAGAGGAGGAAGTGCAAAAGTGGTATTGTCAGACTAGAGGGTGAAGGGGAGGAATATGTAGATGCTGATATTTTTGTTCTGTGTTCACAGATAAAGGGCTAGGAGCAGGACCTCAGCAAACGCCCACAAACAGGAACAGAAGTGAAGGGGATCTTGAACGATTTTCAGAAGACTGTGTTTGTTTAATTTATTTATTTATTTTATACACATTTATATACCGCATCTTCCAAAGTTCAGTTGCGGTTTACAGTGAACAATAGTTAACAAAGCAAGTTTGTTTTACAGGGAAAGTCATATTATAACAGAACATATTTACAAGGAACATCATATTATATATAGAATATACAGTCTATATACAGTCTATATACAGTTTGTGAGGAACCAGTTAAACTAAAACTAGAGGAAGTGAAGGGACCAGATGAAATACATCCAAGAATATCAAAGGAACTAGGGGACATTCTAGTGTCTCCACTGAGTGACCTTTTCATTGCTTCTTTAGAGTTGTGAATAGTCGCAGAGGACTGGAGAATGGCACATGTAGTTCCTTTACACAAAAGCAGAAGTAAGGTTGAGGTTGAGAACTACAGGCCAGTTAGTCTGACCTCTGTGGTGAGTAAATTATTGGAAACGCTATTAAAACAGAGGATAGTGAAGTTTCTGGAGTCCAATGGATTGCAGGATCTGGGGCAGTGAGGGTTTTCCAGATGCAGGTTTTGTCAGACAAAACTGATTGATTTCTTTGGTTGGGTGAGCAGGGAGTTGGACCGAGGGAGAACTCTAGATGTGGTGTTCTTAGATTTCAGTAAAGCCTTTGACACTGTTCTGCACAGGCGACTTATAAACAAATTGAACACCCTAGGGAGGGACCCTAAAGTAACTGACTGGGTTATAAATTGGTTGAGTGGGAGGCAACAAAGGGTACAGGTAAATAGAGCTCACTCTGAGGAGAAGGATGTTACTAGTGGTGTGTCGCAGGCATCTGTCTTTGTTAGTGATATTGTAGAAGGACTGTCGGGTAAGGTTTGCCTCTTTGCAATAGAGTGTTGTTGTTAAGTGCCGTCAAGTCAGAGTCGACTCATGGCGACCCTCTGGATAGCTATCCTAAATTGTGTTCGGTCTTGAGTCAGGCGGCTCATTGTTGACAGACTGGTACCCGTAGCTCCTGTTATCGTATCGATCCACCTCATTGCTGGCCTTCCTCTTTTGCGTTGATCTTCTATCTTGCCAAGCATGATGTCTTTCTCTAATGATCTCTCTCTTCGCATGATGTGTCCAAAGTATGAAAGTCGAAGTCTTGTCATCTGAGCTTCTAAAGAAAGCTTAGGTTTGATCTCCTCTAGTACCGACTGCTTTGTTCTTCAGGCAGTCCATGTATTCGCCGCCAGCACCATAATTCAAAGGCATCAATTTTCTTCCTGTCTATCTTTTTCACTGTCCAGCTTTCACATCCATATGATGTTATTGAAAATATCATGGCTTGAACAAGTCGAATCTTTGTATGGAGAGGGACATCTCTGCTCTTGAGAATCTTATCTAGGTCTTTCATAGCCATTCTGCCAAGAGCAATGCGTCATCTGATTTCTTGACTGCTTGTTGCTTCTTTATTGATAGTTGATCCAAGTAGGTTAAAGTTGTTCACGATTTCAATTTCTTCTCCTTCAATGATGAACCTGTTGATTATGACAGTTGTCATGATCTTTGTCTTCTTTACATTAAGGTGCAGGCCCATTTTGAAACTATGTTCTTTGATTGTGAGAAGCAAATGTTTCAGATCATCTTCACTTTCAGCCAGTAATGTGGTATCATCAGCATAGCGAAGGCTGTTGATGAGTCTTCCACCAATCTTCACACCTCTGTTTTCTTCATACAATCCTGCTTCTCTGATGATTTGTTCTGCATATAAATTAAACAGGTAGGGGGAAAGTATGCAGCCTTGTCTTACACCTTTGCTACTGCAACAGAGTAGACACCAAGGAAGGTGCAGATAACATGAGGAGGGATCTTTCTGAGCTTGAAGAATGGTCAAGAATTTGGCAGCTGAGATTTAATGCTAAAAAAATGCAGGGTCATATCATTTGGGCTGCAAAACTCAAAGGGAGCAGTACAGTGTAAGGGTGAAGTACTTCTCTCCATGAAAGAAGAGCGGGACCTGAGCGTTATTATTTCTGATGATCTTAAAGTGGCTAAACAGGTAGAAAAAAGGGTTTGGACAAGTTCCTGGAGGAAAGGTCCATAAACCATTATTAAGAAGGGACCCAGGATATCAATGCTTGAACCAATACAAGCATTGTGGAACCTGTGTCCCTTGGGGAAACTGCTAGGTACGTATGACCTAGATTGGCCACTGTTGGAAACAGAATACTGGGCTTGATGGACCTTGGTCTGACCCAGTATGGCATATCTTATGTTCTTATGTTCTTATGTAAAAGATGATGGCTGAGGCTAGAAGGATGCTTGGCTGCATAGGGGGAGGAATGGCCAGCAGAAGAAAGGAGGTGATAGTGCCTCTGCATAAGTCTCTGGTGCAACCTCATTTGGAGTATTCTGTGCAATTCTGGAGACCGCACCTTCAAAAGAATAAACAGGATGGGGTCGGTGCAGATGGTGGCTAATAAATGGTCAGTGGTCTTTGTTATAAACCATATGGGGATAGACTTAAAGCTCTTAATATGTAAACTTAAGAGGAAAGATGAGACAGAGGAAATATGATAGAGATGTTTAAATACCTCCGTGGCATAAATGCACAAGAGGAGAGCCTCTTTCGATTGAAAGCAAGCTTTGCTACGAGGGGACATAGGATGAGGGTGAAAGGGGATAGACTCAGGAGTAATATGCGTAAATATTTCTTTATGGAAAGAGTGGTAGATTAATGGAATAGTCTCCTAGCGGCAGGTGCACCTACTCTTGCCATCTTACTGGGCAGACTAGATGGACCATACTGGTCTACCTCCAGGAACAAGCAGGAATATAGTCTTCACATATGGGTATCGTCGGTACCGATGGAGCCTGCGCGGGAACGCTCCCCAGCGTCCAATAGGAAAGCTTTTGGGAGCATCCCACAGCACCTGTGTGCTGCCTTCCCGCCTTTCCAAACTGTCCCTCTCCAGTTCTTCATTTTCCGTGGAGCTGACAGGTCACACATCCTGTCACCGCAGAAAATTCCCTTCTTATACTTCTTTTTTGTGGTCGCGTCTGCCTTCCCTCGACGCTGTACCGGTACCGCCGGTTCTTCTTTGGTTTTTGCTAAAAAAAATTTAAAAACTTTGTTTCTGGAGTCTTTCTCCAGTAATTTTCTTCTCGGGTGCCACGCACCATTTTGGGCACTAGGCCCAACTTTTTCCCTCAAAGTGGAAAAACCCGCTTCGGGTTTTAAAAAGTATTCTAAGTGTGGCGGTACCATTTCTGTCACCAACACCCATGAGTGGTGCCTCAAATGTTTAGGTCCTGACCACTCTATTTAGAGTGTGTTGTCTGTGGAATGATGTCAAAAAGGGGCTGGCAAAACCAAGCTGCTAAGCTCAGCACCCTTTTTGCATTTGGGCTGCAGCAATCCAAGGGAGCAATATAGTATAGGGGGTGAAGTACTTTTGTCCACTAAAGAAGAGCGGGACCTAGGCGTGACTGTGTCTGATGATCTTAAAGTAGCTAAACAGGTAGAAAAGGTGACGGCAAAAGCTAGAAGGATGCTTGGGTGCATACGGAGAGGAATGGCTAGCAGAAAAAAGGAGGTGATAATGCCTCTGTATAAGTCTTTGGTGCGACCTCATTTGGAGTATAGTGTGCAATTCTGGAGATCGCACCTTCAAAAGGATGTGAACAGGATGAAGTCGGTGCAGAAAGTGGCTACTAAAATGATTAGTGGTCTTCATTATAAAGCATATGAGGACAGACGTAAGGATCTTAATATGTACACCTTAGAGGAAAGGCGGGATAGAGGTGATATGATTGAGATGTTTAAATACCTCCGTGGCATAAATGTTCAGGGAGAGAGCCTCTTTCAATTGAAAGCAAGTTCTGCTACGAGGGAACATTTATTTATTTATTTATTTATTTGCATCTCTTATATACCGCGCTATTACAATCAGTGCGGTTTACAGTGGAACAGAACATAAAACAATGTAGCAGTTACATTGGGTTTACAATAAAACATGGGATACAAACTTGGAAAAACAGGGGAAAAACTATGTACAGTGTTATAGAAGTGGAGGATTAAAGATCAAATGAGGGCATGGTTAAGGGTTGTAATGTAAAGTAAAGAGTGGATATGTAACAGGAGGGGTATCAGGCTAACGGTTTTTGTAGTTGGGGTTGCGTTAATTGTGAATCTTGGAGAGTACGTGTATTATGTAGTTGGGGTTGCGTTAATTGTGAATCTTGGAGAGTACGTGTATTATGTCGGGGTTGGCTAGGGGGGATAAGATCAGAATAGTGTTTTAGGAAAAGATGGTGTTTGATAGCCTTTTTGAACGAGATTATATTGGTAATGGAACGAATTTCTGGGGGGAGGGAGTTCCATGCTCCTGGTACAAATAGTGAAAAGGCTCTATTGGATGTTGTCTTTGAACATTTTGTGATTGCTTTAGGCACTTCTAATTTGTTCATGCATGACGAGCGTCTGTATCTGTTTGGTGGTGTATGTTGGATAAGCTTGGTAAGCGGGGTGGTGGGCTGATTTCTTAAGGCCTTGAAGGTTAGTACGAGGGCTTTGTAGACAATTCTAGCTTGTAAAGGCAGCCAGTGTAGGTTCATCAGCACTGGAGTTATGTGCTCCGATCTAGATATTCCGGAAAGTATTCTTGCAGCGGAGTTCATGGCTAACCTCAGGGGGTTCAATGTTGTTTGTGGGAGCCCAAGGAGGATGATGTTAGCGAAGTCAAGGTGGGGGTTACCAGTGCTTGGAATATGGTGCGGAAATCAGACGGTTCAAGTAGTGGTCGTAGGTGTCGTAGTGAACGTATCTTGTGGTAAATAGATTTGGCAGTATTTTTGATATGCGGTGACATGTCCAGCTTCTGGTCGAGGATGATGCCCAAGTACCGGATGGTAGGTTTGACTGTGAGGTCGTAGTTGTTGACTCGCAGGGATGTCGGTGGTATGAAGTTCTGATTGCGAGTGATAAAAAGGACATCAGTCTTGCTGTGATTAATGCGCAGGTTTTGGGATAGGAGCCATTCGGAGACAGCATTGAAGCATTTTATTATTGCTGAGAAATCTGGTCGGTCAAGCTTGAAGGATGAGTACATCAGGATGTCGTCTGCATATGCTAAGCACTGAATATTGAAAGAACGGATCAGGTCGCAGATGGGTTGCATATAAATATTAAACATGAGAGATGAAAGGGATGAGCCTTGGGGGACTCCTTGTTTGAGTGTGAATGGATCGGATGTAGTGGATCCTACTCTGACTTGTTGTGACCTGTCGCTCAAATATGAGATGAGGGTGAAGGGAGATAGATTCAGGAGTGATATACAGAAATATTTCTTAACGGAAAAAGTAGTGGATCCGTGGAAAAGTCTCCCAGTGGAGGTGGTAGAGATGAGGACAGTAACTGAATTCAAAAAAGCATAGGACAAACACAGAGGATCTCTAAAGGTAAAAAGGGGACTGTTGTAGTTGTTGATATGGAAGGACAGACTAGATAGGACATGTGGTCTTTTTGTCATCATATTTCTATGTTTCTATGTCCTCCAGGGCTTCGTCCTCCTCCCATGGATCTCAAGTAACTAAACATAAATCTAGCCGGTCCTCAAAGGGTAGATCTCCTTCTAAACATTGAGATGCCTCTGGCATTGCCCTTGAGGGACTTTCACCGGCAAAACTGCCCCGGCGGGAGGCTTTGGCTTCCAAAGCATTAACGGGGCTTCAGGATGTTCTCGAGGCTTCAACCTCGGCAGAACTACTGTTGCCATGCTCTGGGGTTCCGGGTTCTTTAACCGGCACCGATGCCCAAGCATCGGCAGCGTCGATAGACCAGAGATTCTTGGCTATTGAACGCAGTCTGGCGGCTCTTCTCATGGCCTCGATGTCCCTGAAACCACTTCAGACAATTCAACCGGTACCGGCACCGACTCCAGTACTGGCACCGACTGCATCGACATCGGCAAGTATTCTACCGGGACTGTGTCATGCATCTCTATCCAGCATCGAGAAGTCGGTACCGGACCACTCTGATGCCAACTTCGATTACCGGTATCATGCCTTGCACGATCACCCGGATCAGAGATACTTTGAATCCTCGGATGAGTCTGAAGACTCCGAAGGCTCTGCCGATACCAGAGTACTTCTTCCCGAGGATTCCTCTTCTCCTCAGCGTAGGATGTCTCCATCAGAGGATATGTCCTTTCAGGATTTTATCCGAGATGTGGCCCGAGGTCTTTCCATCACAATGGCTCCTGAAAAAGAGCCTATGGCAAAGGAATTAGAAATCCTACAATACCCTAAAGCTCATTCATTAGATCTTGCATGATCTCATGTTAAGGATGTGGGAAACATCTCTAACCACTGTCAGCATACATCAGCATAGCATAGGTGTCATGGCTTTTTCCCCAGACCTTGGATTTCATGCAGCTTTGTTACTCTGGTGATATCAGTCTCCAAAGTTAATGAGGGTAGTTTACAAGATGAGATTAACTCTGACCCCCTGGTGATGTCAGTCTCCGGGCCCAATGAGATTGGTCTGCAGCCCCTCCTTGCTAAATCAAGAATAGCAGACCTCAAAGGGAGGTGCTAGAAACAATAGCAGACCTCAAAGGGAGGTGCTAGAGAAAATTCACTATAAAGGACAGAAATACTTCCTCTTTCTCTCTCTCTTCCTCTATTCATCGGACATGAAGGACAGGAGGCTCTGATAATCAATTCTCTTCACCCCTCCCCCCTCTCTCTCTCTCTGATCTCTCTCACACACACATGCACACACATAGAGTCTTTCATATACTCTATTCTCTCTCACACTTCACACATGCACACACACACAGATTCATTGATGTACACTGAAGCAGCTTTTTAACAACCACTATATAACTCTGTTCTGTACCTATGTAATAAGCCTATTTCTACATAAAGACCTGTTTCCAAGCCACACCTGGTTGGTTGTCTTATTTGTGCTGCTTACCCTACTGTCTCTGTGAAATGAACCCAGGACCAAACGGAGAATAAACCAGAAGATTACAATTCAGAAGATTACAACCATACCTCCTCATTCTCGAAGACTCTACACCATGTATCAAGTTCCTCCTTGTCCTGGGTTTCAGAAGACTCAATTACCACACCATTCCATGGTGGTGGAATCAGCCATGAGACGGATGAAGAGTGCAAAAAGGCATGCATCTAATCTTCCAGGACGTGAGTGTAGGACTCTTGATGCCTTTGGATGTCGAGCCTTCCAGACTTCCAGGCTTTCTGCTAGGATCAGTTCCTATATCTTAGAGCTTATGAGCCCTCTCCTTCCTGATGATAAAAGGCAAGATTATCTTATTCTTGTTAAACATGCTCAAGATGTTTCCAAGTTTGTGAATCGTGCAGCCTTTGACTGCTTTGAATGCATAAGCAGAACCTCTGCTATTGCCATAGGTGCACGTAGAATTGCCTGGCTCCAGGCATCTGACTTAGAAATCTGGGTACAGGACAAACTGGGGAATATACCTTGCACAGGAGAGAATCTCTTTGGCAAGAATTGGTAGTAAAAAGCTAATAAGATAGATGCTGACAATATCACTTTGGATAGATTGTCCAAATCTACAGCTGATCCTGCGAGGAAAAGATCCTCTAAGAAACCATTCTTCAGTAAGAAGAAGAAGTTTTATCCCTCCTATACCCAGCAGGGACATCGTTCAGGTCAGTCTGCCCAAAAGGGACAGCAGCAACAACTTAGGCAACAAAGGAAACCAAAAGCAGCTAAACCTCAACCGGCTCAGCAGACTCAGCCTCCACAGGGGCTTTGACTCCTATCTAGAGAACTTTGCCTTCCTGACCCTGAATGGCCCAGAACCCTCCACCATCCCAGGAAGGTTATGTCATTTTGCCCCCAGATGGTGTCAGATAACAGCAGAAAATTGGACTCTGTCTATTTTACGAGAGTCCTCAGCATGCTCCCTCCTACAATAGTAAGACAGTTCAATTCTCAGATCTCTCCCAATGACCGGTTAGGTCAAGAAGTCACAATGCTCCTTGCTCAAGGAGCAATAGAAGAGGTGCCCATTCCCCAACGGGGTAAAGGGTTTTACTCCCCCTATTTCCTTATTCCAAAGAAAACAGGAGGACACAGATCCATTCTAGACCTCAGAGAACTGAACAAATTCCTGTTCAGAGAGAAGTTCAAAATGATTTCTCTAGGAACTCTGCTGCCATACCTTCAGAGTCAGGATTGGCTTTGTTCTCTAGATCTCAAGGATGCATACACTCATGTTCTCATCCATCCAACTCACCGAAAGTTCCTTTGATTCCTGTTTCAAGGGAAGCACTACCAATACAGGGTTCTTCCTTTTGGCCTGGCTTCTGCACCAAGGATGTTCACAAAATACATGGCTGTGGTAGCAGCATTTCTCTGCACCCTGGGAATATTCGTCTTATCTTACTTAGACAACTGGCTCATTCGAGCCCCTTCAGAGCCAGAGGCCAGGGTTGCTCTGTCTCGCACAATGCGCGTCCTTCAGTATTTGGGACTTTTCATAAACTTCCCAAAGTCCAGCCTTGCTCCCACTCAGTCTCTAGAGTTTATAGGAGCTCTGCTGGATACCAGACAGACAAGGGCCTTCCTTCTACAGCCCCGCTGCCTTCGCATTGTGCAGTTAGCTTCCCAAGCAGTGCTAAAACCTCACCTCACTGCTCGGGAAATGTTACAGTTACTAGGCCACATGGCATCCACCGTGCATGTGGTTCCTTATGCTGGCCTCCATATGAGGGCAGCCCAGTGGATCTTATCCACTCAGTGGACTCAGGCGTCAGGTTGCCTGTCAGACAAAATAGCAAACTCAGATCACCTTATTTTGTCCCTCCAATGGTGGCAGTCACCAAAAACCTTCTGGTGGGGTCTCCTTTTCAGCAACCCCCACCCCAAGCCACTCTAACAACAGATGATTCACAGGTGGGTTGGGGAGCCCACCTGCAAGGCCTCTCTACCCAGGGTACCTGGACTCCACAGGAGGCCTATCTCCATATCAACCTCCTGGAGCTCAGAGCAATCTTCCTTGCTATTCAAGTATTTCACACCCAGCTCAGCTACAAGACAGTCCTAGTTCAAACGGACAATCAGGTAGCCATGTTCTATGTGAACAAGCAGGGCGGAACAGGCTCTCTGTCGCTGTGCAACAAAGCTTTGCGACTATGGGCCCTGGCCAGAGAGCATCAGATTCATCTCCTTGCGGTGTATCTTCCAGGCATTCAAAACTCTTGGGCAGACAGACTCAGTCAAGTTCTGCTTCCACACGAATGGTCTCTCCATGCAGACCAGGTGGCCCAAAGTTTTCAAATTTGGGGAACCCCAGACATAGACCTCTTTGCAAGTCTGCTGTATGCCAAACTTCCCCGGTTCTGTTCCTGAATTCTGGCCCGAGGTTGTCAGGCCAGGGATGCTTTCCTCCTTCATTGGGGTCAGGACTTCCTGTATGCCTTTCCACCCATTCCCCTAATTCCCAAAACCCTGTTCAAGCTTCAGAGAGACAGAGGTCATATGATCCTCATAGCTCCACGTTGGCCATGGTAAATGTGGTACCCTCTGCTCCTACATCTCTCTCAAGCTCCGCCTCTGGAGTTAGGATCTGCTCCAGATCTTCTTTCTTAAGAGGATGGGATGCTGTGGCATCCCAATCCCCAGTCTCTGCATCTCAGGGCCTGGTTGCTGAAAGCCTAGAACTTCACGGTCTTAGCTTTTCCCAGCAGGTAAAGGATATCCTTCATGCTTCCAGGAAACCTTCCACAAGACGCTCTTATGCATTTAAGTGGAAAAGGTTTACCATATGTTGCTCGCAGAAGGGTCTTAACCCTCTTGCGATACCTCTGGAGTACTTCCTTCATTTATCAAATGCAGGGCTTAAGACCAATTCAGTCAGTGAGAGTCCATTTGAGTGCTATTGCAGCTTCTTTCAAGCCTCTAAATGGACAACCTATTTCCTCTCATCCTCTCATAGTGAGATTTATGAGAGGCCTTCTTTTAACGGCCTTCCCTTAAGCCACCACCGGTGGCATGGGGCTTAAATCTGGTACTTGGGCAGCTCATGAAACCGACCTTTGAACCATTAGCCACTACCTCTTTGAAATTCCTTTCCTGGAAGGTTATCTTTCTCATTGCAATCACATCAGCACGTCGCATCAGTGAATTGCAAGCGTTGGTGGCTGCTCCTCCTTATACAAGGTTCCATCATGATAAGGTAGTCCTTAGGACTCATCCACACTTTATGCCAAAGGTGGTTTCGCCCTTTCATTTGAACCAAGCGGTTTACCTTTCTGTATTCTTCCCAAGGCCTCATGCCTCGAATGCAGAAAGGAATCTTCATACTTTGGACTGTAAAACAGCTTTGGCCTTTTACTTGCAAAGGACACAGCAACATAGAAAATCCTCTCAACTCTTTGTTGCTTTTGATCCTAGTCATTTGGAATTTCCAATCTCCAAAAGGACACTGTTCAGCAGGATTGCACACTGTATATCTTTTGCCTATGAGAGTAAGAACCTTCCTCTTGAAGGCCATGTCACAGCTCACAATGTGAGAGCCATGGCACCCTCAATGGCTTATCTTCACTCTGTGTCTATCGATGACATCTGTCGAGCAGCTACTTGGGCTTTGGTACATACCTTCACAGCCCATTACTGCTTAGACAAGGACTCCCGCCGGGATGCCTTGTTTGGTCAGGCTGTTCTTCAACACCTGCTCCACACTTAATCAACTCCTACCCACCATCCCTGGTAGGATGCCAGAGATCCATGGGGGGAAGTGGAGCCCTTTCACAAGGGCACACAACGTTCTGGGGCCATCTCCCTGGCATCTGCAGCTAGGGAGTCCCCCATATGTGATGACTACATTCCTGCTTGTTCCTGGAGATAGCATAGTTACTCACCTGTAACAGGTGATCTCCGGGAACAGCAGGAATTTAGTCTTCACAACCCACCCACCTC
Organism: Ichthyophis bannanicus; assembly: GCA_033557465.1. Taxonomy (NCBI): domain Eukaryota; kingdom Metazoa; phylum Chordata; class Amphibia; order Gymnophiona; family Ichthyophiidae; genus Ichthyophis; species Ichthyophis bannanicus. The sequence goes on from CM066033.1 coordinate 1,299,612,065, forward strand.
CCCTAGGAGTTGTATCTTTCTATCTCTCTCTCTTGTCTCAGCTTTAAACTCAACTGGAGAGGGACAGTTGGGAAAGGCAGGAAGGCAGCACGCAGGCGCTGTGGGATGCTCCCAAAAGCTTTCCTATTGGACGATGGGGAGCGTTCGTGCACAGGCTCCATCGTTACCGATGATACCCATATGTGAAGACTAAATTCCTGCTGTTCCTGGAGATCACCTGTTACAGGTGAGTAACTATGCTATATCTGCCGTCATTTACTATATTACTATGTTACTAGCAGAGGTGGTAGAGATGAGGACAGTATCTGAATTCAAAAAAGCATGGGACAAACACAGGATCTTTAAAGGACAAAAGGGGACTACTGTAGTGCATATTGAAGGGCAGACTGGATAGGCCATGTGGTCTTTTTCTTCCGTCATTTGTTTTCTATGTTTAACTTCAGCAGCAAGGATTACTTTCCCCGCAATGTGTGAGAGAATCAAGTGACACTGAAATTTGAATTGTGTCACTCTCTGCCACATATTCCTATCCATTGTCAGTTTAAACTCTGCTTCCAATCTTTCAATTTCCATCTTGAGATTTTGTAATGAATTAAGACGTTGTGCCCATCTGTAGAATTATTACTCCCTTTAGAAACGCTTTGTAGGTATCCCAAGTTATTTCATAGGATATTTCCCCTGATTGGATAAACTGAAAAAAACTCTGGTATTTTGTGATATGAGCTCTATAAAAGCAGGTTCCTCTAAGAATGCTGCATTAAATCGCCCCAGACGACAGGGGAGAATAATTATAAGTTAACTCCCAATGTGAACGTGACCCATTTTAATAATACACTGAAACAATTAAACGAAAATAGAAAACCGCTAAACTTAGCTGTACAATCCAGAGTCTCTACTACTGTCTCATTCCGCAGACACGCGTGTTTCGGGCAAAGAGCCCTGCTTCAAGTGCGATCCACTCCTGGATCACATTTGAAGCAGGGCTGTTTGCCCAAAACACGCGTGTCTGCGGAATGAGACAGTAGTAGAGACTCTGGATTGTACAGCTAAGTTTAGCGGTTTTCTATTTTCGTTTAATTGTTTTGGTGTATTATTAAAATGGGTCACGCGTACATTGGGAGTTAACTTATAATTATTCTCCCCTGTCGTGTGAGACCCGACAAAAGGTTTCACTAATTCACCGTGCCTGTTCACAGATAATCTTTTGTATTTTGAGTTTATTAGTGTGATTGTTATGTTTTTTGGTTCTTGATATTTTTGCATTAAATCGCCAGCAGGGGGCAGCCGTCCTAGGCGTTATCGATTGTAAGAAATGCAACGTATGCCTTTGAGTCAATGCTGATTCCTGGTAAACCATCCGGTGGGTTTTCTTGGCAAGGTGCAATTGGAAGTAGTTTGCCAAGCTTTTCTTCTGTGCAGTGAGTTTACAGCCCCTAGTATTCCAAGATGGTTACTAGTACTAGTTAGCCTAGCTTCAGAGATAAGTTAAGAACAGGTTCATTCAGGACAGCTGAAGACTTGCTGTATCATGAGAGAAACACGTGTGATCAGAAAAAAACAATTAACTTAATTGAAGCCTCATCCACCTGTAAGAAGAGCGCATTAGAAATTATAAAATAGATTAATTTTTGAGAATGAATTATGGGTCAACTAGCCTCATATCTGCAATAAAATTGCATAAAACATAGTGTGCTTTAGTATGGTGCCATTGGACTGATGATTTTCTATCAACTTCCAGCTTAAATGGGAGGTTAAAATCACCTTTAACAATAAATTGAGCATTCCCAGCTAGAGCCTTGCTGGGAAACTGCTCTAAAAAGTCTGAATAATCCACATTGGGGCTATCTAGATTGACCATCAGTTGAACCTCATTTGACACAACTACAGCTACCATCCACCCACCCTCCAAATCCAATAATGAAGGCACCATTTTATACCTACAACTTCTTTTTAACTTTATAGCATCCCCGTTCTTTTTTGAAAAGTAGGAGAGGACAAATCTTCACCCATCCACTCACTCCGAAGCTTCTAAGACACAGCGGTAGGACGTGAGTCTCCTGTAAGAAAGCTATGACTGGCTGAAACCATCTGAGACAGGCAAGGATCGTTTTACATTTAAAGGGATAACTGATCTCTTACATTCAGTAACAGTATATGAGTCATAGATACCATCCACAAACAGTGAACAACCTCCTTTAAGCAGGAAGTTGGTGCATCAACATATACTTTAAACACTTATAATACCAATCATATTGCCAATACCCACATGATCCTACTCATACTACCCAAAACCATACCAACAACAGCAACCAAGTCATTAAATAAGCAAAAAACCAAACCAGAAAAATGATGATGGTTGGGAGACTAGAAGTAAACCTAAGGAGAAAACTCAGAACCCCAGACGACCTTCAACCTGTAATAACGACCCACCCACCCTCACACGCAAACCACAGCAGCACTCCCCTAAAATATCCCCAGTCACTACACTATCTCACTACACTAAGCCCCACAAAAACGTATTCACTCCCATGTCTACTCCAATCCCATACACCCTACCTCTTATTCTTGCAGCCATCACAATGCTAACAAACTCAATGTAACTGTTCTCATACACAAAAACAAAACTCTTTCTCCCTTTTAACACTCCAGAATAGGGAAGAAATCTCAGTCCAGTGAAGCATTAAGAAAGAAAAAATTGCATCAAAGTCCATAACGGTGATGAATAGAATGGACTGCCACTATCATTGGTTATAGACACATCCAATTGCCATCAACAATTCCAGCAGAAGTGATATGCATGTTTCCGGTGATCCAGTTCCATAGAAAAACACAGACTGATGAATCCAACCTTCCCATGGTGGAAAAATATTTGAAGAGAAGACAGCATGACAGCCAATATTAAAGGATGTGACCAGAGAGACTAACTCTACATACTGTCACACATATCCTCTTATGGGGCAGCACTCGTCATACGGTTCTCCAGTTCAAATATATGCTGCTGCAACTGCTGAGGATCTGCAAAGCACTGTGTAGAATTATTAGAGGTTACTTTCAGAAGCGCCAGAAAAAAATAAATAACCCATACCCAGAGCTTTCAGTTGAGGATGGAAGCTGAGCAACCTCTTACAGTGATCCATCGTTGACTTGGCATAATCAGTAGTGACAGCGCATTTTTCCTAGAAATAAAGGTGTTGGCAGTTATATAGGCTCTTTCATTAATGCATGAGGACCATGGATCAATTTTAGCAAGCAATGAAAAAGATGCCGGTACTCCATACCACCCTCAAAAAAAGCCCTGGGTAGTAATGATCAATCTATGGCTTTGATTGAATGATAAGGCGGTATATAAATACCATTAAATAAATAAAATGGCTCTCCCAAACAACTGGACATTCCCTAGCCTTTGAGAGAATTTGTACTGCTTGCAGGTATCAGAAAACTTTGATTATAAAAGGCTGCAAATGAAAGTGGGTGGTTGACAATTTTACTGGGATCAACTACAAATGGATGCTCAAAGGTAATCTGCTAGATCTGTAGGATCATCTTCTTCGTGAACCCAATTGGATCTTGACTCTCCAGGAGTTCTGGTATGTCTAGGATTCACATATTATTCCAGTGATTCTGATCCATATGTTCCAGATCCCTCTGCAGTTGAGCGGCCATCTTGAGTTGTGCGTATGCTCAGCCCTGTCTTCTAGCTGATTCCAGTTCCAATATCATATATAGATTGGAGTTTATATGGGAGACCGCCTCCTGTACCCTTTGCATAGCCTCATTGTTTTCTGCCAGTGTGATTTTCAATGTGTGTAGTTCTTCTATTATAGCCATGATAGAGGCCTCCATAATCTTTGCTTTGTGGTTGTTTCTCTGGCATCATGAAATCCTGCTTCAACCTCTTAGCCCTGGGGGTCCTTAAAAATGTTTTCAATTTACTGGGCTCAGGTGTTGTCATGTTCGTGGTGTTAAATGGAAGGAGTTTGAGAAATCAAGGTAGTAAAATTATGTACTAGGTCCTTTCCCTGGGAGCTTCTCCCTCAGAGTTTGTGAGTGTTTCCCTATCGAACAGAGCTTTAAACTAGTATCGATTGGACTGGGTTGGCAGAGACCTCAGGTAACCCACAACCTTCGGGCAAGTAAAACATGAAATACTTGTATAGAAACGGAAAAGAAAGGCAACATCTGGAAAGCTATGTATACTAATGTCCATGGTATGGGAAACTGAGTTCTGGATCTAGAGGATGTAATGGAAGAGGCTGACTTGGATTTAGTAGTGGTCGTGGAGATGTAGTTCAAGAAGAACCATGACTGGGATATAATTATATTGGGCTATAATCTACACAGGACAGGTAGGGTAGAAAGAAAGGGAAGGTGGCGCTGTATGTAAAAATATAAGTACAATTGTAGGCACTGTGGGTTAATCTGGAAAAAGGAAATAAATATTAATTTATATTAGTGCAATCTCACAGGTGAAAAATAGAGATTTAATCAAAGACATTCATTGCATTTCTATGAAGGGGAAAGTACTATTGCTGGTAACTTCATTCTGCAGGATGGGACATCATGGCTGCAGAATCATCTAGACATAGGGAGATCCTGGATTCTCTGCAGACAGAACAGTTCCAGCAGCTGGTAATGGAACCCGCATGGGAAGGGCTGACACTGATTCTGGATCTGGGATTTACAAATGGCAAGAGCGTTTCTGAGGTTATAGTGGATGATCATCTAGCATCCAGTGATCACTGGCAAGTGGTACAATATTAGGACACAAATGGAGATGGTTTACTCAAAAGTGAGGGTCCTAAACTTCAGGAAAATGAAGGGGTAGATATTCAGCTGCCATCGTTCACATTTTTAACATAATAGTCAAAAAAAGAAAAATCAGGATATTCAGCACCAAAATCCAGATTGTGGCTGGCACTGAATACACAGATAAGGAGGTGAGGCCACTACCATCTGGATAGCAGTGATACTCAGTCCGCCATCCAAACTGTTATCTAGATAAAGAACTTCGGAGAGCTATTTTGATGTCCTGACTTTATCCAAGTATTCAGCATTTATTCAATGGCGCGCATTGCATTTTGCATCTGGATAATTATACCATTGCTGGCCACATAACTACCAACTCTGTCCTTGCTCTGCCCCTAGACTACTCAGCACTATCTGGCTAATGTGCCGAAAATTGCCAGAAAACCCTGGCCAGCGGCAGGTATCCAGATGGTTGGTGCTACTATCCGAATAAGTACTTCTGAATATTAATTCATAATTTCATCAAGATAAGGGAGTACTTCAAGGAGTCATTAGCTGGCGGGGAACATCTAGGAGAAGTAGAAAAGCAGTGGGCAAAACTGAAAGGAGATATTTTAAGAGCAACTAAAGCGCAGATTAGTGAGACAAAACTTTCCTTGGCTAAATCCGTTGGCTTTGTCCCATTAAACTGTGCTATTTAAATGTTCAGTAATTTTTTCTTTATAAGAGTTTTGACCATTTTGCCTGGTACTGACGTCAGTTTCACAGATCTGTAGTTTCCCGTATTACCCCTGGAACCCTTTTGAAAAACTGGCATTATGTTGGCCAGTCTCCAGGTACTATAGATGATTGTAGTGAAAGTAGGTGAAGATATTTCACCAAATACTTAATTCTCTTGATGGGTTGCTTTTTACCTGAATAGTCTCTTTTCTGAGTACTTGAAGCTTGAGTGTTTGAAGCTCAGTGACTCAAACCCCACAGCTCTCTGGCCTGTGTGGTAGAGTACCATTGTGCATGAGTACCTTTGGATGTGGTCAATAGTGCTGTCTTCTCTCTTCCATGTTAGGCTGCTTCCCACAGTCCTCTAACTGGTGAAGTCTGGATGGACTGGTGGAGACACTCTTCAGGAAGATCAAACTTCAGGCTGAGTTGGCTCTAAGCCTCTCTATTTCTCCTTCTGTCCTCATCCTGGTGACTGGCTCTGGCAGGGGTGCCCGAGGCACCTACCCCCCACCCCCTCACTGTAGGGCATCTTCCTGTTCAGCAGTGCAATGGCCTGGGGGCCAAAGACAGGAAACTGCCTCTGGATGAGGTTAACCTGGGGCTGTTCCTTCTCAAAGGAGTCTCCTCCCAGTCTAAGCTTGACTGGCATGGGGAACCTCCCTCAATCTGGAATTTGCCATGCACTTTCAGACTTACTAATTACTACTAGTAGAGTCACTGGATGGTGCTACTGATTTCAGTACACAAAATCCATAGAGGTTTCTACAGTATCTTTAGATATTTAAAGTTGTTCAGTCATTTAAAGTTGCTAGAGTAATAGGGATACTTGAACCAATATAAATATATCTAATAATTTTAAGGGACTTTGTTTAATGTTAACCTCACAATGAACTGCAAGGACCTAGCAATAAGCTATTCGTAAGGTCTAATAACTTGCTATTGAAGATAACCAGCTAAACCTGGTTATTGAGGGGGGAGTGGCCTAGTGCTTGGGGCAAGTTACCTCAGTCCAGAGGGCCAGGGGTTTGAATCCTGCTAGAGGACAGCAACCTTGATCTGGAAGGACTGGGGTTTCTAGTCCCACAGGTGCTCCTTGGGCAAGCCACTTAACCCTCTGTTGACTCAGATACAAAAACTGTGAGCCTTTCAGGGAAAAGGGGAAAAATATACACACAGTACCTGAATGTACACCACTTTGACTGATAGAAAGTTAAATAAATAAACCTAAAAATGAAACATTTCCCTCCTTTCCCCTTAACTGGTTTAAGAGCCTATAAATCAAAATGACCACGATGGTAGTCATTCCAATCCAGGATAGTGGGGTTGGATGTCCAGCCTGTGGTTAGCCCCTGTTCGTGTTTGTGCAGGGAGCACTGGGAGAGGGCCATGAAGGGGCGGGTGGGGGTGGTTTAGGGGAGGGGGCCATCTGCCAGGATGTACAGATGGCCTCTGTACGTCCCCCAGCACCTACCTAGACGCCCTGCTTATTCTAACCAGAGGGTGGAATATGTGCTGGGCTCAGTAAAGATTGCATGCTGCGGGCTCCCCAGCCCCATTGTGCCACAGCAGCATGGCACCCACTGCCTGATCCCAGCCGTAGGGCCCCTGCCAAGGGTCAGATGGTGGGAAAATAGGGCAGTACTGCATCTGAACCATTGGTGGCTCTGGCTTTACATGCCAGTGCCATGATGATGGGATGCCACAACACCAGCCGAAGCATTGTGCAGGCTGAACATGCAGATGCTGGGGCAGCTCCTGCCAAGGAATCAGGTGCACGGTGGATCATCCAAGTATAGCTCCCACAGTTGCAGAATGGGGTATAAATTGGCCCTATCCATTTGTTGGGCATCTGGACAGCTCAGCCATGCACATTGCGGAATTGACCGCTAACTGAAAGTTTGCCTATTAAACTATACCCTAATTGACTTTAATTTAACTGAAAGTTTGTCTGTTAAACTATACCCTAACTGACTTAACACAGAATTTCAAATAGAGACAGATGTTATTAGCTTAAGACCTAAATAATTCCATTTTCCCCAAGGTTTTGAGAATTTCCCAGCAGGATAAAGTGAATTTGCATAACAATTGTTTCTGTTCTGCATTCACAGATGATGGGCTATGAGTTGGACTTCAGGAAACAAACATAAATAGGAATGCAAGTGAGATAGACCTTGAATGATTTTCAGAAGAGTGTATTTGTGAGGAGCTAACTAAGAGTTATGAGGTTTAAACAGGATACATCCTAGGGTATTGAAGGAGCCTAGGGAAGTTCTGACAGCTATGCTTCTTTGGAACTGAAAGTGGTTAAAAAGAACTGGAGACAGGTGGATATGGTTCCTCTCCACAAATACGGAAGGAAGGCCGATTAGTCTTACCTTGGTGGTGAGTAAGCTAATTGAAATGCTGGGGGTTACAGGATCCATAGTAGTTTGGTTTTACTAGAGATAAGTCTTGTCAGATGAATCTAATAGATTTCATTGACTCAGTGACCAGGCAGTCGGAATAGGGCAGCATGCTCGATTACAGCAAAGCCTTTGACATGGATAGGCGGCTTATAAACTGAGCATGCTTGTGATGGGCCCTAAAGTGACTGAATGAGCCAAAAACTGGTTGAGTGAGAGGTGGCAAAAGGCAGTTTTAAACTGAGGATTGGGGCATATGGTGTGTCATAAGCAGTGGTCCTTGGTCTCATTCTTTTAACCATTTTTATAAGTGATATAACCTAGTAACATAGTATATGATGGCAGATAAAGACCAGTATGGTCCATCTAGTCTGCCCAGCAAGATGGCAAGAGTAGGTGCGCCTGCTGCTCCATGCTGGTCACCCCTCCCCATGCCTTTGTTTAGGGGTGTACCCACTGCTCCGTGCAGGTCACCTCTAGTTGTTGAGATAACAGAGACAGTTAAGTTTATTTTGATTTTATCCCGTTTCTATGAAGGGATCCACCCCTGTCTGTCCCATGCCTGGAAGATGTAGGGATCTAGAAAAACTTGGAGAATGGTCTAGAAATTGGCAGCTAAGATCTAATGCTATAAAATTCCAGCTCAAGCATTTATACTGCAAGAATTTAGGGAGCAGTACACTACAGGGGGTGAAGCACTTCTGTGCATGAAAGAAGAGTGGGACCTGTGGGTGATTGTACAATATCTTGTGATCAAATAAATTAACTTTTCTACTCATGACGCAGATCATTCTATAAACCTAGGCAAAGCAGTTAACATGGTTAGCAGATCTGGCCAGTTATCTTAAAGGCTGTCCTAACTTTAGCCAGGTTAGCTAACCAGGTAGCTGCAAAATATCGCTGACGCCCGGTTAGCCAACACTCTATCCAGGCACACTGGATATTCAATGGATATGATCGTGGCATGAAATATCCAGGTCAGAATTAAAGTGGTGACGGCCAGTTGCTGAAAATCCACCCCCCCCCCCCCCCCAAAGTATGTGCTCCTATTTTAGTATCCTGCATGCTTTTAGCATTTTACATTGTTCCACTGTCTTGAATGCATTGGGCCTGATAGTTGGCGCCAGCAGCTAATGCAATTACAATAGCTAGCCGCCAGCGCTGAACATTAAATGTGCATATTCAGTGCCAGGGTCATATCCGGCCCCAGCATTGAATATCTGAGGTCGGCGAAGAGCCCGGTTGCTAACAGGGCAGCAGTGATATTGAGCGATACACTGTGAAAGTTTCCTGGGTTTCCTGTGCCTGGCTTTTACCATAGATCGCAAACTAGACGGCGACTCAGTATCGCTGCTGGCTGGTTTGTGATTAGCGAGTACCAAAGGAGAGCACCAGGTACCTGCACACTTGAACAAGATAGCAGTGCAGTACGCATTGAACGTTTTTAGTGTACCACGTGACAGATTCAAGGTATGCTCTTTTTAAAGACCCCCTGAGGAAGGCTTTGTGGCCGAAACGTGTTGGGGCACAATAAAAAAGACTCTTCACCTGTAGAATTGTCATCAGTCCTTGTGTACCTGCTTGGTTAGTTCTCTTCTCTCTCTCTCTGGTTTGTGATCATCTCCACCTCCGCTCCACCCTGGAACACCCCCGACACATCCTCATGCTAAGCGGTTAGCATCAGGGTGTATAGCGACGTTACTTGGGGATATTTAGCAGCATGAACCGTGTTAGTGCTGCTGAATATCTTGCTTAGGGACATTTTCATGGTTTACAGGTCTGCCTTGGAATATTGGACCCATCATGTTTTAATCACTTTTACTATTTCTAGCATAAATGCTTAAACCCTAACTTCCAGGGGACATCTAAGGTGTTTTACTGCAATCTGAAGAGACTTACTCTGACTCTGTTTCAACAAAGGCTTGACATGCTCTCAGGCAAGTTTAATAACTTGTCCTTTGAAGAAAAAGCAGCTTGTTGGAACGCTGTACTGCATGTTCCAGTAGAGGCAGAGACCCCATTATGCAGAGCTTTCACAACTGCCAAACCCTCAAATCCTTGGTACCATCCTGGTTTATTACTGCTGAGAAAATGATCTAGACAAGCTGAAAGGAAATGGCTAAAAAGCAAACACGAAATGATCATCAGATAAGTAGGGAGAGATGACATTCCCATAAGGTAGAAATTGGTTATTCAACACTTCTTTAGTCCAGAGAGAACCAGCCCAAGCAGTGATTCCAGATACATTGAAATTGATTCCTGCTCCTTCTTACTGTAGAACTAAAGCCTCCCCTTTGGCTGAACAATTTGGAGACGTACTCCAAAATTATAACAATCAGGAATAATGTATTCCACTCACAAACTACAGTTGACCTATCCATCTGAAGCCCTGACACTAGAGAGGAATCACCAGTGTCCAAGAAGATGTATCCAGTGCTGGCAAGCTTTCAACCTTTCATCTAAAATAGCACTTTCCAAGACTGTTTCCTCACTGGGCGTGGCCACTTCGTCACTGGATCCCCTCCCATCAAATTCAGTTAAAGACCCATCTCTCAGTCTACTATTATTTACTCAGTCTATTGTTAACAAGAGTGTACAAGAAGATACTTTTCCCTCAGCATGCAAGATGGCGCTCATTCAACCCCTTCTGAAAAAGAACAATCCAGTTCCTTTAATTCCAGCCTCTTTCAACCTTACCATTTATCTCTAAAAGAACTGAAAAGGACATTTTCAAACAGCCTGCAGACTTCCTAAAAACGACTAATGCCATACATTCTTTCCAGTGAGACTTCAGAGCTGGCCATACCACGGAGACCTCTCTTGTCACTATGATAAATTGGACCAGACAACACAGATGTTGGCAATGACCCCACTATGGTTTCATTAGATCTTAGTTCAGCTTTTGACCTGTTAGATCAACTGCTGCTCTTGAGACTGGAAGACCTGGGAGTGACAGGCATCATCCTGCCCTGGTTCAAGTCATTCCTGGAGGACAGATTTACCCAGATCTTCTGGAATACATTTTCTTGAAACCAGTCCCCTAAGGAATACACCAGAGATCAATCCTAGCACTGGTCCTGTTCAACTTTTTCTTCACCCCTCTCTTTACCCTTTTGCAGATCTTTGGAGTAGCTATGTTCTCCTATTGTCAATGACTTTCAGCTTTTATGAAGCTGCAGTTCATCCAAACCAGACCTGTGGCATCTCGGTTTCTGCCTAAATGCTGCCACTGACTGGCTAGATGCTCACAGACTGAAGAAGACTACTGAAAAATGAGAAGTCTGGAAGCCTGTGCAAGGGGGGTGGGAGTCCGTGAGTCCTAATCCCGTAGGGACCAAGGACAGAGGCATTCTTTGAGAAACAATACAACATAAGAAAGGAGGCCATGAGGCACGTGCCAGATGTTGCCAGGAGCTGTTAGAAGATGTAAAGTGTCAGAAGGGTCTTGTGGCATCTAGGACCAGAGGGCCGGTAAATAATTCCAAGTAGTGGTGGGAGTTGTGAATGGAGTGACTGCTTGAACCTCTGGTAGAGAAGAAAAGGGATGTTAGAGAAGTGACAGATTCACCTACAAACTAAAGAGAAGAGCATTAAGACTGTTCATTGTTAACTTTGAAGCAACCAATTTCTTTAAATTTATTGTAACCCAAGCTTTCATCCAGTAAAGTGAAGTTCCACTTTAATCACTAAATAGAAAACCAGTTAAATAAATAAATAAATTAAATAAATAACTAAATGTGCCATTATTTTGTTGTGAAGAACAGCATTGACCAACCAGTGGCATAATTACAACAGGGCTTTGGAGACAGACTCTATCTCCCACCCATCAGGACCTTAAAAATAAAAGCTGTCAGAACATGGGGGATCCAAGATGGAGTTTTGAAGTGGTGTGCTGAGTGGCATGGAGTTTTACATGGGAAAGAAGCGTAAGTCCAGAGGGGCCAAACAGCCTTCGACGGCAACTCTGGTTTCTACGCCATTACCTTTGTCTGTAACAGGTCCGATGGATGCTTTTCTTTCGCCTGTGTCCCAGCAGTCGTTTGCGGCAGGGGAGAGTGGCTCGGCTGAGCGGCGGTTGGAGGTGGAGTCCTCGCTGTCTGCGTCGGGAGGTGATCTTTCCTCCTCTGGCTCAATCCAGGTCTCTAAGGTTCCTCGGCAAGACACTGGCGCCTCAAGCAGCCCGGAAGAGGTTGCGGAACTGGTGGATGTCATCGGAAGGCAGAGTGTGGCTGGTGTTTGTGGCCAGGACCGCCTGGCTCCCCCGAATTCGTGCTGGGGTGAGGAGCCTGGTGTGAGATTGGCAGAAGGAAGTACGGGCTCTGTGACTCGTCAGTCGGTTCCAGCCTCAGTAACGGGCGTGTTGCAGATCTCGGCAGCTGAGTAGTCTGTTCCTGTGGCGGCGCTGGGAGTTCCAGAAGTGGTAATGCTGAAGAGTATTTGGACTGCGATTATGCAACTTCGAGAGGAGTTGGTCCCGAGGATTAACAGTTTAGCGACTCAGGTTTCCACTAATACTGATAGTATCCGTGAAAATGTTGAAAAAATCTCTTTGCTTCAGTCTGAGATTTCGGATCTTCGGATAAACAATGTGGCTGTTGAGAAGGATACGGAGTGTCTTAGGAAGAACGTAGTGCCAATGCGACTTAAGTTAGAGATGTTGGAGAATACAATTCGAGCTGTGAACATTCGTTTGATCAATTTTCCCAGAGTAGCGTTGGTTTCCTCTAGGGATATGTTCCGTTCTTATTTAACTGAGAATTTAGGTATCCCCCCTGAATCCCATCCCCCTATTGTTAAACTGTATTATCTCCCAACTGGGAAAAAGATAGAGGGAGTTGGGGTGGGTCCTGGAGTGGCTAATGTTGATGTTTTAAATGTAACTGAAATGTTGGAATCTTCTCAGGAGCAACAGGTAGTGCCATCTACTTTATTGATTACCCTAGCTTTGTTATCGGATAAAGAATGGCTTATGAAGCTGTTCTTTAGAAAACGCCATATGTTGTTTAAAGGTCTAAAGGTTTCTATGTTCCCAGATTTATCAAGGGAGACCCAGAAGAGGCGGCGGGATTTCCTGCTCCTAAGACCTGGGGTTCAGCAGTTGGGTGGGCTCTTCTTTTTGAAATTTCCATGTAAATGTCTGATAAAGTATCAGTCACATTCCTATATATTTTACGAGCCTTCCCAATTGCTGGAGTTCATTAATGTCCGCCATTCTGGGGTTGGAACGGATCTTGTTTCTGCTTAGGATGAGCATGGTTAGATATTGACTGTATGAGCACACCCTTTTTCCTTCAGATTTTGACTGTTGTTTTTTTCTCCTCTCTAAGTATTCCCCTATATGTTGGGCTAGAGTGAGCTGGGAATGTTTGTAACAGTTTCTTTTGTATTCTTTGATAGGGACTTAAGTTGCCCCTTGTTGTATTTCCTTGTTTCCAGCTCAATTTCTCTTTCAAGAGGTATTTCTTGATATTTTCTGTATAAACTTATAAATATAAAATAAAATTAAAAAAAGCTGTTCTGTAACCCCACAAATCTGTCACTAAAGAGGAAGGTCACCAGGGGCATAGCCTGCTACATTAGTGGGGGATGGATGATGAACCGTTCCTCCCCCCCCCCCTCGCTACACACACCATATTGACATGGATTAGGGGTTTTTTTGTCCCGCTGACACTCACGCTTTCATAAGAACATAAGAAATGCCATACTGGGTCAGACCAAGGTCCATCAAGCCCAGTATCCTCTTTCCAACAGTGGCCAATCCAGGTCACAAGTACCTGGCAGGTTCCCAAAAAGAGCAGTCCAATGAGGGAAGCACTAGGAAACTCAGAAGGGGTCAAAAAACACCAGTCCAGGGTGAGTAATCAGGGGTTAAGACTATAAGTAAAGCATAGTTACTCACCTGTAGCAAGTGATTTCTGGGAACAGCAGGAATTTACATAAGGGTGACATCAGTACCAATGGAGTCTGCGCGGGAACGCTCCCCAGCATCCAATTGGAAAGCTTTTCGGAGCACTCCACTGCACCTGCGCAACTGCCTTCCCACCTTCCCAACTCTCTCTCTTCAGCAGAGTTTGTAGCTGAGAAAAGAGAGTAAATGAAACCCTATAACTCCTAGAGGAGGAGAGCGGGTTGTGAAAACTAAATTCCTGTTGTTCCTGGAGATCACTACTACTACTGAACATTTGTATAGCGCTACAAGTTGTACGCAGCACTGCACAGACACATATAAAAGATGGTTCCTGCTCATTGGAGTTTACAATCTAATAGAGACAGACAACACAATAGCTGTAGACATGAGATACAGCTAGGGGGAATGTAAGGGAATACAAAGGACACTAGGTGAGTCAAGATCTGAAAGCAGCAGCAAAGAGGTGAGTTTTTTGCATGGATCTGAAAAGGGTCAGAGAAGGTGCCTGATCACCTGTTACAGCTATCTCCAGGAACAAGCAGGAATGTAGTCCACATATGGGACTCCCTAGCTTCCAGATGCCAGATGAAATGACCTCAGAACCAGTAGAGGTTTGCCTCAGAGTAGGCATGATGAGGTCATGGATCCCACATGGATTTCAGGTATCTTAAAAGTCTGGGATGGAAGGTAGGAGTTGCCTCTAAGTCTGAAAAACGTGCTGGAATACAGCCTGATCAAACATGGCATCCCAGTGAGAGTCCTTGTCCAGACAATAATGGGCAGCAAAGATATGGACAGAAGACCAAGTTGCTGCTTTGCAAATTTCGTCGATGGCTACCGAGCGTAGGTTTGCCATTGAGGTGGCCATGGCATGAATATTGTGAGCAGTGACATGTCCTTCCAGGGAAAGTCCTGCTTTGTCATAGGCAAATGAAATGCAGTCTGCTATCCATCTGGAGAGTGTACGCTTAGAAACAGGTAATCCCAGGTGACTAGGGTCAAATGAGATAAACAACTGTGAGTCTTTACAATGATCTTGAGTCCTTTGGAGATAGAAAGCCAATGCACGTTTGCAGTTAAGAGTGTGCAGAGTTGCTTCTGCTTGAAACACATGCGGTTTAGGAAAGAAAACTGGAAGATAAATTGGTTTAAATGGGAGACACCACCTTTAGCATAAAGTGTGGGTGAGTCCGAAGGATGACTTTGTCATGGTGAAAGCGGGTATAGAGTGGATTCGCCACCAAAGCCTGAAACTCACTAATGCATCTAACTGAAGTGAAGGTAATTAGGAAGATTACCTTCCAAGAGAGGAACTTAAGTTAGGTTGTGGCTAATGGTTCAAAGGGCAGCTGTGCTAGAACCACGTTGAAGCCCCAAGCTAATGGAGGTGGCTTAATGGGCGGTTTGGACAGCAGAAGACGTCTCATGAAATGGGCTACTAGCAGTTGCATAGAGAAGGGGCTATCCATCAAGTAGATGGTGAGAGGCTGCAATGGCACTGAGGTGCACTCACCGAGTTTGTTTTTAGACCTGTCGAAGACAGGTGGAGGAGATACTGGAGGAGTGACTCTACTGGAGCAGAAAAGGGATTGAGATCTTTCTGGGAACACCAGACAGAGAATCTACTCCACTTAAAAGCACTAGATACTACCCAAGTGGCCCACTAGCTACCCTCACCACTTAGCCCCAACCGCCCATCCCCATTTAGACCTATAAGTAGATAGCTTTTTACGTATGTGAATCGTATCTCCTCCTGTTGAATGTATGCCTCCCAATGTCTTGTTGACAACTTTTATTGAAGGATAAGGTGGTATACAAAACTGTCTAAATAAATAAAAGCGTATGAATGTCTGGTGGAGGGCTTTCTAGAAGTCAAAAGGATCTCCCTAACCTCTTGAGTAAGGTCAAAGACAGGAGATCGGGTGCAGATCCCAATCACAAAGGATGAGTCTGAGTCAGACGCAGTAGCAGTGGAAACCACGGTTGCCAAAGCCAGTGAGCGACTATGAGAATCATAGAGCCTTTGTCTGACTGAAGCTTGAAAAGCATCTTGGGAATGAGGTGTATAGGAGGAAAGGCATAAAGCAGATCCTGACCCCAGTGTAGGTGGAAAGCATCCACTTGTTGGTTGGTGGATGTCGGAGTTTTTGTGCAGAAGTGAGGAAGCTTGGCATTTTGTGGAGTGGCGAAAAGATCTATATCTCAGTTCTCCATGTCTGGAATATGTAGGATGTTGTGTCTGGATGGAGAGACCATTCGTGGAGAAGAAGGATGCAACACAGTCTGTCTGCCAAGACACTGAACTCCCCCGGGAGGTACATCTCTTGGAGGTGTATTTCATGAGCAAAGGCAACAGACCACAGGTGTAGTGCCTCCTCGCAGATGGCCCAAGAGCCTGTTCCTCCCTGCTTGTTCACATAGAAAATTGTCCATCCTGTCTAGGACTTGTGCTCTGAGGTGGTGTCGAAACACTTGGAAGCATTCAAGATAGTACCTTTTCTAATTCTGCTATATCCTTTTTAAGATATGGTGACCAGAATTTTACACAACATTCAAGGTGTGGTCTTTTTCACACATACCCACCCACTTATACATATGCATGACCCTGGCCTGGAAACCCAGAGATCACGAGATGAGTGGGACAGTTTGACATGTCCAGCAGTTCCAAATACAGATCGACCTATGTTTGGGTTGTATCGTGGCCTGGAGGGATACTGAGGTCTTTTTTTCTCTCTTGATCATTGCTTTGATGATCCATAAGGGGCGGTCTTGTATTGTAGTTCAATATTTTAGGTTGTGCCGCTTTGGCATTTGTTTTGTGTGGTTTTTGAAGTCTGGTTAAGCTGAGGAGTTTGTGGTGTGTTTAATGTCTAAAGACTGCCATTTGATCGAAACGTGAGTTAGAGTGTTGTATATTTAACAGAGACTATCCACAGTTTTAGGAACAGCACAGGGCATTTTATTCTCAGCAAGCTGTTGGGTGTTGAGGAATTACGGAGAATGGGTTGGCAGAATAGGGTGGGGATACTGGATTGGGCACTCTTAGATATGGGTTGGCTAGGAGGTTTTTTGTAAAGTATGTTTTATTTTTGAGTCTGTCTTTTGATTATGGTCTATGTTACATTGTGCACTACTGGAAACAGTAGTGGGTGGACAGTTTTTTACATGTTTAAATTAAAAAAGAGGGTATGGAATCAGTTCAGAAATGACGCATGGTTTGCTACACAAACCCTACAAAGAAAGGCTTGAAATGTACTCCCCTGGAAGAAAGAAGGAAAAGGGGAATATGACAGCAGTGTTCAAATATTTGACAGGTTAAAATGGTGAATATTATCATAGAAAAGGAATTTTGAGGACAAGGATAAAGTTGGAAGGAGAAACCGTAACTTTGGCATTCTTCTTAAGAATTCTCCTCTCCTGCACACCCATGGCTTCAACATCTGCTCCCTATGATGTTTCCATTGACCTGGAAAGGTGCCTCTAACCTAAAAACAAGACTTATAGAGGCCTCGTTAATGCCAACAAAAGAGGACAATCATAGGTGAGCTTATATTGTGGCTGCCAGGGTTCAGTCACAGTGATGCAAACTTGGCTTGTGCAAAAGGAAATTCTGTTTTGTGGCCAGATGGGAGGGGCAGAGAGGAGAAGCAGGGAACGGAGATGCCACAGCTGTCAACCGAGCCAGAAGGAGGAGAGGACTGCTAGCCCAGCCTGAGGGATGGACAGTGCATGCTGATTCAGGTATGTGCCAATAACAAGGCAGACTGAACGCTGAAAGGAGAAAAATGTGGACAGGCCGAGCAGAATTCCCATGTGCCGGCTGCTCTGCAACAATCACAGTGGGTGAGCCACTTCGAAGCAAGTGAACATTTCCTCAGGGCTCTCATATTCTATCCCTGTGGTGTATCGAGGCATCTGAGAGAGCACTGATGAGTAAAACTGGGGCTGTCTGACCTGCAGTACTGCCAGGCTGTACACTAGTCAGGTTTTCTGGATATCCCCAATGAATATGCATGAAATATATTTGCATGCACGGCCTCCAATCATCACTCAGTAACCAGAAATAGCGACTCACGAGATGACTGGATGCGGATTTTATGACGTGTAGAGACTGCTTGGATGATTGCTGGGTGAAAAGCAGCATTATCTTGTGCCCCTACAAGAAAAGCACAATGAGAGTCAGAAATGAATCTCACACGTTTCAGACCAGGGGACTTTCTTGCTGCCCGTCATTTCCGTTTCACATAAAAGCCGTTTCCAAGGACAGTTTTCCCTCTTTGGCACACAACCACTGCGCCAGCAGGGAGCAAGAGCGTCTGCCCTCAGGAGGGAACAGCAGGCATCAGAGCAATAATGGAAGCATGAGCAAACGGCTGATGTTGAGCAAAACCTGACAGCGCCTCAGTGTCTCATAAGGAGAGAGGCTGTGCCTTCAAAAAACCTACTGTGCCAGGAGCCCCGCAGAGCAGTTTCAGGGACCTGCTTCCATGGTCGTCTGCAGCTCTTCCAAAAAAGCAACCGAGCACTCGACACTGGACCCACGTGTGACACCCAGCACAGCTTTGGGGACCTGCATCTGCCTCCCACGCAGCTTCAGCCCCAAGAGAAAAGACTGAAAGATCATAAAGAAACTCTTGGATTGGTGTCCGCCCTTGTCTGTCAAGTAGCTTGTGAGGCGGCTGCTAGGGCCACACAGAAAGGGGGGGGGGGGCGCTAGACATGCATATCCTGAAAACCTGACTGGTTCACAGTCCTCCTCAATTGCCGTTAGACATCCCTGGTGCAAAAGATAAGCTCAAGTGTCACTGGCGCACTGTCAGATACAAATAGTCAGAAGATGTATGTGCACTTATCTTTTTGCGTGAATACAGACACACTTTTTCAAATACAAGATATGCACGTAAGTGTACTCTCTACCCCACCCCCACCCCCAGGAACAGCTCCCCGATAAGTGGGTACAGTGATGAATACAATAGCTAAATGCACACAACCATAGCTACACATCTAGTAAGCAGTTTTCAAACACCTCCCCCCTGCTC
Source organism: Ichthyophis bannanicus (assembly GCA_033557465.1). Lineage (NCBI taxonomy): Eukaryota > Metazoa > Chordata > Amphibia > Gymnophiona > Ichthyophiidae > Ichthyophis > Ichthyophis bannanicus. The sequence goes on from CM066033.1 coordinate 1,299,630,883, forward strand.
ATTTCTGTGCTTAAAAGCCTGTTTTATGGCTTTGAGTTGCTCTCTTAGAAAGTGCCCAAGACATTACCAGCCCACAAGATTTTAGTGATTTATCTAGATATTGAAAAATTAAACATTCTAATTCCTCTCTTTGCATTATAGATTTAGTCATTTGCCTTTCCAAATTCCATGAGTACAGTAGTCTTAAATGGGTTATACTGTAGCTTCATTGCAGTTGCCTTTTCTATTGCTCCATGTAAACCGCTGTGACTGGTAGATGCAGCGGTATAAAAACGTTACTGTATAAATGACTACTCAGGAGTAGCTCAGGGCATATTACATTCAGGTGTAGTAGGTATGTTCCTGTCCTCAGACGTTTACAGTCTAAGGCTTAAGTGACTTACTCAAGATCACAAGGAGCAGCGGTGGAATTTGAACCTGGATTTCCTGATGTTCAGGCTGCTGCTCTGGCCCTTAGGTCAGTTGGCCACTCTCAGTTTGTTCAGTAAAAGTGAACATTTGATAACTTTGCTGTGTGGAGACCATTGGCGGTACTCTACCCAAGTTGAGATGCAAGGGGCTCAGTATTTGTTTTTCAGGTTCTCTGCTGTTCTATCGGGAACCTGGGATGATGCCCCTGGACTAAAATGCTTCAAACTACTGATCTTCTCTAGGATAAAAGAATCCACTGCTACATAGCCTTAGCGGCATCTATACTCGTAGGTTGTATATAAGCGGCATTTTCAGGTGGTTGCTGTTTACATGTGAAAACCCCCCCCCCTTAAAGGTGGGTGTTTGAGAGTAGGTTGAATAATGTAAAATCAAAGGTAAATGGTCACTGTGTGCTGCTGAACAGATGGCTGCTGGGGAGGTCGGATGAGGGACAACACCAAGGGAACAGCCTGCTGTGTTAGCAGAGCTGGAAGGAAAATATTTAGGGGGATATGCAAATCACTACCTGTGCTGACGGAGCAAGGATAAAGTGTAGTTACTCACCTGTAACAGGTGATCTCTGGGAACAGCAGGAATTTAGTCTTCACATATGGGTGACATTGGTACTGATGGAGACTGTGCGGGAACGCTCCATGGCATCCAATAGGAAAGCTTTGGGGAGCATCCCATTGCAGCTACATAGCTGCCTCCCTGCCTTTCCAGCTCTCCCTCCTCAGTTGAGTTTGTAGCTGAGATAAAAGGAGAGAAGGAGAAGAAGAGGAAAAGTACAACTCCTAAAGGGGAGGAGGGTGGGTTGTGAAGACTAAATTCCCGCTGTTCCCGGAGATCACCTGTTACAGGTGAGTAAGGAATGTAGTCTTTATATATGGGACTCCCTAGCTCGGAGATGCCAGAGAGATAACTTCACAGTGAGCTGTGGAGCACAGGCATAACTAAGTAGGTCATATATCCTCCAAGGATGTCTGGTATTGAAAGCGGGACGGAGGATAGGAGTTGATCTAAGTCTGAAAGAGATGCCGGAGAACAGCTTGGCCAAACAAGGCATCCTAGAAACATAGAAATATGATGACAGAAAAAGACCACATGGCCTATCTAGTCTGTCCTTCCATATCAACAACTACAACAGTCCCCTTTTTACTTTTAGAGATCCTCTGTGTTTGTCCCATGCTTTTTTGAATTCAGTTACTGTCCTCATCTCTACCACCTCCACTGGGAGAATATTCCATGGATCCACTACTCTTTCCGTAAAGAAATATTTCCGCATATCACTCCTGAATCTATCTCCCTTCACCCTCATCCCATGTCCTCTCGTAGCAGAACTTGTTTTCAATTGAAAGAGGCTCTCTTCCTGAACATTTATGCTATGGAGGTATTTAAACATCTCAATCATATCACCTCCAGCCCACCTTTCCTCTAAGGTGTACATATTAAGATCCTTAAGTCTGTCCTCATATGCTTTATAATGAAGACCACTAACCATTTTAGTAGCCACCCTCTGCACCGACTCCATCCTGTTCACATCCTTTTGAAGGTGCGGTCTCCAGAATTGCACACTATACTCCAAATGAGGTCGCACCAAAGAATTATACTTGGCGGGAGTCCTTGTCTAGGCAGTAGTGAGCAGTAAAAGTGTGGACAGTTGCTCTTTTGCATATCTCATCAACCACTACAGAGCGTAGATTTGCCATAGAGGTAGCAATGGCCTGAACATAATGTGCAGTGACATGACCCTCCAGAGAAAGTCCTGACTTTCATAAGCAAAGGAGATGCAATCCGCTATACATGTGGAGAGAGTTCACTTGGATACTTGCAATCCCAAGTAACTCGAGTCAAAGGTGATGCTGGGAAGCCTTTCTGTGCTCTCGAGTTCACTGGAGGTAAAAAGCCAAAGCACGTATACAATCCAGATTGTGAAGGGTTGCTTCTGCCCTAGAGGAATGAGGTCTAGGGAAAAAGACAGGGAGGAAAATTGAATGGTTTAAATGGAAGGGCGAGATGACTTTCAGCATAAAGCGAGGATGAGTCCTAAAGACTACCTTATCATGGTGGAATCATATATAAGGAGGGTCAGCCACCAAAGCCTGGAGCTCACTAATGTGTCTTGCTGAAGTGAGGGCAATAAGGAAGGTGACCTTCCAGGTGAGAGACTTCAGAGAAGTAGTGGCTAGAGGTTCAAAGGGCGGCTTGAGAAGCTGTCCTAAAACAACATTAAGATGCTATGCCATTGAAGGGGATTTAATAGGAGGTTTAGTTAATAGAAGACCCCTCATGAAGTATGCTACATGCAGCTGAGAAGAGATGGGCTGACCATCTAAGGGCATATGAGAGGCTGCAATTGCACTTAGGTGTACTCTTACCGAATTGGTTTTGAGTCCAGCAGACAGGTGGAGAAGATATTCAAGTAATTCATCCACCGGAGCTGAGAAGGGGTTAAGATCCCTCTCAGAACACCAGAGAGAGAATCTATACCACTTGAAGGCATAGGAGCGCCTGGTGGAAGGCTTCCTAGAAGCTAAAAGGATATCCTTAACCTGTTGAGAGAGGTTAATGTCCTGGAAGACTATGCCTTCAGCAGCCATGCTGTAAGATGGAAGGACTGTGGATTGGGATGCAGCAGCATCCCATCCTCCTGCGAGAGGAGATCTGGAGCAGATCCTAGGTCTATGGGCTGAGCTTGAGATAGACGTAGAAGGAGAGGGATACCATGGTTGTCGTGGCCAACGTGGGGCTATGAGTATCATGTAGCCCCTATCTCTCTGGAGTTTGAAAAGAGCCTTGGGAATGAGGGGAATGGGAGGGAAGGCATATAGGAAGCCTTGACCCCAGTGAAGGTGAAAAGCATCTACCTGATGACTGTCCAGTGCAAGAGTCCTGGAGCAGAAGCGAGAAAGCTTGGCATTCTGAAGACTTGCGAACAGTTCTATCTCTGGGGTTCCCCAGATCTGAAAAATGTGAGTGACCTTGTCTGCATGGAGAGACTACGCGTGGGGTAGAAGGACTTGACTCAGTTTGTCCACCAAGACATTGTGCTTGCCTAGAAGATACACTGCAAATAGGTGATTGTGATGCTGAATGGCAAAAGACCTCAGGTGCAGGGCTTCGCTGCAAAGGGTCCAAGAGCTTGTTCCGCCCTGCTTGTTCAAGTAGAACATGGCTATTTGATTGTCCATCTGGACTAGAATCATACGGAATCAAAGATGGTTCTGGAACACCTTGAGAGCATTGTGGATGGCTCTGAGTTCCAGCAGATTTTTGTGAAGTTATGACTCCTGATGAGACCAAAGTCCCTGAGTGGAGAGATTGTCCAGATGAGCTCCTCAGCCCAATTTGGACACATCTGTCATCAGGGTGCATTGATGTGGGGGCATCTGAAAAGGTGACCCTACTAGAAAGTTTTCTGGGGATTGCCACACTGGAGAGATGAGATTAGGCAGGTAGAGACCATTATTCTGTCTCCCAGGCGACTCAATGCCTGAGCCCACCTGGAAGCCAGTGTCCATTGAACTGTGCGCATATGTAGACAAGCATATGGAACAACATGTACTGTTGATGCCATATGACCCAGAAGTTGTAGCATTTCTTGAGCAGGGAGAAAGTTCTTGAGGCACGCCTGAGATGCTAGCAGAAAAGCTTTTGATTGTTGAGTGTCTAGGAGAGTCCCTATGAACTCTAGATTTTGAGGGGGAATGAGTTGGGACTTTGGAAGATTTATTACAAATCCCAAGTGTTGCAGCACTTGCATGGTGCATGAGAAGGAAAGATTGGCCTTAGAGAGGTGTTTGCTCGAATGAGCCAGTCGTCTAAGTAAGGGAAGACAAATATCCCTAAAGTCCTTAGGAATGCGGCTTTGTAAAGACTTTTGGCGCAGAGGCGAGGGCGAAAGGCAGAACTCTGTATTGATAATGTCTCCCTTGAAACAGGAAGCACAGGAACTTTCTGTGCTGTAAGTGTATGAGTATATGCCTCCTTTAGATCTAGAGAACGGAGCCAATCCTGAGCCTGGGGATAGGGGAGAAGAGTACCTAGGGAGATTATTTTGAATTTCTCCTGTAGTAGGTACTTGTTCAGTTCTGTGAGATCCAGGATGGGCCTGTATTCTCCTGTTTTCTTTGGAATGAGGAAGTATGGAGAATAAAAGCCCAGTTCCTGCTGGGAGAGTGGAACCTCCTCTATTGTGCCCTGAGAGAGAAGGGAGGTGACCTCTTGCAACAACAGAGCGGTGAGAGGGGGTTGAGAACAGAACTCTCTTGGAGGAGTCCGGGGGGGGGGGGGGTAGACTTTGTAGATGAAGCTTGTACCCCTCCCGTGCTATGGAGAGTGTCCATTGCTTTGATGTTATAAGATGCCACCTGTGGGCAAAGTGACTCTCCAGAGGCAGAACATCTATGTTCTCCAGAAAGGAGTCAAAGACCCTGAGGAGGCTGGGTCTGTTGAGGTGGCTGTGACTTAGGAGTCTGAGCCTTCCATTGTTATTTTGATGGCTGCTGCCCCTTTTGGGAAGCATGGAGTGGACACTGTACCACAGGGTTGTAAGAAGGGTAGTACTTCTTATTATTGAAAAAAGCTTTCTTCACTTTCTTTTTCCTAGCTGGGTTGGCAGTAGATCTAGATAGTCAATTAAGAGTGGTGTTCTTAGATTCTAGCTGAGAGGCCTTGTCCTGCCAATCCTTGCCAAAAACGTTTTCACCGGTGCAAGGGATATTACCCAGCTTATCTTGAACCCATTGTTCAAGATCGGATGCTTGGAGCCAAGCAATCCTGCGTGCACCGATGCAGATAGCTGAAGTTCTGCTGATGCACTCAAAACAATCAAAAGTTGTCCTGTTAACAAACTTTGAAACATTTTGAGCATGCTTTACAAGGGTGAGATAATCTGCTCTCTTGTCATCAGGGAGAAGAGGAGCCATTAACTCCAAATCCCTAGCCACCACTGTAAGGAACACACCCATATAGAGTATGTAGGAACTGATCCTGGCTGATAACATGGAGGCCTGAAAACAACATCGACCAAAGGCATCAAGGGTTCTCGATTCCCTGCCTGGAGGGTTTGAGGAATGTGTCTTAGCACTCTTTATTCAACGCATTGCTGATTCCACCACCATGGAATGGTGCGGTAATTGCGTCTTTTGAAAGCTGGGACACTCCGCTACCCGGTACATGGTATCAAGTCGTTGAGTATTTGGAAAGATGATTAGGGGTGTCTCCCACATACGAAGCATAAGGTCATGAAGTATGCGATGAATAGGGAGAGTAGCAGCTTCCTTTGGGGCTGTAGGATATTGAAGAATTTCAAGTTCTTCAGCCCTAGGTTCTTTCTTTGAAGTCACCATTACAGACAGACCCCGAACAACATTGCGAATAAAGTCTTGGAAAGACATGTCCTCCGGAGGGGACATGCGACATTGTGGAGACAGAGATGGGTCTTCCGGGAGAGTTTGCATTTCCCAGTTATCGGCTCATTCATCATCTGACGAATTGGAGTCCGAAGACTCAAAGTATCGACGGGCAGGGTGTTCCCGCTCTGCACATACTTGATATCAATCAAAGCCGGTAGCTGAAGCTTGTGGTGCTGGCACCTCAGTACCAGAAACGGATTTGAGGGCCAACATGGGCGGTAGCGTGGTAAGCGTAAAAAAAGTTGATTCAGGCTCTTTCGGTACCGGCTACCCTATGCCTGAGGGATTGACTGTAAAGGCTTTACCAGTACAGAGGCCACCAGTAAGGCCACTAAGCTTCGCTCGATGGCCAGGATACATTGATCCATGGAGCTTGCTGATGCTTGGGTATCGGTACCAGAATTGCGGGCCACGATCCCTGAGCATGGCACCAGGAGTTCTCCAGAGGTGGAGGCCTCGGGAGCATCCTGAGACCCCACTAAGGCTTTTGAGGCAAGGTCCTCCCGCCGGGATTATTTGGCCAGTGTGTCCCCCTCCAGGGCAACACTCGAGGCATCTCGATGCTTAGAAGGAGATCTACCCTTGGAGGGCCGGCCAGTCTTCGATGAAGACTTAGGTTTCAATACCTGAGATCCTCAGGAGGAAGATGAAGCTCTCAATGACATCGATGCTAAAGATACTGCATCGGAGGCAAAGAGAATGCCCAGCTTTACAGCTCGGTTCCGTAGGCCTCTCTTTAATATCTTCCAACAGAGAGGACATTCTGACAATTGATAATCCGGTCCCAAACATTTTAGACACCAGTCATGGGTGTCCATGGCCGAAATGGTACTGCCACATTTGGAACACTTTTTAAAACCACTGGATGTTTTTTCCATTTTGTCTGTGACAAAAGGGAAGGCCTAAGCCTAAGATGGCATTGATGCACCTGAAGGAAGAAAAGATTCCTTCCCTCACAGAATATATATATATTTTTTTTAGAAAGAAATAAAGAAAACAAGAAAGAAAGCACCGACAGGGTCGGTACCAGCGTTGACGGGAAGGCAGACGCGACCACAAAAAATAATAAAGACAAATTTTCTGCGGTGACAGTCATTGCTTCTTGTTGGCTCCACAGAAAACAAAGAACTGAGGAGGGAGAGCTGGAAAGGTGGGAAGGCAGCTATGCAGGCACAATGGGATGCTCCCAAAAGCTTTCCTTTTGGACGCTGGGGAGCGTTCCCGCATGGGCTCTGTCGGTACCAACGTCACCCATATGTGAAGACAAAATTCCTGCTTGTTCCTGGAGATTATTTGCTCACATTTATTTCTATTATTAAGATTTAACTTTAAATTTATAGGGAATAGTGTAAGGGAATAAAATGCACACATCAGACAGAGGTGGAGAAGCAAATACTGGGGGCCAGTGGAAATCGCACAGCCTAAGAGAAATGTCATCAGATAAACAGCTGCTGGAACTAAAAATCCCTGGGGGAAAAAAAGAGCTTGAGGAGAGATGAAGTTTAGGATTTAGAGGCTGTTAAACTTGTTAATATGAAAGAGCCTCCCCTCCTGAAGATGGCACTAGAAAGTTTCCTGGGTGCCTCAGCAGATTCCCAGTGAAGGTGTCAGCAGAGAGCCTCCTACAGACCCAGTGGGGGGTAGGAGTGAAGATGGGGGAAGATGGTCTCCTCCCAATCCAAGGAGTGGAGATGGCAGTGGAAAGACTCTGGGGAGCCTAATCCAGGCTTGGAGGTCAGCGTACAGAGAATCCAGGGGCCAGAAGAGCCCAGCAACAGCCAGAAGGGCCCAGCAACAGATCAGCTCAAGAGAGAGCTGCAGCGGTGGAGAATCAGCTCCAGAGGGGGCTACAGCAGCAGATCAGCTCCAGAGGGAGCTGCAGAGGAGAATCAGCTCCAGATGGAGCTATAGCAGCAGAATCAGCTTCTGAGAGAGTTGCATCGGCAGAGAGTCCATTCCAGACTCAGGGAGGTCCAGTGGCAGATCAGCTCAAGGGAGAGCTGCAATAGTTGTTCCTAATTGGACAGGAGTGTAAAACCCTCTCTGAATTGGAGGAGAGCTTGGAGAAAGTAAAGCCAGGTCTACAACCTCAGCGATTGGACAGAATTACAAAAGCTCTCCTTTTACAAGCAGCCATGGGTCCAGAGCTCCAGCAGTGGGTGAGACTTGGGGCTGATGAGCAAAGGGAGACGGGAGTTAGGAGACAGATTATTAAGGTTAAATCCATAATCTTTAAAGGTTTGCTTACTTAATTAATTAATTTTATTTATTTAACCATATTTTTATATCACCTTATCCTTCAGTCAAGATGGTTTACAATGCAAATAAACAGTATACATGGAACATTTAATCAGTGTACAACAAATGCCTAAACAAGTGAGGGGGAAGGGGAGGTTAGTAACATGATTGAGTAAGTACAGTCTCCTGTGTGTATGACATAAACTATGTACAGTTCAATGTGTAGTGTTAAGGATGAGTGGTAGGTCCATGGTCGGGGGTCAACAGGTGGTGGTTTGGGTCTTATCGTCGGTCAGGTGGTTAGGTGATGTGCTCTAGGTGGTTTGTGTAGGGCAGAGTTTTCAACTTCTTCCTGAAGTTTTTGATGTCAGTGGTCGCTCGCATGTCATCTGTGAGCAAGTTCAATAGTGGCGGAGCGTATAGTGAAAGTGCTCTTCCAGATGTGGATTGGTTGGTCCTTTGGTATCCATGGGGTGTAACAATCATATTTAGTTTTTTAAACTGTTTTCTATACCGCTTTGTCCTGGAATCAAAGTGGTTTACATTAAACTTTAAACTCAAACTGGGTACATTCAATTTACTTGGAGTATTTAACAAGGTAGTAACTATTTACAAGTTGTTTAAAATATTTACACGAGTTCTGCCATTTATGTCTGAGCAGGATTATCATGTCTGTTGGAATGTTTCAAAGAGTCTTTTGTTGGGTCCGGTGTGGTTGTTGGACTACGCGATGTGCCCATAATGTTCTATGAAAGGTCTTGAGCCTTTTCCGGAAGTCCTTGATGTCTTCAGTGGAACAGATTTCTTCAGGGAGGGTGTTCCATAGTTGTGCTGCGGCCCTTTTGGATGTTGATTGCTTGCTTTTCTGGTAGTCCGATGGAACATTAATCATGTGTCTGTTGTTGCTCCTTCTAGGGTGGGTGCTGTCTTCTCTTGCGATTAGGGTTTCTAGGATGTCTGCTGAGGAGTGGTGGATGATTTTGAAGATGTCTAGTATTGTTTTGTTTTTTTTTAAATTTTTATTTACATTTTCAACACAATACAAACAAAACACAACCACATCAAACCATAACACCACACGTGATACAAGCACTAATTAAATCAACCCAACTCCCCCTCCCTCCAACCTCCAACCCCCCCCTCCCCCGGGCCGACCACTAATCATCACCCAGCTGGACAGGCAATAAAGACAAAACATCCAAAAGCCTACCTACAGCAAAACCCCTTTACGCTATAAACCCCCTAACATTTGGCCGCCTCCCCAAACTCCAGTAGCGTCTTCCACTTAGACGCGTAGTGAGGGGAGCGTCTCTCTCCCTTCCGGGGCATTTGCTCAAACTTACTATAAGTACAAACTAGACCCCACCATACTTTCCAATGAAGACAAGTGACATCTTTCCAATTCCGTACTCTATGACAGATAGCTATCCCAATCAAAAAATCTAAGAGAAAAGCATCCTGTCTATCCCGTAGGGAAACGCTCGAGAGCGAGTGGTACACTAGGATATCCCATGTAAGAGGGAAACGGAGGCTGAGAACCTTTTGAATGGAGCTCCACACCTGCACCCAATAAGTTTGGACCCTAGGGCACTCAAAAACAACATGCCTGAAAGAACCAATAGCCTTCTGACAGAGCCAACATTTATTGCTTGCATTTGAGTCCCAACGGCTGAGACGCACAGGAGTAATATAAGCCCGATGGGCAAAAAAGAACAACGTTTGAGTGACGGAAGCAGATCTAGTAATTCTTACTTGGGTAGACCAAAATTTCTCCCAGTCCTTCGGTGTTAGGGCAACACCAGTATCCCTCTCCCAAGCCCCCCCCAAATTCCCCAAGTCATCTAAGCTGCCTTGCTTCGCAACTTTATACAAAAGGGAAGCCTTACCCGAAGCTCCCGACACTTGCTCAATTGTGTCTTTCAGCTTCCCCTCCGTCTTCAATTGCCGCATATCTCCAAGGGCTCCCCCAACACAATGCTTCAACTGGGCCCATTGAAAATAAGCCTAGCCCGGGAGATGATACTCCCTCCGCAAATCCTCAAAACTCTTCCACACCCCCTAAGCACACAACTGCCCAACAATCCAAATCCCCCTACCATACCAGGACTTCCAAGCGATGGGCTTGCGCTGAATCTTAAAGAGCGGATTACACCACAGGGACAAATCTTCCGCCAATACTCCTTCTTGCCTATTATCCTGCACTAAAGTCTGAAAGGCCCTTTGCGTGTCCAAGACCATTTGGGGTCTCAAAGAGGCATCGCTAAATACCATACCCAGAATTCGACACAGCGGAAAGGGGGCCGCGATCTGCTCCTCAAGGCTTAACCAGACCAGACTTTGTTCATTCACCTGCTCCACCCACCGGGCCCCTTGCTTCATCAGAAAGGTACGATGATAAAATCGAAAATCTGGAAATTTTACACCCCCGCTTCCTTTACAAGCCTTAAGCTTCTTAAGTGCGATTCTAGGAGGCTTATTGTCCCACAAAAACCAAGTTAACAGCCTTTCTATCTGCTGATATACCTGCCCCAAAAAAAGTATAGGCAACATTTCCAGAATATAATTTATTTTAGGTGCTATTGTCATTTTAATAGTCTCTAGACGCCCTCACCATGTTAAGCGCAGTGGAGACCACTTCGAGATCATTGACTGGATAACTGATACCATCGACTTAGCGTTAAAACGCATGGTTTCTTCTAAAGGGTGACAGTAATGAACCCCAAGGTATTTTACCGGACCAGCCTCCCACACAAAAGGAAAATCCGACAGCATTGCCTTAAAAGCTCGAGAATTAAGGGCAAAAGCTACTGACTTACTCCAGTTGATCTTATAACCCGAAAGAGTTGAGTATCGTCCCATCTGGTCTAAAATATGAGGGATCGACTCGGGGGTAGTGAATAAAAGAAGATCGTCAGCATATGCCGAGAGTTTAATCTCCTTAACCAACATGTTGAAACCACAGATCCGACGATTTTGCCTCAGCAACAAAACTAACGGTTCCTACGCTATATTAAACAACATAGGGGACAAGGGGCACCCCTGCCGGGAGCCGCGGCCCAGCAAGAGTTCAGAGGATTGAGCGTTATTGACACAAACACGTGCTACAGGCCGAACATACAAAGTTTTAATAAACTTAATAAAGCCGGCTCCGAAACCAAACCATTCAAGGGTCAAGAACAGGAACGCCCACTCCAATCGGTCGAATGCCTTTTCAGCGTAAGACAATAAACCTACCATTGGACTAGCTATTGCCTCCGTGCCAGCTAGGACATGACAGAAAAGCCTGGCGTTATCTGCAGTTGACCTCCCCTCAACAAATCCACATTGATCTGGGTGCACCAGAAGAGGGAGCACCTTAGCCAGACGCCACGCCAGAACAGTTGCGTATATTTTATAGTCTACATTAAGTAAGGAGATTGGCCGATAATTGCCGACCAACTGTGGATCCCTGCCGGCCTTCTCTATCACTATCACATTCGCCGAGGCAAAAGAACCTACCTGCGGGCTTTCTTCCGCCAATGCCAGAAAGTATTGCTGCAAAAATGGACCCAAATCATTGGCGAAAACTTTGTAAAACTCTGAAGGCAATCCATCCGGGCCTGCAGCCTTGCCAGACGCAAGAGAATTAATGGCGTCCTGTATCTCCCCTGCCGAAAACGGTTCGTCAAGACCAGCTGCCATCTTTGGGTCTAGCACCGGTCTATGAATCTCAGCAACCAAATGTGAATAATCCTCCGCCGAGCAGCTCCCTTCAGAGGCATACAGCTGTGCATAGAAACTCCTAAATAATTCTGCAATTTCAGAGTCTTCCACTATCAACGCTGACTCACCCTGACCCCTAATAGCAGCAATTCTACTAGCGTCTTTACGGCCTCTTAACGCATTAGCAAGGAGCCTGCCGGCCTTATTGCTTTCATTGTAATACATACCCTCCTGGGCTTTGACACAATACAATGCCTCCGACGTCACTAACTGATTATACCTCAAACGCAGCCTTTGCAGCCGCAGTAGGATACAGGGATCAGACCTCTTAATCAACACCCTCTCCCCTATTCTAATTTGCATCTCCAGTGCCCTCAATTCCTCTCTCCGCTTCCTAGCCAGCTCAATGCCATAACTGGTTATAACCGCTCTCAAAAAAGCTTTCAAACCCTCCCACCTAGCCCATCCTGTAGACCCATGCGGGATATTGAAAAAAAAATACTCCTGTATAGCTTCCTTTATTTTAACATGAAAATCCTCGTTACTCAGCAATGCTCTGTCAAAAGACCATTTACTAATTGAGGGACTCAACGCATCATCCTGCAACACCAACGAAACCGCAGCATGATCCGAGAGGTGCGTCGCATGAATCTCTGCCGCAGTCAACTTTGGAGTCAAACTCTTAGAAATCAAAATGTAATCAATTCGCAACAGAGATTGATGGGGGGGGGGGGGGGCGAAAAAAAGGTAAAATCCAAATCTTCCGGGTGCAGCATTCGCCAGGTATCCACCAACCCCATCTCCTCCATCATAGACAACAACACCCTCTGCGCTTTGGTAGGCCCCAACGACTTAGGTGGTTTCCTATCAACCAGGGCATCTAGCACTAAATTCAAATCGCCACCCAATACTTTCAACATGGAAGGCACCGCCTGCATTTCCTCTGCCAATAACCGGAAGAAATCCGGGCAGTCTCTATTAGGGGCATAAACATTCATTAAAACTAAATCTAAAGCCCCAACCCTAACCCCAACTTTGACCCATCTACCTTCCAAATCCACTTTAATGCTATGTGCAGTAAGGTTGAGAGACTTACAGACCAAGATGGCGACACCGTTATGCTTATTCCTCGCTGCCGAGAAGGCTAACTACTTAAAAGGCTTTAGATTCAACTTTGTTGATTCCTTCTCGTTAAGATGGGTCTCCTGCAACATCAAAATATCAGCTTTTTCCTGTTCACCATATAGAATGATTTTCTTCCGCTTTATTGGGACTATTTATGCCCTTGACATTTAGAGATAATATTTTTTTTTTTCAAAACTTTATTTTAAAACACCAGTAATAAACAAGTACAACAAATAACAGTCAGTCCCCGCGTGGGGAGGGACTCTTATCCCCACGGCAGAGAGCCAGAATCAGATACCGGTGTTACATTTTGCTTTTTAATATTAAACACAACTAAGAACCCCCCCACCCCCCTCCCATAATGACATGGTCCACACCCAACAGAGTCACACCCTTACAACACAGTGTCTGAACTTACCACCCCTCCAGCATCATATAGGCACAGTGGTCTCGGCTGCTGCCCATTGCAACACCTCATTACGGCTACGCGGGCTTAATTTTTGGATATATGGATCCCACAGCATCTGAAAGGTGGACCAGCAACGAGGGCTACCCCGGGCACTCCTACACTCCGCAAGCATCAATTGGTGAAAAGCATTCCTCCATTCCCAGAAGGTAGGCGGATATCTCTCACGCCAACGGCGGAGTATAGGCCCTTTCGCCACCAAGCAAGCCTTACGCAGTAGTAGCAGCCGTCCCCATCTTCCCTTAGGACATGTGCGGCCCAAGCAGTCTAATGTGACAAAGAGGACATCCCATCGCACCGCTTGCCCTAACAACCCCTGCATGTAGGAAGAGATTCTGGCCCAATACGGACGAATGTGTCGGCAGCCCCACCACACATGGAACAAAGTCGCCATGGGGGCGGAGCATCTCGGGCAGCCTCCATCCGTCGACAAATGACATCAGAAGGCCCGCCGCGGGGAAAAGTGTACCCGAGTCAAAGATTTGAACTGGATTTCCCTCCACCGCACCCCCTCCGCAAGGGTGGCCACCCGTCTGAGACCCCTAAGAACAGTGCCCGGGGGAATCTCGCATTCCATTTCCCGGGCCCATGCTAATTCCACCGGCCGAAAGTCTGGCGACTGTCTGTACTTATCCAATCTAGCCCGCAAGACTCGGATAGAGGGAGGAGTATCCTCCCCTAAATCAAAAAATTCCAGGATCGGTGCCGACCGGGTCACCTGGAGCTCTGCTGTCGGCAGGGATGACACATAGTGTGAGAGCTGTATATAGGAGAATATGTGGTTCTGATCTAAATCATATTCCGCCCTTAATACTGAGAAAGATTTACACATACCGGTAGAGTTCACAATATGCCCGACCTTACAGATTCCTTTCGCTGCCCAGCGCCGCAGGACTACAGTATCCGTTCCCGGGGCGAAGCTAACATTACCCTGAAACGGCAGCCAGCTCGAAGCCTTCCAACTTTGTTGCCAAAACACATTTAACTGCCGCCAGGTGTGCCGAACAGCTCCCAAGAACACACTATCCGTAATATAGGCCAGGAGCACCCGGTTCTCCTGGTGTAAAAGGGCCAACAATGAGTACGGGGCGACAAAGGCCTCCTCCAACGTCCGGGGAGTAAACAGCTCGGTGCCCCCCAGCCAATCCCCCAGGTGTCGCGCCTGGCAAGCCATAGCATACGCCCCCAAATCCGGAAGTCCCATACCGCCCTGGCGCCAGCCCCCCATCAGTCTGCGATACGCGATACGAGCTCTCGTCCCCTGCCATAGAAATTTCCTAATCACCCCTTCGATCCGAAGAAGGTCTCGTCGCAGGACCCACACCGGAAGGGTTTGCAACCAATATAGTATCCTGGGGAGAACGACCATCTTAATCGCAGCTATAGGCCCAGAAAGAGACAGTGGAAGTGGTCCCCATGCCTGTAATTGAGCCCGTAGTTTAGTCATTACCCGATTCAGATTAGCCTGGTAAAGTTGTGCCGGTCGGGGGGTTAGAAGGATCCCCAGATACATAAAGGAATCGGTGGCCCATCGGAGGGGAAAGTCACCCTGCCACCTCGGCCGCAGTTGGCCCGAGACATCCAACGCCTCCGACTTGTCCCGATTAATGCAAAAGCCCGCGAAGCTCCCAAAGGTCTGAAATTCCTCTAGCAGCGCCGGCAACGAAGTTTGGGGATACAGTAAATGGACCAAAAGGTCATCTACGAAGGCGGAGACTTTAAAGCCCTGTCTCCCGATAACATTACCCCGGATTTCGCGAGACCGTTCCACCTTGCGAATCAGAGGGTCCAGTGATAAGGCAAATAGCAGTGGGGAAAGGGGGCATCCCTGTCGGGTCCCTCTACAAAGCGGGAAGACCTCCGAGAGCAGCCCATTACATAAAATCGCCGCCGTCGGGTCTGCGTATAAACCCCGCACCATTTTGCAAAATGAATCACCCAGGCCATAGCGCGGAAGCAGGTCGTGTAAAAATTGCCAACTGACCCTATCAAAGGCTTTTTCCGCATCAAAGCTTATCAGCAAGGAGTCCTGGGCTCGTCGTTGCACCCCTTCCAATGAGGCAACGATTTTCCGTAAGATACGCACGGCGTAGCGGGACTTCACAAAGCCGACCTGTGACTCATGAACTAATTGGCCTAGAACACCTGCCAAACGTTCCGCCAATATCTTGGCCACCAGTTTAAGATCAAAATTAAGAAACGAAATGGGGTGATAGGAAGCTGCGCGGAGCGGGTCTTTCCCTGGCTTTGGAATAAGTATTATGTGAGCCTGGTTACTACCCCATCGAAAGAAGCCTTGCTCGGCTCTACAGATATACACTTCTCTAAGTGTCGGGGAAATCAACTCGTTCAAAATCTTGTAGAATTCTGCACCCAGCCCGTCTGGTCCAGGGGACTTATAACAACACGCATTGGTTATAACAGTCTGCACCTCTTGCAGAGTAACCGGTCGGTCTAGGTGCTCCCTTTGCGCTTCCGTTAGCTGAGGAAGATCCAAATCTGCAAGGTAATCCCTCATCTGTAGCGGAGAGTCGGGCTCCGCCGCATAGAGCTTTTGAAAAAAGGAACGGAAAACTTTAGTGATCTGCGGAGTATTCTGGTGGAGCACCCCCTGATCATCCCTTAGCGCTGGGATTAACCTTGAGCCCCGAGGCCCGCGTAGGCATCGGGCCAGCAATTTCCCCGGCTTGTCCCCCTGTCTGTACAGCTGGTATCGATAATATTGTATAGATTTTTTCACCCTCTGGTGCAGAACTTCGTTCAGCGTCGTTTGAGTCTCCCATAGCCGTCTTTTAAGACTGGCATTAGGATTACTGGCATAAAGCCGGCGCAGCCTTGTCACCTCCCGTTCCAGGTGGATTATGCGCTCCGACATCAATCTCCGTCGTCTGGCCTGGTATCCCAAAATATCGCCTCGCAATACCACTTTGGCAGTCTCCCAGACCAATTCAGGATCGTCCTGATGACTAGTATGATCTTGTTCAAATTCCTGCCAACGGCGGCGCAGGAAGGAACGAAATTGGGGATCCGTATAAAGCTCCAAGGGGAACCGCCATACTCGTGAGGCACGGGTCGTCCCCCACCACTGAAACTCCAACCAAATTAATGCATGGTCAGAAATTTCCCCTGGTCCAATCTGTGCATCCCGCACAGCAGCGAATAACCCCCCTGAGATCAACAAATAATCCAGGCGTGCCGACGATCCATGGGCTCGGGATTGATGGGTGAAATCTTTCTCGGAGGAGTGCAGTAACCTCCAGGGATCGACAAGTCCTAGCCGGTCCCGCAGACTAAGTAACGCCCGTGTGGATCGCCGTCTTTCCCGCGAACCCCCATCTAACGATGTATCCAGTGTCACATCCATCACGGCGTTAAAGTCACCCCCTAAAATTACGGGCACTTCCGGTAATAGCTCAATTTTAGTAGCCAAACGAGCGTATAAACCAGGATCCAATACATTAGGGGAATAGACGTTCCCAAGGATCACAGGCCTCCCCTCTAAGGTTCCGTATATGAGAACAAATCTCCCAGAGGAATCAGCAATTTCCTTCTCAACCTCAAAGCGCACACGTTTGTGAATCAAAATAGCCACCCCTCCTTTCTTACCTTGCGCTGGGGATCCATACACCTTCCCCACCCACGCTCTAGCCAATTTACCATGCTCCACTGTCGTCTGGTGGGTCTCTTGAAGCATAGCTACATCCACTTTCTGCCGAGCGAGGGCCTGCAGCACTTTAGAGCGTTTAATGGGGCAGCCCAGACCACAGACATTCCAAGATATAATCTTCAGTATATAGCGAACATAAGAAGACCCTGTGCCAGCATAAGTACCAATTTTTTGAAGGGGGCCCCCCCAGCTCCATTGAAGGCAGTAAGGCCCAAAAATAAAATCACAATAATAGGTGTGACCATGTCCCCCCTCACCCCACTCTCTCTTAACCCTCCCCTCCCCCCCTCCCCCCCAAACTCCTCCATATCTTTACCCCAGTGGCTCTCTAACAGCCACTTAGCCATAGCGAGGGACTACTCTCGCTAGTCACTTTAATGCGTCCAGTCTCCCTCACCCCCATCTATCACCCTCATAAGGAATTAACGGGACCCCCCCAGCAAACAGCCCAGTAGGGCGGAGAAAGACAGATCGGGGAAGAAATATGCAACACCCCCACCGGTAAACCGCTGTCGAGAGAAAGAGGAAGGAGAAGGGGGGGGGTGGCCAAGGACTCCTCTCCCTCTCCCACCCCGTCCCCCCCCCGGGAACACAGCTCCCCAAATAGCATCGCTGCCCCCATCCCAACCAATGTTCCCTCTAATTCTCTGGAGGCCGTATGCACACAAAACATCAGCTGTGCAGCTTCTGAAGGAAGGCCAAACCCCTGTGCGCCACAGTCCGACACTCTGAGCTATACACTTTAAAGTCTGACTACACATCAGAATACAGTATATACATCACATTGCCCGTACCAGAAAACACTGTAGAACCTGTGGAAAACATAAATACACAGCAACCTTAAAGTTTTAGACGTCTGTGTTGTTTCCCATCAGGACCAGCACTGCAATTATTGTGCGCTTCGTTACAAGCATGTGCGCTCGCTCAGCGAGGTGCGCGCACGCGCACAGCCCAGAGGGAACAGTAATCCCAACCCACCTCCCCCTTGGTGACTCTCCCCTCACTACTCCACCCTACCACCCTTCTCAGCCCCCTCCTCCCAACTCCATCCCCCCCTTTTCCCTCTCTCCCTCCCCCTCCACTCCTTTTCCCGCTCACTCTTCACCCCTCTCGTCCTCTTATCTTCACCGCATATCTCCCCGCACATCAGCCCTAGTAACCCACTCCCCTCCACCCCCTTTCGTCCGTCCTAAGTCCCCCCTGTCCTGCTCCCCCCAACCTCCTCCCGCAGCCCTCCCCACAGCTCCGCAGCCCCCTCCCGCTTCCCAATCATAATGCTTTCTCCCCTCCTCCTCCCCCCGATGAGCAGCCACCGGCTAAGCAACACTAACCATATGGAGGATCAGCTATAACAGAAAACCCCAACACAGCTACATCCCACACTCAAACCATTAAACTAAACCTTTCCCTCCCCTACTCACACACACACACACTCAAAATATTAATGGTGGTTGTCCCCAAATACAAACAGCAAAGACAAACCACGGCATCATAAAGTAGTTCAGGCCCCATCTGAGTCCTCTGTCAGGGTTCATCAGTTAGTCCCCGATATCCTCCGGTATCGGCTCTGACGTCCCAAACCACCGCGCGGCTTATGCGATATCCAGCAGCCGCTGCGGGATGGTACACTGTCCCGTCCACATTTAAAAGCCGCCCATCGGTACAGCACTCCGGCCCGTCCCCGGTGAAGTCACCGGTGCTGTCTGTTTATTTCGGGTAGCTTCCCATTGCTTGGTGTTCTCTGGATAAGGGTCCCCACAGCCCGCCAATCCGGGCCTGTTCCAGCCAGCTCTCTCCGCTTCGAGGCCCGTAGTTTTAAGGGTGACTCGCAGGCGGGCTGCTACCATGCACAGCGGTCTCCACGAATGGGGCTGCCTCTTCTGCCGATTCAAAGGTCCGATGGGCTCCCGCGTGGTAGACATGCAGCCAGGCCGGATACTGCACCAGAAATTTCACTTTTGCAGCGATCAGTTTCTGACAAAGCAGAGCATATGCTCTCCGACGCAGGCTGAGGGCCACCGAGTAATCCTGTGCGATTCGAAAGGTGAGATTTTCATGGGTTAAAACTCCACGTTGTCGGGCAGCCCGGAGGATCGCCTCCTTTTGTGGGAAGTGGAGGAATTTTGCCAGCACCACTCTGGGCCTGCGTTCTTGGGTCTGCCTGCTCCCCACCCGATGGATGCGTTCTATGATCAGGTCTTCGCCGTCAAGTAGTCCCTCAAAGAGCTGTGGGAAGAGGGTCTCTACATATTGTTTCAGGTCTTTGTCCGCCACCGTCTCAGGGATGTCCATTATTCTAAGATTATTGCGGCGGGAGCGATTTTCCAAATCGTCGAGTTTCGTCGTTTGCAGCTGTACCTGGGCCCTTAGTGAAGCCAGTTCTTGTGTCACTTTCTCAATGGAATCCTCCGCCTTCCCAATTCGCTCCTCCGCCTCCTCCAGGCGATTCCCCAGGGCTCCCACCGAGCTCTGTAAGACATCCATCTTCTCGTGTAGGGCCGCAAATTGGGAAGAAAGTACCTCCGACACCGCTGAGGAAACCTCCTCCAGAAAGGCCGGCGAAGATGGTGAACGCGGCATCGTGCTTCCATCTGCCATTTTGGCCGCAGAGGCCGCCCGCTCCCGCTCTCTTCGAACGGTTTTTGTGGATGATGCCATGCCTAAGAAGGTTCCCTCGTCTCCGATCCAGACCCACCGGTATAAAGGGGTAAGCAGAAGTAGTTAGCCCCTATGAACGTTCGCTAAAAAGTCACTTTAAATTGCCGGTTTGGGGTAAAGGAGACCGGAGCATAGCTAGAACACGTCTGCTGTCCTCACCGCATCACGTGACCTCTAGAGATAATATTTTAATAGGCGCCATATCTTACCCCTTCCCACAAATCCCTAAGTCTCTCAGCCAAGTTGTTAACAGCCAAAATACACATTGCTCCTTACTGGTCAAAGCCCATTCCAATTTCACCTGTCCTCTTTGCCCCACTCCCAGCCTTTTGCAATAAACAGCACAAAACCCCCAGCAATCTTCCCACACCAAACAACATCTATAGGGCCCCAAGGGAAGGAGAAGACCTAACATCCCACCAGGTGAACCCAGGTTAAGCAAAGTAGGTACAGAGGGGCCCAACCACCAAGGCACGAATATAACAAACTCCCCAGCAATTGTGCATATCCTCAATCCACGCACCACGAACAGCATGCTTCCTGCTCAAGCAGATAAAAGTTTGTTGCAAACATCAGACACTAATTTCTGAGTCCACAAACAGCACCGAGAAAGATCTCCAACATCAGCATTCAGCGCATTAATTCCTACTCCTTCTCATCGACATACGCAGATAGCAACTCGGGCTCTTCAAAAGTCCTTGTAGTATTGTGTAGCGTTATTCTCATCCTTGCAGGGTGAAGCAAACCAAATCTCGCCTGAATCCTCTGCAAGCGAGGCCGCAGCTCCAAGAACCTCTTCCTCTTCTCCACAGTGCTTTTTGCAAAATCAGGAAAGAACATCAATCTGTGCCCCTCAAACTCAATTGGCGCCCTAGACCGAGCCACCTCCATTATTCTGAGTACTTGCTGGTGCCTCAAAACTTTGAAAATTATCGGACGAGGCCTTCTACTCCCCACCAAAGGCTGTGAGGGCACCCGATGCGCTCTCTCCAACTCAAAAGGCATGTTGAAGGCAATCTGTAGCATTGTAGTAATCAATTTATGCAGAAAACCAAAAACATCCTTCCCTTCAAGCCCCCTGGGGGACCCCTACAAGCCTGATATTATTCCGACGAGACCGATTGTTGTTATCCTCCAACTCTTTCTGCAACAGATTAATTTGCCTGGCTTGCTTATCCACGATCTTAAGTCTTTCCTCCTGCGCCATCACTCTCGCCTCGGTTTGCTCCTGCCGAAGACTGAGACATTCCATGCCATTCTTAAGTCTAACCAAATCCTCTTGCATAGTAGCAAGCGATTCACTGTTTGCAGAGACAATCTCTCTTATTGCCCGCACCTCCACCAGCAACTCGTGCATAGCATCGGGAAGCTCACGCGCCAACGCCATTTTCTGCGGGGACGGAGGCTCCGTCTTGGATCTCTTTACGCTGGCGCCCTGTCCCGCAGCAAAATCCAATCGGGCAGGTTTAGGTCCCGACATCCCACCGGACCGTCAGGGCTTTAGCAAACGTTGTCGCTCTCAGCAAATATTGGCACAATTGCAGGATTCTTGACTAGGCCCCTCCGGAGCGTTAGCTCTACACAGCCACTTTGCTTCGCTCCAGGCTCTGCCTCCCATCTAGTATTGTTTTAAACTTGGCACATGCTTGGATTGGTAGCCAGTGTAGATTTGGTGTGATGTGATCTGTTTTATTGGTTCCGCTGATGATTCACAGTGTTGTGTTCTGCACCATTTGTAGTGGGTGTGTGGTTTGCTTTGGTAGGCCCTGGTAGAGTGAGTTGCTGTAGTCCAGCATTGGTATGATGATGGCTTGGCAAATGGTCTGGAAGTGGTCCTGGTGTAAAAGTGGTTAAAGTCTTCTTATGAGCTTTAATTTGTGGTTTGCCTTCACTGCTGTTTTGTTTATATGAGATTGAAAGTTGATGTTTTTGTCTAGCTTGATGCCTAGGTAGTGCACTTCCTCTTTTACAAGTATGATTTGGTTCACTAGTTGGATTTGTTGTGGAGGGTTGAAGGTGGTACTGCTACTGATGTAAAGCGCTTCTGTTTTCTTATAGTTCAGTGTGAGGTTGTTGCTGCTGATCCAGATGGCTACATCTTCTAAACATTGAGTGATGGTCATGAGGTTTGGTACTTCTAAGTCAATCGGAGTGTAGACCATGAGGTCATCAGCATACAGATGGAACGGTATTTTATGTTTCTTGACAATGTCACAGATGGGGTGCATGTATCAGTTGAACAGTATTGATGAGAGTGCTGACCCTTGTGGGATGCCTTGTGGTATAGAGAAGGATGTGGAGTGTTTTATTCCACATTTTACTTGTTTTAGCCTGTCCTTTAGGTATGAGGTGAACCATTTTAGAGTGGTGCTGCAGATGCCAGTTTCCTGGAGGCGTTGGATTAGGATGGGGTGCGAAACTGAGTCGAAGGCAGATGAGATGTCCATGAAAATGAGGAGAAGTCCATTCTTTGGCTTGTTGACTCCTTTCAGGATGTTATTGAAGAGTGATGTTAGGAGTGTTTCCACATTGTGACATGGCCTAAAGCCATGCTATTGTGGGTCTAGTGGGGCATTGTGATCTATATGGTCCTGGAGCTGTATCTGCATGGGCTTTTGTATGATCTTTGCAAGAAATGGTAGGCTGGAGATCGGACGGTATGCTGCAGGATCCATTCTTCCATAGTCAGGTGCTTTTCAGGATTTGTCATATGACTGCTTATTTAAGGGAGGTTGGCATGTGCCCTTATAGTAAGGATAATTTTTTTGGTTGTTATGCTTGTTCTTATTTAGAAACATAGAAATATGACGACAGAAAAAGACCACATGGCCTATCTAGTCTGTCCTTCCATATCAACAACTACAACAGTCCCCTTGTGTTTGTTCCATGTTTTTTTGAATTCAGATACTGTCCTCATCTCTACCACCTCCACTGGGAGACTATTCCACGGATCCACCACTCTTTCCGTAAAGAAATATTTCTGCATATCACTCCTGAATCTATCCCCCTTCACCCTCATCCCATGTCCCCTTGTAGCAGAACTTGCTTTCGCCCCCCTGTACATTTATGCCACGGAGGTATTTAAACATGTCAATCATATCACCTCTATCCCGCCTTTCCTCTAAGGTGTACATATTAAGATCCTTACGTCTGTCCTCATATGCTTTATAATGAAGACCACTAACCATTTTAGTAGCCACCCTCTGTACTGACTCCATCCTGTTTATATTCTTCTGAAGGTGCGGTCTCCAGAATTGCACACTATACTCCAAATGAGGTCGCACCAAAGACTTATACAGAGGCACTATCACCTCCTTTTTTCTGCTAGCCATTCCTCTCCATATGCACCCAAGCATCCTTCTAGTTTTTGCTGTCGCCTTTTCTACCTGTTTAGCTACTTTGAGATTGTCATACACAACCACGCCTAGGTCCCGCTCTTCTTTGGTGGACAAAAGTACTTCACCCTCTATACTATATTGCTCCCTTGGATTGCTGCAGCCCAAATGCATGACCTTACATTTTTTAACATTAAATCCCAGCTGCCAAATTCTAGACCATTCTTCAAGCTTAGCTAGATCCCTCCTCATGTTATCTATACCTTCCTGGGTGTCTACCCTATTGCAGATTTTGGTATCATCCGCAAAGAGGCAAACCTTACCCGCTATATCACTAACAAAGTTGTTACAAAGAATCGGACCAAAGACAGATCCCTGGGGCACACCACTGGTAACGTCCTTCTCCTCAGAGTGAGCTCCATTTACCTGTACTCTTTGTCGCCTCCCACACAACCAATTTGTAACCTAAGCCAGTAACTTTAGAGTCCATCCCTAGGGTGCTCCGTTTGTTTATAATTTGCCTGTGAGGAACGATGTCAAAAGCTTTCTCCTGGGTTGGGTGCTTGTGCCTCTTATTATGCGGTCTTGCAGGATGTCAGCTGATGAGTGACAGAATTCAACATGGCATGAGACAGACACAGTGGATCACTTTATAGTAACAGGATAAAATCAAAATAAATTTAACCATCTCTTACATCTCAACAAATAGGGGTGACCCACATGGAGCGGTGGGTACACCCCTAAAGAAAGGCATGGGGAGGGGTGACCTGCATGGAGCGGCAGGTGCACCTATTCTTACCATCTTGCTGAGCAGACTAGATGGATCATACTGGTCTTTATCTGCCATCATATACTGTGTTACTGTTTGATTGGTGTATTATTTTGAAGATGTTTAAGGTTGATTTGTATCTGATGCGGGAGTGTATTGGAAGCCAGTGTAGCTGGTCAAGTATGGGGGTGATGTGTTCTTGTTTGGGTGATTCTGTGATAAGTCATGCAGCTGTATTTTGTTCTATTTGGAGTGGCGTGATAGTTTGTTTTGGGAGCCCCTGATAGAGCAAGCTGCAGTAATCAAATGTTGGAGTGATAACTGCCTGGCAGATGGTGCGGAAGTGATCTTGGTCCAGAAACGGTTTTAGTCTCCTGATTACTTTCATTTTATGGTAGGCGTTAGTGGTGGTCTTTTTTATGTGAATCTGCATGGTGAGATGTTGATCCCCGGTGTTTCACAGATATTTGATTTCTTTCTTTACTATTACGGGCTTTTGTTGTATGATGATTGATTGTGGTGGGACAAATGAGGTATCCCTTGTGACAGAGTGCCTCTGTCTTTTTGTAGTTTATGGATAAGTTGTTATTGCTGAGCCAAGTTATCATGTCCTCCATGCATGATGTTATGGTTGAAAGGTCAGGCTTGTGTATTTCGAATGGGGCATATACCATGATGTCGTTGGGGTACAATCTGCACTGGACTTTGTGTTTTTTGATGATTTCACACATAGGCTGTATGTAGATGTTAAATAAAAGAGATGAGAGTGATGAGTCTTGCGGAACTCCTTGGTTTATGGGGAAAGGTGTTGATTTGTTTGTTCTGCATTTGACTTGTTGTTTCTGGTTGTTGGGGTAAGATTGAAACTATGCTAGCGTGTTGTTACGTAGGCCAAATTCTTGAAGGCGCCATAGCATGATGCTGTGGGAGATGGTATCAAAGGCGGAGGATATGTCCATGAAGAAGAGGACAAATCCTGTTTTAGCATTGTCTATTCCTTGGATGATACTGTCAAATAGAGATATTAGCAGTGTCTGTGCCTTGATTAGGTCTGAACCCATGCTGGTGTGGGTCCAGTGATGCATGTTGGTCTATATGATCCTGGAGTTGTCTTTGTACCATCTTTTCTATGATTTTAGCGACAAATGGTAATCTGGAAATTGGTCGGTACACAGCTGGGTCATTTTGGTCGAGGGACATGTCTTTAAGTACAGGTCATATGGTGGCCTGTTTGAGAGATGTTGGCATGTATCTTTGCGTGAGTAACATGGTAGCTATTTTGTGGATAAAATGTTTGAGTTGTTCTTTCATTGAGTGGAGGAGTGGCCTAGTGGTTGGGGCAAGGTACTTCAGGCCGGAAGGTTGGGGGTTCAAATCCCACTAGAGGACAGCAACCTTGGGCCGGAAGGACTGGGGTTTCTAGTCCCACAGGTGCTCCTTGTGGTCTTGGGCAAGCCACTTAACCCTCCATAGCCCATGTTCCCTGTAAAATAGTTATCTCCAAGTTATAATGCCCTGTTCAATGTAATTTCAGTTTGTTCAATGTAAACTGCACTGATGCAGAATAGCGCAGTATATAAGAGAATATAAATAAATAAATTTAACCACGTGACAAGACATGGGTCTGAGGGTGATGTTAAGTGAGGAAATGACATCTTCTATTTGCTGGGTTGATGGGACACTGAAGGTTCCCCATAGACCTTCATGGATTGAGTCCTGAGATTGGTGTGTTGTAGTCATTGTGGTTGTTTGGTTCTGTTTGGTGTATTTGTCTCTTAGGTAATCCGCTATGATTTGAGGGTGTTCTTCAGGAGAGCTGTTTTGTAGTGGGTCTCTGGTGAGTGTCCTCTTGATATTGAATAGCTCCCTTGGTTTGTTTGCTGATTTCATAATGAGATTTGTACGGTGCCATTTTCTGCATCGGCTGATTGTGTTGCTGCATTCTGTCTGTAGGGTTTTGTATTGATGTAGGAGTCTGGGGCTTTTGTCTGTATCCATTTTCTTTTGATTCTTCTTAGAAGTCTTTTTGCTGATCTGATTTCATTGGAGTACCAGGGTGTTGTTTTTGATCTGTGTGTGGTTAAAGGCTTTTTGGTAGGCCCCTTTGTTGCTGCAGTTAGAGAGATGTTCCAAGTATCAATAGCATCATCGAGGTTATCTATATCTTGCTATAGCATGGGTATAATTTTGTTCAGGAATTTGTCTTTGTTGAAGCATGTGAATCTTTTGCAGTTGTATTATGAGGGTTCCTGTACAGATGGCCGTGTAAAGTATGTAAGATGAAGTTTATTAGATGGTGGTCTGACCATGGTATTGGTGTGATTGTGGGGTGTGTTACACAGTTATGGTCTAGCATTGTTTGGGGGATGAAAATAAGGTCAGGAGTCATGCCAGTTTGGTTCGTGGGAGTTTTTAGTACTTGGTGGTAGTGTAAGGCTTCCATGGCATTGAGGAAGGACCTGGCCTCCTTGTTAGGAGAATATCCAAGGTTGAAGTCTCCCAAGGCTATGAGGGATTTTGGGGGTACTGTGTGTACATACTGATTCGAGAACTTTGGCTAGTTCATCACTCTTGACAGAAGGGGCTCTGTAGGTGAGGCTCAGTGTGATATATTTATTGGCTATGGTGATTATGTGTGATTCATCTTCACTGTTAGATGTGAGGATCCTGAACTTAAATTGTGTTTTTGCTAGTATGAGGACTTCTCCTCCTCTTCTGTGGTTTCTGGGGCAGTTGACGGAGGAGTAGGTGGCCGGGGTGATTTGATTGAGTATGACTTGGACGGAATCATTTAGCCAGGTTTTAGTGATGCATAGTGTATCTGTTTTGTGCATCTCTAGGTAATCAGTGATTGTGTATGTTTTATTTCATATAGATCTTGCAAGTTGTGATGATGCAGAGGCTTTAAACAGGGAGAAAATGGGTTTAAAACTGCAGCTTTCCTCTAATGCACACATTAAGGCAGGCAAGGAAGGGGTTAAAGCACAAACCCAGAGAAACTCTCTGCACAGAAAGGCAGTGAGAGAGCCACACCCCAGCTCCAGGACAAACAGGGGAGCTGACGTAAGAGGCAAGGGGGCGGAGTCAAACCGGATAGGACAGCCCAATGCTCTTAACCAGGAAGTAACAGAGAGAGTTAGTTCGAGTTCGGGATTGAGACTAAGATCGGGTGAGAGCTCGTGTGGGAGAAGGAGATTGAGTTCTGATCTGAGGAGAGTTCGTGGAGGAGCAGGAGGAGTGCCTGGGAGAACAGGAAGTGTTCAGGCAGGAGACTCAGGACATGACTCTGACCAAGAGGCAGAGAGAAGCAAAGGGTGGAGCAGCCATTGCCAGGATAGCACATGGTGCTGGGAGAGTTGCCATCCAGACTGCTGTGAGACACGGAGGTCTCTGAGACAGCAGGGGAGCAAGCTTCCTCTGAGAGAGAGAGGTCAACGCGAACCGGACAGCCAGGAGAAGCAGGTGGGAACATACTTTTATTCTCATGGGGAGAGGCTGGAACCCTTAACCAGAAGAGAGTATATCTTCCCTAGAGTCTTCACTAGAAGCTGTGAACAGAGGTGAGAGTTTAACCAAGTATAAAACTCTGTATGATAAGCTGCCTAAGCGTTCCAAGTGCAAGAAGCCAGATACTAGCAGAAGCTTAGGAAGTACCTCAGCTGTTCTTAATTCATCAGCTGATGGTAGGCTTCGACGAGAGAAGCTAATGCTAGCTCACGCTGTGCCAGTGAAACAGGAGCAGTGCAAGAACAGAGACTTGTCTTTTTACCCACCTTTGCAACCCAGACGTACTAGAAGAGGAGCAAGCCAGTTGAGTTCCTTTAACACCACTTTAAAGGAGGCTGCTGATTCTAGTTATAATTATATTCCACTGAGGGAAAGGAATAGAGAGTGGAAACAGCTTAGACACCATTTGGAACCATGGAAGCCTGTTGATCTGCAGTACCCTGATTTGTATCATGAGACGTCTGACTCAGATGTTGAATCCATGCAGTTAGGTTCAACCAAATCAGATAGGTCTTATTCTGACATGGAAGCAGACTGTGCTATGTGTTGCCAAGAGTGAAGCTGGTAATAGTATTGTATAAGAGAAGTGCTGATAAGTAATTCATGCTACTGAGTTTGCACGGAGAGAAGCAGCGTTCTGCTGGAGTGAAACTCAATGTCTGTAAGCAGCTGAATATGGTGAAAGCTATGGACGTGATTAGCTGCTACTGAAGCTGTTCATTGATGAGAAGAAGTTGAATGAACTTTGTACATAATCGGACAACCTTGAGAGGGATCAGGTTGGACTGTATTTCAGTTGGACTTTATATTGGCATATAAAAGTATTCACCGTTTTGTTTCTGGTTAGGGGAGGTAGATGACAGAATCCTGTGCAACAAATAAAGTTTTTGTTATCACACAAAACCTTGGCTGTCTTTCGTTTGGGCCACAACTACAGGGATACCAAGCATCAGCACTTACAAGGATAATCTGGCACATTTCCCACTCTTCCAGGCAACCGCCTATACGCTGAGAAAGGGGGTGTGACAAAGTGCAGGTGATAGGAGCATCTAGCAAGGGGTTGGTGTGTGGTGATTGTTTGCAGGGGGTTGCTTTGATGTACATAAGGGAGTGAGTTTTCCTATTGTTTTGGAAGTTAAGAGGAAGCCATGGGGTGACATACCAAGTGTGGGTTGGTGGGAGGAGTAATAAGGTCCTTGTATAGCTTTGGCTAGTGGTGGTATGTCTTTGCAGCAGTGTTGCTAGGTATTTTCAGCGAGCCATGATAGTGTTGGGGGATTCAGGAGAGTGGGTGTTACCTTGAATGGCGTGGGTGTGGAACCTGGATCCTGTAGCTTGTTTATCGGTGCAGCTCCGATTGGTTTCTGCTGCAGGGGGGCAGTGGAATCCGGCATCCTGCTCCCCTGTGGCTGACTGCTGATCGGGGCTGTAGCAGAGGTGGAGGAGAGGTCATTACGTATAAGGTTATAGTTGGGTTGTTTGAACTGCCATATCTCTTGCCCTGTATTGTCTTTTTAATTTATCTGCTTGAACCACTTAATCTTAATACAGATTGTATATACTGCGTTATTTTATCACAATACTTGATGTACTGTATATATTTTGTAAATAACTTGTAAATACTATTTAAGCCAGCCACTGTTCACAGAAGTGTTCTTTTGAGAGGCTTCCTGGGGTGAAAGGAGAGAAATCCTACCCGCTAATATCTTTCTTCCCCAGGTGGAGGTATTGGGCGCCAAACTGACAAGGACAAATGGAGCCTACCCTCAAGGGGACTTCAATGAGGCCAGTCCCAGACCCAGAAGCACACCCAAGGGGGCTCTACCCATGTGTACATGGTTGGGGGCACACAGATTTCAAGGGGTGTGGTTATGGCAGGCTGAAAAACTATGTGCGTATTTCCCATTTACAATGCAATTACATTGAGGCGTATACAGTTACCAGTCATCTGATTGGACCTGGGGTCTCCACCAGTGATTCAGGGGGCATTTGAAGTAACCTCTGTGGAGTCTAAGATGACTGTGATAATTCAGGAAAAAGATTTATTTCAGTCAGCTCCTTAACTGGCTCCTCGCCTACGTGCGGCTTTCTAAAATCCAGCATACATATGTGTAACTGCATCCTGTGTGGCCACACTGCTTGCATGGCCCTTGGTACGGCCCTGCATGTCGGCAAATACATGTTGACTCTTGCATATGCTTATCCATATAGTATAAAAGACTCCATATTAGGCACAGCCTTTTGTAAACAAGCACGGGGAGGAGCCTAGGTTAGAGCACCGGCGTGGGAACCAAGAGGCCAGGGTTTGAGTCTCACTAACCCTCCTTGTGGCTTGGGCAAGTCCCTTAACCCTCCATTTCCTTGGAAGAAAGGCCTGGCACCCTGCTTCTGGTCACGTTGCCAAGAAAACCCAGGAGCTGCTGGGTCAGCATTGACACATTGCATCTTGAGTCATCCCATTCTCCATGTACAAGTACAGTCGCTTCCTTCCCTTATATCCAGAGGGAAATTACAGAAGGTCTAGAGGAACCATAATTGATGCCTGGAATAATCTTCCAAAATAATGGTGAAAAGAGTACCCTGACAGAATTGAAGCACACTTAGGACAGATGTAAAGGGTAGTTGTCGAAAAAGGTTTGTGATATTGCAGTATTGCAAGCAACCCACCTTTTGCACCCTTGCGAGCACAGGCAAGGGGAGAGGTGATAAGGAGAAAAGGGTAAATAAAGGAAGCAGAGCCTAGCAATACTGCATGTTGAGTTGGAACCGGCAGGGCAAAATTCTCCAGAAACCAACCAGCTTGCTGCCATGAGCTTAGTGGCAGGTGGTAAAAATGTGCCTTCATTACTGTGCATTCAGTTTGTCAGTGTACCTTCTAAAACTTTGGGGGCCATTTCCTAACAGTTAACATGTACAAAGGCCACATTCACGCACGTTAACTGTTAGCAAATGACATTAATGCCCAGCAACCTATGATTCATTTATTTAAGAATATTTATAGACTGCAAAAATCGAAGCAGTTTACAACAAAACAATAAATACAGACAAAAATAATCCCACAAAAACTATAACCAATCACATACCTCCGACACTTTAACTACTAGGAATTTGCTTTCGTTTAAAAGAAAAGCGATGATCTTAGCTAAACAGGAAATGATGAAGTTATTGCCATTTCTCGTCAACAATGCACATTATGGGCAAGAAATGCGATGAGATAAAAAAAACAAAAAATAAAAACAAAATGAAAGTTTTTGGCCTGAACACCCCTACTAATTACCCGCTCATATGTGTGCATTAAACAGTTTCTATTAACATGAACGTGTGAAACAAACTGAAGAAAAAAAAATCCAAAAACTGCAAAAATGCCAAAAATCTGAAAATGAACCAAACATGTCCTGCGCACATCCCTATGGATACTGTCAAGCACGGTCATAAAGAGGCAAGGGACATATCAAAGGAACATGATCTAGCACCACCACCGGCCACGAAGTAGCTGGATTGGCACGCAGAAACCAAGAGGGTAAGTGTTGGGAGGTCAGTAGGGGCTAGGTATCATCCAGGAAGACTATGGCCACCTAGAAGGCTAGATATTTGGGAACAGCCTCACTTGATAGCTGTTAAGAGTACAAAGCTGGATGACAGGACATGGGTGGGGGGTATAAGTGTTGAATGAAATATGGGATTATTAATGCTCATCTTATCCAAGAAGAAAGAGGAAGACACATAACTGGCCTTGTTGTTAAGGAATGAAATCTACATGCGTCATGCTTCTAAAGTCGGTCTATTCCTTAGCAGTGCAGACAAGAATAACTGAGCAGAATAGACAGGGTGGTAGATTTTTATCTGCCGTCATCTACTACCACACTGGTTTGCCCAGGGCCACATAGAAAGTCTGAGGTCAAACCAGAGTGAAAACTGAGGCAAAGGAAGAGAAAGGACCCAACTTTTAAAGCGGTTTCCATGGGGAGAAAGCCCACTCTCAACACGGCCAAAGGTCTGCGAGTACTTGTCACCACATCAAAAGGGGGCATTTCCTTGAGACGTGTTTTGAGCGGGGGAGGAACAGTACATGCACAGATGACGTCTACATGCACACTTTTCCAGCCAAATTCTAGTCGCATACAGAGCAGGTGGAAGTGGAAACTTCGCGTTGTACCCATGGCAATTTTCAAAGTGAAAGTACACGCGTCTTTTCCCTTTCAAAACTGGGATAAAGACCGCAAGTAGAAAGCACACACACTCTTTGTCCCAGCGGGAAAACGGTCCCCAGGAATTTGGTGGCAGAGCAATGATTTAAATTCCGTGCGGGGGATACTCAAAGGCATTTCCACGGTTTGCAGACTGGGGTGCCGCTGCTACATGCCCAGGTGCTAACCAGTTAGCATCAGGGCGTGCCGGGGGTGTTGCAGGGTGGCAGCGATACTCAGCCACTGCCCAGACAGCGGCACGCACTTGAAGTCAGCACAGGAAACACTGCTCTAATTTTTGCTGCAGAGGCTAACTGGGCAGCGGCTGCATATCGCTACTGCTCGGTTAACTCTGTGGCAACCTCGGTGTTCAATGCCGGAGCCTGGATATGACCCCAGCATTGAATCTCCGGGCTTAAAGTTCAGCTCTGTAGAAGAGCTAGCCGCCCAGCGCTGAATAACGAGCCCAGGAGTTCTTGACTCTGGCCAATACTTAACTCTCCAAATATAAGGTAGTTTTCCATGCCTGTTCTTTATTAGCTTTTATATGTTCTGCGTCCCCGGTCTTGGTGAGCTCGTGACACACGGGGAGGACATTTCCTGAGTGTTAATAGTGCTGCAGAAGAGCTAGGCCTTGGGGCAATGCTAGAGGCTCTGCATCCATCATAACTTTAACAACCTGTAGGTCGCTCTCCTTAGAAGCATCCCATAGGAAATGTGATGTCGGAATAAACTTTGACTGTTTTTTCTAGTATGATTTTAATTGAGAGGCTCTGTAATGGCCAGAGACTTTTCTGAGCAAGGCTGCAGATGCTTTTTGTTGAAGATTCAGATACCTTTGCACAGATGAACTTTCCAGGATAGAGAACTGTGAAGCCTCTGGAATGGCAGGCTGCCATTCACAGAGGATCTCCTGCACAGTGGAATTGATTGGGAAGCTCTGGTTTATAAGGTTAATAATGAATTTGCAACCAGACTGCTCATATTCTGTGTTCATCTTATCCCAGGACTGAAATGGTTTATGCTGCAAACAAAGAAGAGAGAAATTATAGACACTCTCTCCCCCCCCCCCCCCACCACCAGCGGCCCAATATCTCCTGGATGACTTGAAGGTTCCCGCTCTATCTTGCTACAAACTGCAGATTTTCAGAACTGCAGTTTATTAGGGTTGCACTGTCCATAGCATTTCATTGAAGAAGAAAAGTGATGGTCATTTCCAAAGAGAGAGAACGTGTTTTTCTTTTAATCTTGGAAACAAAAAGGATTTAACAACCATTTCCAGGAAGGGCAAAATCTCCCTTTTTTCTCGTTTTTCTAACAACTTTGGAAAACTGACAAAAGATAAATCAATATACCAAGTCATCAATTCATAGCCAAGTCCAGATTAATAAATAAGGAGAAAACCTTGAAAACAGTAGCTTGGATTGTGAAGTGAATCTTTACAGAGGAAAATCCAGAAATGCAGTAAATACATAATACTCACAGCGCACCCCCCTGCAAGGCTCTGGAGATGGACTGTACCGCTTTGCTTTTAGCAGCCAATCATAATCAAAGATTGAATGGCCACACCCCTTGCCCCACCTCCAGCAGTTCCTCAATAGGATTTTTGCGGGCAGTTGCATTAGTGTGGGAAATCTTACTCTCTTCCCCCATAACTTCCCCAAGCCCTGTTAGAACATTTTCAATACTACACAAAGGTACAAATACTATGAACTGGAAAGTGGCCTAAGCTCCCTACAAAAGGTTAAGAGGGGACGCAAGTCATGTCTCTTACTGTATAAGAGCTCTGGTACCAGCACGGATCTAGCCCTGAAGCTTGTACGTGGTGGCCCTCTTATACAGTGAGAGCCATCCTGCACAATATAGATAAACGTTATGCCTTGCGCCTGCGGCTGCGTCCATCTACAGGAGCCTTACAGAAAAGATGCTTCACTTTTCAATTAGTAAACAGATACACTGACTCACAAGGTGACTGGATAGGTTTGGGAAGGTCCTAAGTTTTTTTTTTTTTCTTTCATATTTTGTTGGAATTAAATATTCCATAGTAACTCTTGCTTGTACTTTTTTCCACCCCTCCCCCAGTTCCTTGGTACTTTTTAGTGCCAGTGTACAAGCACGTTTCTCTAGCGTACTTTCGGACTCTTGCCTACTACTGTACAAGTGCACACAAGTGTTAAATTCTACCCTGTTATCCTCCACCAGGCAACTGAGGATCAAATTGCACACATTACTTTTAACAGTGATGGGGGGGAAGGCAAACAGTGAAACACCTCACAGGCAGGAGTAGGATGAAAAGAGGGCGAGGGCCCTCACTCTCCTCAAAGCTCTTCCAGGCCTCTGCACAGGGGTAAATTGGTTTCCCACATCCCGCTGAAATTCCATCTGAATGTTCACAGAGGCCACCAGCTCCACCTTCGCATGGAGAAGCCCAACTCTGTCCTCTCCCTCCACTTCCCCCTCTGTTTAGAGAGGCCCAGCTCTATCATCTCCCCCATGTCCCCTTTTGTATGGAAAGACCGAGCTCTATCTTCTCCCCCATCGCCCCTCTTGGTGGAGAGGCCCAGCTCTCTCCACTTCCTCTCACCTCTTCCTCATCATGTAACATATCCAGGGAGGTTTTATTGTCTTTTCTAGTCCAGCGTTCCCCGGATGGGGCAGCATGTAGGGGGAAATTTAAGAAAAGATGTTGAGCAGAATAAGCATTTACGGCTGGGTTTGCTTGGCATCCAGTCTCTGAAAGAAAGTAAGAAAAAAAAAGACCCACAGCATAAACTGTTTGTGCTCCGTCTTACAGGAGTCTCACCGAAAACCAACCATAGAAATAACAAAAAGACAAGTGTAACACTGAAAATATGACATGACAAATGGATAAAAGCTATTTCTCGTAAAAAAAAACATACAATAATACAAATAACAAGAAAAATGTATATTAGCCAATAAAATATTCTAACTCTTCCTTTAAAAGTGCATTCTGGGTAAGGAAGGAGCGGCCTTGGAAGTGTTCCTACTCTAGCGTAACGCCACTGTCTTTTTTGCTTCTCTATTTAGAGCTCAAACAGGTCCAAAAACCCTTCAATGCAAAGAACAAATGTCAGTGTAGCAGCAAACCAACAATGGGTTTCAATTTTTCGAGGGACAACAAATGAACAACACTGCCCCCTCCCATGCCCCCAACCCTGAAATACACATCACTTTGCCCAGTCCCTAAATTTCTAAAGATACACGGGGGGAATGTACATATTGGTCCATAAGGATGTGGAAAAGGGGAAGATCCAATTTAAAAAAACCTTCAGAGAAAAGATGGCGGAGCTTTTCAGGAGGAGGAGGAGAGGGGATGCCGAGGAGGGTCCTGTTGAACAAGAGGCAGAGGGGATGGAGGTTACTCGGCCTGATGTTGCCCGCTGGAGTCAGAAACCCAGTTGACTATGAAGCATTTTCAGCCGCAGGGAGGGACTGGACTGGCGGGTGTAGCTTGGCGACGTGACACAGCTTACCCTGCTCCCCTTCCTCCTTGTGAGGTACCTTGTTATTCAGCATTCCTAGGAAAGAGAAAAGAGTCACCAGTCAGAAGACAGTCACTACCGTATGTTCCTGGGATGGGGACTGACAGAACACATCCTTGATGCACAAGCTTAATGAAAACTGCAACGTTCCCTATAGTTATCCAAAATATAGAACATGGTGACAGACGGGGACCCTAAGGCCCATCCAGTCTACCCAATATCTTTCTTACTGCTATAACCTAGACCCTAGGGGATTCCTGGCTTCCACTCCCTTCCTCACAAAATAGGGATCCTCTGTTACTCTTTACCCCCCTCACCTCCCCTGGAAGGCTGTTCATCTACCCACTTCTCTGTCTGTGAGAGAATATTTTCAGGTATTAGTCCTGAATTCTCGCTTGCAGCCTCGTGCTGTCACCTATTGCTTTAGAATTCACATTCTGCAATGGTGCGAGAAACACAGCTGGGACATTTAAATATGCCCTGACATTTCTGAGGCTTTGAATGTCCTTGGTGTTTCGATTTGGGAACAAAACAAGCTGAATGAAAGTTAGGCCTCTGCAAAACGTCCACGCCAATTCCTGGCAGGTACAGTGACACCCCTCTCTCAGCAATGTCCCTTATTATTCCAGCCCTTAATTAAAGCACTGTTGCTCCTTTTCCCTTGCTGACTAGCACTTATACATGAATCCATCTCATTAGGACAGCCCTCAAGAAGTCCAAACCACAGGGCTGTACGCCCTTAGCAGAATTTATTCATTCATTTATTGAATTTAGACCATGCCTATTGAATACTTTGAAATTCACAGAGGGGCAGATTCAGCGATGGGGCTCGGTTATTTAAAGCACTCATTCACGGGCGATTTATTGAAACCTAGATATTCAGTGCCAGAACCCTTCTGTTTCTGCTGCTGAATATCTAGGTTCATTGGACAGTGCCATCACTATCCTGAGCTGCTAACCGGAGAGTGAAATCTGGTTAAAGTTAGGACAGCTTTTCAGATGACCTAACTTTAACTGGTTTAACTAGGCAGCAGTTAATGGCTAAATATCACCGCTAATGGGCTAGCAACCATCACTGCCCCTGATTCGCCTACAGACCACCCTAGCTTTAACTGGGCATTTTTATCCATTCTATGGGGATATTCGGTGGTATTAATCAGTTAGTGCTGCTAAATGTTGGGTTTGGTGCTTTGAAGATTGCCCCACCCCGCTGTATAAACAAATTAACCCCCAAATGAGCCTCTGAGTC
Organism: Ichthyophis bannanicus; assembly: GCA_033557465.1. Lineage (NCBI taxonomy): Eukaryota > Metazoa > Chordata > Amphibia > Gymnophiona > Ichthyophiidae > Ichthyophis > Ichthyophis bannanicus. Next base: position 1,299,667,117 of record CM066033.1, read on the forward strand.
CTATCTATTAAGGAGGCCGAGCCGTGAGCATCTTCTGCTTGTTATCCAGGCCAGAGGCTGCAAAGAAATGGAGGACAATGATTCGTTCTCAGATTCATGACTAGCAGGAGCCTTGTGAGTCCATGAATTTGCAGTGCAGAAGACTTTGGAGCCTCAGGAAATAATAAGTGGTGGCGGACCTATGCAGAAGCTGTAATTCACTGGAGGCCGACTGGTTGACCACATAAATCATGGGCCTGCCGCTCCAGCGCTTAATGAGCAACAGCAGAAACACTTTAATTGTCTAATTTATCAAAAGGCTTCATTCTGACTAATGACATTCAGTGGCTGAACGTAGGATGCACACTCACAAGAAACACGGAGCGATGCTTCTTCACCGAGAAGGCAGAGGATGTTTACAAGAGACTTCCTCTATAGGCTGTGAGCCAAAACAGTGGTACAATTCAAGCACATGTAGGAGGGGCACAAGGGAATTTGCTGGGTAAGGATGAAGGAGAGAGGACAGCGAGTTGGAGCTGTCGATGCAGAATAAATCAGGTGGACCAGCGATCCCTATTTGGCCATTTCTTCTATCATTTGTCCATGGTGAGGCATTGTCAAAAACATTTACCAAGGTAACTAGACTGGGCTAAATGGCAGTGGTTCTCAACCCAGCCCTCTGGGACCCCCAAACCAGTCAGGGTTTCAGGATATCCACAATGAATCTGCACAAGAGAGATCCTGCATGCACGGCTTCCATTGTGTGCGGATCTACCTCATACATATTCATTCTGGATATCCTGAGACCCTGACTGGCCTGGGGGTCCCAGAGGAGAGGTTTGAAAACCACTGTTATATGGGCCAAAAATGCTCACTATGATCAGCAGTGTGAATTTTTCTACCTGCAGGAAAAAGGTGGAGGGCTCTGCGAAGACTTGGGAAGCAGTAACTCACGCGGCTTTGCATTATCAAAATTGATTGTGCTGTTTGTTCATGGAAAAGATGTGTGCGGATAAAGCAACTACTACTACTATTACTGAGCATTTGTTTAGCGCTACAAGACATACGCAGCGCTGCACATACATGTAAGAGAGAGTCCCTGCTCATCAGAGCTTACAATCTAGTCAAGACAGACAACACAGTAGCTGTAGACATGGGCTACATCTAGGGGGAATGCTAAGGAAACACAAAGGAGATTGGGTGAGTCATGATCCAGAAGCGGCAGTGAAGAGGTGAGTTTTCAGCCTGGATTTGAAAAGGGTCAGAGAAGACACCTGACATACAGACTTTCACCTGACATACAGCAAGGTGAAAGGAGCGAAGTCTGGAGTTAGTAATAGAAGAGAAGGGCACATATAGAAGCAATTTGCCAGAAAAGCGGAGTTCTCGAGGAGGGGTGTAGGGAGAGATAAGAGAGGAAAGGTAGTGAGGAGCTGCAGAGTGAATGCACTTATAGGTCAGCAGGAGAAGTTTGAACTGGATGTGGAAACAGATAGGGAGCCAATGAAGTGACTTGAGAAGAAGGGTGATATGGGCATGATGAGGCTGGTGGACGATTAGCCGTGCAGCAGAGTGTTGAACAGATTGAAGGGGAGAAAGATGACTCAGATGGAGACCAGCAAGGAGTAGGTTACAATAGTCAAGATGGGAGGTGATTAAAGAGTGGATAAGCATCTTAGAAGTGTGTTCAGAAAGGAATGGGCAGATTTTGTTGATGTTATAGAGAAAGAAATGGCAGGTCTTAGCTATCAGATGGATGTGTGTGGAGAAGGAGAGAGAGAGAAGTCAAAGATGACCCCAAGGTTGTGAGCCGAGGAAACAGAGGAGTAGAGTTATTCACAGAGACTGAGAAAGGCAGAAGGGAAGAGGAGGTTTTAGGGGGAAAAATAAGCAGCTCAGTTTTGGCCATGCTCAATTTCAAGTGGCAGTGAGACATCCAAGCAGCAGTGTCAGAAAGGCAGGCAGAGATCCGGGTCTGGATTCCCGGAGAGATTTCAGGCTTAGAGAGGTAGATCAGGGAATCATCAGCATACAGATGGTACTGAAAGCCATGGGAAGAGATGAGCGCACCAAGGGACTGGGTATAGAGAGAGAAAAGGAGTGGACCCAAGACAGATCCTTGGGGTACACCTACTGAGAGCAGGATAGCAGCAGAGGAGGATCCACCAGAACAAACACTGAAAAAGTGATGAGACAGATAAGAGGAGAACCAGGATAGCACAGAGCCCTTAAAACCAAGCAAGGACAAGGTATCTAGGAGAAGGTTGTGGTCAACAGTGTCAAAAGCAGGTGCAAATCCTGCAGGTCCTGTTTTCTGGGTAATTTTCAAAGGGAAAACCTTTCCCAATGAGAACTGGTGCAATGTCCAGAGGCAGAAGTACCATAGATTTTTGAAAATTGTCACTGTATTATCTCTCATTGGAGCTTGTAACAAGTCGGGTTGTTAAATCTGTTATGACTGTGGTTCAGGCACCAGTATTTATGCAACTAGATTACTGCGATGGACTGTGTGTGCAAACATCATTTGCAGGTTTTACAAAATACAATCACGCAAGTGATCTTCAAATGCCTAAAACAGACTTTGGTGGTACCTCTGTTACAAAAATGTCACTGCCTGCCAATATGAGCCCTACTCATGTTTGAGATTTTTATATTGTCAACAGGGCTGAATTTAAGATTGGGGACCTACAGGCATAATCAGACAGGAGGTCTCAGAGAGTGGGGGTTGGGTTGTCAGAGGAAGACCATAAGGCCCACTAGCAACCCTTAGAAGCAGCAGATGCATGTGGCCACAACGTAAGCAGGAGCAGGATCATCTTTGGCCTGTGTATCTAGTCCTTCAAAATTGGGCATCCTAGGCAATTGCCTATGTTGCTTATACTTAGATCCGGGCCCGAGTGTTGAGAGGGAAGGGCCCTTGATATTTCCAAATTAAGAGAGTTCCCAGGTGAACCCCTACTGAAGGCAGTTTTTGGGGTTACATAATTCATTATGTAGGATTTGAGTGTGGGTCTTAGGCGTGGGAGGGAAGAATCTCTCTCCAAGGTCCATCCTCTGGGCAGGCAACCTTGTTTCCTTCAGCACTTGCCCCCACTTCTCCAGGGCGGGGGGAGGGGGGTGGAATTACATCAATAAGTTCACTTCACACTGTGATATGTAACTTGAACTCCACTTTAATGGGGGTAAACATCATGAACAGTACAGTAATGAGTGCCACGACTACAGTGTGTCCTCATGAGATATCGTATCCCTACAGCGCCTCTTCTCTTGCATTCATTCACACAACTATGAAGCCCCCTACAGGCTGGTTCCCAAGGCCCCAGGCTGCGTTTGGTTTATCCAGATCCTCTCCCCAGGCATCAGGTAGGGCAGCTGGCTCTCTCTTCACCTCTTACAGGAACGCATCCTGGGTAATGTTTGCTTGTGGTCTCTTGCCTTCCTCTTTTCCCTCTTCTGATGTCTGATTTTCTACGTTTTGGAAGCAACCAAAAGATTAACCTTTCCCTATGTAATAAATTATAGGGAAGTAATGTACAAATTATTGGTTTGAAGAAGAATTATGAGGTGGGGAAGACGCATACAACTCAGCTAGGTTGGGCATAGTTGGCTTTGAGAGCTAGCGGATAGAAAAGGTGCTCCCAGTATTGTTCTGTATTGGTGTTAGTGTTCTGTATATTGTTTTTTTCTTAACATGTATGTACATTGCTTTGGACGGCTCTAACCAGATCTTGGGAGAGCGGTTTATAACTTAATAAATTAAATGAAACTTTGTTGGGACTCTCCAGTCTTGGTACTCAAGTACTGGGCACCCTGCTGTTTGCTGGGGGTCTCCCCCATCTACTATAAAGCCATGTGACTGTCATGTCAGTCCACTTTAATGGTAATTAGAAAAAAAACAGAAACAAAAAGGGAAAATAAGATGATACCTTTTATTGGACTAACGTAATACATTCTAAGACGTGCTTTCCCTTTTTTTGTTAACTCCAACGTCTACAGCACCCAAAGGGCCAGTTCAAGTGAAGTGTCTGGATCCCTGATAAACCCTCTGAAAATTCTCCAGCCCAGTACTACAATCTCTTGAAGAATGAGAAACCTGCAGGACTCAAATTGTTAAAACGTTTTGTTTGTCCAATGAAAGAAATCACAGCTTCTGAAGTATTCAAATATTGCATTTTTGAATCATTTTTTCTCTCTCCCGTCTCCTGCTGTTTGTACATCTGGAAATGACAAAGACTAACAAACACAGTCATTTAAACAACATTACACAATTTATAACAAAAAACAAGCCATTCCATCAGCTTTCTTTGCGTATTAAAATCTCCCCCCTCCCTGCTCCCACACCGCTTGCTTGGATGGTCAGTCAATTGTGGAGTTTTGGACTGTGAGGCAATGTTCTGTGACTCCATCTTGGATATAATACCAAGAATTATGCCTCGGACTGTACCATCGTCACTACCGAAAGCCCACACTTCACATCATTTCATGTTTCCATTTATCATTTGCAGGTATTTTATTTATTTATTTAACAGTTCTTTTATACCGCACTCTTTATCATCAGTGCGGTTTACAGTGAACAAAACTACTCACAAACAGCAATAGGCCGGCATGAGTTTACATATAACAGGGAAATTAACCAGGACAAAAAACTTTGGGAAACTTTGTACATTTATGTTATACAACTATATACAGTGATAGTGTTCTATTTACATAATGTGCGATGTGCGACAGAACAATTGCAACCTCATACTGAGGGATTTGGTTGTGTTGGGGGAGTCGGTGAGGGGTTATGGTATTGGGAGAAGTGTATAAGGAACAGGTGGTGTTTTAGGGCTTTTCGAAATTGCTTGAGGTCAGTGATTGATCTAATGGAGGGTGGAAGGTTGTTCCAGTGTCTGGGGGCGTAGAGTGTGAATGCTCTGTCAGTAGTTGCGGTTGTGCATTTTGTGGATTCTGAAGGTATGGTTAGTGTATTAGCTGCAACTGATCTCCTAGGTCTAATATTGGAGGTGTGATTGAGGAGTGTTGTGATTGAAGGGGGGGCTATTTTGTTAATGGCTTTGAATGTGATGAGCAGTACTTTATATGTAATCCTGCAGCTTATCGAGAGCCAGTGTAGTTCCCTTAGGATGGGGGTCGTGTGGTCTCTTCTTGATGCTCCATATAAGACCCGGGCAGCGGCATTCATGGCTAATTGTAGTGTGTTTATGGTACTTTTTGGGAGGCCGTGGAGTATGATGTTTGCGTAGTCAAAGTGGGGGGTGACTATCGCCTGGAATATTGTTTGGAAGTTGTCAGGGTCGAGCATGTTTTTCAGGTGTCGGAGGGTCCTGATCTTGAAGTAAATAGTTTTTACCGTGCGGTTTATGTGTTCTTTGAAGTCTAGTCGATGGTCCAATGTTATACCTAGGTATCTTATGGTGGACTTGATTGGCAGTTCTGCGTCCCGTACTTTTATGGTCGCCGGGGGTGAAAATCCTTTGTTTTTCGTGACGATTAGTGCCTTGGTTTTTTTGAAATTTATTCGCATGTTTTGAGTGAGGAGCCAGTCTGTTATTGTGTTGAAGCACTCTACTAATACTGTATAATCTGGGAGCGTGACATTGATCGGTGTAAATATCAGCACATCGTCTGCGTAGATTAGACAGGAAATACCATAGGAGCGGGTGATTTGAATGAATAAGATTATTTGAGCTTTTAGAAAGGCTATTGCCTGGTCTCAACAGTCAAGGGAGACAACATGATGAGAGAAAAGTAACCCACAAGGGAGCGGAGGACTGACTTATGAGGCATCCAATAATACTAGAAAGGTTCCAGGAAAGGAAGAAAAAATTACCCAAGAAAAGAAGTAGAGATGTGCTTTCATTTTGAAATAACATGATGTCAAAGAAAGACGGTTTGTTTTCTGCCTTTTCAAATTTATTTATTTTATTTATTTGAACATAATTTCTATACCACCCCTTCCAACGATCGGGGCGGTTTACATCAAACAATTGTCTATTACAGAGAACAATGTAGAAAACTTATTTACATTAAAACTATTTACATACCAGCTGTCCACACAGGTCGGAGTCTGATGGAAGTTGGTTAACATTTAACTATTTACATGGTAATTAAGCGATTGCTACTGGTGGAGAGGGAATAATCATGTTTGATAGTTACTGAGAAGGGAGTTAGATCATTTGGGAGGGTTAGCATAGTGGGACTGGGAATTAGTATTGTTGCCGTGGAGTTGTTATAGTACTTGGAGAACAGTAGCGTTTTTAGTTCTTTACGGAAAGTTTGTAAATCTTTGATTGATCTGAAGGTGTCCGGAAGGGAGTTCCAGAAAGTGGGTGCCATATATGTGAAAGCTCTATCGCTGGTAGTTTGTTTAGGGTTACGGATTGTGGATGGGATTAAGAGGAGATTTTGATTACTTTTTCTCCTACACCTAACATCTGTTTGGGTGTGTATTTTAGTGGTAAGGACGGAGGGGGAGATGTTATTGAGCATTATTTTGTATTTAATCCTGCTTGTTATCGGGAGCCAGTGAAGATTATAAAGTATCGGGGTGATGTGATCCGTTAGGTTTGCTTTGCTAATGACCCTGGCGGCTACATTTTGTGCTAATTGAAGTGTGTGAAGACTCTTCTTGGGCAGACCTTATAACATGCTGTTGCAGAGGTCCAAGTGAGGCGTGATTAGAGCTTGGACTTTAAAAAATGTTAACAAAATTTTTAGTGCACCTTATTTGAAGATGGGGGTAATTTTATAAAGCAACATCAGCATAGAGCAGCATTTTACACTCTCAAAGCCCCAGCATTCAGAAGCACGGATGTAGGTGCCTCACGCAGGCTATAGAAAAAGAAGCCCTTGGTGTGCATTTAAAACAAAAGAAAATAAAATTACAAACAACATAAAAAATTAACCCATCTCCCAAACAAAATGCAGTGCACACTGCTAGATAAAACACATCAGTCGTTGGCCACCGAGCGAGCATGACCCTTTCCTCTACATGCAATTTAGGACAACTCTAAGAAGGAAAGGCCGGCAAAACAAGGAAACCTCAAGGACTAGGAAGACTGCCTCAGAGAAAGATCCTAAAGCCATACTCCTGATGACTCAGATAGGACAGGGTGCCAGAAGAAAGTGCTCCCAGAAATGAGATGACTGCCCCGCCCTCTTTGCCATGGAACCCAAATACAGTGTATATATATATAAAATCAAATAAATAAATAAACAAACCTGGGGAATGCTCCTGGCCCCCACTAGACACCAGGGAGATCTTCCGGGGGGGGGGGGGGATGATATTAGGATGTGGGGATATTGATGTCAGGGGGGGTCTGGAGGGGTACAACTGATGTCGAGGGATATGGGGGGAATACTGTGGCAGAGTACTATGACGTCAGTAGGTGCGAGGGCTTCTAATGATATTGGGAGGCCCAGGGGGGGTACAGGGCAGGGAGGGGGTTCTGTCAGCTTGCATATGTTCCCTTTCAAGCTAGCACTTATGCATGCCTTGGAACAAATATAAAAGCTAATGTGGAGATTTCTTGTTCTACACATGGATTCCATTTGCACGCCAATCTGTATTCTCACCCTGCCCAAACCATGCCTCCTTGAAGTCTCTGCGTGATGTGGACTTCCATGTGTAAAAAGTGCCTTCTAAAATCGCTATTTGCATATTATTTATTTTATTTTATTATTATTTTATTTACATTTTTATACCACGTTTTCCAAGAGATCAAGAGCGGTTTATGCATAATCACTGCTACTTGCACATAGTGTTTACTGGCTTAGGAACTAAGAGAGCAGGGTTTGAGTCCCACTAGCACTTCTTGTGGCCTTGGGCAAGTCACTTAACCCTCCATTGCCTCAGAAGAATCCAAGTTAACAATGTCTCTCTTTAATTTATTTTTATTAAATTGCTAGCTTTCTGACTGGGAGCTCTTAAAAGGGTTTTTGTATATTTTTAAAACAAAGTTAATTTCTTTTTGGTGCTTTAGTAGAAATTTCCTTGAGCAGAGTAGGTTGTTGAACTCTAGTAACCTTCTCAGCTTTGGAAACTGCTGACATCTAATCAGGAGTTAGTGGGCCTGATTACCTGAGAGCAGCTGAGGCCTGCATAAAAGGCTCCAGAGCCCTGCCCTGTTGAGGCAATTTTAACAGGGGCTCTACAGGTCAAACAACGGTAAGGATTAGAGGGTTTATTTAAATTAAATTGCTAGCTCTCTGACTGGGAGCTCTTAAAAGGGTTTTTGTATATTTTTAAAGCAAAGTTACTTTCTTTTTGGTGCTTTAGTAGAAATTTCCTTGAGCAGAGTAGGTTGTTGAACTCTAGTAACCTTCTCAGCTTTTGGGAACTGCTGACACCTAATCACTGGAAACAGTGCAAGCAGTGTGAGCTCAGTAAGGTGTAGGCAGCCACAAAACACTGGATAGACATACACACACTCCCATACCTATTTCAGCATTGTGCAACTATAGAGGTTTTTGGCAGCCCTGGCCGCCACAGCAGTCCTGGGCAGAGTGCGGGCATTGCTATGGTACGCAATACTGTTGGGGTCACTCCCCAAGGTGGTAAACACTGTCAGAAGCAAACACTGAAACACACCCCACAGATATCAGAAAGGTTGCTATGATGAATCTCTGTCAACAAATTGTGTTTAACTTAGGATTTGTTATCTGACATTAATTATAGCAACCTTTTGATATATGTGGAACGTCTTCCCAAGTTTAGGACGGCATTGCTAAGGTATGCAGGTACTAGTATTGGGAGATGCTGCTCCGCGCAGGGCGCAACAGCCTGCCTCTCCATGAGGCTTTGGATAGTGGAGCCTGTGGGTGTAGGTGTTTGTGACCCTGTTGGCCGCTGCTCTAGGGCAGAGGTTCCCAACTCCAGTCCTGGTGGGCCAAACACGGTTCAGGTTTTCATGCTGTCCCTAATGAATATGCATGATACATTTGCATACAATGGGGGCGGTGCATACAAATGCAGCACAGGCATATTTATTAGTGGTGTTTGGCCCTCCAGGACTGCAGTTTGGAAACTCTGCTCTAGGGATTGCACATGTTTATGGTGTCTGTACTCTGTAGGGTAGCATATAGGCGTTTCTGGCATGTTTATTTTATCTGCAATAAAGGTTCCATCTTTATTACCATGGTTTAGTATGGGTAAAATATAGGGAAATGGTTTGCAGGAGCCACTGCTGGGACTTAAACCTGTGACCTTCTGCCTCTGAACATGCTGGCTGTGTGTACTGCACCAAACGTTTGCCAAAGGGGCAGATCATTCCCTGGGGATACCATGACTGTTCGTCAGATAGACCTTGTCTGTTGCAGTGCATGGCACCCACCTAAATGGGGCTTGGCCGTGGTCTGATGTGGGCAGATGCCACTGCCCCCTCCGCCACCACACCTCTCCACCACCATGCTGACATGCCCTTCTGCCGGTGGTGCTGGTTGAGCGCAGTCCCAGGCCATCCAGTGTGCTGGTAGGCGGCTGCCTATGGTGCGTGATGTGGGGTAGGGGTGCCTGCATAGACATCCACGCTTCCTCCCGGCACCGCCTGCCAATGTTATGTGCCCTTTGGGGTACTTGCTGGGTACTGTCCCCTGGGACACTGTGGGACACACACACTCGTGGCCATGTTTGCCCTTGGTCAGTTGCTGTCTTGCTGGTTTTCCGCTTCCACATTCCTATGTGTCACCTAGGCATCTGCCTGGCCCACCCTGTTCCCCAGCTGCCACACTGCATGTCCCATCTGCAGCCTCCTGTACCCCATTTGCAGCCTCACCATAGTGCCCTCTCGTACTTGGGCACTATGATGTTGCTGCACATGTATCACTACTATCACTTTTCTTGGTTTCCCTGCCTTTGCTGCACATTGCTGACTGAAATGGTCTCTCTCCCCTGCAAATGTGCCTCTAGCGCGAGGTTTTTGCTGGTGCTAATTTTCAGACCTTCATTTCACGGCGTTAGTGTGCATGGAGCCTCTCCCGCCCACTCTCCACCCATTGATCCCTTATCTCCGCCCCTAGGGAGCCTTACTCCGCCCTCTGGGGAGCCTTACTCCAACTCCACCCTCTGCGCACCTTAACGCCGCAGGACATGTTATTGCACGATACGTGACGTTCTCGCACGGTAATGTGCCATTATCGCACGATAACGTCATGTATCACGCAATAACATGTCCTGCGGCGTTAAGGTGCGCAGAGGGTGGAGTAAGGTGACCTTAGCACCGTTTAGTAAACATTCCCCAAAGTTTCTAGATGAAATAAATGACTGTTTTTTGGAACAGCTGCTTCATGAACCGACAAGAGGGGAAGCCATTTTGGACTTAGTCCTTAGTGGAACACAAGATCTGGTACAAGAGATAAGGGTGTTGGGGTCACTTGGCAATAGTGATTATAGCATGATCACATTTAATTTAAAAAATGAAAGCAGGATAGCAAGGAAATCCACAGTACTACCTTTTAACTTTCAAAGGGGAGACTATGATAAAATGAGGAAAATAGTTAAGAAAAACTAAAAGGAGCAGTTGCAAAGATTAAAGATTTCTATCAAGCATGGGCGATGTTTAAAAGTACTATCTTGGAAGCTCAAACCAGCTGTATTCCTTGCTTTAAGAAAACAGGAAGGAAGCCAAAAAACTGCCAGCATGGTTTAAAGGTGAGGTCAGAGAGGCTGTTGTATCCTAAAAAGCATCTTCCAGGAAATGGAAAAAGGAGCCAAATGACGAAAATGAGAAACAAAATATGCATTGGCATAGATAAGAAGGCAAAGAGAAAATTTGAAAAAAAGCTTGCCATGGAAGTAAAAGCGCATAATAAAAACCTTTTTGAGTACATTCGTAGCAAAACAACCGGTGAGAGAGTCAGCTGGACCATTAGATGATAGCGGGGTAAATGGTATTTAAAGGTGATATATTAGAAGAACTGAAAGAAATATTGCTAAACCAGGAAGATGCATTACAACTATTTAATAAACTAAAGAGTAGTAAATCATCTGGACCAGATGGCATACATCCGAGGGTTTTGAAAGAATGGAAATATGAGATTGCAGACCTACTATTAGTAATCTGTGAACTATCATTAAAATCATCTGTAGAACCTTAACATTGGAGAATGGCCAATGTAACACCAATTTTTAAAAAGAGTTCCAGGGGTGATCCAGGAAACTACACACCAGTGAGCCAGACATCAGTAGCAGGCAAAATGGTAGAAACCATTATAAAGAATAAAATTACTGAACATGTAGATAGTCATGGTTTAATGGGAGCAAGCCAACATGGATTTAGCTCAGGAAAGTCTTGTCTTACTAATCTGTTATATTTTTTTGAAGGTGTAAATAAACAGGTAGACCAAGGTGAGCCGGTTGATATATTGTATCTGTTTTTTCAGAAAGCCTTTGACAAGGTCCCTCATGAGAGACTCTTGGCCAAATTAAAAAGCCATGGGATAGGAGGCAGTGTACTACTGAGGATCAGGAACTGATTAAAAGATAGAAAGGAGAGGATAGGGCTAAATGGCCAATTTTCTCAATGGAGAAAGATGAATAGTGGAGTACGCCAAGGATATGTGCTAGGCCTGCTGCTTTTTAACATTCATAAATGACCTGTAAATGGGAATAACAAGGTGATTACATTTGCAGATGACACAAAATTATTCAAAGATGTTAAAACACAAGAGGATTGTGAAAAATTGCAAGAGGACCTTGATAAATTGGAAGACTGGATGTCCAAATGTCAGATGAAACTTAATGTAGACAAGTGCAAAGTTATACACCTAGGAAAGAACAGCCCAAATTACCTTGCGGGCTTCTTTGATTCCTTCTTCTCCTTCTCCACATGCATTCAACTGATAACTAAAACGGGTCATTTCTTTCTCTATAACATCTGCAAAATTCACCCCTTTCTGAACTACTACTAAGACACTTATCCACCCCTTAGTCACCTCCCGTATAGACTATTGCAATCTCCTCCTTGCTGGTCTCCCTCTGAATTATCTCTCTCCTTTTCAATCTGTTCAAAACTCAGCTGTGCAGCTAATCTTCCATCAGCCCTGTTATGCTCTTCTCAAGTCACTTCGTTAGCTCCCTATTCGGTTCCGTGTCCAGTTCAAACCTCTCTTACTGACCTATAAGTGAACTCATTCTGCTGCTCCTCGCTACCTTTCCTCTCTCATCTCTCCCTACATCCCCTCCTCGGGAACTCTGCTCTTCTGGAGGGTTGCTTCTATCTGTGCCCTTTTCTTCTAGACTTCGTTCCTTTCACCTTACTGCTCCTTATGCCTGGAACAAACTACCGGAGTCTGTGACCCTCGTCACCATTTTCAGGCTGCCTTTGTATCCTGTTCTGTTTAGACTCCTTTCTACCCCCTTACCATTCCCCTAGTTATATCCTTGTTCTCAACTGTTGTGTTGTCTGTCTTGACTAGATTGTAAGCTCTTATGAGCAGGGACCGTCTTTTAGGTGTGTCTGTACCTGTACAGTGCTGCATATGTTTTATAGCACTATATCAATGATTAGTAGCAATAGGAGGAAAAGGATTTAGGTATCATCCTGGATAATACATTGAAACCCTCTGCTAGGAATCACAAGGAAAAGAATGGAGAATAATACCAAGGATATTATAACACAACCATGATGCGACTGCATCTTGAATATTGTGTGCAGTTCTGGTCACCGTATCTTAAAGGGATATAGCAGAGAAGAACCACCAAAATGGTAAAGGGGATGGAAGGATACCCCTAGGCGGAGAGGTTTAAAAGATTAGGGCTCTTAGACTTGGAAAAAAGACGGCCGATAGAAGTCTATAAATTAATGAATGGAGTGGAACCGGTAAACGTAGACTGGTTGTTTATGCCATCAAAAAGTATAAAGACTAGGGGACATGCAATAAAGCTATAATGTAACCCATTCTCAAACTCTGGAATTTGTTACTGGAGGATGTAGTAAAAGCTGTTAGTGTAGACGGGTTTAAAAAAGGTTTGGACAAGTTCCTGGAGGAAAAGTCCATAAACTATTAATACAGAGGACACAGGACATCCACTGGTTACCCTGGGATAAGCCTTGAGGAATCTGAGTAACATTTTGGGAACCTGCTAGGCAGTTGTGCCCTGGATTGACCACTGTCGGTGAAACAGGATACTGGGCTTGATGGCCCTTGGTCTGATCCAGTATGGCATGTTTTTCATGTTTAATGCATCACTGGCTCCTTCCTTTGTTGACTCTGCTTGCAGTACCACAGCTCCTGCCACCAATTCCACATCCATGTACCTGTGCCTTTTGGGTAGGGAGGGAGGTTGCAGAAAGCAAACCGTGCTTGCTCTGGGTGCATGCAGTTGGACCGGTGTGTGCTTAGGGAAATAGCAGGATGTCTTACAATCTAGACACAGTAATATAGTAAGCAACGACAGACAAAGACCAGCATGGTCTGCCCAGCAAGGTGCCAGAATTGTAGAGTTGTATGTGCCACTTCAGGCAGGATACCTATCTCCATTTATTTACATTTGCCTTGATTCCATCCTCTTGCTATGTAGTGATCCTCTGTGTCTGTCCCATGCCTTTTTGAATTCCGTCACTGTTTTTGCTCCCACCACCTCCTTCAGGAGGGCATTTCAAGCATCCACCACCCTTTCCATGAAGAAGTATTTCCTGATGTTGCTTTTATATTTACCCTCTTGGAGCTTCATTTTATGCCCTCTAATTCCACAGTTTCCCCTTCTTTGGAAGAGGTTTGCTTGTTCATTGCTACCCTTTAAGTATTTAAACCTCTGAATCATATCCCCCTGTCCCTGCTCTCCTCCAGAGTGTACAGATTTAGATCTTCAAGTCAAATCATCTTGGTCGCCTTCCTCTGAACCATTTCAAGTCTTTTTATATCCAAAACTGAACACAGTACTCTAAGTAAGGTCTCACTAATGACCTGTACAGGGGCACTAATCCCTCCTCCTTCCTGCTGGTCATTCCTCTCTGTATACAGGCTAACATTCTTCTGACTTTGGCCACCACCTTGTCACACTGTTTTGCCACCTTGAAATCTTCCGATACTATAACCTTGAGGTCCTTTCTTGGTCTGTGCACACCAGCCTCTTGTCCCGAATCAAGCACAGTTCCTTTCGGTTTCTGCGACCCATTCTGCACTTTTTTTGCATTAAATCACAATTGCCAAGCATTTGACCATTCTTCTCATCTTTGTAGATCTTTTCTCGTGTTATCTGCTCCCTCTGAAGTGTCCACTCCATTGCATATCTGGGAGGAGTAGCCTAGTGGTTGGGGCAAGGTACTTCAGGCCAGAAGGTCAGGGGTTCAAATAGGACAGCAACCTTGGGCCGGAAGGACTGGGGTTTCTAGTCCCACAGATGCTCCTTGTGGTCTTGGGCAAGCCACTTAACCCTCCATAGCCCATGTTCCCTGTAAGTATTAGTGTATGTGCCTCATATCCCTACATGTTAAATGTATCCCCCAATTGTGTTGTGACTGCTTTGATTGAAGGATAAGGTGGTACACAAAACTGTCTAAATAAATATCTGCAAAAGGCAAACTTTACCTTTTAACCCTTCAGCAACATCATCCACAAAGACATTGTACAGTCGTGTTTCCAGGACCAATCCCCGAGGGGACTCCACTACTCACCCTCCTTTCTTCAGAGTGAGTTCCATTCACCACTACCCTCTGTAGTCTGTCAGTCAACCAGTTCTTGATCCAATTCACCACCATCCCCAGGCTGCTCCGTTTATTCGCAAGCCTCCTATGAGGAACAGTATCAAAGGATTTGCTAAAATCTAAGCAGACCACATCCATCGCATGCCCTTGATCTAGTTCTCTGGTCACCCAGTCAAAGAAATCAATCAGATTTGTTCTGCCTTTGGCCACTAGTGTCCCCTGATGGCCAAAGGCAGAACAGCGTGGACAAACAGCCACTACACCTCAGCCAAGGCTATCACAGATAGATGGTAATGACGATTAGATGGGCCAAGAATCAATTTGGCCTCAAATACCTCACTATACACTCAACATATTTGCTGCAATTTGGCCTTGCATGGCTGACTTTTCTTTTTTTATTTTTAACCTCAGATTATCTTTTCAGACATTCGGCCAATCTTCCCAAACAGACATATACCAAGATCTTCTTTCTGGCCTCGGGTTGGTAGAACCCATCTGTAGGTGATTAAAAGTGGCATTTAACAAAGACGTCCTAGTGCAATCCGGGGACGTTCAAGCCAGAATATCTGAAAGAAAGCAGGCATGTCGAAGTTCAGGCATGATTTCACAATCATAGACGTGCCTGATATGAACGTCTGCAGGGGTGTCTACATGAACATCCCCAGAATAGCCTTCAGACCAGGGGCTTCTAGGAATAGCCTAATGGTGTGGGTAGTGAGCTAGGACCACAAAAGCCAGGGTTCTAATTCCACTGCTGTTATCCTTGTGATTGTGAAGAGTATTGGGGGGTGGTGGTATGCCCTCTTCTCTACAGCCTCTGGATGTTTTACCAAACATTTAGCCAAAACAAGCATTTTTCTGATGCTTATGCGTGCCTGGAACAAGTCTAAATGTGGAGGGGGTTGCAGATATCTCCACTTGATTTCATAAACATCAGGGACAACCAAGTCCATTGAACTGTCCCAGACACCCCGGCACGATGCCCCTGCCTATTTAGACATCCCTTCACTGGAGATGTCTTTAAAAGCCGTTTGTAAAATGGCTCTGGGGACTTCTCCATGATTTGGATCTCTGCAGGCAAATTTTCAGACGTTCAAATCACGACTAAGGCTTTTAAAATGGCCACCTAAACGTGTGGGTGGGTTACATGTCCTGTCAGGGAAGTGTCTTTTTGTATACAAATTATTCCAGCTCAAAAAGGGAGATAGCTCCTGAATTCCAGTAGCTAAAAGGGGGGTAATTATGGTTTTTAAGAAAGGGGTGCCACCATATCCTTTAAGCCAGTGATGGATCACATTAACAGTCTTCCTTTGAAGAGGGCTCCTGAACCTTCCTCAGAATCCTAGAAGAGCGTCACACGTAGTGCAAATCACACGAACTGACAAAGGGCACACACCAGGAAAGAAAATTCTGAAAACTCTGAACATGGCCACCATAAAAGACACACACCTTTCATTCCCAAATAAAGTGCAAAAATTCTGCATGACAAAAAATTCCTTAAGGACACTTTAAAGGAGCAGCTGACTCAGAGAACAAACAGTATAAGATCCTGCAAGCTGAGCTTTGCTCACCTTCCCTATGGGTTCAAAACCCCCAACAGTTCATACGCTGATCTGCTCTGAGTCATGAGCCTTCATCCGCAGCAACCTGATGGGAGGTAGTGTGCTTCCCCATTTTACCTCTCCTGTCATCCAACCTGACCTTTTCAGCACGAATCCTCCAATGGAGAGGCACAGACTGTGATTGCCTCTCTAGAACCCAGCATGAGGGCACGCCTTAGTCAAGGCAATAGACATCACTGTAGCACCATGATTGACACTCCGCCTCCTGCCCCCCACTCCTGGAGGCTGTGAAGGTAGCTACCCCCAAGGCATCCTCAGCACCTACTGGCCCAAGGTGTAAAAGCCAAGCTGAGGAATCGAGCCTGGTTGCACACAGGCGTCTCAGCTCAGTCACCGGACAGGTCCATTCTCTGTTTCTTGGTGGAAGATTGGAAAGGTTGAGAAAGACGTTTGCTTCGGTTGATCTCTTTGAGAATGTCAACTGGAGCAGTTCATAAATCCTTTAAATACTTAAAAGATTAAGAAAGGAGCAGATAGCAGCACTGAGCCCTGTGCTGAGACACACATGGTCCGGATAAACAGCTTCTAATTGCTGTAAGCATGGGTTTAAAATATCAAAGGGAGTCTGCTGATGGGATGGAGAACTTGGCAAAGAAAAGAGAACTTGATAGTTGCCTTCACTCAGCTCCTAATCTAAGCAATTTTAAACGTTTCTTTCTTTATACATAGATAGATACACAGATATACATTTATTTATTTATAGGACAGATGTGTGTCTATGTATAGAAATGATAGACTCATGTATGTATACCCACACCTAAAAATAAGCATGCAGGTTTCTGCATAATTCCACAGCAGATTAATATGACACAATCAGAATTTCCAAATGCAAAAAAGAGAAGCCGCTCCTGCTATTCCCCCGCCTCCCACCCACCCACCCAAAAAGTAATAACACGTGCTGCACCCCTTTCACTCCTGGTTAATTTGCTATGGCAGGTTTGGCTCTACGTGAAAGGCAGCTGCACTTTAGCAAAATTAAGTCAGCTGCAAGGGACATATGACTCCAGCCTGAGAGAGAAGCCAGACAGGGACACCATTCACTAACAATAGCAAGAGGGCATTTAACAGAGAAACAGAAGATAGGCCCATCTAATCCGCCCCAGTTTCACTCCCGTGGACCTCTGGCTTTCCTCCCACTTCTTGGCCACCCAAAATCTCCTTGAAGTCTGTTAGTGTCTCTGTCTCCATTATTTCCAGTGGGAGACTGTTCCTCCATGCATCTGACTTATCGGATATTATCTGTAACATTATAGATGTGTGTGAGAAAGAGAGAGATGAGGCTCACGAGGAGCTCCTTCATGAATTAAAAAAAAGGCAAATCAAACATTTTACCTGGCAGGAGAGCAGCTGATTGCACCTTTGAAACTGCACAATGCAAGCTGTGCCTTTGAGTTAATGCTAGCCCAGCAGTTTCTGGGCTTTCTTGATAGTGTGATTGAAAGTAGACATCCAGGACTTTCTCCTAAGGCAATGGAGGGTTAAGTGATTTGGCTAAGGAGTGCTAGTGGGACTTGAACCCTATTGTTTGGTTACAAAGCCAGTGCTCTAACCATTAGGCTACTCCACCACGTATAAGCTGCTGGTTCATTCATCTAGTGCCATATTCTAAGGCTCCTTCAAAGAACTGATAAAACAGAGCTTTGGTGTAGAGTGGTTAACCGCCTGGAACAGGCAGGATGCTCTGTTCATTTCCACATCCGCAGTCAGCCTATACGCTCAATATAAACGGTGTGAGCATTTCAAGGTGATCGCACTGTTCACCCAACAAACATTCCACAAGCACTTTAGACCATATTTAAACATAGCTACCTGAAAGTAATTTCAAACGTCTCATGGTGGAAGCCAGTGGGCAGTCACACCTTATGTTTCTAATCCACCCATGAGGACTTTTGTAGCTGTCTTCCAGATTTCACTCCTAGGGTTGCCCAGAGCAACTCTTGTTACCCATAATAGGTAGCCTTAAAAGAGAAACTTGTCCTTTCTCAGTAAAACTGCTCCCACGTAAAGAAGGAGCCTGTGTGGTGTCGAAAGGTGATCAACATTATAATCTCTGGCTAAATCGTGCACTTTTCCAGTAAACAGTATCACTGTTGGCACTAGACTATCATTTTCTCCAGACCAACACAATTAGGGGAACCTGGCAGTACAGGAGCGCCGGGAACAGAGGGAGCTGCACATTTTATTGGGAACATTTTGATGGAGATGCATCTTTGATTCGAGACCTTTTAAAATTGTCCTTTCAACCAACATTATCGGAAAGCGAGGACTGTGTAGAATTCCCTCCCTTCCTTGACCCCACCTGAACCTGCTGCAATTCTGAAAATCTGTGCCTTTCCAGACATCCGGAAGAGGACCATGCTTGGCTGTTGCCTGACCTGCATCAGGACAGACCAGTCTGGCAGGCTGTTACATCCTGGCTGGACAGGCTAAGTTTTAGCATCTAGGTTTATTGCCATCAATTAGCATTTCCTGTCATTAAATGACTAGTATATGACATAATCTCGAATCTGGCTGAGTGCCCCAACAGGCCACATTGCACTGATTTATATCAGACTTTCCTGATATTTTTTCATGGATACAATCTGCCTCTCAGAACCCCAGCATGAGCCAGGCTGACCCATTTCCTGCAATGAACACAATTTCTCAGGAAACAGCATTCTGAAAATGTTAGTTATTAATCAAACATGTTCAAAGGTCCTCACTTGGAGAGTCAGAGAGAGAAAGCGAGGCTTGATTCACCGCCGACTAGCCCCCAGGATTTTGGGATGTTCTGTGCCAACGTTCAGTAGGCACAGGGGTCAAACTCTAGGGACAGCAGAGGGGCAGGGGAATAAAAGACTATTTTAAAAAAGAAAAAAAGGCTATCGATTGCTAAAGGAAACAAACAGGGCTGCTCTGGGTCTGTTTCTCTGGAGGTCGGCAGAGCAGTCAGCTCGGTCTATGAATGTTAGCAAGCATCTTACACACTGGATGCTGTACTTATTTCAGTCTTGGCTGCTAGCAATCCAGTAGTGTTGAACATGGCAGTGACTTGTAGGCAACCTCAGATAGCTCCATGTCATAAGAGACAGGCTGAGCCAGTCCGGGCCTTACCACCAGCATCTAGGAGATTCCGGCAGATAAAGACTAAAGGGGGGGGGGGGGGGGAGACCACTTTTATTTATTTAGTGTACATTTGTATCCCGCTGCTTCCAGTGATCAGCAGCGGTAACTATACATGGAGAGAATGGCTGTACGGGCCAGAAATTAGGGATATATACATTGAAATCAGGGAGGGGGAGGTAGCACACAGCAAAAATAAGGTTACAAATTTACAGTGGATTGATGTAAAGACTTCACACAGGGTACATTATATACATATTTACACATTGCTGACTTTAGGACCTCACACTGGAGCAAACTACATATTTACACATGCCTGAGTGCATTTCATGAGGCTAAATTAAAATGTGATCGGAAGAGGTGCGTCTTAAGTTTTTTTCTGAAGTCTTTCAGATCACAGTTTGCACGCAGATCACTTGGTAACCGGTTCCAGAGTGCTGGGGCTATAAATGAGAAAGCCCTGTTACTTGATCTGCTCCGTTGCCTTCCCTTCTCCACACACACTGCTCCAGCCAACAACATCTCCCAGTTCTCAGCTGTACAAGCTTGACCACCTGCAGGATAGCGCTCCTTCCCGGTCAGCTTCACTGTCCCCCTCTTAGGTCCTGCATTGTTCAATGTATAGGATCATATAAGTTTCCAAATCACATCCAGCTCCCACATCTGCACCCCGTTATTACCATTACCATCTAATCCAAGGAGGCTGAAATTCTGTGGTGGGCTCTCGATGCTGTAACGTCTGCTGAGTGGTGAATCCAGTAAAGAAATATTTCCTCCTATTACCTGTGAGCTTCTCCTCACTTCCACCGTCTTTTTCTACGGAAACGTCCTCCTTCTTGCATTTCATTGATGCGTGTGGATCCGGCGGGAGTGAAGACTGGGACTGGATCATCTGCTGTTCTATGGCATGAACCTTCTGCTCAACTTTACCTAGAATCGTATGCAACGTTTTTATATTCTGGAGCACTTTTCTTTGCTTGATCAGTCCCAGTGAGGTCAGAGATTGGTGGATGGTGTGGGGGCACAGCGGGAATATTTGTTTCTGCTTCCAGTCAGTGACTCTGCAGGGGGCCCGGACCTCCTCTCTCCTTAGCTGCCTAACCAGTAGGAGATGTCAGCAAACAGAGACAGGCTATAAACCTAAAAATCCAGAGAGACACACTGGTGGCCATATTTAAATTGGAATCTACAAAACTTGCTGCTCAAAAGCTTTTTCTTCATGACTGCTTCTTAGAACTGTGACAGTGAAAATGTGGGTTTAATATGACAGAACCATTGTAGGTCTCACAGAAACTAATAGGGGCCACCAAAGATTTAACTTATGTGTACAAGTCTTAGTGTAATGAGCCACAATCGACCTTTTGGTATCTGCCAGGTACTTGTGGCGTGGACTAGCTGCTGCCAGAGACAGGATTTTGGGCTCCACGGACCTTGGTCAAATTCAGTATGGTTTATCTTATGTTCTTAACAGTACAACAGACTCTGTTTCTGAAATACTGAAGACGTCTGATGTACATTGCTGGCATTCAGTAAAATACTATCATTAAATGTTTTTAATCAATTCCACTAACAAACAAATTAAAATAATTGAGATCAATTTCATTCTGCTGTTTCTTCTTGAGACAAAATGACGCTCGGCACTTACGTCTCTTTATACTCCCCTGTTATGGGCCTACGAGAATGAGGGGCTTGCTGGGATGGTCATCACTATAAGAGCCAGGGCAAGCCCCCAGGTGTGACTAAAGTAAGAATAAACCAGACACCACAGATGTTCATTACAAAAAGAAATTTATCAACAGAAAATAAACAAAAAGGAAGAAGTCACAGGGTGCTTTGTTATTCCAGAAAAGTATTATTCTCCGTTCATCTCGCACGCAGTAGGGGAGAGGGAAGGCAAGAGGAGAGAGCCAGAGTCATTATGCAATGCTCACACCCAGGAGTTCAACTTAGGGCCCGTGACTACAGGATTCCACAAGGAGTCCCAGCGGATGGTCCCCAGCCGAGGACCGTTGCTGCATCGAGTGAGCTATCTAAGCTGGAAGGAGACATAAAAGAGGTGGAAAATCTCTTGAGAATTTGCAAATGAAGGCTCAGGGCACCAAATCCTGGCCCTGTTTTTGACTGAGGCGGAGGCAGAAAGGAACAGAGAGAAGCTAACGGGTCGATAAATATAAAAAGGAAAGAAAATCAAAGGCTAAGAATAAATTACTGCTCTCATTCCAGTTCACTGCCCTTTCAGGTCTTAGTCGCACTTTTCTTCTCTTTCTTTATATTTTCACACACTTTTTGGGCTGCTGGAATGGCAACAGGGTCCCATGGCTTCTTCTTCGGTTATTATTTCAGATCTCCTTCTCTGCACCTGCTCTTCTTCTGTCTACCAATCTGATGTCCACATGGGGTTCTGGTAAAGAGCAGCCCAGCAGAACCTGCCCCCCCTCTCCCAGCTCCCCCTCCCCCTGGCTGACTGCGACTTCTAGTCAGGAGAGGTCAACAGACTTCAAACTCAAGAACAACCTTGAGAATTAAAATCTGAATTATAAGGGAACTCCTACAGCGATTTTGTTTAAATACTGAATGAAATGAAAAAGGCAAGTTTATATTTTATAGTCTGATGACCAGCTGTTTAAAATTAAGAATACAGCTGATTCCAGCTTTTCCAGTCTTTGTGGGTAACCTTACCTGGCCCGTGGAGACCTCAGATTTAGATGACGCTGCTAGAGCGCATAACACAAAGTAAAAGGAAGACGTCAGCTTGCGATGCGGGTTACGATTCGAGACTCTCTCTTTCTACTGGGAGAAGCGGAAGTTCCCACAAGCTTTGCACACGGGAACATCCAGTCACTGTACTTTGTAGGCATCCTCCTTCAAAGATCCCCCCACCCCCACAGAAAATTGTCATCTATTGTTTTGGACAAACTATCAGCATGGAGACAAAATCAACTCATTTCAAATAAAATGGATTATTTGATGTTTTCCATGAATTGGGTCATTTTGTTTTTGGCCTGAGTTCATACTGGGGCCGTTTTCAAAGGGATCTAGATGGCTAAATATGGAGTTAATTGGATGGATCCCCTGAGATAAGAAGCACCTCGCACAGTGGCTAAAGTTAGGGGTGCATGGGGGGGGGGGGGCTTAGGGGAGTAAACTAAGCACCACGTACTGCCTGACCTTTAGAAGAAAACGGGAAACTGTTTTACTTCCCTTCTAAATGTTTCCCTGTTGGTCTGTATCTGATAACAGCTATGGATGAAAAGTAATTTTCTTTTATTTTGTTGATTTTCTGGCATTTCATTTATGGGTTATTATTTGATGTTTAAGTTTGTTCGTTTTCCTGTTGTTGCGCGCCATTATTTTTACACCCATGTTTGCATAAGCAAATTTTCAAAGAAAAATCATTCATTCTGAAAATTCACTAATAGGTGATCCTCACTATGATTTCCCAGCACATAGGAGTTAATAAAAATGCACATATCCCTTTACAAATTCAATAAACTTTGCAGTGGCCTCTGGGAGGTGGGGGGAGGGGAGGGGGCTCTTTTTATTTCTTTATTTACAGCTTTTATATGCAGCTATCTCGTACCACTTCAAAGCGATTTACAATTGAAGCTCTGAGACCAGAGGCGCTGCAGTAAATTTCTCACAGTGATATAGTCTGGGGAGAACAGACCCCAATTATTTTTGTTGAAAAAGACTGCAACAGCGACCCTGGAGATGTAGAGACAAGGTATCAAAAGCGAGGCAGCTATCACCCCCAAACCAGAGCCGATCTTCACGAGGATTTCACAGATGATCTTGCTGGCAAAATTGCTAGTATGGAACTGAAGTGATAAACAAAGACTGCCAACTGAGAAATTCTTTAATACTATTCTCTGTTCAAAGTACAGGTGTGCACGGCCAAAAGAAAGTTTGGATCAAGCTCATTTTAAGTGAATATTTACCAATTTTCAGGCACTTTTTTGTTTTTCTTTGACCTATTTATTTTTTTAGGCACAAACTGGATGCGTATAAGAACCTTTTCAAGCACACAATCGATTGCACGCACTTTAATATTTTAGGCACCTGAACACAACGAATGCACCCTCACGAAGGCACACCCCTAGCTCAAACCCTCAATCAGTCAAAACACATATTTTCTCGCTTGTTCTGTGGGAACTTTGACACTGTTAACTTCTTGATGCATCTACATTGTACACATCCATGGGCAAGAAAGTTAGGAAAAAAACATCTTTTTGCCATTTCAGTAAAAGATTTCATTGCAACTGTAGATGTATCTGTGTCGTCTTTGCTGAGTACCAAATCCAGAGAGTTGTTTTCTTTTCCCCATCCAAATTTGCTATCAAGTAAAATCTTGAAGAACTCAGAAGTATATTGTTAAATGTTTGTTTCTGTTGACCCATGCTCTATTGAGCGTTGGCTGGGAAGGAACCGGTGAACATAAGAACTTAGATATGCCATAGTGGATCAGACAAAGGGTCCATCAAGCCCAGTATCCTGTTCCCAACAATGGCCTATTCAGGTCACAACTACCTGCCAGGTTCCCAAAACTAGTACCATTGAGTCAATGCTGACTCCTGGCAACCCAACAGCCTCTTGATTTTCTTGGCAAGGTGTGACTAAAAGTAGATTATCATGCCTTTCTTCTGAGGTAATAGAGGGTAAAGACTTGCCCAAGGCCACAAGTGTGCCAGTGGGAATCAAACACAGGTCTCTTGATTACTGCTCTAACCACTAGGCTACTCCTCTACAGATAAAGTGAGGCTCACAAGTTCCACCCTAGGTGTGATTTGAACCCACAATCCCAGACTTAGAAAGCCAATACCTTGTCCAGTAGGCCACCAGGGTGAAACACAATGATAGCAGCAGTGGGATTTGAAAGCGTAGCTACTCACCTGTATTAGGTGTGCTCCAGGGGCAACAGGAATCAGTCTTCACATATGGGTGACATTGGTGCCGATAGAGCCCGTTGAGAGCATTTCCCCAACTTTCAAAGAAAGCCTTTGGGACATGCTACCACACATGCATGGTCCCCTTCCCGCCCAAGGGTGCCATCTTGCTCAGTCAGATGACATAGCTAGGGTGGCAGTAAAAACTAAAACAGGGTAGGGAGGCAACTTCCAGGGGAGGAGAGAGGGTTGTGAGGACTGATTCCTGCTGTCCCTGGAGAACATCTATTACAAGTAAGTAACTATGCTTTCTCCAGAAACAAGCAGGAAGTCAGTCCTCGCATATGGGACTCCCTAGCTCCAGGCTAGCAAGGACCGAACCACGGCAGCATTAACAGCAACCAATTGGGTAGCCGTGAGTTGCAGAAGGTGAGTCCCCACTGAGAGACTCTGCAGGCACTAGCGTCCAGTGACACTATCACTCCAGTAGCCTGAACACAGAAGGGTCAGAGAGCAGGAGTTGCCTACATCCCAAGAATATTATGGAGTACTACCTGGCCATAGGCACTGTCCCTGCGGGACTCGCCCTCCAGGCAGTAGTGAGCTGCAAACATATGAACTGAAGACCATGTGGCGGCCTTGCAGATTTCCATCATTGGCACTGAGTGGAGGTTGGCCACCGATGTGGCCATCACCCTCACGCGATGCGCTATGATCCGGTGCTCGAGGGAGAGGCCAGCTCCGTCATAGGTGAGGGCAATACAGTCTGCCACCCAAGTGGACAGAGTTCGCTTAGTCACGGGAAGCCCTAGTCTGCTGGGGTCATAAGACACTAAAAGCTGAGGTGATTTTTGATGGGCCTGAGTCTGCAATCTAATGTATGAAGTACTAGTTCCTCCCTGCTGGCGCAAGACTGCGGAAAGAAGGTGGGGAGGACCACCTCTATGGTTGAGGTGGAAAGGAGATACCACCTTCAGGAGGAATTTGGGGTGTGTGCAGAGCCTACCCTGTTCTTGTAGAACCTTGTATATGGTGGATATGCCACCAGGGCCTGGAGTTCGCTCACTCTTCGAGCAGACTTAAGAGCCACTAGAAAGTCTACTTTCTAAGACAGGTCCTGTAGGTGGCAAGTGGCAGGGGCTTGAACGGCAGTCTGGGGAGCTGGGAGAGCACCATGTTGAGGTCCCACTCTGCCGCTGGAAGGCAGAGAGGGGTCTTGGATAACAGGAGGTGCCGGAGAAACCTGGAGACCAGGGGCTGGCTTGAGAAGGGTTTTCCCTCGATAGGGTGGTGGTAAGTGGCTATGACGCTCAGATGTACCCTTACCAAGTTAGATTTCAGCCTGGTGTGTGACAGGTGCAGTAGGTACTGGAGTACTAGTTACACATGGCAGGAGAAGGGATTCTCCTCCCTTTCCGCACACCAAGCAGAGAACCTTCTCCACTTAAAGGCTTTATGTCCGTCTAGTGGAGGGTTTTCGGGAGGTCAGTAGGATCTCCTTGACTTCTCCTAGAAGATTGAAAGGGGCCAATGCTACCCTTTCAGCAACCATGCTGTTAGCATTAGTGACCCCAAATTGGGGTGCAGGAGGGAGCCCTCCTCCTTGGACAGGAGGTCCGGGGCTTAAGCCATTGGGACTGGGAGTGCCACTGACAGGGAAAGCAACAGAGGGAAAACATATTTACTCACCTGTAAAAGGTATTCTCCATGGACAGCAGGAATCAGTCCTCACATACGGGTGACATTGACACTGACAGAGCCCATTAGGAGCATTTCCCCAGCTTTCAAAGAAAGCCTTTGGGAATGCCACTATGCATGTGTGGTCCCCTTTCTGCCCAAGGGTGCCATCTTACTCAGTCAGGTGCCATAGCTAAAGCCCTACTAAGAAGATGGCAAAAATGGACAGCACCTCCAAGGGGAGGAGGGAGGGTTGTGAGGACTGATTCCTGCTGTCCCTGGAAAACCCCTGTTACAGATGAGTAACTATGCTTTCTCCAGGAACAAGCAGGAAGTCAGTCCTCACATATGGGACTCCCTAGCTACAGGCTACCGAGGACCTGTAAGAAAAAAAGTCACGGCAGAGCCGTGAGCAGTCGGCAGTGAAACTGAAGGCAGCTTGAGGACCCCAAGTCCCTTGCTGGCCACGCTCCTGGTAGCCGGAACAAGAAGGGTCGGAGGGCAGGAGTTGCTTAAACCCCCAAACAGGTTATGGAGTACAGCCTGGCCGAAGGCACTGTCCCAACGGGACTCCCTCTCCAGACAGTAGTGCACTGCAAAGGTGTGAGCAGAAGACCAGGTGGCGGCCTGGCAAATGTCTGCCTGCGGCACCGAGTTCAGGCTAGTGACCAATGCTGCCATCGTTTAGACATTGTGTGCCATGACTCAGTGATCCAGGGGAAGCCCAGCTTGCGCCTGGGCAAAGGCGATACAGTCTGCCACCCAGATGGGCAAGGTTGGCTTGGTGACTGCCAGCTCGAGGTGGCTGGTGTCATAGGAGATGAAGAGCTGCCTGGATCTGCGGTGGTCCCGAGTCCGCTGCAAGTAGAAGGAGAGAGCCCTCTTGCAGTCCAGTCTGTGGAGAACCGCCAACATCCGGTTGGCGTGGGACTTCGGGAAGAAGATGAGCAACACTATATCTTGGTTGAGATGGAAATCTGAGACAATCTTCAGGAGGAACTTAGGGTGAGTACGCAGGACCACCCTGTTCCTGTAGAACCGCGTGTACGGGGCCTTGGCCATCAGTGCCTGGAGTTCGCTGACTCTCCGGGCAGAGATGAGAGCCACTAGGAAGGCCACCTTCCATGACCCCAACTTTACTCCCCCATCCCATGTCAGTGTCAAGGAAGCTGATTTACAAACTAAAGAAACAATAAAATACCTTGGCGTTACTTTGGATCAACGTCTGGATATGAAACACCACATAAGCAGCATAGTCAAAGCCGTTTATTTCAAAATCCGCTCACTCAAACACCTACGCTCCCTGTTGGACCCAGATGATTTCCGGACCATATACCAAGCGCTAATCCTGCCACACTTTGACTTTGCAAACGCCATCTTTCAAGGTCTCCCCCAATCCACTCTGACCCCCTTGCAGTTGGCCATGAATTCCGCAGCAAGGGTCCTCTACGGAGCCTCCAGAAGCGACCGCGTGCCTCCCATTCTCAAACAGCTTCACTGGCTACCTAT
Source organism: Ichthyophis bannanicus (assembly GCA_033557465.1). Lineage (NCBI taxonomy): Eukaryota > Metazoa > Chordata > Amphibia > Gymnophiona > Ichthyophiidae > Ichthyophis > Ichthyophis bannanicus. Next base: position 1,299,694,537 of record CM066033.1, read on the forward strand.
CCATGGGAGGATCATCTTTAAAACCTCACTCCTATCATTCAAGGCAATCAAAGGTATTTCATCCTCCTCACTCACAGATCTTATTCACATGGTTCCCCCCAACAGATCCAGAAGAGCAACAGCCGTAAACCTTTTAACAACCCCAAAGGCATTGACAAAGTGCAACATGACAACCACAAACAGGGCGTTCATTTTCTATGTCCCCAAGTGCTGGAATGCTCTACCCCCTGACATTAGGGCCATTGCCGACCTATATCAGTTCAGGAAGGCACTCAAATCCCACCTTTTCCTCCAATACTACCCAACCAGCAATCAAACCTAGATACCCCTCTGAAGAAATGACCCACTCTAGAAAGACCCTTACATTCGTTATGTGATTTTTACCTAACCTTGTTCCGTGTAAATATCTCATGTATATAGTTAACCCCTGTTATCCAAGTTTGCACTCCTGTTCGATGTAAAACCAGACAGCTTGTTGTTATGGTCATTATGTTATGATGTAAACCGCGCTGATACCGAATAGCGCGGTATATAAGAAATTGTAATAATAATAATAATAATGACAGGTGCTGCAGCGAGCAGGTAGCCATGGGCTCAAAGGGCAGCTTGGTGAGTTGCATAAGGACCGTGTTGAGGTCCCATTCTGCAGGTGGAGGGTGGGCAGGGAGCCTGGAAAGGAGCAAGCCCTGCATGAAGCGGGAGACCAGCTGTTGCCCTGAGAGAGGTTTCCCCTTGATGGGGTGGTGGTTCGCTGATATGGCACTCCGGTGAACCCTGACCGAGTTTGACTTCAGCCCAGCCTGCGAGAGGCGAAGAAAGTACTGCAGGACCAATTGGGTGGGGCAGGAAAATGGGTCCGCTCAGACCTGCGAGCACCACACCAAGAACTGGCGCCACTTGAAGACGTATGACCGCCTGGTCAAATCCTTCTGTGAGGCCAGAAGAATGTCCTCGATCTCCATATGGAGATGGAAGGAGACTAGGGTGACCCACTCAGCCGCCAAGCTGTGAGGGAGAGAGACCTCAAATTGGAGTGAAGTAGCAGACCCCCCTCCTGCGTCAGCAGCCTCAGCGAGTTCCCTAGAGGAACCAAGGGCTCCATTGAGAGGGAACCATGGTTGCCTGGGCCACTTTGGGGCCAAGAGGATCACCGAGGCTCTGTCCCACCAAGGACCTTGAGAAAGGTCCGAGCAATGAGTAGCATGGGGGAGAAGGCATACAGCAGGCTGGTGGTCCATGACAGGAGGAAAGCATCCAGAGCCACCCTGCTCAGGTGAGGGAGGGGGCCGCAGAACCGGAGGAGCTACGAGTTCACAGGGCTGGCAAAGAAGCCCAGGTCTGGAGTCCCCCAACGCTGGAAGAGCCGCTATACCATCTGGGGATACAGGCGCCACTCATTTGGCTGGTGGACCCCTGCTTAGCCAGTCTACCAAGGTGTTGTCCTGGCCTGGGAGATAGGTGGCTCAGAGGATGATTCCCAGGCTCACTACAAAAGAGCACAGAGCCATTGCCTCCAGGCAGAGGCTGTAAGAGCCGGTGCCCCCTTGTTTGTTCACGTAGAAAATCGTGACCTCGTTGTCCATCTGGATAAGTACCGTTCAGTGCTGCAAGCGGTGCCAGAAGGCCCTGAGTGTGAGGAGGATGGCTTGGAGCTCCAGCAGATTGATCTGCTGCCAAGCCTCCTTGGGGGACCAAGTCCCCTGTGTGCGCAGTTCCTCGCAGTGGGCTCCCCAGCCCAACAGGGAGGCAGCCGTCGTCAAGACCACCTGATGCATCGGGGTCTGGAAGGGCATGCCTCGGAGCAGGTTCTGTGCATACCGCCACCAAATCAGGGACTCTGCCAGGCAGGGTGTGATCAAGATGGGGTCACGAAGATGGCCTGTTGCCTGGGTCCATTGTGCAGAGAGGCACCACTGTGCTGACCACATGTTGAGGTGGGCGTAGGGTAGGACATGGACCGTGGAGGCTATGTGGCCGAGAAGGTGAAGTATTGCACGTCAGATGCCAAGGACATGAGGCGGTCTGCCCTGTCCTGAGGAAGGAAGGCCATGACCCACAGTGTCCAAGCGGGCCCCGATGAACTCCAAGAACTGCACCAGAGAGAGGTGGGATTTTGGGTAGTTGACCACAAATCCCAGGTGCTCCTGAAGGTGAATGGTGAGGTCTGTGGCCCGACGAACTTCAGAGGCTGTGCCCCCGTCATGAGCCAGTCTTCTAGATAAGGATAGACAAAGGTCCCCTGCAACCGGAGATGGGCTGCAGCCACGGCCAGGCATTTTGTGAAGACCTGCGGGGCTGAAGGAGAGCACCCTGTACTGGTAGTGGTTCCCCTGTACTTAGAAGCGGAGGTATCCTCTGTGCTTGGGATGGACAATGATGTGAGTATAAGCATCTTTTAGGTCCAAGGAGCATAGCCAATCGCCCTGCTGGAGGTAGTTCCAAGGGAGAGCATCTTGAACTTCTTCCACACCAGGAACTTGTTTAGGTTCCACAGGTTGAGGATGGGTCAGAGATTCCCTGGTCTCTTCAGGACAAGGAAGTATCGGGAATAAAATCCCCATCCTCTGAGGTGCCATGGGTCTGGTTCCACCGCCTTGTCCTCGAGGAGGCCTGCTAGCTCCTGAGTCAGGAGTTCCTGGTGCAGAGGAAACTGCCGGGGCTCTCCGGGGAAGTACTGAGGGGGGAGCTGGTCCAGATTGAGGATATAGCCCTCCCGTATGACCTGGAGAACCCAGTCATCAGTGGTCATGGATTACCACCTGAGGGCGAAGTGAACCAGATGCCCCCTGACCAGCAGCTGATTTGCCAATGAACGAGAGGCTATGCTGTTGGCGTCAAAACCCCAAGGCCGGCTGAGCCGGCGCTGGTGGTTGGGTCTTGGGACCCTTCGTCTTGCAAGGCCCGTGGGTTGCACCTTTTCCCTGGTCGCCCTGGGCAGGGGTCAGCATCAGCGGGTAGAGTGGGCAGCACCTATACGGGAGCCCCTTCTGGTGGAAGAAAGGCTTCTTGCCCTACTGTTTCTTCTTGGGGAGGGAGGAGGTCTTTCGGGAGAGGTGAGTACGAGTCATGTACTCCGTCTCAATCTACACTGCTTTCTCCTCCATGGGCTTGCCAAACAGTTGCTTCTCAAGGCAAGGGACATCTAGCAGTTTCTCCTGGACCCACTGTTCTGAGGATTACAGCCAGGCCTGTCGGCAGGCTCCGATGCCAGCAGCCACAACCTGGGCGGAGGACTCAAAGCCATTGTATGCTGCCCATGAAAGGTACGTAGAACACTCTCTGACGGACTTTGAGAGGGCCTGGAAACGGCGGAGGTGGTCTCCATCGAGGCCAGCCGCAAAGCCTCCGAGCTCTTTAGCGAGGTCATGGAGAAACATCTCAAAGTACAATTGGTACACCTGAAAGCGGTATGTCAGCATGGAGCCCTGGTAAGCCTTGCACAGAAGGGCATTGAGGCTATGAGACTCTACTCGGTGGGACCGAAGAATGAGTCTTCGGGCTCTTCTGCTTCCGCCTGGCCAATTTGACCACCATTGAGATGTGGGGAAGCTGGGCTTTCCGAAACCCTGGTCCCTGCTGGAGCCTGTACATAGTGTCCAGGCACTTGCTAACAATAGGGACGGAAGCCAGGGTCTCCCACATGCGGAGGAGGAGCCGTTTGATGATGGAGGGAACCGGGGCTGTGAGGGTCTCCTTCTGGAGAGCCTCATATTGAAGGGCCCTTCCTCCGACTCAGAAACAAGCGCCAGAGCCCACGCCATATCCCGGACGAACTCCAAAAAGGAGGTGTCCTCGGGAGGGGACCGCCGCCTCTGGGCCGACAGAGAGGGATCCGAGGGAAGATCCCGGTGGGACTGAGTTTCCGGGGAGGTGTCCCTGTCAGATTCCCAGTCCGAGTAGTTCATGGAGGACTCAGGGTTGGGTTGACCAAGAAGGGTCGGTGACCCATGCTGGGCTCGCGAGGCCGAAGCCTGCCCGGAGCCAGAGGCGCTCACCTGTGAAGATCTCGCACCCGAGAACCAGGACAGAGATCAAGACCCTCACCGAGGACCCTTGCGAGGCCTCTGGCTCTCAAGGGTCACTGCGGCAGCCTGGGGAGTCCTCGAGGTCGAGGTCCCTGTGGTCTTGAGGTGTGCGCCAGCGGGGTCTGGCACCAGCACCTGTTGAGCAGCGAGAAACGCAGCAACATTGCATTCCAAGGCCAGTGTTCGGGCCTCCCACTAGGGAGTGGGGCCCTGCAACACTGACGCCGGGATGACAGGATCGGGTGTCAAGGAGGAGAGGGGAGTCCTCGCCAGGACAACCCTCGGGAGACCGGACACCATTGCCAGAGGCCTCTGTATCGTTCAAGGTACCTTTCTGGGCCACTCCCTCTCCAACTCTGACATCAGCCGAGGGGGGTTGAGAGACCGAGGAAGTGACCACTCACGCTTGTCTGGCACCCCCAATAGTGTTCTCATGGGCCTTCTTCTTCCACTCATGCTCAGGCGACCCGTAGTCGGAGTGCTGCCAGGCCTGAGAAGGATCCTTAGGGGATTCCAGGGGTGGCGGGACCGTGGAGTGGGAAACTACCAGGGATACCGGGGCAGCCTTACGGAAGAGATCATCCAGCTTCTGCTTATGACTGAATGGCCTTGGAGGACATCTTATTGCAGAGGGAGCATTGCTCCGGGTCATGGTCAGCTCTCAGGTACCTGAGACAACAGTCATGGGTGTCCATGAGTGACATCTTCTTAGAAAACCTATCACATTTATTTATTTAACAGTATTTTTATACTGCCTTATCTTACAATCAAATTGGTTTACATAGAACTCAACATTTTACAGAGAACACATAGTAACATTCAGGTAAGGGTAGCATGCGGGAGGTGTCTGGCGGCAGAACTTATATACATAGCAACATGAACAGGGTTATCTGTGGATGGGGCAGGAGAATAAGTGGGAAGGATAAGGTATTGTCTTTGAAATGGTCAGTGAAGAGAAAGGTCTTGAGAAGCTTTCTGAAGTCCTTTAAGTCCTTCGTTGTTCTGAAATTTTCAGGCAGAATGTTCCAGATGGCGGGAGCAGCTAAGGAAAGGGCTCTCTTTGTGGTGGAATTCTTCACTTTAGTGTAAGCGCTGGGGATCAGTATGGTGTCTCTTGTGTTCTGCCTCTTAGGTCTGCTGCTTGAGTTTGTACATATAAGCAGGGGCGGCCCAAGGGGGGTGCAGGGCCATGTGCGGAGACTCGGTGCGGTGCCTCATTTGCATAAGGGGCCTCATTTGCATAATGTTACCATACACTAACTTTTAATGTTACCATACACTAACTTTTACCTCTGAATGAGTGTATGGATAAAGAAAGACTAAAAGATTTCTACATTACTATAATCCAGTGCCAACCGCCAGGCACATTAGGAACTACTACAAACACTGTCCATTTAGAACCAATAGCAAACCCACCGTATCATAACAGCACTACCAGGACTCATAAAGCACCAGACCCTACCTATCAAAAGGCAACACTGAAAATATTAAACCAATACATTTCAGAGAATAACAATACATGACCTACTGGGGATAGAGAACAAGTGGCAATGTCAAATAGGAATTACACAAACAGAATACCTCAGCTCAGTTACACATGCAGAACATAGACCATCACCAAACAAGGAATCACAATTTAGAAACAGGAAGACAATAATTTAACTGGGACCCTCAAAAGCCAAACTTGGAATGTACATCAACACTGTAGAAATAAAACTATAAATTAATTTCCTCTTGTACTAAATTAAGCGCAGACGTTAATGATGCACATTTCCCAGAGCTGACATATTCCAGTTAATAAATTCAAAATAAAGAGATATTTTTCTACTGTGATAGGCGATGGCCTAGTTCATCCTGTAGGTAGTCGAGGCCTGTATATTAGGCCTGAGTCCCCCTCCCTTACTTTAGAATATTATAACTGACTTTGGAATATTATAGCAAACCAGACAGACAGAAAATACCAGTAGCTTTCCACTATCTCTGCCGGCTAACTGACCTTGCAAAAGCAGCGAAATGTACTGTAGCAGAAGTATTATGTCTAGAGATTTGAGCCACTGTTAGAAATGCCTGCACAGAATAAGAACAGGTTCAAGCCAGATCAGAGGTGGCTATTGGGAGAGGGAGGGGGGCCACCGAGACCAATGAGGAGTTTTGCCTGTATTAGACTGGAGAAGAACAGTATATAAAGAAAAACCAAGAGAAGAATGAGGTATCCGCAGAATAGGTGAGAAAAACCAGGAGCGGAACCCAAGGACCAGGCCTACACGTCGGTGTGATTGGTGCAAACAAAGTTTATTGGGTCCTCCAATAAACTTTGTTTGCACCAATAACACCGACGTGTAGGCCTGGTCCTTGGGTTCCGCTCCTGAAGAACAGTATATAACCTGTCGTTTTTCTGAGCTCAGGGCTCAGACATTTTGTATGTGACATTGGCCTGAGACTGTGCACATTAAACTGGTTTGAATTCTAGTCAATAGATTCCTGGTTTTATTCGTTGCGGGCCCTTCGCTATTACATATTCTTGGTGCGTTGGCCGGGAAGGCGTAATACGCGAATAGTATGCAAGTGAATACTACCACGTATTACCGCCTCCAGGTTTGGTCCGGCTGGGCCCACAGCCGACCGACGTGGAGAGGATCCTAGGCGCCGACTGGTCCCTTGCATCGGAGGGTTCCGCCCTGCTTCGGCGGCCTGCTGGGTCCGGCTGGCCAACACCTCGAACCCAGGGGAGTCCAGGATTCAACCCAAGGTGGAACTGGTTGCGCAGCGCATTACCTACCGGATCCGGTGAGTATTGATTTTTCTGGTTCTTAGTCAGTTAGCTTTGGTAAAGTCTCGAGACTGATTTGGTACAGTAACAGGTAAAGGAAGTCTGATCAACTTCCAGGGCGATCCTAGTACCCCTGCATGAGTATGCGCGGGGCGAAGCCATCGACCCTTTTGGTTTGGTACATTTAGGTTCAGTCAGTTAGCCTGGGAATTTGGAATTTGGGAAATGCTAACATGTTTGGTTGTGTGATGTGTGATTGAGAGGTCTTGCAATACAGGCCAAGCGAGAGCGGACTCCTAAGTAGCGCAGTTCCTGACCGGGCGACCGCATTCAGGTCGCGAACAGGAGGAAGCGTTCGGTGTTTGTCCCCCTCATTGTTTTGTGGGCTGCGCGGACCCCTTACCCGTAGCCATCCTACCTACCCTTTCTGTTTACTGTCTTGTACGTTATACGTTATAATGGGAGGGGCGGAGTCTGTACAAACTCCGCTGAACTGTATGATCACGAATTTTAAGAAAGGATTAAGTGGTGATTATGGGGTGAAAATGTCACCGACCCGCTTAGAAATATTGTGTAGTAGGGTGTGGCCGGCGCTGGACGCCGGGTGGCCACCAGAAGGTACTTTTGATATCCAAATTGTGTCCCGTGTGCACAAGGTAGTGCGCAGCTATAGTCCCGAACAGTTTTCCTATATAGACTCATGGTTAGGGATATGTGAGAAACAGCCCTCTTGGATGGACATGCTTGCAAAGCTTCAAGCACAGATATCCTTTGTTGAAGGGGGAAAAATGGAAATGACTATAAACTCAAAACCTGCTGGCCTGATGGTGTCCCCCGAGAAGAAGAATGGCGGTTCTATTCATCTGCATCCAAAGCAGTAAGCCTCTGTACACCTCTCAGCATTGCAGCCCCGCCTGGAGTATGGGCAGAGAATAATCCACCTGGCTTAGCGAAAAATATAGCTCCAGTACTTGTTACCCTTAAGCCAGCAGCAGAACCAGTGCATGTGCGTCAGTATCCCCTCCCACGACCAGAAATTGAAGGTATTCATCGCCACCTGAAGAAATTACTGCAGTATGGACTTCTTAGAGAATGCCAATCACCCTGGAACACCCCCCTTCTCCCAATCAAGAAGCCTGGGACAGGTGACTACCGCCCAGTGCAGGATCTACGTTAGGTAAACAGTGCAGTTGAAACCATACATCCAGTAGTACCAAATCCTTACACCCTCCTGGGACTGATTCCAGCAGAAGCCACTCATTTCACTGTTTTGGACTTGAAAGATGCCTTTTTCTGTATACGCCTGGCAGAGGCCAGTCAGCTTTTGTTTGCATTTGAATGGGAAAACCCTACCACAGGAAGACGAGGACAACTCACTTGGACTCGCTTGCCACAAGGATTCAAGAATTCACCCACCATCTTCAGTGCAGCCCTCAGTCAAGATCTGTCAAGTTACCCCAAGAACCTCAAGCTGCTAGCCCTTAAGAGGGCATTATTCATAGGAAAATGACTTTTGCTGCTAGCCCTCTCTGGGGCATTACTAATAGGAATAAGACTTTGCACCTCTACCTCATTACACCCCATTTCTCTACCTCATTGCTAGGGCCATCTTTTGTAACCCAGCAGCTAGCCCATGCCCTGCAAATACAATGGAAGTTACACACAGCCTACAGGCCCCAGAGTTCAGGGAAAGTAGAGAGAATGAACCGAACCCTAAAATCTCAGTTATCCAAACTTTGTCAGGAAGCTCACTTGAAGTGGCCCCAAGCTCTTCCCACAGCCCTTCTCCGAATACGTTCAGCCCCCACCATGCCATTAGGGGTATCCCCATTTGAGATTTTGTATGGGAGGCCCCTGCCCATAGTACAGGGGATAAGAGGGGATATGAATCAAATTGGATCCGTAATTACTAGGCAAGAATTGTTGGCTCTAAGTTCTGTTTTGCAGAGCCTTCATACCTGGGTGCAGGACCAGTTGCCTATCAATCTAACAGAACCCTTGCATCCTTTCAAGCCTGGAGCCTCGGTGTGGGTAAAGGAGTGGAAGAAGACACCGTTGGCGCCTCATTGGAAGGGACTGTATATCGTTTTGCTATCAACCCCAACAGCAGTTAAAGTGGCCGAGATCGACTCCTGGATCCATCACAGTCGAGTGAAACCAGCAGCAGTTCCTGAGAGTCGCCCCTGGACTTCGATCGCTAATCCTGCATCACCGTTGCGACTCACGCTGCGAAGACAAGATCCATCATCGTAAAGACTTTGCCAGCTTGCTCCTGAACATCTACATTTCAGACTCTATCCTCTATCTATCTACCTCAATCAACCATTAATTACCTCATTAATCATCAAAGACTATAATCATGATGATTACTAATTGCTGCTATTTCCTCCTTGCGGTAGCCCTGGGACACTTGAGAACCACTCTTGCTTTGCCCCCTTGTGCAGCCTGTATAACCACCACCCGAACTGGTATGCAAGTTACTCAGACTTTGCTTTATCACTCTTACTACATTTGTACCGGTGTAGTCAGCCGGTGTATCTATAATGGTACAGAACTGAATGTCTGCACCAAGGGAAAGACTCGTACTTGCTTCAGACCTCGCCAGAATCCATCTTACTATGTCCTGGAACTGAGATGGAATGATGAAGATGGAGCCTTCATCAACGCCACAGGTCAACTCTCTGATCCTAACCAACCTGCTTACCTGTATTTTGATGCTTGTGACTTGATTAATAGAAATAATTACTACAGGTGTGGATCCTGGGAACAAGCTTACTATTATGATGAGAAGTATATGTGTCCTGAAGGTACGTACAGCTGGGGAATATGCACTGGGATATATTCCCCAACAACATATAGCAAATCAGCAGAAGCGGACTATTTCTGTCCGAAATGGGATTGTGTACTATGCTACCTGGTCTGGTAGCCCTACAGGACAGACTGGAGATAGTCGCAAGGCGCTGCTGGAAAGATTACCCTTACTGAAACCTGAACAGTGCAAGAAAAGTGCCTGCAATCCCCTACGGCTTCAGATCTTAGACCCCAACCAGTGGAAGCAAGGATTTTGATTTGGCCTGCGCATAGCAGGAGGTGGAACTGATCCTGGAACCATTATATTCATCCAGCTGAATGTAAAGACTCATGTTTCTTCACCTTATCGCATACATCATACCTTCCACGAGGCCATGAAGGCAGAATTTGTTGTTCCCCACGCTTCGCAGAATTTGTTCATCGAACTAGCTGGAGCTGTGGCATCCAGCCTCCATGTCTCGGACTGTCTCTTTTGTGGAGGAACTCAGATGGGAGACCAATGGCCTTGGGAAGCACAAGAATTGAACTATTCCGTACCATATAACCAAACTGATGTGCATAACACTACCAATGAATGGGTCCTCGCCCACTCCATAGTGGGTAAACTATGTTTTGCACGAGCAGGACCACAATTGAATGCACCTGTGGGACAATTAGTCTGTTTGAACCAGAAATATTACAATGCCACTACTGGGAAGACTTCTTGGTGGTCAGGTGCCAATACTCTGGAACCTTCTAATCCTCTCATCATCTTTCCATATTTGGCCAGGATATGGACAAATCTGGCTACCCACAGCACTTGGCAAGCCCCACCTGGACTATATTGGATTTGTGGCACCAGAGCATATGCTAAACTCCCTGCCAAATGGGGAGAAGCGTGTGTTCTTGGAACAATACGACCATCTTTCTTTCTTTTGCCCCTTTCCCACGGAGAACAATTGGGGTTCCCTGTATATAAAAGTCGACAGAAACGAGAAGCTCTGAAAATCGGCCAATGGGACAAATGGGATGCAACCTCTGAAGAATGGCCACCAGAGTGAATTGTTTCTTACTATGGACCTGCTACCTGGGCACAAGATGGTTCTTGGGGCTACCGCACCCCTGTATATATGTTAGACCGTATTATACGTTTGCAAGCTGTTGTTGAAATTATAACCAATGAAACTAGTAGAGCGCTCACCTTGTTAGCTAAACAAGCCACATAGATGCGTACAGCCATTTACCAGAACCGCTTAGCTTTAGATTATCTGCTTGCAGCTGAAGGAGGAGTATGTGGCAAGCTGAATTTAACTAACTGCTGCTTGCAAATAGATAATGAAGGACAGGTTGTAGAAGATATAGCCAACCACATGAGAAAGCAAACTTATGTCCCAGTCCAAACATGGCATGGCTTGCAACTAGATGGCTGGTTTGGTTCTTGGCTTTCAGGCCTAGGCGGCCTGAAGACACTTATAGTGCTTGTATTTTTGATTGTTACTGTTTGCTTATGTATCCCATGTTTCCTTCCCCTATGCTTGCGTATACTACACTCCATTATTGATAAAGTTATTGACCGCAAGGCAGCAGTACAAATATTAGCAATGTGGGACTACTACCCTATACCACGGAGTGATCCCTCTACCATAGTTTAAAGTACTTTCATATATATGTGTGATTTGATTCTCACCCTTTCTCACTTGCGGGTGTGAATAATCAAAAGGGGGGAATGTGATAGGCGATGGCCTAGTTCATCCTGTAGGTAGTCGAGGCCTGTATATTAGGCCTGAGTCCCCCTCCCTTACTTTAGAATATTATAACTGACTTTGGAATATTATAGCAAACCAGACAGACAGAAAATACCAGTAGCTGTTAGAATCACTGCTCTGCTCTGCTTTTGATAAGAATGCTTCTGATAAACAAAAGTAAAACTTTTCCACTGTTATGATACTCACAGCTGTGCTTTCCACTATCTCTGCCGGCTAACTGACCTTGCAAAAGCAGCGAAATGTACTGTAGCAGAAGTATTATGTCTAGAGATTTGAGCCACTGTTAGAAATGCCTGCACAGAATAAGAACAGGTTCAAGCCAGATCAGAGGTGGCTATTGGGAGAGGGAGGGGGGCCACCGAGACCAATGAGGGGTTTTGCCTGTATTAGACTGGAGAAGAACAGTATATAACCTCTCGTTTTTCTGAGCTCAGGGCTCAGACATTTTGTATGTGACATTGGCCTGAGACTGTGCACATTAAACTGGTTTGAATTCTAGTCAATAGACTCCTGGTTTTATTCGTTGTGGGCCCTTCGCTATTACACTACCTTTTGTGCATTTTTTTTTCAGTTGCAATTGCTCCATCCACTTTCTTCTGGTTTCTTCGTGTCTTCTGCTAACTCTCCATCATCTGCTGTCCATTTGTCCTTTCTTCTCTCTTCTAGTTTTTTTTCCATTCTCTCTGTACATCTGCTTTAACATACTAATCTTTCTCCTTTTGCTCTTTCCTCATTCCTATTTCATCCACTCAAATTTTACCCCTCCATCCTCAATCCCCACTTACTCTCCCAATACCCGGCCAATTGAAGATTTTTCTTCCCTCTGTGACATAGTGGGTCCTTCCAGCCCGTTAGATGAGGCTAAAAAGCCAGGAACAGGAGTAGGGCTGAGTTGTAAACAAAAGCACATGGCTCCTGGTTACCTTAGAAACCAAGCACAGAGGCAAGAGAAACGCTGGTGCTACCATTCAGGGAATGAGTCACGAGCTAATGCAGGACACCTGCTAGGGCGTGGAGTTGAGCACTGCCCTAGAATTCACCCTGATAAAGAGAGTTCAGTTGAGCTTATGGAGTTAGAAGAAGAGAAGTTAGAAGAAGGAGAAGGAGAAGAAGGGTTTGGAGAAGAAGAAGGAGAGGTGGATGAGGCATGTGTGCTGGATAAGGAAGCTAATGAGAGCTACGGTGAAGATAGCAGTGCCAGGAAACAGCCAGAGTCTCTGTGGAAGGGTGAGACAGAGTCTTTCTTCAGGAAAAGAAAAGAAACCCCAAGGGAAGGATATAATAAGGGCAGAGTGGATTACCTGCAGTATCCAGGGGAACACAGAAGTGAAAGGAAGCCAGGAAGGCAAGTGAAATCTTCTGTGCAAGGCTTAGGTTGGGAACCTACAGCCAGTCCAAAGTCACAAAGAAAACCTCCACCAGCTAGGCTAAAAGGTAAGCCAAAAGGCTGGTACAAAAATACTTACAGTGACTGTATTTACCCAGAGGGTTGGAGCTGGGAAGAGAATACCTGTGCTGATAACGTTTGTGAAAGCCAGTATTTAACTCAGGAATATCAGGTGAAACCTGAAGCAGTTAGAAAGGACGTGGCATCAGGATTGTCGTTACAAACATTTCCTTCTAGCCAGGAAGAGTTAATGGACTTTGAACCTGAGTGTGTGAATATTGATGAAGATATCATGGACTGTACGATATCGCTTGCTAATGAAATAATCTCACTACGCTGAAGGCATGTTTTGAAAGAGAAAGTACAGCACTACTAGCATTGGGAAGCAGAGAGCTGTGAAGAAACAGCATTGTTACGTTGGAATGCTAGATATCAACCTGTTTATTGCTGAAGTAAGCCTTTTCTGTTAAAGAACCTTTGATTTGTCCTTATGCCAGTAAATACCTGGTTTGTGTTACTTTGTTCATGGTGAAATCCACCCCGGGAGGGGAAATAAAATCCTTTGGTTGCTTAAACCACTTTTCCACAACTGCTCCTCATTGATTCGGTGAAGGGACTACATTTCCCAAAAAGCCCAGCTTCAGGATTTGTAAAGTAGCTGCTTCAGTGGGGAAGACCCACTCACGTAACCTCTACACACTTATATATGGGGGTTTAAGGAGAGCTGGTGACACCTCCCACACAAAATATTTTTCCCCTCTCCATTTCACTCTCCCAGCCCCATCCCATTCTAATCCTCCCCCAACATCAGCTCCCTTCTAGTTCCAGCCCCACCCAGCATCCGCTCCCTTCTAGTCCCCGAATCAGCCCATTTCCAGTCTTATCCTAGCCCCACCATCAGCCCATTTCCAGTCCTAGCTCCCCCATCTATTTCCAGTCCTATCCGAGTCACTCCATCAGCTCATTTCCAATCCCAGCCCCCCATCAGCCGATTTCTAGTCCTTTTCTAGCCCCACTATCAGCCCGTCAAATCCTAGCTCCCCTCCACTCAGCCCATTTCCAATCCAAGCCCCCAATGAGCCTACTTCCAGTTCTAGCCCCTTCATGAGTCCATTTCATTCCAAGCCCCCACCACAGCCCATTTCCAATCTTAGCACCCCCCCAACAACTCATTTCCAGTCCTATCCTAGCACCTCCATCAGCCCATTTCCTGTCCTAGCTCCCCCCTCACAGCCCATTTCCATTCCAAGCCCCCCTCCCCATCAGCTATTTGCAGTTCAAGCCCCCCTTCCACTCAGCCCATTTCCATTCCAAGCCCCCGTCCCCATCCCCATCAGCTATTTGCAGTTCAAGCCCCCTTCCACTCAGCCCATTACCAGTCCTAGCCCCCCCAAAGCCCATTACCAGTCCTAAGCCCCCCATCAGCCCACTTCCAGTCCTAATCCCCCATCACCCCATTTTCAGTCTTAGCCCGCCATAGCCCATTTCCAGTCCTAACCCCCCATCAGCCCATTTCCAGTCCTAGCCACCCCCCCCATAGCCCTTTACCAGTCCTAACCCCCCCATCAGCCCATTTCCAGTCCTGGCCCCCCATAGCCCATTACCAGTCCTAACCCCCCCATCAGCACACCTCCAGTCCTAACCCCCCATCAGTTCATTTCCAGTCTTAGCCCCCCCATAGCCCATTACCAATCCTAACCCCCCATCAACACATTACTATTCCTTTCGTCCGCCATTATCCCAGTTTCTGTACTTTCCCCCCCCCCTTAGTCCTTTACCATTCGTAACCCCCCATCAGCCCATTTCCAGTCCTACCCCCCCCCGAGCCCATATCCAGGCCTAGCACCCCCCCCCAGCCCATTACCAGTCCTAACCCCCCCCCCATCAGCCCAGGGAAACTTTAAAAGAAAAAACTAACTTGCTGCTGCCGCTGCTGCCGTGGCAGTGGCAGAATCAAGTGTCTCCTGCGGGGCCCCCACCCGCCCAACAGAGCCCTCCCTCCTGTCCAGCAGAGTCCTCCCTCGATCACTCTCCTTGGCGCGGTTTTCAGAGCCGTGAAGGGAGGGTGTCCCTCTCGCGGTCGCGGCTCTGTTCAGCCTGCTGGAGCTGATGGCAACAGGCATTTCCTGTTTCCCATCAGCCCCGGCCGGCTTAACAGAACTGCAAGAGAGAAAGAGTCCCCTTCGCGGCTCTGAAAACCGCGCCGAGGAGAGTGATCGAGGGAGGGCTCTGCCGGACAGGAGGGAGGGCTCTGTTGGGCGGGTGGGGGCCCCGCAGGAGACACTTGATTCTGCCGCTGCCACGGCGGCAGCAGCAGCAGCAAGTTAATTTTTCTTTTAAAGTTTTCCTGGTCTGATGGGCAGAATGTTGTTTGCGCGGGGCCCCCTGAAACGCGGGGCCCTGTGCAAACAACATTCTTGCTCAATGGACGGGCCGGCCCTGCATATACGTTTATGTAGAGCTCCTGCTGAGAAGCTATTTTTTACCTTGAAGATCATGAGAGCAGTTTTGTATTTAGCACGTGAGGAGACTGGGAGCCAATGTAGCTGATACAGAAGAGTAGTTATGTGATCATATTTGGGAGATCCTGTAATTATGCGGGCAGCAGTGTTCTGAGCCAACTGTAAGGGATGAATAGTTTGTGATGGAAGACCATGAAAGAATGAGTTACAATAATCTAGGACGGGGATTATGAGCGTTTGACAGACTGTATGGAAATGGCCATGACTGAGGAGCGGTTTTAGTCTAAGGATTTTTTGAAACCAGAGGCCATTGGGGCAAAAAGGACCCCAGCGAGGTCGAAGATAATTGATGCGGCCAGTGGTTAAAAAAGGCGTGAAAGTGCGGGGAGAAAAAGAAGGGCAAAAAAAAAAGAATCCCGAGACCGAGAGCCTAAGCAATGGAGCTCGGGATGGTGGGAAGAGGACTTGTTAAAATGGTAAATAAAGGTAAAAGGAAAAGGAGACCGCTATGGTTTTCGAAAGAAGTAGCTGAAAAAGTGAAGAAAAAGAGGGAGGCCTTCATGAAATACAAGAGATCACAGAGAGAGGAAGACATGCATCTGTATTTGGAAAAACTTAGAGAAGCTAGCAAAGTAGTCAGGAAAGCAAAGATTCAAAAGGAGGAGGAAATAGCCAATGCAATAAAATGGGGGGATAAGACATTTTTCCGATATATTAGTGAGAAGAGGAAGGGCAAAAGTGGTATTGTCAGACTCAAGGGTGCAGGGGAGGAATATGTAGAAGCTGATAAGGATAAAGCGGAATTGCTTAACAAATATTTTTGTTCTGTGTTCACAGATGAAGAACCAGGAGCAGGACCTCAGAAAACACCCACAAATAGGAACAGAAGCGGTGGACATCTTGAACAATTTTCAGAAGACTGTGTTCGTGAGAAACTAGCTCAACTTAAAGTAGACAAAGCAATGGGACCGGATGGGATACACCCTAGAATACTGAGGGAAATTGGGGACGTTCTAGCAACTCCACTGACTGAGCTTTTCAATGCCTCGTTGGAGTCGGGAGTGGTGCCAAAGGACTGGAGAGAGGCTCATGTGATGCCTTTACACAAAAGCGGAAGTAAGGATGTGGTTGAAAACTACAGGCCGATTAGTTTAACTTTGGTGGTGAGTAAATTATTGGAAATGCTGCTGAAAGAGAAAATAGTGAGGTTTCTGGAGTGCAGCGGATTACAGAATCCGAGGCAGCATGGATTAACCAGAGGCAGGTCTTGTCAGACAAATCTTATTGATTTCTTTGACTGGGTGACCAGGGAGTTGGACCGAGGGAGAGCTCTAGATGTGGTGTATTTAGATTTCAGTAAAGCCTTTGACACTGTTCTTCACAGGCGACTTATAAACAAACTGAGCACCCTAGGGATGGACCCTAAAGTTACTGCTTGGGTTAGAAATTGGTTGGGTGGGAGGTGACAAAGAGTACAAGTAAATGGATTTCACTCTGAGGAGAAGGATGTTACCAGTGGTGTGCCCCAGGGATCTGTCCTTGGTCCGATTCTTTTTAACATCTTTGTTAGTGATATAGCGGAAGGGTTGTCAGGTAAGGTTTGCCTCTTTGCAGATGATACCAAAATATGCAATAGAGTAGACACCCAGGAAGGTGTAGATAACATAAGGAGGGATCTAGCTAAGCTTGAAGAATGGTCTAGAATTTGGCAGCTGAGATTTAATGTTAAAAAACGTAAGGTCATGCATTTGGGCTGCAGCAATCCAAGGGAGCAATATAGTATAGGGGGTGAAGTACTTTTGTCCACTAAAGAAGAGCGGGACCTAGGCATGGTTGTGTCTGATGATCTTAAAGTAGCTAAACAGGTAGAAAAGGCGACGGCAAAAGCTAGAAGGATGCTTGGGTGCATACGGAGAGGAATGGCTAGCAGAAAAAAGGAGGTGATAATGCCACTCTATAAGTCTTTGGTGCGACCTCATTTGGAGTATAGTGTGCAATTCTGGAGACTGCACCTTCAAAAGGATGTGAACATGGTGGAGTCAGTGCAGAGGGTGGCTACTAAAATGATTAGTGGTCTTCATTATAAAGCATATGAGGACAGACTGAAGGATCTTAATATGTACACCTTAGAGGAAAGGCGGGACAGAGGTGATATGATTGAGATGTTTAAATACCTCCGTGGCATAAATGTTCAGGGAGAAAGCCTTTTTCAATTGAAAGCAAGTTCTGCTACGAGGGGACATGGGATGAGGGTGAAGGGAGATAGATTCAGGAGTGATATGCGGAAATATTTCTTTATGGAAAGAGTAGTGGATCCATGGAATAGTCTCCCAGTGGAGGTGGTAGAGATGAGGACAGTAACTGAATTCAAAAAAGCATGGGACAAACACAGAGGATCTCTAAAGGTAAAAAGGGGACTGTTGTAGTTGTTGATATGGAATGACAGACTAGATAGGCCATGTGGTCTTTCTCTGTCATCATATTTCTATGTTTCTATGAAGGCCAGAAAGGCAAAAACAGAGTTAGAATTTGAAAAACCTTTTCCAGGGATGAGACACATATCCGAAGAGCTCCGTGGAAAAAGGGAGACTGAGTAAGATGGCACCCTTGGGCGGGAAGGGGACCACACATGTGTGGTGGCATTCCCAAATGCTTTTTTTGAAAGCTGGGGAAATGCTCCACGCGGGCTCCGTCGGTGCCAACATCACCCGTATGTGAGGACTGACTTCCTGCTTGTTCTTGGAGAACCAAGGTTGCCTGGGCCACCTGGGGGCAATCAGTATAACTGATGCCCTTTCACTTTTGACCTTGAAGAAGGTCCTGGCAACTAGGGGGGGGGGGGGTCGATGGGAACGCATACAGTAGGCCCTCGGATCACGAGATCAGGGAGGCATCTGCTGCCACTCTCTCCAGGTGCGGCTGATGAGAGCAGAAGCGAGGTAGCTGCGTGTTGTCCAGAGAGGCGAATAGGTCCATCACGGGCCTGCCCCAGAGATGGAAGAACTGCTTCATTACTCTGGGGTTTAAGCGCCACTCGTGTGGGTGAAGGACTCTGCTCAACCTGTCAGCTAATGTAATTATACAAAACTGAATCTTGGTCTTTACGGGGCGATATAAAATCACAATACTCGCAAAATAGCTCCAGACAAACACTGTTCAAAGTGGAAACAGACGAAAATTCATTCACGTAAAAAAACTGGTGAACTTTAAAAATTGAAATTTAACTTTATCATCCAAGTGCCCAGAATGTCTCAGACTCCATAGCGCTTAAAAGCAAAATACTTGCTACATGGTCTTCATGTTGCGCATATTAGCATCAATGACTATTTCTGGGTTATTTTTTACTACTAAATCACCAGTTCTCCATCACCTTCGTGAAAATATGTTTAACTAAAACATTTTCTTATCTTGTTAATGCTCCTCAACGCTTCCCTGTGGCACCATTTGCGTTTCACTCACATAAGGAGTTTCTTCAGGAGGGTCTGAAAAATTGAATCAGTGATAGACAAAATCATCTTGAAACATACCTTCCACACTGAGCAAATAAACATCATCTCCTACAAATACGATGTCACACTTTTAAAATAAGACAGCAAGAGGCAAAAAAACCGAAAAAACAAAAAAAACCCAAAAGGCATCACTACTCACTATCTGTAATGCTGCCCACGTTCAATTCAAGAAATCCTGTCTGAGCTTCAAGCTTCCAAAAAACGCCGCGCATGCGGATTAACAGTGGAGGCTCGGTTTTATAGATGACATGATCTCATACAGCTTCGTCAGGACTAATGCCATCCCATATTTCTTAAAGGCAAACTCCCCAGTCAGTTGAAGAATTAAGGCCATAAGGCGTTAGTGTATTTAACGTAAAGATCCAACGTTGTTCACGCATAAGAAGTGTTTGTTCTAATGTCTTTCCGCTTTTAAGCGACTGTACGTGGTCAATACAAAAACACCGCAGATGTTCAAACTCATGTCCTAAATCCACACAATGTTGGACTATAGGTGCTGTCAATGTTTTGCATCGTAAACGGCTCTTGTGTTCAAGTAGTCTGACCTTAAGAGAACGAATGTTTTTTCCTATATATAACTGATTACAAGGGCTTTTAATCACGTATACTACCGAAGTGGTGTTACAAGAAGTTGCTTGTTTCAAAATATAGGTCTTCCTGTGATAAATAAAATCCTGCACGTCTTCAGTAATCTCGCATATGACACATTCCCCACATCGTTTGTGTCCTCTTTCGATGGTATCTTCCGTTCTCTGTACTAAAGGTCGTAGGGCTGCCGGACTCAGTTGTTCTTTCAAATTGGCATTTCGTTGCCACACACACCTTTTTTAAACACCGTCATTATCCAACCTTGAGGAAAACTGTAAAATGTGTTAACTCCAAAATAAATGATATCAAGGCTTTCGAAAGGTCTCCTCTCCACCTCAATATCTCTTCTACAGTATTGTATGCTATATTTTGAAACAAGCAACTTCTTGTAACACCACTTCGGTAGTATACGTGATTAAAGAGCCATTTACGATGCAAAACATTGACAGCACCTATAGTCCAACATTGTGTGGATTTAGGACATGAGTTTGAACATCTGCAGTGTTTTTGTATTGTATTGACCACGTACAGTCGCCTAAAAGCAGAAAGACATTAGAACAAACACTTCTTATGCGTGAACAACGTTGGATCGTTACGTTAAATACACTAACGCCTTATGGCCTTAATTCTTCAACTGACTGGGGAGTTTGCCTTTAAGAAATATGGGATGGCATTAGTCCTGACGAAGCTGTATGAGATCATGTCATCTATAAAACCGAGCCTCCACTGTTAACCCGCATGCGCGGCGTTTTTTGGAAGCTTAAAGCTCAGACAGGATTTCTTGAATTGAAAGTGGGCAGCATTACAGATAGTGAGTAGTGATGCCTTTTGGTTTTTTCATTTTTTTTGCCTCTTGCTGTCTTATTTTAAAAGTGTGACATCGTATTTGTAGGAGATGATGTTTATTTGCTCAATGTGGAAGGTATGTTTCAAGATTTTATTTATTGTTCTTATATACCACACTCTTAAAAATCAGCGCGGTTTACATATAACAGCATTGTGCATTAAGAATCACTTACAATGAACAGGGTAAAGTAACTTGGAGTTCAACTAGTGGTAACTATACACATCGATTTACATCTATCTACAAGCTGTATTATGTAAGATGATTTTGTCTATCACTGATTCAATTTTTCAGACCCTCCTGAAGAAACTCCTTATGTGAGTGAAACGCAAATGGTGCCACAGGGAGGCGTTGAGGAGCATTAACAAGATAAGAAAATGTTTTAGTTAAACATATTTTCACGAACGTGATGGAGAACTGGTGATTTAGTAGTAAAAAAATAATCCAGAAATAGTCATTGATGCTAATATGCGCAACATGAAGACCATGTAGCAAGTATTTTGCTTTTAAGCGCTATGGAGTCTGAGACATTCTGGGCACTTGGATGATAAAGTTAATTTTCAATTTTTTAAGTTAACCAGTTTTTTTACGTGAATGAATTTTCGTCTGCTTCCACTTTGAACAGTGTTTGTCTGGAGCTATTTTACGAGTACTGCAACCTGTCAGCTAGACAGGTGTCCTGACCCGGGAGGTACACTGTTTTCAGGAGCATGCTGTTGCGTGCTGCGAAGGAGAGGAAGGCCACCGCCTCTTGACAGAGGGAGAACGAACCCTTGCCACCCTGCTTGTTGATATAAAACATGGTGATTTGGCTGTCCATCTGGATCAGCACAGACCGGTGTAGCAGGTGGTGGCGGAACGCTCGTAGGGCCAAGAAGATTGCCCTGAGCTCCAGAAGACTGATCTGTAGGAGTGACTCCTCCTGAGACCAACTGCCCTGTGTGCGGTGGTCTCCACAATGCGCCCCCCAACCAGGAGGGAGGCATCTGTGGTCAAGATCCTCTGTGGCACGGGTGCCTGGAAGGGTATTCCCACCTGGAGGTGGTGCAAGTTTTGCCACCAGTTGAGGGACTCCACCAGTTGGTGGGTAACCCTGACCCTGTCCCGTAGCCTGAGTCTACTGTGAGTGGAGGCATCATTAGGCTGTCCACATCTGTAAGCAGGCTGAGGGCATGACATGGACCGTTGAGGCCTTATGGCCCAGCAGGCGGAGGAGGAGACGAGCGGTACTGGCCGGTGGCGTTGTACCTCTCCTTCCAGTTGCCTAAGGCATTCTGCCCTTTCTCTTGTGAAGACAGCCTTGACCTGTAATGTGTCGAACTGGGCACCTATGAACGCCAGGTTTGGGCTGGAGAGAGGTGGGATTTAGGGTAGTTGATGATGAATCCCAGGTGCTGCAAAAAGAAGAGTTGTATGTTCTGCGGCCTGACTGACCTCTGAGGCCGTACCACCCCTGATGAGCCAGTCATCTAGGTAGGGGAAGATGAAAGCCCCTTGCAGGCACAAGTAGGCGGCTACCACCGCCAGGCATTTGCTGAAGACTCCTGGCAAGGAGGCCCGGCCGAAGAGTAGCACCCTGTACTGGTACTGCTTGTGGGAGGGGTGGATCAGGATGTGAGTGTATGCATCCTTTAGTTCCAAGGAGCACAGCCAATCTCCTTGGTGGAGGTAAGGCAGCAGTTTTCCAAGAGAGAGCATCTTGAACTTCTCCCTCACCAGAAGCTTGTTTAATTTTCTCAGGTCTAGCATGGGCCTGAGGCCCCCAGTCCTCTTTGGGACAAGGAAGTATCTGGAGTAGAAGCCTTTTCCCTATAGATGTTTGGGTACAGGCTCTATTGCGTTGTTCCTGAGCAGACCTGCGAGCTCTGAGAGCAGAAGAGTCTGGTGAAGAAGAGGTCGCACCGGCTCTCCTGGGAAGAGCCTGGGTGGTACCTGCTATAGATGGAGGAGGTACCCTTACCACCTGCAGTATCCACTGGTCCGAGGTGACATTGGCCCACCTTGAGCAAAGAGTTCTAGGTGGCCGTGGGCTGGTGAAGGTCTCCCTGGGGAGGGGAGGCTCTGCTCTGGGAGTCAAAAGCTCCCCCTTGGTTGGACGGGAGCTGGGGCCTGGGGCTTCTGTGCCTTTGTTTCTAAGCTCCCTGGCCTTGTCCTTTAGAGTGATAACCCTGTTGCTGGCCCGAGAAGGGCTAGTAGTGGTGACTCTGATGAAAGGGTCCCTCCTTAATGGTTTCTTATGGGAAAAGGATGAGGTCATTTTGGAGAGCCTCTGTCAAGTCAACACGTTGGCCTCAATCTCGGCCACCTTGTCAGCCATAGGCTTGCCGAACAGGTTCTCCCCGGTGTAAGGGATGTCGAGCAGCTTGTCTTGGACCCACTGCTGGAAGTTGGAAGACTGCAGTCAGGCTTAGCACTGGGTGCTGATGCCAGTCGCTGCTAGTCGAGTCGCTGACTCAAAGTCATCATAGGCCGCCCAGGAAAGGAACTTAGAGCAGTTCTTCATCCCGAAGGTCAGGGACTGGAACCATTGGAGGAGTTCTCTGACAAGCCCTGCTGAAAACCTGGACAACTCTTGGGTTAGGGCCTTCAGGTACATGCCTATGTACAGTTCATAGGCTTGAATCCGGCAACCCAGAATGGAGCCCTGGTAACACTTGTGTCCAAGGGCATCAAGGGTTCTAGTGTCCCTTCCTGGAGGGACAAAGGAGTGGGTCTTCTGGCTGTTAAGTTTCTGCATGGTTGATTCGACGACCATGGAGTTATGTGGGAGTAGGGGCTTATGAAACCCGGGGCCCTTCTGGATATAGTACATGGCGTTGAGGCACCAGCTCACCACCGGCACCAACGTCTCCCACATTCTGAGTAGCACCCGCTCGAGCATCGGCTACACGGGCACCATGAGAGTTTCCTTGGGTGGAGACTTGTACTGGAAAATCTCCAGTTCCTCGATGCGTGGATCTTCCTCCGCCTCGGTTTGCACCAAGAGGGATCTGGCCATATCCTTGACAAAGTTGTGGAAGGCCACATCCTCTGGAGGAGAATGGCGCTAGTGCACCAGGGGAGATGGGTCCAAGAGAATATCTCGGTGCCGTTTGATTTCTGGGGACACCTTGTCATTGGTCTCTCAGAGTCGAGAGGTGACAATGAGTTTGAGGTCTTGCTACTCATAATGTTGAGGCCGGCACCTAATGGCTGGCGGCCTCTGGAGGACCTAGGGTCTGAGTCGCGGAAACTGGCTGGGGAGGATCGGATGCCCGAGGAATGGGACCGAAACCTCAACTGGCGCCGAGGGCTTACCCAAAGCCGATGGCGCTTGGAGCTCGGCTCAACGACCAGGGACTCCCCCATAGTCGGGTCGCATTTTTTAAACACATTGAGAGACATGGTGGGTGAACACCCAGCTGGGGTCGACAACCCCCAGGCAAAAAAGGGCATGAATGCTGGTCGAGACGAGCCTCGATCAAAAAAGACAAAAAGAGCCGAGAACAGCACCAGAGTCTGCACCAGCTCAAGGCGGGAAGAGGAACCGGTATGCAAACCGGGAAACTAACTATTATAAGGATAATTAGCAGGACAGATGTCCATTGAGCTCTGCTGAAAAAAGGAGACTGAGCAAGATGGCACCCTTGGGCAGGAAGGGGACCATGCATGCATGGTAGCATGTCCCAAAGGCTTTCTTTGAAAGCTGGGAAAATGCTCTGCGAGGGCTCCGTCGGCGCCGACGTCACCCATATTTAAGGACTGACTTCCTGCTTGTTCCTGGAAAACTCTGGCTTCATTGGTCCTAGCCCACCACTCTGTTAGGCTACTCCTAGAAGGTTAAACTGGTTGAGATAGTGTAAACAGAATGCTACCTGTCCCTCTCCAGAGAGATTATCATCAGTCCCCTTTAAGAGTCTGCAGCCCTGAGTTCAGGGCTGGGAGGGTGTGGCTCACAGAGGGAGGTTAAGAACCCAGCAGGCTGCAGCAGGGAGAGAGGCCCATGAAGCCAGAAGTCCTTACAAGGCAAACCCTGCAAAGGGGTTCTGAGGTAGGAGCCTTAACTGAGGTTTAAGAAAGAGCCGGGAGAACTAGCTTGTGGAGAACAAACAAGCTGGGCAGCATAAAAGCTAACTTTGTTTACCCCAGACTGCTGTCTGTCTTGTGTTTTAGCTTTGTGGAGGTTTAACAAGCTGGGCCAGAATAAAAGCTAATTTTGGTTTCCCTGAACTGCTGTCTGTTTGGTGTTTTAGTGAAAACCCCTTCCCGCTGCATACCACACTACCACACTGGTGTAAAATTACCTGTCTATCTTGTCACTAGGCAGCTGAATGAAAATCGCTGCCATTATGGAGTTGTGTTAATTTTATCATTGCCTAATATTAAATACATTAAGTGTATTTAGAAAGGATGTTCAAATGCAATCTGGGGCATCCGGGGTACAACTTTTCAAAAATATGCCAGGGATGTTTACGTTTTGGCCCAATTTTAGCAACTTGGATGTCTCTGAAATGCACACCTCATGGGCGGCGACATAGATGTCCTAGATACAAACACTAGGGAAGGAGACGTCTGTCCTATGTTGAACCCACGCAAGCTATTTTGCATGCGGGGGCATGCATCAGCGTTCCAAACTGAAAACAAGTGTCCTCGTTTTCCTGCAGCTTTTGTTATCATCATGGAAAATATAGGGGCTATCAGAGCACCTTCATCCCTGCGCCCTCCAGGTGTCTGGATGGCAGAACCAGAGCTTTACTGATACCTATGTGTGCCCTGGAGCAGATACAGACATGGACGATCCCGCTGGTGGGTGTTGAAGAGCTTTACTGATACCTATGTGTGCCCTGGAGCAGATACAGACATGGACGATCCCGCTGGTGGGTGTTGAAGAGCTTTACTGATATCTATGTGTGCCCTGGAGCAGATACAGACATGGACGATCCCGCTGGTGGGTGGTGACATGCTCGCCGTTTCTGAAATCCAGCATGCACATCCAACTTACCTGGAATGCCCCGGTCACACCTCCGCCGCACACCTTCGTGCCTTGGATGTGCATGCGCTAGGGACATCTATAGATGCAGCTTCTAAAATGACTCTGGGGACATCTCTGTCATTTGGACATTTGCGTGCCTGTTTTTAGATGTCCAAAGCACAAATAGGGCTTTAAAAATAACCTCCATAGGGTCTGCAGAAGATATCTATCCATCTTCCGTTTACTTCCCCATTCGGGGACATGCCGGACCTGAGGAGGGGAAAGGAGAGGTGCTTTCTGCTGTCTAAAGAACAAAGACTCCCACATGCTTGGCGTTGTTCTGGAAAAACAATTATCTGGCCAGGCAAATGCTCATTTACCCTGAGCCTCTAGTTTTTGGGGATGTATTTACTTTTGGATTAGATAACTAACAGCTTAGACATCTCGCTGTTGCAGTAGCTAAATGAGATGTCAGTAGGTTTTGCATATAATATACCCTGGGGAGGTTTTCAAGATGGCCACAATTGGAGAGTATGTAGGTACTTTTAACCCGTAGACTTGACATCAGTCTTCACTTGAGCCTTCCAATGAAGTATTACCCCACTGGTAGCTTGCTGCTGTTTCCTTTCAGTGTCCTTTGCCCCCCTTCCTTTTCTGATCCTCTTGTATATTGACAGTTGTAAAACTCATTAGTTTCCCTTGAAAATTATTCTGCTACCCCATCTCTCTTCCTCTCCCCTTTCTTCGACTCGTCCATCTTTGTTTCTCATTTCCATCTTTCAATCAACAGCTTATTGTAAACCGTTATGATGTAACTACCATTAGCAACATATCAAATTCTGCAAATAAATAAATCTTCTAAGGAAAAGTACAAATGCCCTTTCGTGATGGGTACACAGTGGAAAATAATGTGAATAGATCTGAAAATGCAATGTGTAAGTGTTCTTCACAAATGTTCAGCTGCAGCAAGGCTGGGCGATTTCTATATTGCCGATTTATGAGGGCCAAATAATGTTTACTCAGATAAACAGCTTTGAAAATCATCCATTTTAACACATTTAATCGTTACTTAGAGTTAAATTTTTATTCTCACTGATTATAGAAACATACAGAAGGTTAAGATAGTAGCTGAGCATCACGAGACAATGAGGGGAGGCATTGTGGTGAAGCTGCGAGTTAAGTTATGGAAGCCCCTTCCCTTGCATGTGAACTGTGAGAATAAACATGGAATATGTTCTATTTTTGAAGCATTATCAAAGAATAAAGCACCGGGCATTGATGGTATTCCCAATAAAATATTACAGCATTCAGGTGTGGCTGTTAACATACTTACAAGGCTCTGCCAGAAAATTTAGAAGACAACATCATGGCCAACTGACTGGAAAAGATCTGTGTTCATACTAATATGGAAGAAAAGTGATCCAAATGACTGTGGAAATTATCGCACAATCACTCTGACCCCACATGCCAGCAAGATTCTACTCAAGATCATTCAGAGGAGACTACAACTATACCTGGAATGAGAACTGCCTGAAGTGCAAACAGGGTTTTGGAAAGGGCGAGGAACAAGAGACATCATTGCAGATGTGTGATGGATCCTTGAAAAGACAGAAGAATACCTAAAATATATCTATATGTGTTTTATTGACTACAGCAAGGCCTTTGACTGAATAAACATGAGAAATTCTGGGCCACATTAAGAAGCATGGGTATACCAGAGCACCTGATAGTTCTCTTGCACAACCTTTACATTGATCAATAAGACACAGTTCGAATGGTGCAAGGAGAAACAGAATAGTTTAAAATCAAGATTGCATACTTTCTCCTACCTGTATAATTTATATGCAGAACAAGCCATTAGAGAAGCAGGACTGTATGAAGACAACTGAGGTGTATGCAATGTGTGCCTTCAAGTCAGTCCTGACTCCTGGTGACCCAGAAGCTCCTGGGTTTTCTTGGCAGTGTCACTGGAAGTAGATTGCCAGGCCTTTCTTCTGAGGCAATGGAGGGTTAAGTGACTTGCCCAAGGCCACAAGGAGTACTAGTGTGAATTGAATCTTGGTTGCTTGATTACCAAGTCAGTGTTCTAACCACTAGGCTACTCCTCCACTCTAAGGTGTGAAGATTGGTTAAAGACTCATCAACAACCTTCACTATGTTGATGATACCATCTTACTGTGTGAAAATAAAGACGATCTGAAACATTTGCTTCTCAGTTCAAGGAACATAGTCTTAAAATGGGCCTGCACCTTAACATGAAGAAGACAAAGATCCTGACCACTGGGAAAATCAATTATGTCATTCTTAATGAAGAAATAGAAATAGTAGACAACATTATCCTGCTTGGATCAATAATCAATACAAAAACGACAAGCAGTCAAGAAATCTGACGATGCTTTGCTCTTGGCAGAATGGCTATGAAGGACCTAGACAAGAACAGAGATGTCTCTCTCCATACAAAGATTTGCCTTGTCTAAGCCATGGTATTTTCAATAACATCATATGGATGTGAAAGTTGGACTGTGAAAAAGATAGACAGGAAGAAAATCAATGCCTTTGAATTATAGTGATGGCGACGAATACTATGTATACCAGGAACTGCAAGAAGAACAAACCAGTCGGTGCTAGAGGAGAACAAGCCTAAACTTTCTTTAGAAGCTCAGATGACAAGACTTTGACTTTCATACTTTGAACACATCATGCAAAGAGAGAGATCATTAGAGAAAGACATCATGCTTGGCAAGGTTAAAGGTCAACGTAAAAGAGGAAGGCCAGCAATAAGATGGATCGATACAATAATAACAGCTATGGATACCACTCTATCAACAATTGACTGCCTGACAGAAGATCACACACAGTTTAGGCTAATTATCCAGAGGGTCATCATAGTCTGCACCAACTTGACAGCACTTAACAACATGTTCTATTTTTGATATTTGTGAATGGCAAATTATTTAACGAGATATGGGACCCATTGTACACAACCTCTCTCATGCATGTTCACTGTGGTAATCCTGAAAACCCAACTAATTAGATGTGTGTCCAGGAAAGTGTTGAGAAGCACGGAACCATATTACAAGAAAAGGCACATATAGAGAGAAATATGGTCAGTGGCAGCTAGCATGGAGTCTTCCCGTCAATTAGGTTAATCAACTCTGTGCTTTTTCTTCTAACAAGCTTTTAATGCCATGGTTTAAAATCTCATTAGGCTAATTTCTAGTTATAGTTTCCATGTGCACTGAATTGCAGACATTTTTGCAGTTGGAGAGTTTGTTTTGGTTCAAGACTGGTGTTACCCACAGAGTATGTTGCTGCAAAGATCACACAGGTCCCATCTTTAGAGCGCAAAATTCCAAGAACTGTTTCCACTGCTTGCAAATCCTCTTTATCTGCAATTGTCTATTTTCAGCTAAACCGAATCCTTGTAATGGATTCAGATACAGATGAAAATCAGTAGCACATCCAGCTCAGCTTCACTTCAACTCATACAACAGTAGGAGTGCCAGGATCTTTTCAAGATTCTCCATCTACCCCGTAAAACCTCTAATTGACCGCCATGGCGCTCTATTTTTCAACCCCTCTGCCAAGGTGGTGGTCTATTAGAGGTGACGTTCAAATAGAGGGTGGCGGTTTATTTTTCAACTATCTGGCCAAAATTTTAAGTGGACAAACTTTACACACAGCCGACTATTGTAACGTGCAGAAAATGCGTCTGTGAACTATCACTTTTTGACAGCCAAATCAAACTAGAACGTTAGCGGTGAACACTGCTTTTACATTGCGCAATACAGCATAGTACGGTAGAAAACACATGAAATATTGCATCATAAAAAGGCGCCAACAAGATGTCTACATTAACATTCATAAACTACAAATCTTTTTATCGTTTCGAACAAAGAAAGAAACTCTATGAGAAAATCTTTGTTTCTTTTACACATGAATGTTAAATGCAGTAAATTTACACAAGGTGAGAGTGGCGGTCTATTAGAGGTGGCGCTCTATTAGAGGGTGGCGCTCTATTTTTCAACCTCTCCGCCGGAGTGGCGGTCTATTAGAGGTGACGTTCTATTAGAGGTGGCGGTCTATTAGAGGTTTTACGGTATCTATTTCTTCTTCTGAAATCTAACAAATGCCAGATCAGGAAAGCAGAATGATTATAACAGCCAGAAAACAATTACTGCAAGTCCCACTGCTCTGAATGTACTTTAACTTGTCCAGCAGTTTTACTGTCCTAAAATGAGTGAAAGAAAGGACGTCTGGTCAGGGCCAGATCACTATCAAAGTGCCTGGAACACCTTCGCTGATACAGGTGTAGTGATGTGAAGCATCAAGAAGGCAGTTCACATGATTTTTTTATTGCTTTTCAAACACCTTTTTAGAAATAACTACTGTCTTCAGTAAGCCCAGAAACTGATCCAAGAGCCTGCTGCAAATATCTCAACTCTGGATCAGAAGCAAACTAAGTTGTGTGTGTGGTGACGTCAAGCATGAGGCGAGGACGGGCAGAGCGCGGAGCGCACCAGAATGTAGAGATTTACTGAATCGCTCTCGTTTGTCACTTCTCCTTACAGCAGGGCCATGTCCATTGTAGCACTTGCCAAAGGGAATTGCCAATTTTCTACATGGTGGTCAAAGACTAGGCAGGCACCAGCCCCGCACGCTCTGCCTCTTCCCGGGAAGGCTCAACTTTCTTGTGGCTGCAGTATGGCAGTCTAAAGCTGAGTGGTGATGGTTGCTGCAGAACGGCCTATTTAGTGCAGCAAAAAATAATCATAATTTGGTCAGGTGCCAATAGAAAGCTGTCTGATTCCAAATAATTCAACTTTCCAAGGAGATGTTGCAGCCCAAGAGGTCCGAGAAGTGAAATGTCCCGCTGGGCACACAGCAAGAAAAGGGGAAATACAACTTATTAATGGCATGTCCAGGTGCCCTTTGAATCCCCGCTGGGCCTATCAGGGACATGCTGCAGGTGCATGGGGGGGAGGAGGGGGCTCCCCAGCTGCTCAGGAAGTGAGGGATTGTCAGTGCTGCTGTAAAGTGATCAGGAGTTGTCCTCAGCAGAATGCAGTTCACATGGGTAGTGGCAGCACCAGTGAATGATATGAAAATGCCCTCCCCATTGTAGGAGGTACAGAACAGGACACCCATGGGCGGCTCTATAATGAGGCAGAGTGAGGTGTTGGCCTCAGGTGGCAAACTTTTGGGGGTGGCAAAAATGCCCCCAAAACAGTTGCCTCTTTCCGCCTTCAGCTTTAAAAAAACAAAAACATAAAAAAAAGTGGACAGGCAGCTGCGATAGTGGTAATTTAAAATGAAAAGGAAACTGGTGCAGAGCCTTCCGGCCTTATGGAACCCCTGCTGCTGCATCCCGCTCTAACATCACTTCCTTTTGGGGGCAGGAAAAAGCAGCAGCAGTTCATTAAGGATGGAAGGCTCTGCACTGGTTTCATTTTCATTTTAAATGACTGCTTTCACAGCCGCTGAAGAAGAGGAAAGAGCAGAATGGAGACAACATGGGCAGCAGGAGAGGGAGTGGAATGGAGCTGTATGGGGGAAGGAGACGGAGCAGAACAGAGTTACACAGTGGGAAGGAGAGGAAGTGGAACGGAGATACACGGGGGGGAATGAGATGGCTGGAAGAGAGCTGACAGAAGGGGAAAGAGAAGGCTGGAAGAGAGCTGACAGACGGGAAAGGAGAGAGAGTGGAAAAGAGCTGACAGAGGGGAAAAGAGAGGGCCAGAGGTGAGCTGACACAGGGGAAAGAGGTGGATGGAAGGGAACTGACGGAGGGGGAAAGAGGGGGCAGGAAGGAGCTGACAGAGGGGGAAAGAGAGGACTGGAAGGGAACTGACATGTGGGGAAGGTGGGGGGCTGGAAGGGAATTGACATGAGGGGAAAGAGGGGGATGGACGGGAGCTGATATTGAGGGGGACTGGAAGGGAACAGACAGAGGGGGAAAGAGAAGGCTGGAAGGAAACTGACAGAGGGGGAAAGAGATGGCTGGAAGGAAACTGACAGAGGGGGAAAGAGATGGCTGGAAGGGAGGAGGGGGATGGAAGGGAGCTGACACTTGGGGATGGTACTGGAGGGAGGCTGGAAGAGAGCTGACACTTGGTGATGGTCCTGGAGGGGGAATGGAAGGGAGCTGACACCTGGGGGTGAGACTGGAGGGGTACTGGAAGGGAACTGACACATGGGGGTGGGACTGGAGGGAGCTGACGCTTAGGGATGAGACTGGTAGATGGCTGGGTAAAGGGGAGGAGGCAGGCAGGGAGGGGGTACTGGGACTGGAAGGGAGCTGACATGTGGGGAGGGTTACTGGGGCTGGAAATAGGCTGATGGAAGGAAGTAAAGAAAACAAAAGAAGAGGCAAGAAATGGCAGATAGAGTGCTTAGAGAAGACAGGAAAGCAGAAGCCTCAGATCAGGACCAGCATGACCAGAGAATAAAATGGTCAGACAACAAAGGTAGAAAAAATAATTTTATTTTCAAATTAGTATTGGACTTCGTGCTATCTTTATATTTTACACAGTATGGGGAACTGCATCTCTTATCTGGTGTTGTACTGCATACAGAGTCTGGCTTCTTGGGGTTTCGGTTTAATTTTTGTCTAAATATTTTATCTTTGACTTTAAGTTGTGATCACTTATTTTGTACATGGTGAGAGTCTGTGTTCTGAGTGGGTGACCAAGGCTGTGTGTTCTGTTAACATGAAATTTGTACGCAGGGATCTGTTCTGTAATAATTTGCCTTGTTCAACTTTTCAAATAGGTGTTAGATGTTCTAGTGCCCGCTGCAGTATTTATAGTGCTTCTTTTTTCTGGGTAGGCACCTTGTAGGAGTTAAGAGCATAAGAACATAAGAAATGCCATACTGGGTCAGACCAAGGTCCATCGTCCAGTATCCTGTTTCCAAAAGTGGCCAATCTAGGTCACAAGTATCTAGCAGTTTCCCTAAAAGATACAGGTTTCACAATGCTTGTACTGGGGCAAGCAGTGGATATCCCAGGTCCCCTTTAATAATGGTTTATGGACCTTTCCTCCAGGAACTTGTCCAAACCTTTTTTAAACCCAGCTACACTAACGGCTTTTACTAAATCCTCCGGTAACAAATTCCAGAGTTTGAATACATGTTGAGTGAAAAAATATTTTCTCTTATTAGTCTTAAATAGGTTACCCTGTAGCTTCATTGCATGCCCCTTAGTCTTTCTATACTTTAATGGCGTAAACAATTGATCTACGTTTACCCATTCCACTCCATTCATTAATTTATAGACTTCTATCATATCTCCCCTCAGCTATCTCTTATCCAGGTTGAAGAGCCCTAACCTTTTTTGCCTCTCTTCATAGGGGTATCCTTCCATCCCCTTTACCATTTTGGTGGCTCTTCTCTGTACCATTTCTAATAACGCTATATCCTTTTTAAGATACAGCGACCCGAATTGCACACAATATTCAAGGCATTATAATATCCTTTGTTTTATTCTCCATTCCTTTCCTAACATTCTATTTGTTCTCTTGGCTGCCGCTGCACACTGGGCAGAGGGTTTCAACATATTATCCATGATGACGCCTAAATCTTTTTCCTGGGTGGTGCTTCCAATGTGGAACCTTGCATCATGTAACCACAGTTTGGGTAGTTCTTTCCTAGGTGCATGACTTTGCATTTATCCACATTAAATTTCATCTGCCATTTGGATGCCCAGTCTTCCAGTTTATCAAAGTCCTCTTGCAATTTTTCACAATCCTCATGGGTTTTAACAACTTTGAATAATTTTGCGTCATCTGCAAATTTGTTTACCTCACTCCTTATTCCCATTTCTAGAACATTTATGAATATATTAAGAAGCAGTGTGGACCCAGCACAAATCCATGGGGTACTCCACTATTCACCTTTTTCCATTGAGAAAATTGGCCATTTAGCCCTACCCTCTGCTTTCTATCTTTTAACCAGTTCCTGATCCACAATAATACATTGCCTCCTATCACATGACATTTTAATTTTGCCAAAAGTCTCTGATGAGGGACCTTGTCAAATGCTTTCTGAAAATCCAGATACACTATATCAACCAACTCGCCTTTGTCTACCTGTTTATTCACACCTTCATAAAAACAAGATTTTCCTTGTCTAAAGCCATGATGGCTGTCTCCCATTAAGCAATGACTATCTACATGTTCAATAATTTTGTTCTTTATAATGGTTTCTACCATTTTTCCCAGTACTGAAATCAGGCTCAGCGGTCTTTAGTTTCCCAGATCACCCCTGGAACCCTTTTTAAAAATTGATCTTACATTGGCCATCCTCCAATCTTCAGGTATTACAGATGATTTTAAGGATTAGTTTACAGATTACTAATAGTAGGGCTGCAATCTCATATTTCAGTTCTTTCAACACCCTTGGATGTATATCATCTGGTCCAGGTGATTTGCTACTGTTCAATTTATCAAATAGTTGTAATACATCTTCCCAATGTATCGATATTTCTTTCAATTCTTCTGCAGCATCACCTTTAAATACCATTTCAGTCATGGGTAACATCCCTACATCTTCCTCAGTAAAGACTGAAGCAAAGAATTCATTCAGTCTCTCTGCTATGGCCTTGTCCCCTCTTAATGCCCCTTTTATCCCTCTAACGGTCCAACTGACTTTCTCACAGCTTTTTTGTACGAATGCACTTGAAGAAGTCTTTATTATGCATTTTTGCTTCCACAGCAAGCTTTTTCTCAAATTCACTCTTTGCCTGCCTTATCAATGCCTTGCATCTAATTTGCCAGTGCTTGTGCTGTTTCCAGTTTTTGTCATTTGGCTCGTTTTTTCATTTCTCAGCTGCCTCTGTGAGAATGGGGTTTTAGAAAGATTGCTAGAAGGATGATTGATTGGATAACATGGAATTCTTTAACTACTTTCAGAAGAAATCTGGGATAGCTATGAAGGATCACTCTGTTATGATAAAATTTTGTATAAGGTGGATGAACTACTAAGGCCTATAGCTGCATCGGAGAGTGGGGGGTGAAAATGGCCCATAGTAACAGTTCAGGACTGTATTGGTAAGCACTGTGTTACGGTTTGGGAGCCATTGCTGCTGCTGCAGGCCCAAGAGAGGGGCGACAGCGGCAGCAGGATGGAGGGCCCGCCTAGAGCGTTTCCAATCCTGGCACTAGCCCTGCCTGTCTGCCACAGTGTTTTGTTTGCCAAGCAGGTAAGTAGTTCTCAATTCCATCTCATGAGAGGCAGCGAAATTTCACAGTCTGTTTTCCAGCACAGAAGGTATCAGCAAGGTTCCTCCTTGCTTGTTGATGTAAAAATCATGGCCATGTTTGTTTTTTCCTACCAAAAGGTGGTATATCAAGTATGAAATAAACTAAACTAAAACACTTGCTTGTTGGTCAGAATTAGTAGAATTTGACTGGACCACTGATTTTTGAAAGCAGTTATTGCGTTTGCTATACCTCTTATTTGCAAGAAGTTGATCTGATGGAGACTTTCTTGAAAGGACCATGTTCCCCAAGTGCGGAGCCCATCAAGATGAGCTCCCTAATCCAGCTTGGATGCATCAGTCATCAATAATTTTTGTGGCAGAGGAATTTGAAAAGGAAGTCCTCTGGTCAGATTGTATGGAGTATTCCATCAGTCCAGAGACTGAATGAGTGGACCGATGACAAACAGGTAGTCTCACATTCCCTGTGATTTGCAACTAACTGGGTACTTGGTGTCCATTGTGCTTGTTTCATATGGAGACATATCAAGGGTGTTACATCTACTATTGATGCCATGTGGCCCAGTAACATTAACATAGTGCGAGCTGACACCTGCTAACTCATTTGAGTCTCCCGTTTTGCTGCCAGTTTTTTGAACTTCCTTCTACTTTTCTTAAAGCGTGGAATACAGCTGGTCTGGGCTTCCAAGATAGCATTTTTAAACAACACCCATGCTTGATATAAATCTTTAAACTTTGCAACTGCTCCTTTTAGTATTTCCTTAACTATTTTCCTCATTTTATCATAGTCTCCCTTTTGAAAGTTAAAAGATAGAACTGTGGATTTCCTTACCATCCTTCCTCCGTTTATTAAATCAAATGCGATCATGCTATGATCACTATTGCCAAGTGGCCCCAACACCCTTACCTCTTGCACCAGATCTTGTGTTCCACTAAGGACTAGGTTCAAAATGGCTTCCCCTCTGGTCGGTTCATGAACTAGCTACTCCAAGAAGCAGTCATTTATTTCATCTAGCGTTTTAGAAGTTTAAGCTGGTAATTTATTTATTTATTTATTTATTTTAATTTCTTATATACCGCACTCTTTGACATCAGCGCGGTTCACAGAGAACATAAACAAAACCAGAACAACAGGCTGTTCGGTATTACATATAACAGGAGTATAAACTTGGAGCAACATGGGAGAACTATTTACATGGAATGTAATGGTATGGTAGATTTGGCCTTGTAGATCTTTTTAAGATATTAAGTTCTGTAGGTGATATTAAGTTCTGTAGGTGAATGTCCTAGTTCTGCTCTGCACCCACTGTTGAGGGAAGTGGTTCTGTGGATGCAAAATATATGTTAAAAAATAAAAATCAAGAACCATAACGCAGTTTATAACAAAATAAAAATGAGTTATAATTTAACTTTATAAAGTGTGCTATGGTTCTCACTCATTCTTCTAGTTCCTTGGTGTGCAAACATCTTGCATTTCCTCCACATTTTCTAATTGGCTTTTTGGTTTGGTTCAGTCCCTGACTGGAGTTTTGAAAAAGACCCCCCCACACACACACTACGGGGGGTCACCATCTCACCCCTCGTCTCAGGCAGCAGATTGCCTTGAGCCATCCCTGAGGACACCCCCAGGTAGGCCTGGCCATAATCCTCTCCAGTGTATAACGTCTCAATTAGTCAGAGCCACTTTCCCTAAAACATTTCTTAAAACTTTTATAGCTAGCCCAGAATTGTGACTGCCTGGGAGGGAAGGAGAGGACCAAGCCCTTAACCCAAACACTGAAGAAATGATGACAGGGTATCTGTGGGCTTCTGGGAAAGGCAGGTCAATGGTACCAAACAAAATGGCTAAAAGCTCAACTTTGCAAATTATCGGGTCGGTGTTTAGGTACCACATCTGGCATGTTTTTCAAATGCTAGTCATCGTGGTCCAAAATAATCTAGTCATCGTGGTCCAAAATAATATTCAGTGACGGTATATAGACTGCAGCTGGCCCTGAGTATCTGGACGGAGTGGTGGGTGTCAGTCCTATCCAGATTTGGTCCAGTATCCAGATAAAGTTAGAACAGCCGCATAGTTGGATACCAGATAGCTACCAGCTCCACCCTCCCCATGGACCACTCCTCACTATCCAGATTGTTTTCAGTGGCACTATCGGATGATCTTGGCCAGGTATACTTATTCAGGCAGTAGGAGAATCTAGGTCTATAAGAAATGTCTCATATTTAGATGTCAAATCTGACTTTCATACTTTGGACACATCATGCGAAGAGAGAGATCATTAGAGAACGACATTATGCTTGGCAAGGTTGAATATCAATGCAAATGAGATGGATCGATACAATAACAGCAGCTAAGGATGTCATTCTATCAACAATTAGTTGCCTGACTGATGACTGAACAATTATCCAGAGGGTTGCCATGAGTTGGCATTGGCTCAATGGCATTTTAACAACAAAAACAACAACAACATGGGGATACTGATAAAAGGATGGAAGCAGTACTGCGTAGAGGACACCTTCCCTTTTATAGAGCTGGAATGCTCCTTAAGCAGTCAGGTGTACACGCTAAGGTTTGTATTTGGTTTTGCTTGATTTTTGGTGGTGGTGGTAGGGGGTGTTTTCTGAAATATTTTATACAGTTTTCTAGAGTTTCATTTTGTTTCAATTTTAGCGTGCACAATCTGCAAGTAGGGAGCACACTTTCCAAACAGTATGTGCTAAGAAAACAAAATGAAACTAAGGGGCTTGTTTACAAAGCCGCGGTAGCGATTCGCGATCGTTATCGGAGCCGTGGCCCCATTGAAATCAATGGGGCCGCGGCTCCGATAACGATCGCGAACCGCTACCGCGGCTTTGTAAACAAGCCCCTAAGTGCCTTAAATTCAGTCCGTGACAGACAGTGGTTTCAAGAGCACCTGGCCACCATTGGCAAAACTGAAAGTGGATATTCAGCGCAAGAATCTGGATATCCTCTGACTGGCTCAACTATCCAGACAGTGGCGATATTCAGCTGCTGTCTGGATAGCCGAATCACATAAAGTTAGGACAGCTATTGAAATGCTCTAACTTTATGCAGGCACTAATCTTGTTAGTGGAATGAAATCACCATCGTCCTGGCCACAGACTGCCCCAGCCATGGTGGTTGCACAGACCATTCAGTGGCACTGTCCACTTAGTGTTGCTGAATATCCCTCTCAGTCGGTTTTATCCAGCTAGCAGGAAACCCCTTTGAATATCAGACCCAAATAAAAAGCAAACTTCACTGACCTTTTTTATTTCTTACAAAATAAAATAAAGCAGCCTATTTCGTTGTGTATTAAATTCTGTTTCAGAACAAAATCCCTACTATGCTTTTACTGCCAGTCCCTGTGGGAAGCAGGAGACAGAGCTTTGTGGACCTTTGGTCTGAACCAGTTTAGTAGCTCCTATGTTCACAGGAACGTTAACTCCTTGCTGCCTCACCAGCATGCTCAGTTCAGAGACATTTTCGTTAGTGGAAACCAGGTATCATTCCACAGAAACTTGCTTCCCCTTGGTTACTGTGGACTGTTCTGATTGGGCCATATGTAAAACCATGAGAACCAAAGGCCCATTGCAAGGAGGACACTCAGGAGGTCACCTTAGCAGCATCTACACCTACAACTTCAGACAGCCGCTACTGACGTGCTGATCCCCGAGACACAGTGATTTCAAGGGGGTGTGGGATGAGTATGTTGTTGGCGGGCTGAAAATCTCCAAAAGAAAAACATGTACATTCACCATTGGGTTTTGCACCGGCTCACAGGCAAACACAGATGTTTTAAAAATGATTATTTCCGCTAGGGCTTTACCTAAGGGATTAAAGGAATAATTCTTTTTAATCCCCCGATTTTTATTTTTGCCTCCAAATTTTTTTTAAAAAAGTGTGGCTTCACTAGTTAATTGGTAGCACTTCCATAGATTGACTTCTAAACGTGGCCCACTATATCTAAGTGCTGGCATTTCTCCACAGAAGCTACCAAGTTGATGCTGTGGAGGTGCTGCTCCCGCTAAATGTAGTTTACAAAAGGCTCTACGTTTGACAGAGCTTTTGGAAGATGCAGTTGGAATGCGAACATTCCAGCTTGGACATCCCAGTTGCTACCCCCGTTTTTTATGCAAAATGGGCCTTTTAATCAGCTGTAGAAGGAAAATAAAAGGACAACAATTTGCATTTCTACAGCCTAACTTTCATCCTAACAATGTTACTACAATGACAGCACAGCCAACGTAGCGGTGGATTGCCTCCTTCCGACACACACCCTTACCCAAGTAAAAGGCAGAAAAGTGTAAGGGCATGGAGTCAGTTTTAGCATGCTTCCTGTTAATGTTCAAATTAAAAACCATGCAAAAATAGTGGAAGTCTGCTTGAACAATACAAAAATATTTGAGGTGACAATACGCTCACTTGGTTAGGTCCTGGAACTAAATTTTACATCGACGGCTCTCTTTAAATTCTGCTCTATATTGCATTGTGCACTGAAGATCTGCTCTGCAAACCCTTCCCACTATATTGCATGCACAGTAACCATCACATTCACAGGAATGCAACTCAAATCTAGAAAAGCAAAACCCCCTACAGTAGAGGGAAGGCAGTAGTGTTGCATACAAACCTTTACTTATTCTGATTCCGAATTCGGAGACACCTCCTTTTCAGTGGTGGCTCCAGATCCTCTGGCCCCGTGCTCAGAATTGCTGCTGGGAGTATGCACGGTGTTAGAGCAGTCTTTTCTGCTGGTTTTGGCACAGGCTGGATCACGCAGCCCGTCTTGGGTAACATCCGCAGAGCATATGCATGGTCCTCGTCTGCCGGATGGTTAAGGTTTGGGTCTTGCTTGTCCCCACCAGTCAGAGGCTCTTCCCCTGTGATTTTCTTGGTGGCCTCTATATCGAGGTGGCAGTTCGAGGCACAGTTGTTCTCTTTCACAGATTCAGATTCGCTCACGGCAGGCTCCTCTTGCAACTGGGGCTTCTTCTGCTCTTGAGGTGACTCGGAGTTCTTTGAGCCCTCTGTGTTCTTGGTGCCATTCATGATGGTGTTGCAAGCTGCTGCACTGATTTCAAGTCCTGCTGTGCTGGAGGGGAGTGAAACAGGCCCACCACAGTAGGCTGGGTCACTGCAAGGCAAAATCTTTGCTTCTGCCGGACTGTGATTGTCCCTGAAGTTGCTGCAGTTTCTTTTATCTGAGCTACAAAAGGCCAAATTTACAACACTGTTAGGTTCCCGTTCAACTTTAATCTGAGCATGTAAAGCCCTATGGATGACATTGTGCAGTCGAGACCGGTGGGCCACAGTTAGGTCTATGACTCCATCCTGTGCAGTGTGCAGCACACTGGAAAATCCACACTTACTGTTCACTGGACTACTTGGTCTGAGAGTCAAATCAACAATGTCCCCTTTTCTGTGCTCCTGAAGCATTGGTGCTTGGTTCAAAGACTGTCCTGAGCAGCTGGATGGAGACTCGGACAGCTTAGAAGGCCCTTTCTTGGAATCCCGGGGAGACAAGGAGTTGCTTGTTGGCTTAGCCCCAGCTGTATCACTGGAGGTGCTTGGAATGATGTTCTCACCATTGCTGGAGAAGCCATTGGGTGGCTTAGAGTCTATGACATGAGGGATGGGAATTGGAATAGGGATGGGTACAGGTAGCGGGACAATGACGGGGTATGGCACTAAAAGGGTTGGGGGTGGCACCAATGGAGCAAGGGATGGTAATCCAAAGTTCACCATCTGTGGCATATGCATAGGGCCATTTGGCATCATGCCCACTGGAGGGAAGGGAAGACCAGGTAAAGGAGCACCAGGAGGGTGTGGCGGTAGTAGCCCAGTGGGATTCCCAGGCATAGTTGGCGTGGTTGGTGGATGGATGTGAGGTGATAGCATTGCCCTGTGCATAGGACTGGAGGCAGGACCCATTCCTCGGGGGCCACCAGGTGGCGGACCAATCCCTGGAATCAATGGGTTGGGCAAAGGGCTGTTAGGATTGGAACCATGTGGCCCTCGAAGAAATGGTGGTCGGATCTGCTGCATAATCTGCTGTTCCATGAAAATGGGAAGAGGAACTGGGCCACGATTTGTCATCACCATGGGGGGACTGCGAGAGGGGACACCCATTGGAGGCACAAGGCTGGGAGGCGGTGGGATAGACCCTGGTGGTACATTTGGGCTCTCGCTGATGGGAATGGATTTTGGGATTGGCGTGGGGATTTTAGCAGCGGAGCAGTTGGCAGGGTCAGATGGAGAGGCCGTGGCCGATGACGAAAATCCAGGACCTTGGCTTTGGCCAGCTGCAGACACTGGGGAGGGGAGTTTTCTCCGAGCATCTGCCAGAGGTAAGTTCCAAGAGTCCGGTGTCAGCAGCTGCACCCCCGTGGCTTCGGTTTTGCTTTCCAGTAGAGGGTGGACTGCACTGCACAGGCCGACTGGAAGATTGGCCTGCGTCTCTTTGTAGAAAATGTCCATTTTGTACTGGTTGAGACATTTTGCGCTGCAGAACTGTAGCCTTCGTTCCCCGTCCCCAAAATCCAGGTATTCTTTAGTATGTCTTATGTGCTTACACCAGTCACATACCTAGAACACAGCAACAAAACCACAAGAGGTGAGACAATGATCGTCCTTCAGAAAAAGCCCTCTACTTATCCTGCTGCAATCAATCTTCCCTTCACCTGTCGACAGAGCTGCACTTCTCAGACCCTCCGTCCCTTCTGTCCTGAGTTACATTAACACAGAAATACTGAATTAGCTTCTGCATCTAAAACCACTTTATGGCAATGCTAGAAATTCTGAGGGCAATAGCAAATGGGATGACGGCAGCATAAAGATATACAGATAAAGTATTCATATATCTTTATACGTGCATTCAGCAAGATATCCCTACGAGCCTGACTGCTGCATTTGCGTACCTCCCTTTATCTGTATAAAGTCAGGCCTGCTATTTCTGTGTTCAGACTCGTATGGATAAGTTATCTGGAGAATAGCTGAAGCCCGCCGCCATCTCAATAACTTTTAGCTCCATCCCCGGCACACCTCTGATCCCACCCAACTTCCTCCACATGGCTATTCAAAGAGGCAGGAAATTACACAGAGAAGTCATTTAAAATATTGACCCGGTTAGTTCTTCAGCGTAAAGAGCAACAGGAACTTGTAAACTTGTACACTTCAGCTCAAAATGAAAAAGCACATGGAACGCATTTGACTTACTGTTTCAGATTACCTTGGACTACTTAAAATCTGAGAAACATTGGTTTAGGGACATTTTATCTGGGTGTAAGTTTACAACTAAGAAGGAAGAATAGAACTGCAGAGTGATTCCTATGAGCGCTTTAAAACAAAAATGCCAAAAAACCCCAGGGGGTTGCAAAACATGCCATATATGTAAGTCCTCTACCACTGCTGCCCCTGGGCTGCCATGATGCCCTGCTGACTTCATTTACCATCCCTCCCGCTGTTCAGCAGTAGAGGACAGGCAGGATGAACGAAGACACCTGAACAAGGCCGGAAAGTACATCGCCTCATCCGCTCCCCCTGCTTTTCGATTTCAGGGTCCCTCCTCCCCTCTACTTTTCAATATCTCAGAGGAGGAGAATGGGAAGGGGTGGGGGAGCGGGAGGAGGGAGGCCCTGTTGGATTTAAATTGCTCCAAGTGCTATATTTTCTAGGTCAGCCCTGCCCTAGGGCAGAGTCCTGGTCCGGAACGAAAGTGGCAAAGATTCAGGAGGGTCAGACTGGTAGGAGAAAATGTAAATGAAGCTGCCGTAGAGCCTTGCGTTCCAGCACAGTTCCACTCCTTTTGACGTGCATTTTCTGCTGCCATGGGGAAGGGACTGGCAGGGGCTTTGAGCACTTGAATGTGAGGCTCTCTGGCAGCTTCATTTACCTTTCTGGTGCTGACATTCAGAAATATCAGATAGAAGAAAGCTGCTTCTGGAAGCAGGGCCAGCACAACCATTAAGGGAAATAGGCAGTCACCTCGAGCGCCAGTGGTCGGAGGGCAGCACGTTGCCACTACCACCATTCTTCAGGCAACCAGAGTAGAGGAGTAGCCTAATGGTTAGAGCTCTGGCTTGGGAACCTAGAGACCAGGATTCAATTCCCACTAGCACTCCTTGTGGCCTTGGGTAAGTCACTTAACCCTCCACTGCCTCAGAAAACTCCAAGTTATCAATGCCCCTGTTTAACGTACATTGCCAAGTTTAAGTTACAATGTAAACCATTTTGATTGAAATGATAAAGCAGTATAAAAAAACCTGATAAATAAATAAACAAATAATTTCTAAAGAGCCGCACAGTGCTTACCATAAACACCAGCGCTGCATCGCTGTTCCTGCCTCTGCCCCATCAGATACAAATAGGAAGTCTACATCTGCGACGGAAGCAGGAACAGCAACACGGTGCCAGAGTTTATGGTAAGCACTGTGCGGCTCTTTGGAAATAATTACCACCTCTGCAGGTCCATAGAGGGGTGGCAGAGGTGACAATGGGCAGAGACAAAAGGCTTTGAAAGATCTGTATTCAGCTGCGTGCCTTGGTCAGGGGAAATCACTGTGAAAACAACATGTCAGACTCGAGACCAATCCCACTCTGGTCTAAA
Organism: Ichthyophis bannanicus; assembly: GCA_033557465.1. Classification (NCBI taxonomy): domain Eukaryota; kingdom Metazoa; phylum Chordata; class Amphibia; order Gymnophiona; family Ichthyophiidae; genus Ichthyophis; species Ichthyophis bannanicus. The sequence goes on from CM066033.1 coordinate 1,299,737,452, forward strand.
AGCTGCGGCTAATCTCATGGAGAAAACTCTAGTGAAGAGGCAGCGCACCTCTCAAACCTTGCCCGCGTTTGTCTGTGCTCCTTATGCGAGCGTGTGTGCTTCTGCTTTTAGGCCCTATTCAGAGGTGACAACGGGGACAGAGAAGGAGCAGGGGGCGTGGCAGCAATGACGTCCACCTAGGGTCCCTCATATCCTTGCACTGGCCCTGCCTGAAAGATTTGGAGGGGTGGCTGCCACCCCTAAAATTGTGTTGCCCTAAGCAACTGCCTAGCGGAAGGGCTGGCCCTGGCTGCAGAACACCCTGTGGGGATTTCATAATGAAATCTATTTGTATCCTTCAGCTGCCCCCTCCCCTTGCCTCCCTTTTACCTCCATATGGAAAATAACCTCCATTGATGACACTGTGGCTACATTTTCCCGCAGAGTGAGAGACAGAGTGAGAGTGAATGTAGGTGAGCAGAGGTCTGACAACCAGGGGAACCAGGGTTCAAATTCCTGCTGACTCTCTTAGTGGCTTAGTGTAAATCAATTCATGCTCCACTGGCTCACGCACAAAGTTAGGGTCCGATATTTAACAGCACTTAACCGGACATCAGCAGCTGCTTTCTGGATTAATGCCGCCTCAGTGCAATTTTCTGCAGCATTATACAGCTAGGAGGTCTTTTACTAACCAGTGCTAACTGGCAGCAAATGGTAAATGCGCACTGGGAAATGCATTGACAGGTAGCGCAGGATGATTCCCACGTTAACTGCGCAATCCATGTTCGAGGTGCGAGTGGAGTGTGGGCATGGTGAGCTTTGGGACAGTTAAGACTAATAAGAGAAAATATTTTTTTTCACTCAACGTGTAATCAAACTCTGGAATTTGTTACCGGAGGATGTAGTAAAGGCTGTTAGTGTAGCTGGGTTTAAAAAAGGTTTGCACAAAACCTGGAGGAAAGGTCCATAAACCATTATTAAAGGGGACCCAGGATGTCACTACTTGACCCAATACAAGCACTGAGGAACCTGTGTCTTTTGGGGAAACTGCTAGACCTTTGGAAACAGGTTACTGGGCTTGATGAACCTTGATGAACCAGTATGGCATATCTTATGCTCTTATGTTCTTAGTGTGTGTTCACCTAACGATTTCCATGCCCCCGACAATTAACGTTGAAGTGTTGTACCTAACACAACATGGCTTTGGTGCTATTGGTGCGTTAGGTGCAACACCTTAGTCCTGTTAGTAAAAGACCCCCATGGTGTTGCAAAAAATCATACAGACTGTCCCGGCACTGGAAATTGAGAATGCAATGATATCTGTCCTTTTTGCTGTCCTAAGTTATCCACATGGCAGCAATAGATATCATCTCTATCCATTTAACAGTGGTGGTTGCTGTCTGCCCTGAGATGGATGCTGAATGGGTCGATGAGGCTCTTGAGACGTCATTTTGCTTTGATTGCAACCGCTCTACCCTGTTCCCCGTCCTTTTTTTAAAGTTAAACTTCAAGCCCTGAAAGATTTGCTCCCCCTCATCAATAGGCACCAAACCTCACACCACTCAAGCTAATTCAAACTCCATCCCATCAGAGAAATTATTTTATAAATAGCTCACTCTTTTCCAGGGGGTAGTTGAAAGAAAAGGACAGCCAGCCTACCGTAGGTAAGCTAAGTGGTTTTCTAAGGGAAAGAGGTTAATAGACTTTCTCAAGAGCACGAGCGTCAGAGGTGGGATTTAAACCCTGATTTCCTTTGCAGCAGCCCCCTGAACCAGCCACTAGGCTAAACCTCAGCCTCAAAATTGTGGTGATTTTGTGAACACATTAACATTGCAACTCCACCAGCTCTCACAGATGGTAAGGACAGGATCTACAATTCAAATATGATTTTTGTTTGCACAAATGGTTCATCTTCATATGGCATCTTAAACAGGAATTAATACCAGGAACCCTGCCACCGCTATAAACACATAAACAGATGTCAGCTTTTGTTTTTTTTCCTCCTATTTGCTATCTCAGTGTTTTTAACTCATCCATCTGGGTAAAGAAAGAAGAGAAAAAAAAAACTTTTCCAAAATGTTCCTTAGAAAGACAATTATCAGAGAATACATCATTTGGGAATTACCTAAACCCTTCGACAAAACACGAGAGATGCATCCAGCCCACATTTTTCCTGCAAGTGCTCAGCATGGCAGTCACGGGGTATACAGACCTCTAACTTCTAAATACAAGTGATGCTCATTATGCCAATAAATCTAAAACCCTACTCCTTGGCTTCTGAACTTTTTGTTTCCCCTTTATGTCCCTGAAGCCCACCAGTGCTTCCCAGAGATTTCCCATCACACATCCTGTTCACTGTGCCAGCATCACCAAGCTCATGACCCCCACTCCAGTTTTCACATCCTGGGATGCTTATGTTTCGATCAGCTGACTAGTCGTGCAATTTACTCACCAGCCTTGGCCTACGACTTTAGGTAATTGCAAGCTGAAGGTTTTCACGTTGCATAAAAATAACGCTAAAAACAGCAGATTAGGACAACAAGGTCCACCTCATTGGACCATTCTCCTTCCAGTTCCACATTGCAGGCCACCTGAACCCCAGGCTTTGAAGAAAATAACTTGGAAAAGCCGTTTGTGTTGGTTATCTTGGAAGAAAAAAAAAGCTGGAACCTTATTTTAGCACTGATCTCTCCCAAAACACAAAAGTACCTCAAAACCAGAAGTCCTGAAATGTCTTCATTTCTGAAAATGAAGAACACAGTCTATAAGCAGAAACGTTGCCTTGAACCTAACCCTCCACATGACAATTTCCAGTTTAGATTTCTTGAATCGGCCTCCAAACCTCCTATAAGGGTCGCACCTCTAATTCTACGAATTTCACAAGACTAGGGGTTGATTTTCAAAGCTCTAATCCGCTAGCGTCAAACTCATGTCAATGTCAGGCTGCATTACAGAGAGAGTTATGCCTGGGGCAGAGGCGCTGGAGTTATCACCAGCATAACGGAAAGCAGAGCAGGTACATACACTTGCATCCGCTTCCGTATTAAATGATGTACATTTTATTTTATTTCATTTTATTTTATAAAAACAGGGTCATTAACTGTCATTGCCTTAGCGTCCAGTTTATTTATTTTTGGCATAAAAGGATTTTATGGATTAATATTCAGACACCGCGATTTAGTGCTATTTTTAAAGGCTGTCTGGGGCAAGTAGAAAGAATCCCGCTATTCAGCGTCAGTACTGGGATAGTGACGTTATTCAGTCTACGATTCGGATAGCATCCTTATACCATGGCATATCTCTGCATATGTGCACGTTTATAGAGACCGGGGAAGGTGCTTTTGGGCATATATTAGTGCAGTTTGCACTGTTGAATGCTCTTATTCTGAGGGCCTCTTCTTATTGAAAGGGATATGCTTTGACATTTAGCTAGGGAGAATCGTTTGTGATTTTTTTCTGGAATATGTTTCATAAGGTACTCTAATAAGATCCTATATTGTTGGCAGTATGATAGGGCAGCCAAACATCTGTTGTGCCAGGCCCCTGGGAGACACGACTGATGTTGTGCCAACATTCCCCAGATTATTCCATGAGGCCTACATCACTACCCAGTCCAGGATCTATGAGAGCTGCAAGAGAGGTGATATGTCTGGAGGCTGGCTACTTGGTATGAATGCACAGGGATTTCCCCTTCCGTGCCCACACAGGCCTGACCAGGGGAGCACTGTCACACCGCAGACTGTGGGAAGGCAGGCAGGGTTACCTCACGGATAGCAGATGCATGAAGATCAACATAAGCCAGGACAAAGAGTGGATATTCTACAGGACAGGTGTAGTCACGTGTAGGGAGCTGCTGTGTGAAATTCCAGTACCCAGATATGTGGGAAACAGATGCCATAGCCAGACAGCTATAGTCATTTGAAGAGCATTGTTATGTCACTCAGCAATACAATGCATCCTTTGGGGAACTGCAAAGTTGAATATGTTTTTGTGAGGTTGGTAAGGGTCCATATTTCGCATCGTAAAGATTGTTTTCAGAGATGACCAATGAAAGAATAACTAAGGATTTCTTCTACTGCCATGTATGTTTTGATGTAAGGTATGTCATGACAAGCATATCACTTTCTACTTGCTTTTATACTATCTTTGAGGACGCTGAGTTTAAAGTTCCATTGCTCTTTTAGAAACCCACCTCATAGGGTGTGGTTAGGTCATAGTTAATTCATTCATTCAACCTCTGCTGCCTGAGAGTTAATTCAATCAATCTCTCTGCTACCTGAGTAAGAGTTCTGACCCTGCATTGCAAAGCTAAGTTTCTGAATTTTTCTATTTTGGCTGGTTTTGATATAAATTTTCCCTGTCTATTTATTATTACCTGTTCAAATTATCTTAAGATTTGAGTGTGTCCTCAGTTCATAGAAGGTCTACTGACCAGGGACACTTAAATTCCCACCCACGCAACCCCTCACCCCACCCATCCCAGGGCTGCATTGCCTATATAGTCATCATATAGATTGACAGCTTTCCTCCAATAAGGTTCAATGCACACCTTTTTCTCCTTGTCCTAGAACTGCTTTATAACCGTCTTAATCAGCATGTTGTGTATTCAGTGCAATAGTTGTGGTGCCTTCATTCCAAGAAGACTTGTTTGGAGCCTAAAAGCTTGCCCTATATGTCTCAAGTTATCTGCCATGCATAAATTTTATTAAGGGAAGAATTAGCTGCAATCAAACACATGTCCTCTAGGGTACAAATTGAAAAACATCCACCACAACTCCCACAAAGAATCAAGCAGCCCAGGAACAAATGAATCACAGTGGGCTCTGGTAGGTTGTGACCTGTAACACGGAGACACCCTCACCATCAAGAGACATCCCTGCATAACACCTTCTCTGCCTTGGGAAATGTGAGTGCCCAATTAGTGGAAACTGAAGAGCCCCTAAATGAGAAAGTTAATGCCCAATCTATTGATAATGCCCTAAATATGAAGAAACTGACACAAAAAAGGAAACTACTGTGATTGGAGAATCCATCATCAGAGGCACCAACTTGGGAACACAGTTCAAAGGGCAGAAGATGGCCAAATGCCTCCCAGGCTCTTCAGCCAGCAGGAATACAAAGCAAATTGCTGGTATAGTTAGTGCAGAAATTAGCACTCCAAAACTGATGTTATCATCCACTTGGGTACAAATGACCTGGCTAGAAACCGTGCCGCTACAGTTCAAAGGGACTTCCAGACTCTGGGAGAGAAACTCAAGACCATTGCTAACACTATAGCATTCTCAGAAGATCTACCTGTTCATGGTAAGGGGGCAGAAAGGCTGCATTTCATAAACAGCTTTAATACATGGCTCCAGACCTGGGGCAAACAAGACGGATTTAGATATATAGGTGACTGGGGAAATAGATTTAACAACAAGAGGCTATACTGTGCTGATAAACTACATTTCTCCATCACAGGGAAAAAGATCCTAAGTGAAAAATTCAGGCATTATGTGGACAGACATTTAAATTAGGGAAAGGGGGTGACAGATGGATAAGAACAAGTTCAGGACGTCACTCCCAGCAAAATGATAATAACATTGGAAACAGCTGCAGTATTAACTCACACCAGGGGACGCTTGATGCTGGTTTTAATACTCACCAACGGAGATAGCGTGTCAAATATCCGAGTGGGTGCCCCTGTGAGCAGCAGCGATCATCACACGGTGTGTTTGAGGTAAAAGCCAAGGCAGACTCCAATCACAGCAAGCTCAAAGTCCTAGACTTCAAAAACGCCGACTTCAGTAAAATGGCCAAGTGCCTGAAGGAGGAATTGGCAGGGTGGGAGGGGACAAGAGTCGTGGAATTGGACTGGGATAAACTAAAGGAGGCAATAAAAGGGGCAACAGATAAGTAAATAAAAGCAAGAGGAAAAGGAAACCTATTTGGTTCTCCAAAGAAGTGGCTGAACAAATAAAGGCAAAAAACACAGCTATCACAAAATTCAGAAGCTCGCAAACAGAGGAACACAGAAAGGAATACAGAATCAAACTAAGAGAGACAAAAAGAGAAATAAGGAGAGCAAAATCAAAGGCAGAAGACAAGACTTTGTTCAGGTATATTTGTGAGAGAAGGAAAATCAGAAGTGGAATTGCAGGACTCAAAAGTCCCGGTAACGCATTTGTGAAAAGTGACATTGAAAAAGCAAAAATGCTAAACAAATACTTCTGTTCTGTTTTTACTAAAGAAAATCCTAGAGAAGGATCACCTGTGATTGACAAATATACAAATGGGAATGAAGTAGATACCGCACCATTCACAGAAGATGATGTGTTAGAACAGCTTGCAAAACTGAAAGTGGACAAGGCCATGGGACCGGAAGGAATACATCCCAGGATACTGAAAGAACTCAGAGAGGTTCTTGCAGGGCCGTTAAAGGATGTTTTTAATAAATCCTTGGAAACAGGAGAAGTTCCACAGGACTGGAGAAGGGCTGATGTGGTACCTCTCCACAAAAGTGGTAACAGGGAAGAAGTGACAAACTTCAGTGGCGGGAAAAGTAATGGAAGCGCTCCTGAAAGAGCGAATAGTGGACTTCCTCAAAACCAACAAGTTGCATGATCCGAGGCAACATGGTTTTACCAAAGGACAATCCTGCCAAACAAATCTGAATTCTTTGACTGGGTGACCAGAGAACTAGATCGAGGACATTCGATGGATGTGATCTAACTAGATTTCAGCAAAGCCCTTGATACTGTTCTTCATAGGAGGCTTATCAATAAACTCAACAGCTTGGGGATGGGTCCCAAGGTGGTTAACTGGATCAGAAATTGGTTGACTGACAGACGACAGAAGGTGATGGTAAACGGAACTCACTCGGATGAAAGGAGAGTGATTAGCGGGGTGCCCTAGAGTTCGGTACTGGGACCGGTACTATTCAATGTATTTGTGAGTGATATTGCTGAAGGACTGAATGGAAAAGTTTGTCTTTTTGCAGATGACATTAAAATTTGCAACAGTGTGGACGCCCCTGAGAGAATGGATAACATGAGGAAAGATCTACAAAAACTGGAAGAATGGTCTAATATTTGGCAGTTAAGATTTAATGTGCAGAAGTGCAGTTTCATACACGTGGGAAACAGAAACCCAAGGAAACTGTATGCGATAGGGGGCAAGAGATTGGGATGCAGAAGGAGAAGAAGAAGGACATCGGCATGATTGTTTCTAAGGATCTTAAGGTGGGAAAACAGTGGGACAAGGCAGTGGCAAAAGCCAGGAGGATGTTGGGTTGCATACAGAGAGGAATTACCAGCAGAAAGGAAAAGGTAATACTGCCACTGTACGAGTCTCTGGTGAGGCCTCACTTGGAATACTGTGTTCAGTTTTGGAGACTGTATCTCGCAAAAGATATAAAAAGACTGGAAGTGGTTCAGAGGAAGATGACCAAAATGATTTGGAGCCTGCGTCAGAAGACGTATGAGAAGAGACTTGAAGACCTAAATATGTACACTCTGGAGGAGAGAGAGAAGGGTCAGGGGAGATATGATTCAGACCTTTAAATACTTAAAGAGTATCAATGAACAAACAAACCTCTTCCAAAGACAGGGAAGCTGTAAAACTAGAGGGCATAACATGAAGCTGCAAGGGGGTAAACTGAAAGGCAATGTCAGGAAATACTTTTTCACTGAAAGGGTGGTGGATGCTTGGAATGCCCTCCCGATGGAAGTGGTGGAGGCAAACACAGTGACAGAATTCAAAATGGCATGGGACAGATACAGTGGATCCCTTTATAGCAACAGGATAAAATCAAAATAAAGCATAGTTACTCACCTGTAACAGGTGATCTCCGGGAACAGCAGGAATTTAGTCTTCACATATGGGTATCGTCGGTACAGACGGAGCCGGCGCGGGAACGCTCCCCAGCGTCCAATAGGAAGCTTTTGGGAGCATCCCACAGCGCCTGCGTGCTGCTTTCCCGCCTTTCCCAACTGTCCCTCTCCAGTTGAGTTTAAAGCTGAGAGAAAAGAGAGAGGAAAAGAGAGAAAGAGAGAGATACAGAGATACAACTGGGTGGGTTGTAAGACTAAATTCCTGCTGTTCCCGGAAATCACCTGTTACAGGTGAGTAACTATGCTATCTCCAGGAACAAGCAGGAATGTAGTCTTCACATATGGGGACTCCCTAGCTGCAGATGCCAGGGAGAAAGTTGTATGCCCTTGTGAAATGGCTCCACTTCCCCCCTTGGATCTCTGGCATCCTACCAGGGATGGTGGGTAAGAGTTGCTTAAGTATGGAACAGGTGTTGAAGAACAGCCTGACCAAACAAGGCATCCCGGCGGGAGTCCTTGTCTAAGCAGTAATGGGCTGTGAAAGTATGAACCGAGGCCCAAGTAGCTGCTCGACAGATGTCGTCGATAGACACAGAGTGAAGATGAGCCATAGAGGTTGCCATGGCTCTCACATTGTGAGCTGTGATATGGCCTTCAAGAGGAAGGTTCTTACTTTCATAGGCAAAAGAAATACACTGTGCAATCCAGCTGGACAGTGTTCTTTTGGAGACTGGAAGTCCCAAATGACCAGGATCAAAAGCAACAAAGAGTTGAGAGGACATTCTATGTTGCAGTGTCCTTGCAAGTAAAAGGACAAAGCCCTTTTACAGTCCAAAGTATGAAGATTCCTTTCTGCATTTGAGGCATGAGGCGTTGGGAAAAATACAGGAAGGTAAACCGCTTGGTTTAAATGAAAAGGTGACACCACCTTTGGCATAAATTGTGGATGCGTACTAAGGACTACCTTATCATGATAGAACCTTGTATAAGGAGGATCAGTCACCAACGCTTGCAATTCACTGATGCGACGTGCTGATGTGATTGCAATAAGAAAGATGACCTTCCAGGAAAGGAATTTCAAAGAGGTAGTGCTAATGGTTCAAAAGGCGGCTTCATGAGCTGCCCAAGAACCAGACTTAAGTCCCATGCTACCGGTGGTGGCTTAATGGGAGGCTTAGTTAAAAGAAGGCCTCTCATAAATCTCGCTAAGAGAGGATGAGAGGAAATAGGTTGTCCATTTAGAGGCTTGAAAGAAGCTGCAATAGCACTCAAATGAACTCTCACTGAATTGGTCTTAAGCCCTGCATTAGACAAATGAAGGAGATACTCCAGTAATGATTCCAGAGGTATCGCAAGAGGGTCAAGACCCTTCTGCAAGCACCATATGGTAAACCTTTTCCACTTGAAAGCATAAGAGTGTCTTGTGGAAGGCTTCCTGGAAGCATAAAGGATATCCTTTACTTGCTGAGAAAGATTAAGACTGTGAAGTTCTAGGCTTTCAGCAACCAGGCCCTGAGATGCAGAGACTGGGGACTGGGATGCCACAGCATCCCGTCCTCCTGAGAAAGGAGATTTGGAGCAGATCCTAACTCCAGAGGCGGAGCTTGAGAGAGATACAGGAGCAGAGGGTACCACATTTGCCTTGGCCAATGTCGAGCTATGAGAATCATATGACCTCTGTCTCTCTGCAGCTTGAACAGGGTTTTGGGAATTAGGGGAATGGGTGGAAAGGCATACAGGAAGCTCTGGCCCCAATGGAGGAGGAAAGCATCCCTGGCCTGAGAACCCTGAGCCGGAATTCTGGAACAGAACCGGGGAAGTTTAGCATTCAGCAGACTTGCAAAGAGGTCTATGTCTGGGGTTCCCCAATTTTGGAAAATTTTAGCCACCTGGTCTGCATGGAGAGACCATTCGTGTGGAAGCAGAACTCGACTGAGTCTGTCTGCCCAAGAGTTTTGAATGCCTGGAAGATACACCGCAAGGAGATGAATCTGATGCTCTCTGGCGAGGGCCCATAGTCGCAAAGCTTCATTGCATAGCAACAGAGAGCCTGTTCCGCCCTGCTTGTTCACATAGAACATGGCTACTTGATTGTCCATTTGAACTAGGACTGCCTTGTAGCTGAGCTGGGTGTGGAATACTCGAAGGGCAAGGAAGATTGCTCTGAGTTCCAGGAGATTGATATGTAGATAGGTCTCCTGTGGAGTCCAGGTACCCTGGGTAGAAAGACCTTGCAGGTGGGCTCCCCAACCCACCTGTGAGGCATCTGTTGTTAGAGTGGCTTGGGGTGGGGGTTGCTGAAAAGGGGACCCCACCAAAAGGTTTTTGGTGTGATTGCCACCATTGAAGGGACAAAATAAGGTGATCTGAGTTTGCTATTTTGTCTGACAGGCAACCTGATGCCTGAGTCCACTGAGTGGATAAAGTCCACTGCGCTGCCCTCATATGGAGGCGAGCATAAGGAGCCACATGCACGGTGGATGCCATGTGGCCTAGCAACTGTAACATTTCCCGAGCAGTGAGGTGAGGTTTTAACACTGCCTGGGAGGCTAATTGTACAATGCGAAGGCAGCGGGGCTGTGGAAGGTAGGCCCTTGTCTGTCTGGTATCCAGCAGAGCTCCTATAAACTCCAGGGACTGAGTGGGAGCAAGGATGGATTTTAGCAAGTTTATGACAAGTCCCAAATATTGAAGGATGCACATTGTGCGAGAGAGAGCAACCCTGGCCCCTGGCTCTGAAGGGGCTCGAATGAGCCAGTCGTCTAAGTAAGGGAAGACGAATATTCCTAGGGTGCGAAGAAATGCTGCCACCACAGCCATGCATTTTGTGAACACCCTTGGTAGCGAGGCCAGGCCAAAAGGAAGAACTCTGTATTGGTAGTGCTTCCCTTTATCTTTATCTTTATTCGCATCACTTGATAAACCGCCCAGGCCGAAGCGTCAGGGCGGTGTACAAAACAAAATGGTAGGCTACTGAAAACAAAGTCGGAAAAGAATGCCAATTGATAATAGGACAGAGAGAGACAGTCAAATCAAGTGGAGGACAGAACAGGCCCGAAGAGGGATGAGAGGAAGGGGGGGAGGGGGAAAGGAAGGTAAAGGAGGACGCTTAGGGGGTATCATGGAGGGTGGGGGGCGCGACTGGGGGATGAGGCACCATCAACAGGGGGAGGAAGGTCGAAGGCCTGGCAAAAGAGAGGGGTTTTGAGAAGTGCCTTAAAACGGGGATAAGACAGTTCAGTACGAAGAGATAGGGGAAGTGAATTCCACAAGGCGGGACCTAGGAAGAAAAAGGCGGAGTGGCGGGTAAGTTCCAAATGGGCCTGGGCAGGGGGAGGAAGAAAGAGACGATTACCGTGGACCGATCGAAGAAGACGTGGGGAAGGCTGAAGATGGATGATATTGGCCAGGTACTAGGGAGTGTTAGAGTGGAGAGCTCTATGTGTGATGATGAGCAACTTAAAGACAAACCTGAACTTAACCAGAAGCCAGTGAAGGGTGAGAAGACAGGGAGACACGTGAGAACATGCAGGGGAAGAGGTGATGAGACGTGCAGCAGCATTCTGAACTAATTGAAGACGGTGGAGCTGGGAAGAGGGGAGGCCTGCATAGATTGCGTTACAGTAGTCTAAACGGGTAATCACTAAAGACAGGATGAGAGTGACAACAGACGACGGGGGAAGGAGTGACCGAACGGGCCTGATACGACGCAGATGGAAGAAAGAAGTACGTATAACAGAGGAAATATGTTCGCGAAAAGAGAGGGACGAGTCTAAGGTAACGCCCAGATAACGGAGGGTCGGTGCAAGGGGGATGGAGTGAGAAGCCATAACTGGTGATAAACTGGGAGGGGGGAGACCAAAAGAAAATCAGATTGCAGAGGATTTGGCGGGATTAGCATGTAGAAAGTTTGACTCAAACCAGGAGGCAATGGAGGAGAGACAGCGATTGATGGGGAGAAGATCAGGGGAAGAGGAGGAGGTGTGATGGACCAGAAGAATGTCGTTAGCGTAGATGTAAATGGAAATGCCGGACTGTTGAATGAGCAAAGCTAAAGGAGCAAGGAAGACGTTGAAAAGTAGGGGTGCGAGGATAGAGCCCTGGGGAACACCACAGATCACGGGAGACGGGGGGGATGTGGAGGGGCCGGAGTGAACTGAGAAAGTAAGGGAGGAAAGAAAGGAGCGAAACCACTGCAAAACGGTGCCCCGCACACCGAAGTCAGAGAGGCGGGACAAGAGAGTGCGGTGGTCCACAACATCAAAAGCAGAGGACAGATCCAAAGACACCACAATAGAGAAATCACCACGGTCATGTGCACGGTGAAGCTCAGAAAGCAGTGCTGTGAGGATGGTTTCAGTACTATGGCCTGCACGGAAGCCGGATTGACGAGGGTGGAGGGCAAAAGTGGAATCGAGATGAGAGGCCAGTTGGGAAAAGACAAGTTTCTCGAGGACTTTGGATAGAAAAGGGAGATTAGTGACTGGCCGCCAGTTGGCGGGGAAGGTGGGATCGAGGGTGGGCTTCTTCAGGAAAGGGCGGACAATAGCATGTTTCCAGCTGGAGGGGAAAAGGCCGGAGGAAAGACTAGAGTTAAAGATGGAGAGAATGTAGGGGATAAGGGCAAGATCTGGGTGGAGCAGCCAAGAGGAGGGCAGGGGATAGAGGGGACAAGTAGTCTGATGGGCGGATGAAATGGTCTTAATGAGAGCAGATGTGGAGACAGACGAAAAGGAATGCCAGATGTGGGGAAATGTACGAGAAGGGGATGAGGGAATAGCAGCGGGGGAGATAGCGGGGGAGTCAGGGGAGGGGAGAGGGGAGGGGGGCAGGCAGAGAAAGAGGAACGAAGAGAGAGAACTTTACCTTCAAAAAAGGAGGCAAGAGTGGAAGGGCTGGGAGGGGGATGGGAGGAGCGGGAAGGAAGAGTGGAAGTGGAGGAGAGGGACTTAAGGACGTGAAAAAGACGTCTGGAGGAATTGGATGAGGAAGCAATAAGGCGCGAGTAATAGGAGTGCTTGGCCGAGGTTATCATGGAACGGTAAGAGAGGTGAGCCTGGCAGAAAGCTGAGTGGGAAGCAGTGGTTTGATGCTTCCTCCAGAGTATAGGAGGGGTAAAACTTCTTCTTACTGAAGAATGGTTTCTTGTAGGATTTTTTCCTTGCAGGATCAGCTGTAGATTAAGACAATCTATCTATCCAACATCTATCTCATTAGCTTTTTCCTGCCAATTCTTGCCAAAGAGATTCTCTCCTGTGCAAGGAATATTCCCCAGTTTATCCTGTACCCAAGGTTCCAAGTCAGATGCCTGGAGCCAGGCAATCCTACGTGCACCTATGGCAATGGCAGAGGTTCTGCTTATGCACTCAAAGCAGTCAAAGGCTGCACAATTTACAAACTTGGAAACATCCTGAGCATGTTTGACAAGAGCAAGGTAATCCTGCCTCTTATCATCAGGAAGGAGAGGGCTCATAAGCTATAAATCTCCCGTGACCTCCTTAAGGAACATTCCCATATATAATATATAGGAACTGATCCTAGCAGAAAGCATGGAAGCCTGGAAGGTTCAACGTCCAAAGGCATCAAGAGTCGTACACTCACGTCCTGGAGGATTAGATGCATGCCTTTTTGCACTCTTTATCCTTCTCATAGCTAAGTCCACCACCATGGAATGGTGTGGTAGCTGAGTCTTCTGAAACCCAGGACAAGGAGGAACTCGATACATGGTGTCGAGCCTTCGAGAGTGAGGAGAAGTGGTTAGAGGTGTTTCCCACATCCTTAACATGAGATCATGCAAGATCTCATGAATAGGTAAGGTAGCTGCCTCCTTGGGAGCTTTAGGGTACTGCAGGATTTCCAATTCCTTTGCCCTAGGCTCTTTTTCAGGAGCTATTGTGATGGAAAGACCTCGAGCCACATCTCTGATAAAATCCTGAAAGGACATATCCTCTGGAGGAGACATCCTACGCTTTCAGAGTCTTCAGACTCATCCGAGGATTCAAAGTATCTCCGATCTGGGTGATCGTGCAAGGCACGGTACCGGTACCGATTGAAGTCGGCATCGGAGGGGTCTGGTAACGACTTGTCGATACCGGATGAATAAGCATGATTCGGTCCCGGTAGAATACCTGCCGATGTCGATGCAGTCGGTACCGGTACAATTGTCTGAAGCGGTTTCAAGGGCATCGAGGCCATGAGAAGAGACGCCAGACTGCGTTCAATAGCCAAAAATCTCTGGTCTATCGATGCTGCTGATGCTTGGGTATCAGTACCGGATGAAGCAGCCGGTACCCCAGAGCATGGCACCAGTAGTTCTGCCGAGGTTGGGGCCTGGAGAACATCCTGGAGCCCTGTTAGTTCTTTGGAAGCTGAAGCCTCCCGGCGGGGCAATTTTGCCGGTACAAGTCCCTCAAGGGCAACGCCAGAGGCATCTCGATGCTTAGAAGTAGATCTACCCTTTGAGGACCGGCTAGATTTATGTTTAGTTACCTGAGATCCATGGGAGGAAGATGAAGCCCTGGAAGGCGTCGATGCCACAGAGGCTGCATCGGAGGGAAAAAGGGTGCTAAGCTTAGCAGCTTGGTTCTGCCGGCCCCTTTTCGACATCATCCCACAGGCAACACACTCCGAAATAGAGTGGTCAGGACTTAAACATTTGAGGCATCACTCATGGGTGTCGGTGACGGAGATGGTACCGCCACACTTGGAACACTTTTTAAAATCCGAAGCGGGTTTTTCCATTTTAAGGAAAAAGTTGGGCCTAGTGCCCAAAATGGCGCGTGGCACCTGAGGAGAAAATAGCTGGAAAAGACTCCAGAAAGAAAGGTTGTTGTTTTTTTTTTGGAAAAAAAGAAAGAAGAACCGGCGGTACAGGTGTAGTGTCGAAGGAAGGCAGATGCGACACAAAAAAGAAGAATATACGGGAATTTTTTCTGCGGCGACAGGATGTGCGACCTGTCGGCTCTGCGGAAAACGAAGAACTGGAGAGGGACAGTTGGGAAAGGTGGGAAGGCAGCACGCAGGTGCTGTGTGATACTCCCAAAAGCTTCCTATTGGATGCTGGGGAGCGTTCCCGCGCAGGCTCCGTCGGTACCGACGATATCCTGGAGATACATAACTATCTCTTATATCTCAGCAAATAAGGGCGACCTACACAGAGTGGTAGTACACGCCTAAACAAAGGCATGGGGAGGGGTGACCTACTCCAACTTTGACCCCTCCATCTCTTTCTGCCTAGACTTTGGCTGATTAGTTCCATGACAAAGTCCACAAGATAACACTCAAATTCCCCATGAGGTTATCTCCATCCCCTCTTCCCCCTCTTCTTTCTCTATAATATCGGCAAAATTCACCCCTTCCTTTCTGAACACACTACTAAGACACTTATCCACTCTTTAGTCACTTCCTCTCTAGACTACTGCAACTTCCTCCCTGCTGGTCTCCCTCTGAATCATCTGTCTGCCCTTCAATCGGTTCAAAATTCAGCTGCACGGCTAATCTTCCGCCAGCCTTGATATGCTTATATAACTCTTCTTCTGAAGTTGTTCCATTGGCTCCCTATCCATTTCCATATCTGTATCCATTTCAGTCTTTCCCTAGTGACCTATAAGTGCCCTCGTTCTCATGCTCTTCATGACCTTTCTTCTCTTATCTCCCTTTGCACCCTCCTTGGGAACTCTTCTGGAACTCTCTTCTGTCGCTTCTCTTCTACTGCCAACTCCAGACTTCGATCTTTCCACCTTGCTGCACTTATCCCTGGAACAAACTACCTGAGTCAATAAGTCAGGCCTCATCTCTGGCCCTTTTCAAATCCAGGCTAAACACTCAGCTCTTCGAGGCTGCTTTTGGATCCTGATCCACGTAGTCTCCTGCTCTCCAAATATGTGTTTCCTTACTATTCCCCTACATATATCATTGCCCCCAGCTGTTGTGTTGTTTGTCTTGAATATATTGTAAGCTCTGATGAGCAGGGACCATCTTTCACATGTCTCTGTATAGTGCTGTGTATGCCTTGTGTGTGCCTTAGCACTATACAAATGTTGTAGTATACCATCTGGTCAAAGTGATTTGCTACCCTTTAGTTTATCAAATTGCTGTATTACAGCTTCCCGATACATTACCTTTAAATATCATTTCCCTACATTTTCTTCAGTAAAGATCAAAACAAAGAATTCATTCAGCCCTATGGCCTTTCTTCCCTTATTGCCCCTTTTGCCCCCTATCATCAAATTGTCCAACTGACTTTACTGCAGATTTTTTTCTGTGAGTGTACTTGAAAATGTTTTTATTTTAAGTCTTAACTTCCATGACAAGCTTCTTTTCAGATTCTCTCTTTGCCTGCCTTATCAATGCCTTGCATCTAACTTGCCAATGCTTATGTTGTTTCCGTTTTTTGTCATTTGGCTCCTTTTGTCATTTCTTAAAAGATGCTTTTTTGGCTACAACAGCCTCTCTGATATTACCTCTCGGCCATGTTGGCAGTCGTTTGCCTTCCTTCCACCTTTCTTAAAGCATAGAATACATCTGGTCTGTACTTCCAAGATATTATTTTTAAACAATGCCCATATTTGATGTAAACCTTTAACCTTTGTAACTGCTTCTTTTAGTTTTTCTTAACCATTTATCTCATTTTATCATGGTCTCCTTTTTGAAAGCTGAATGCTAGTGTGGAGCATTTTTCTTGCTGTTCTCCCTCCATTTATTAAATCAAGTGTGATAATGTTATGATCACTATTGCCAAGTGGCCTCAACACCGTTATCTATCACACCAGGTTCTAGCACTAACTGGCGCCCTCGTTACCAGTCCCAGTATAGACGCCAGAGATGGCATAGGCATGGAGACTGAACTACCCTCTCACCCTGTGGCTGGGCACTGTATGGCAGGGTGGCAGGGAAAGGAAGCTTGCACTGCGTCTGCTTGTGCCATACCCATTCTGTGCTGGGGCACTGTGTGTGAAGTTTTTGCTACTATTATATTTATTTATTTATTTAAACTGATTTCTATACCACCTTTTCCTACAATCAAGGTGGTCTACACAGCAAACTATCAACAAAATACTGTGTCTAGTGTGCGCATGCATTGAGCAGTGAGTGCGTGTGTGTGTAGCTGGTCGTTGATTCTTGGTGAGCCATTTACAACATGCGCTATTTACAATACTATGTACATCAGGACTTTACTTCAATACTATAATCGTGTCGTGAGGGTAGGGTGTTGAGTTGGGGTATGCACTGTTTAAGTGATGTCACCGTAGTGCTCTATGAAGAGGGTCGTCTTTAGCAGTTTCCTAAAGTCCTTAATGTCTGTTGTTGACCGTAGTTCATCAGGGAGGGCGTTCCAAATTGTTGGTGCCACCTTTGATAAGGCTCGTTTTTCGGTGTCCTTGCATACCTTGTTGATGTCTTTAGGTGTGTTGACACGGTTGGATGTGCCTCTCCTCCTTGGTCTTGTGCTACTGTCAGGTTGTATGAGTGGGTGTAGGCTGAAAGCTGATTTTGAATATGTTTATGACTGTCTTGTATCTGATGCGGGAGCTGATTGGTAGCCAGTGGAGATCTTTTAGAGTGGGTGTGATGTGTTCTTGTCTGGTGGTGCTGGTTATTATGCATGCTGCTGTGTTTTGCGCCAATTGCAGTGGCCTGAGAGTCTGTTTTGTTAGGCCAAGATAGATTGGGTTGCAGAAGTCTAGAAATGGGGTTATTAGAGCCTGACAGACTGTGCGGAAGTGTTCCTGAGAGAGGAAGGGCTTGAGGCGTCGGACTAGTCTTATCCTGTGGTATGCATTTTTTGTGGTTCTGCTGATATAGGACTGCAGGTTCAGTTCTGTGTCCAGGGTCACTCCTAGGTATTTCACTTCTGGTTGTATGGGTATGGTTGTGTGACAACTTTGCTGTAACAACTTTGCTGTGAGTTCTAGCTGTCTTTTTAATTATTTATTTGTGGTCTTTATTGGTGTGCTACTTCACCTCCTGTTCCCTTTAGTTCTGCACTTCAGCTTTCTCAGCTGTATAACTTACCTTGCCTCTTTCAACTAACTGGCCTTTGTGTGGTAGCCAGGTTAACTGTTACTTTAAATTAAACATCTCTCCCTGCTCTGTCCCCAGAACCTGCTGCGTTTTAAACTTTTTTTCCTGCTCTAGCCTACCTGAGGGACTACCCCCCTCCCCCCCCCCCCCCGCTAAGGGTACAGGACAGTGTACCTTGTAACAGTCCCTCTTTTAATAGGTGTTATCTCCCCCCCCTCCCTCCCCAACACCCACCCGCCCCTGGGGTAATTGTAGCTTTATAGGTACTTACACATCTTAGAGGAAAGGGGCTGCTCTCAGGTGCAGCTCTTTATCCAAATCAGTCATACATTGAAAACCTGAGATTAATTAAGCTTCAGGTGAACAAGGTATATTAGAGGTATTAGATACACTTTTATTAGTATAAGCATCTACATCAACCCTTAGTAAGTAAAGAACTTAAAGACCTAAACACAAGCTTTAAACTAAGATGCAGACAACAGTCCAGCAGCGAGATGGGGGCTTACCAGTCTTTTGCATTGAGTGTCACATGTATGATTTTCTCCCAGTTGGTGAGTGGTCTTACGTGTGCACTAGGTGCAAGGAACTCTTTGCTCTCAGGGAACGAGTCCGTTCTCTAGAGGCTAGAGTAACGGACCTGGAAGACATAAGAAAGACAGAGAAGTACATAGACGAGACCTACAGGGATACAGTCCTGAAGTCCCACCTCCAGTCTGGCAGCATCCCTGTTGCCATGGAGGAGAGAGGTCACGTGACAGGAGAACATCGCCCTGGTGCGGCAGGACATGTTCATGTAACTAGGACCTGTCCAGGTGATGTAAAACCCTCTCGCACCGAGGACATTTCTCCAGGGCCATGTGCCCATGAGGGGAGGGTTAGGACAGCTGTTATAGTTGGTGATTCAATCATTAGGCATGTAGATAGCTGGGAGGCTGGTGGACATGAGGATCGCCTGGTAACATGCCTGCCTGGTGCGAAGGTAGCGGACCTCACGCATCGCCTAGATAGGATCTTAGATAGTGCTGGGGAGGAGTCTGCTGTCATGGTACATGTCGGTACCAATGACATAGGAAAATGTGTTAGGGAAGTTCTGGAGGCTAAATTTAAGCTTTTAGGTAGGAAGTTGAAATCCAGAACTTCCAGGGTAGCGTTCTCCGAAATGCTTCCTGTTCCACGTGCAGAACCCAAAAGGCAGGCAGAGCTCCGGAGTCTCAATGCGTGGATGAGACGATGGTGCAAGGATGAGGGTTTTGGATTTGTTAGGAACTGGGGAACATTCTGGGGAAAGGAGGGGCTCTTCCAAAGGGATGGGCTTCACCTTAACCGGGATGGAACCAGACTGCTGGCATTAACCTTTAAAAAGGAGATAGAGAAGCTTTTAAACTAGAAAATAGGGGAAAGCCGACAGTCGCCCATGAGCGCATGGTTCGGAAGATGGTATCCTTGAAGGATACCACCAAAAGCAGTGAGGTTCCAAAAAAGAGTAAAGTAGCTCAAATGCCCTTGAGTATGGTGCAGACAGAGCGTAAAGATTCCAAATTACCCATGCCTACCAATAGCCAGATTAATATTAATAAAATACAGTCTCTAAAATGCTTATATGCAAATGCTAGAAGTCTAAACAATAAGATGAGAGTTAGAATATATAGCACTAAATGAGAGGTTAGATATGATTGCAATCTCAGAGACAAGGTGGAAGGAGGATAACCAGTGGGACACTGTGATACCTGGATACAAACTATATCGTAATGATAGAACTGATCAAATTGGTGGAGGGGTTGCGCTCTATGTTAGAGAGGGCATTGAGTCAGAAAGGATTAAAGTTTTGCAGGAAACAAAATTTGCTGTAGAATCTCTATGGATTGAAATTCCATGTATGAAGGGGAAGGTGATGGCAGTAAGGGTGTACTATCAACCGCCTGGCCAGAATGAACAAATAGATGATGAAATGCTCAAAGAAATCAAGGAAGCTAACAAAAGTCACAGCAGAGTAGTAATAATAGGTGATTTCAATTACCCCGGTATCGACTGGGTCAGTGTCACGGCAGGACATGCTAGGGAGATAAAGTTTCTAGATGAAATAAATGACTGCTTCCTGGAGCAGCTGGTTCATGAACCGACCAAAGGGGAAGCCATACTGGACCTAGTCCTTAGTGGAACACCAGATCTGGTGCAAGAGATAAGGGTGTTGGGGCCACTTGGCAATAGTGATCATAGCATGATTGTGTTTGATTTAATTAATGAAGGAAGGATAGTAAAGAAATCCACAGTACTACCTTTTAACTTTCAAAAGGGAGACTATGATAAAATGAGGAATATAGTTAAGAAAAAACTAAAAGGAGCGGTTGCAAAGGTTAAAGACTTACATCAAGCTTGGGTGTTGTTTAAAAATACTATCCTGGAAGCCCAGACCAGCTGTATTCCACGCATGAAGAAAGGTGGAAGAAAGTCCAAAAAACTGCCAGCATGGTTTAAAGGTGAGGTCAGAGAGGCTGTTGCTGCCAAAAAAGCATCTTTCAAGAAATGGAAAAAAGAGCCAAACAATGAAAACTGGAAACAGCACAAGCACTGGCAAATTAAATGCAAAGCATTGATAAGGCAGGCAAAGCGAGAATTTGAGAAGGAACTTGCTACGGAAGCAAAAACACGAAATAAAGACTTTTTCAAGTATATTCATAGCAAAAGGCCTGTGAGAGTCAATTGGACCATTAGATGATAGAGGGGTAAAAGGGGCAGTAAGAGGAGACAAGGCGATAG